>LR880969.1:797410919-797440805 GCA_904067115.1 Aegilops sharonensis | reverse complement strand
ACAACATTCTCTACCTTCCACTGCAGCAATTCCAGTACGGTACCGAGCTTTGTGTTGCCATCTTCGCAATTGGGGTACAACCCTTTTTTGTGATCCTCTAACATGCGATCGAACTTCAGCTTCTCCTTTTGACTTTCGCACTGTCTCCTTGCATCAACAATGACCCAGCGGAGATCATCATCGGGCACAATATCGTCTGGTTCCTCTTGATCTTCAGGAGCTTCCCCCGTTGCAGCATCACCGTATTCCGGGGGCACATAGTTGTCGTCGTCCTCTTCCTCTTCGCTGTCTTCCATCATAACCCCTATTTCTCCGTGCTAGGTCCAAACATTATAGTGTGGCATGAAACCCTTATAAAGCAGGTGGCTGTGAAGGATTTTCCGGTCAGAGTAAGACTTTGTATTCCCACATATAGGGCATGGACAGCACATAAAACCATTCTGCTTGTTTGCCTCAGCCACTTTGAGAAAATTATGCACGCCCTTAATGTACTCGGAGGTGTGTCTGTCACCGTACATCCATTGCCGGTTCATCTGCGTGCATTATATATAATGATTTGTGTCAAAAGTAAGAAAATTAGACAAGTATCTATCTAAAGTAAGAATTTTTTTTCTTTCAGAAAGAAGATAAGAACAAGAGGCTCACCACGGTGGTGTTGGCGACGAGATCAGCGCGGGCGATCGACGGCGGTGAAGACGGGGACGGGGCGTGACGGACCGCTAATATAAACCTAGACAAATGTCAGGGAAAATGGAGCTCGGAGGTCGAGCTTCGAGAGGAGAAAGCTTAACTAGTGTGGCTCGGGCATTTCATCGAACACCTCATGTGCATAGTAGGTGAGCTAGAGCACCCAAATGCCCTCCCCTCGCCGGGCAGAAAAAGCAGAGCACTGTGGAGTGCTCTGCCGCGGCAATGGGGTATATATAGGCAACTTATTTGTCCCGGTTCATGGTAGGAACCGGGACTAAATCTCCCCCTTCTGTCCCGGTTCTAGTCACGAACAGGGACCAATGGCTGTGGGCCAGGAGCGCGGCCCATTGGTCCCGGTTCGTGCCAAGAACCGAGGACAAATGGGTCCTGTTGAACCGGGACCAATGCCCACGAGGCCCCGGCCGCCCCCCTGGGCTCATGAACCGGGACGCCCCCCATGGGTCACGGTTCGTGCAGAACCAGGACTAATGGGCTGGCCAGGCCCAAACAAAAGCCATGTTTTCTACTAGTGGTTGTTGGACTAACACTTTCACCTATAGACGCCTCCCCCACACACACACATCGATAAAAGTAAGTAAACAGGAATTAATTCTAACTCCCACATGATATATATTTCAAGAAAATTGGCATGGCAAGGATGATGTCTGGATGTGGACCCTTCAAATTGTCATAGGAAAGCTAATATTATTAAAGGGGATGAGGTTTTGACCATGAATTAGTTGCTCAAGTGCTTGAAGATATTGCTCCAAAAACCCTCAACCACTTTCCCACATTCAAATCTGTCCAAACCCTAAATATCATAGTCGGTCCCATTGATACATCTACACCTGGACCCATCGAGTTTAACTTAGACAAAGCCACGACCAAACCTTAGAAACTCGGTTCCACCGAGATGGCATTCAGTCTCATCGAAGTGTAGTGACCAAGTTTCTGTAACCCATTGATTCCATTATAGAATTATCGAAATGAAGTCTTGCTTAGGTCATCGCATATGAGAGCCATCGAGTGGATTTGATCGATCTCATAGAAAAGCACAGCGCTCGAATCTTTTACAAAGGTCAGTCGCACCGAGATTTTGTTTCGGTGTCACCGAGTTGAGTCAAAAGGTTGTAACTGTTGGATCCTTGTTGAAGGCTATATATACCCCTCCACCACCACTCACTCTCTAAGAGAGCCATCAGAACGAATCTACACTTCCATCATTCATTTTCTGAGAGAGAACTACCTACTCATTTGTTGAGATCAAGGCATTCCAATCAAACCATTTGAACCTTGATTTATAGCCTCCCCAAGTTGCTTTCCACTCCAATCATTTTCCTACCCAAGCCAAATCTATGAGAGAGTGATTGAGTGTTGAGAGACTATCTTTTGAAGCACAAGAGCAAGGAGTTCATCACCAACACACCATCTATTACCTTTCGGAGAGTGGTGTCTTAAGTAGTATAATAACTTTCCCAAAATTAACTGTGGTACGACTGTCGGAACGAGAACATAGAGGGAGGGGGTGAATAGACACTTAACCAACCAAAGGTGCAGTTTTTAGTTCTCTTGAAGTTTAGGCAGATTTTGGCACTAGTTAAGTTGCAACCACTACTTTCTAACAGAACATGCAAGTGCGAAAAAAGTAAAGGGGTTAGAGATGGGAAGAACTAGTTTTGGGGAAGTTGTTATACTACTTAAAACAACATTCATGCAAGGACACAGGGGCATCTCCACCGCTGACCCACAAATAAGACACCGCATTTGTCCACGGACATGGAAGAACTAGTCCGTAGACACAGATGCGAGAACCGGCCATCCAATGCTATCTGCAAACATTTCAAACCGGCTTTAAACAATCCGTACAAATTTTAAACAAGCACGATCAATTTCATTCAAGTTCAGATATAAATTTACATAAAAGGTTGATATTTCTCAAACACTGAGTTGGAGGAGGGGCTCGGCGAGGACGAGGGGATCAGAGAGGATGAACTACGGATGTGCATCGCCGGCGCACGGCTTTAAATAGCCGCGGCTAGACCATGCGAAGGTTGTGCCAACTATGTGTGCTCGGAACTCTTGGCAGCATTCTTTCCTAGAATGTTCTATGACACTATGCATTTGGGCGTGGAGCGGCTAGAGTTGCACGACTGGTGTGACGAGCCGGCGATGTCGCCTGCGCTGCCTCGACGAGTGACGGGCGTTGCGAAGCAGGAGCTGCCGCTGACGCTGCCACCTTGGTCGAGCCGCAATGCCTCAACGTGATGTGAAGTGCGACCTCCTCCACATCGTCACGCTTCGTGTCGTGTAGTAGGCTCAACTAGCCATCGGAGCCACCGGATTCGCCACTCGAGCCATCGCTGCTGCCGTTCCCGGCCATCGAGTCGGATCATAAGGGATCGAGAGTGAAGTTGACGGAGTAGGGAGTGGAGTGGACTGGCGGATTCACTTCAGTCTAGGGTTATCTGGATGCGGATATTTGTGAGGCAAGGGTGGGCCAAGCCAACGTGGCAGACGCGCCCGGACGTACCCGGGCCACCCATATCCGCCCTAGATTTGATCTGGATATGAGAGGCGCCAGATAGCCCTAACGTTTGAAGCCAATTTGAGGCATCCGGTTATGTCTTTTTTTTTGACCGATCAGTGATTGTCGGTCCGCCGGTGCGTATGGGAGGGTTTGAGTGAGGTGGCATGCTCTAATAAACTACTCCATGCCTCTCTTATATTTCTTTAAAGAGGGGGTTTAAGAAAATAGTAGGAGTAATTGATAGAGGACTTTTTGGCTGCTTAGAGCATCTCCAACAGGCGCGGCAAAAGGCGCGCCCGCGCGGTAAAATTAAGTTTTAGCGTGCGCCGGCTGATTCCGCGCGCTCCAGCGGTGGCGGGAACTTACCGCGCGCGGGAAGCGCTTGCACGCGCGCGGGAGAAAGCGGCACGCGGCGCGGTAGATTTGGCGCGCCGCTTACCGCGCGCCTATAAATTGCCGTGCCCGCCACGCGCACCGCACACAGCCACGCGCCTTCCCCTCGCGAGCTCGCCGCTTCGCAGCTTTTCGCGCCACCACCGCGCCACCATGCCGCCGCGCCGCCGGGGTGCTTCGGGCTATCACGGCGTCCGCGCGCGCCCCAACGGCTGGTTCTCCGCCGAGATACGGTCCGGCGACGTGCGGCTCGGCCTCGGGACATTCCGGAGCGCGCACGAGGCGGCCCGCGCGTACGACGCGGCGGCGTGGCGCTTGGACAGACCCCGGTCGCAGATGAACTTCCGGGACGTCTTCACGCGCGAGCAGGCGCAGCGCGTCGCCCCTCCGCCGCGTCTCATCACCGACCTCGACCGTGCCGACCATGCTCGGCGGCAGCGCCGCCTCCTCGTCGCCGAGGAGGACGAGCGAGCCATGGCCGAGTGGCGCTGTCGCCACCCGGAGGACGTCACCACCCGGAGGACGTCGCCGACGAGCACGCCTACTGGGCGGAGAGGACGGCAAGGCGTCGTGCGGAGCGGGCTGACCGGCGTCAGCGGAAGGCATTGGCGAACGAGCAGTGCGACATAGTTTCAGCAGGTGGGAGGTCGTTCTTCACGGTCGACGATGACCGTTGGGATGACATATGGCTCTCAACCTCGGACGACACCGACGAGAATGATGATGATGATGATGATGGTAGCGACTTGGAGTAGTTTCTATCTATCTATCTATGCCGTAGTAGTGGCTATCTATCTATGTATGTCGAACTATCTATCTATGTATGTTGAACTATCTATCTATCTATGTAAAATATCTTGCATCGTTTTTTTATCTATGCAAAAAAAATGTTCGCGCGCTGTATTTTTACCGCGCCTGCTGGAGCTGCGCGCGCGGGGCTTTACAGCGCGGCTGCTGGAGCAAACGCCGCGAGCCGCGCCAAACCAAGCGTTGGGCGCGCGCCAAATCAGTTTTTAGCGCGCGGCGCGTTCGGCGCCTGTTGGAGATGCTCTTAATGCGGGAAAATATATATCCCGAGAGGACCTTATCTCCAAGTCGGCACGCCGCTCCCCGACGCTATTCACTTGCCGTCGCCGGCGCTCTGCCCCGATGCCATCGCGCCCCAACTGCGCGCCGTTCGTTGCGATGGCCCAGCGCGGCGGCCGCAGGCGCAGGTCGTGTCCCACTTCTCCATCCGCCCGCGAGGCCGAGCAGCCGGAGGAGGCGTCCGCCCTCCGCCCTCGGCTTCTCCCCCTTAACCTCCAGTCCCCCACTCAGCACACCACATGTTTGATCGGTGCTTATCGCCGACGGCGGACGTGCACACGGCGCTCGCCGCCCCCTACGGCTACAGAAGCCCCTGGACGAGGCGCTGGCAACAGTCGAATGAATGCCGCGGCCGCGGACTGCAAGCCGGACTAGCACATCTTCTCCGTCCTCATCAATTGCAGCTGTAATTCGCGCCGTTTCGATCTGATCCCCGGGATGTTGCACCTGGGGCCCGGATGCAACTTCGTCATCCAATTTATGGGTACGGCAACGCTGGTGGAGAATGCGCTGTGTAGCATGCTCGAGGGCTCGGCCGGGGCAATGTGCCGGACATATACACGATGAACTCCATCATTTGGGCCTGTGGGAACAATGGCAGCGCGGATGGCATGGAGAAGTGGTACAGTGAGTTTCAGTTGGTGGGTGTTGAGCCAGATACGCTTATGTTACGGTAAGGCTAACATGCCTGACAGAATGTTGTCGTTGCAGAAATATATGAAGCGGCGCTTCTTCTCGCCCTCTACTGCTACATTCAACATAATCGTAGAGTGTTTTAGAAGGGCTGGCAACATTGAGAAGATGGAGTACTATTTCGGGTTGATGATTTTTTTATTTTTTTTGACGCGTCAACGGCGGGCTTATGCCGGCCTGAGCCTTATTCTACTGAAACTTAAGAGAGTACAGGGGCAGTTCAGAGTTACAAGAGGTTTGGGGGGAGAGGAAAAGATGTAAAATTACACGAGGGCTATAATCTCGCAGCTAAGTGAGACAACATAGTTCCCCAATCTCTCATCAGGGATTGTTTATCAGCATTTTGCATCGACCCGAGCATCAGATCGTCAGCAGCTGTTTGAGCAATGTGGTGTGGACACCAAGAGTTTCATTTCTGAACACCTCTGCGTTGCGACGTTTCCAGGTATTCCACGGGATAGCAATGATCATGGTGGAGCGAACCTTATTTGAAAGAGCCCGAAACCATACATCTCCGAGACTTTCCGGCCTTCCTTCGAAGATACTGCCAAGGCC
This sequence comes from Aegilops sharonensis, assembly GCA_904067115.1. Lineage (NCBI taxonomy): Eukaryota > Viridiplantae > Streptophyta > Magnoliopsida > Poales > Poaceae > Aegilops > Aegilops sharonensis. The sequence goes on along the minus strand of LR880969.1, from coordinate 797,434,861 downwards.
GTCCCAAAGAGGCAGCAGTTCACTGCAGCAGAACAGGGGGTGAGATGCTCTCGGTTGCTCCAGAGAAAGGGCAAGCATCCGAAGTAGCAATAGATCTCCGAAGTCTTCGTTCATTGGTGTAGACAAGGTCTTTGTTGGCTAGCCAAATAAAAATTCGACATTTGTTTGGCGCAAAGTTTAGGGTGTCAAACCTAACCCCATCACCTACTGCTCACTAGTTAGTGGATACAACAAAGCTGGGCTTCTTGTATGGTTCCTGCAATTATGCAACAGACGAAAAACATTTTGAACTATGTTATCACTGCATACCCCAAGTCTTGAGATATATCAAGATAATGGAGGAAAGGCTACAGGTAATGAAGGAAAATAAATGTAAGCCGGGTAAGGTAATATACAGTACGACGGTTGAAGCATATATTGCACATAGGATGGGTGAAACCACCAATTTATTAGCAATAGAAGAAGTAGAAAGATTGGACAAGATGTTGCTTGTAAGTGCTTTGTACTATTTCTTGCCGATTTATGTCTGCATTAAACTAGTGATTATCCATGGTATTCACCGTTCATCTTTGTCTTTGGATCAGAAACCAGTTTATAACTTTCTATTGACAAGGTAATACAAGTTAATAACTTTCTATTGGATGTATCTTTGGTTATAGTGCTGTGTTTATCTGAGCTGTTAGTAGACGCTCTACCTTTTGTTCTTTCCGTATGCCAGTTGTGGCCTGTTGTGCCATCGGAGATGGGAGTTTCTGTGGACTAAATGTTCAGAGTCATTTAAAGCCCCGTCTGATCTGATTGCACAGATAAACACCCAAGCAGACGTAACCTGGAATATCTGGAAGTGGAAAGGATTAAGGTACAGCAGAGAAGGCCGGGTTCACATCTCCGGTGCCAAAGAAAGAACCATATGAATTTGCTTAGAATTTTGACTGCTAAAGTCAGAGCACATAACACACATTCTCAAGAGAAGTTCATTCTTGCCATGGACATACTGGAGACACATCATAAGAATCGATAGACTACTACGTACTAAATCTCCACACTTCGAACTAAATTCTCTGCCAGAATGCACATACTCCTGGAGGTGGGGTGATATTGCCTAAAATCTCCTCCATAACCACGGGCAGCTTGTTTTGAGATAGTTGAATCCATGGGTCTCCTGGACAGCTCGAAGCACATAGTACTTATCTAAATTGGCCACATCAGATATGCCATCAGAGAGAAAGAGAAAGGAATCGTATTTTATGCCATCGGAGATGGGATTCTCACAGGGCCTAAATGTGTCTAGTATGCATCTGATCTGATTGCACAAGTACAAAACAAGACAGAGGTAACTTGGAATATCTGGAAGTGGAAGGGACTCTGGTACAGCAAATAAGATCAGGTTCAGGACTAAAGTCCAGTACATATCCATGTCAGAGTGTGTAAACTTTCTGCCGTTTGGTTCTACAGGAAATTTCACTACCAATACTGAGGGAGAAAGAAAACAGTGCAAAAGAAATGAAAGAAAGAACCATGTGGATCTCTCGGAAAATTTTAGCACAAATGTTAAGAGCACAGAGTACACATCCTTGAAGAGAAGTTCAGTTCTGCAATCGACAAACCAGACACATGATAAAGAAAATCAATATAGGGCATGACTAGAGATCCAAACTTCAAACAAAAATCCAGAGCCAGACTGCTCATCATACTCCTGACGGTGGCGCGACCTTGTCTAAAATGTCCATCATAATCCATGGGCAGCTCGCTGTGAGATGCTTGAATCCATCAGTCTCCTTGACAGCTCGAAGCACGTCCTGTGAAGAAAGGTATCTGAGACAAGCATTCTTGAGTTGCGCGGCGTGGTGCTGCTCCGCTAAAGCAAGGGTGGTTGCCACTGTTTGCACATCGATTTTCTGGCATAGCTTCCCTTCGCAAATGACCTTTAGCCTCTCTAGTCCATACCGATCTGCCGCAACCAACAAGTGCTGCAATTCCACATTCTGATCCAGATCGCAGTTACTAGGCAATGAATCTGTGTATATGAAGTGAAGAAGTGCCTCGAAGATGGCTGGCTCCATGTCATCGATCTTGATGCGTCTCTTGGTGGTCTCCTTCATCTGACCAAAGAGCTCGGCCTTGAAGACAGACGATCGTGCCGCTAACACGCATCTATGCGCGCTGAACAGTTGGCCACCGACATTGAATTTCACATCGACGCCTTCTCCATCCTTCAACATGTTTGTGAAGTGTGTTTGGAGGTCTGACTGCGGGACCGAGACTACAGTTGTGCTATCTTCCGTGCGAGGCTCTTTGATGACGGTCAAAACACACCTGATCGTGATGCAGTCGTCATTGCGGGAGAGCAGTTCCTTCAGCTTGGACTTCTCAATATACTTGCGCCAGCCCCAATAATGCGACTGAAAGGTATGTGTGTTGCTGTACAGACAACTAACTTTCCCATCTTTCTCCAATAAACAGAAAGTGTACTTCACCTTGACACCCGTTGTTGGCTTACTGCAGATGCGCAAGAAGGCAGACATGTAGGCAGCTTTGTCCTCCTCCTTCCACCCATCAGGGTAGATCCTGATGTTCCTCAAGCAGCGAGTACCCAGTCACCTCGAAGTTGTGGGCGGCGGTGACGCACTCTGTCCGGCATCTCGACGAGGTCTCGGACATGTGCTTGTTGACAGAAGAAGGCGAGCTGTTGGCCATGGCGTGGAACGGAATGAAACGGATTGGGAGTGTGGCTGCAACCTGGAGGAGTACTTCAGGAAGAAGATGAGTAGTTGGCCATGGCGTGGAGTGCAATGAAACAGAGGTTGGGGGTACGTGCAGATATAAACTCAGTACATGACTCAGGAAGACGTTTAGCCTTCAGTGAAGATGGCATTAAAACTTGAGAATACATTTAGGCGGCGTTGAACAAGTTCCCATGCGATTATTTAGACGACGGTGCATGCGTCGTTTCAAATTCCAATGCTGCTGCCGGCTGCCGCCTTGTATTTACGGGCAAGTACGGTGCTGTTATTTCCAATGTTTCAGCAGTTCAAAACTCGACCAAAAATTTGGTTGTCGCCTGACGGTCAAAATCAACACTAGTGCGCAAAAAGGATCGTGCTTAAATGCAGAAAAAACAAGCGGCAGAAAAACATCGTTTCACCCCACGACTGCTAATCTGAATCTGTAATATGAGCTCGGCAGTCTCCTCTGGGAAGAAAGCTCTAATGTTTTCTTCTCTCCAATGACCGTGTACATCCATGAGGCACAACGCACTTTTGCATATTTTGGAACTGGAGAAAGAGTTTGCAACATGTGTGGTGGCCGTCCGAGAATCCAATGATCTATCATGATATTAGGCCTCATTTGATTCATGGGATAGGAATGTTATACGAATAGGAAAATCACAAAAAGTGAGATGACATGCATCTCAATTCCTATGAAGAAAGAGATGTCATTTAATGCATAGGATAGGAATTTTTCCATTAAATCTAAGTTAATATTTTTTTCCTTCAAAATGTGAAAGATTGATTCCTATCCTACATAGGAATGGGAATCCATTCCTACAAAGCAAAGGGTTTCAAAGAAATTTTTCCTTGCAAATCCTATCCTATAGCATTTCTATAAAATTTCTACAAACCAAAGGAGACCTTAACTTTTTTGGCTATTTGCAATTCCCCACCTAACACCAGCCTTAACAAGCTCCCCACCAAAGAGAATACTTCTCCAAGTATAGGATGACGCCCTGGGCTTGGAGGCATCCCAGAAATTGGGGAAAGTAGCGTCCTTTGAGAATTCGAGCACAAAGATAATCTGGCTCGTAAGTGGCCTCCAACTTTGTTTACCAATTGAAGAGCGAGAAATGACGGAAACCGAGCCCACCAAGCTTATTTGGTGTGGATAACCATTCCCATGAGCGCCAATAAACTTTCCTCTTACCATCTTCTTTGCTCCACCAATAATAAGCAACGCCTTGCCTCATCCGTTCACATGTAGAAGTCGGTATTCAGAAACAACTCATTATATATGTTGGAATAGCCTGAATCACAGATTTCAGCAAAACTTCTTTTCCTGCCCGAGAAGGGGGCCTATCTGACAAGCTAATGATGCGCTGCCAAACTTTATCATTCAAAAATTTGAATGTCCTATTTGACGACCTGACGACATGAGTAGGCATTCCGAGATACTTATCGTGGAATGATTCATTTGCAACTCCCAAAATTCCCATTACCTTGTGCTTAGTATCATCAGAATAATGTTTACGATAGCATTGCATTTGAAACCGCAACGGGAGAGACTGCTCCGCTCCGCTCCGCTCCCGCCTCTCGCCGACGACCACTCCGGCCCCGGCGACCACAGCCTCCCGCCGCTTGCCGCTCCGGCGTTCGGTGTCCACCCTCCTGTCCCCCCTCCTCCCCTCCTCCGCTCCCATGGATTCCCCAGCTGCCCCCGGTCGCGGGCGCGGCAGGCGCTGGCTCGAGTCCAGCCCGTCCTCCGGCGACTCCGCGCGGCCCTCCTACCGCCAGGCGCTCTATGGGTCGCCGGCCGCCGCCCCTCCATCGGTCTCGCCCTCGCCCCCGCCGCCTCCGCGTGTCATCCGCTCCGAGATCCACCGGCCCACCGAGGAGGAGCCTGTCGTGGAGCGCGAGTGGCTCGTGGCAGGTCGCAAGCGCCGGCGGCCCCCGCAACGGCGTCGCCCGCGGCGGCGTGCTCCCACCGCGCGCTCGCCCACGCCACCTGTCGCCCCGCCTTCTGGGCCTGACCTGCGCCGGGCCTCGGAGGAATTCTGCTCGCGCTGCCGCTACCATGGCCACCCCAGATCCGAGTGCCGCCGCGACATCCGTTGCGCACGCTGCGGTTTATACGGCCATGTGGCACGCATGTGCACGAACCCGCGCTCGTTGTCGCCCTCCTCGCGCTCCAGCCCGTCGCCTAAGCGCCTCCGTAGGCCTTCCCCGCCCCAGCCTTCACCCTCCCCGGCGGCTTCGCCTTCGGCTTCGCCCACGTCCGTCCAGGGGTCTTGGCAGCCTGCGTCCTCCGGGCTTGCCGTCCCCTCGCCCCGTGCCTCCCAGGCTACGCGGTCCGCCTCCCCCTGCGCCCCCTTCACCGGCCACCCCTCGCTGCGTCCAGCCGCTGCGCCCGCGTGTTTCCTTCCTCTTTCCGCGGGAGATCGACGCCGCCGAGGAGGAGCTCCAGCGCGTTGCTTGCCACGGTCGCGGGGTGCAGGACCGGGGTCTCATGTTAGGAGGTCTCCGACGTGATCTGCTCGCGTTTTGGCATCCCGGAGGCGCGCTTCTCGGTTCACCGCCACCTGCCGGAGGATTTCCTCATCCGCTTCCTGCGTGCGGAGGATCGGGCCCTGGTGGCAAATGACGGCGTGCGCACCGCCCGCTTTCACCTGGTGCTTCACCCATGGAGCGCGCTTGCCGGTGCGGAGCAGGTGCGCGCCCGCTTCCGGGTTCACCTCGAGCTCACCGGGGTGCCCGATCATGTCTGGCAGCGCGCCACCGCGGTCGCGCTGCTCTCGCCGTTCTGCCTGGTGGAGCACCTCGAGCCGCGCACTCGCCGTGGCGTCGACCTGGACATCTTCCGGCTCACGGCATGGACGGCCAACCCTGACGCGATCCCTCTAGCCGCCGACCTCTTCCTCCCGGTGCGCGATGGCTTTGCCGTCGACGCGGACCCGGACGTGGCCGAGCGCCTTGGCATGGACCTACTGCGTTTCCCAGTAGCGATTCATGTGGCCCACTGCGAGGATTTCCGTCGACCCGTCCCGCCGCCTCCGCCGCCGCATGTCTCTCCAGGCCCCGACTCCGACTATGGCGATGGCCCCGGCCAAGACTCTCCATCCTGTCCTCCGCCCTGGTCGCGCCAGTATGATCACCCTCAGGCGCCGCCACGCCGTGATGCCACCGGCCCCTCGCGCCGGTCCGGCCGCTCCAGCCGCCGCCGTGGAGGTCGCCGCCGCAACCGCCCGCTCGCCGTCTCGCGCATCTGGCATGGGGTTCTCGGGCCGTACCCGCCGGTCGTGGCTGGCGTCACGCGGGGCCCGGCAAAGCTGCGCCTGGGGGACAAGGCGGCTTTCCAGAAAGCTGCGGTGACAGCTGGCCATCCCGCCCCGTCCCCGCCCGTTGGCGTGCCCAGTTCAAACTCCAACCCTGTTGACCGGGTCGCTGCTCCCGCGCCCACCACCCCACCGTTTGCTAATGTGTCATCGCCTGACCCACCCGAGCACCTTCTGGAGACCGGCGCGCAACCCCATGTTGATCCCGCCCCAGTGATCGCCCCTGGCCTGCTGCTGCTTCGCGCGGCCCCACCAGGATCCGCGACAAACCCGCTGGCGGATCCCGAGGAATGTGAAAGCGGGCCACCCTCCCCTCCCTCTACGGGACAGCTGGTGTCGTCTAGCCAAGGCGCGGACCCACCAGGCCCCTTGCGCTGCCCCGCCATTGGGCCACTCCCCTCCCCCGCCTCGGATCCCGCTGTGGAAAGTTCGCACGCTCTGATCCCGAGCGATCCTGCGCCCTCGGCGAATCTTGCTTCCCATGCAACCGCCCCGGACTCACCACGTGGCGTGCATGCCGACGTGGAGCCTGTGGACGCGTTTTTAGGCTCCATTCGGAGGCCGATCTTGCAGATTCTCCCTGCGCCCCCCCTCCCGCTCCCGGAGGAAGGAGTTACCGCCGAACTTCACGCCCCGTCGGAGCGGTAGGATTGCCAAGGCTGATTGCGGCCTCAATTCTGAGCTCAAGGCCAAGAAGGTGCTCCTCCGTCGCCTCGGGCTCGTCTCGGACGACGCCCCCATCTCCGCTGCTACACTAGCGAAGTACGAGCGCCTCTTCCAGAAGCCGCTGGCGCACGACGTGCTGCAGGCATTCGCCGATCTCTTTGGTTGGTGCATCCCTGAGCTGATCGACCCGCCTGTCAATTCACCCTCCCCCCTGCCTCACGCTGTCGAGGCCTAGTGGCTGCCTAAGCCACCGCAGGACTCCACCTCTCTCCATGGATCAAAACCTTCGCGTTGTATTCTGGAACGTGCGTGGCCTTAATGCCCCGGCCAAGCGCACCGCCGTTCGCAGCGTGATCACCGCTGCCTCGCCTTGTATTGCAGCGTGATCACAGCGTGCATCCAAGAGACTAAGATGATTGCTCTCTCGTCCTCGCTTGTCACTGAGACGCTCGGCTCGTCCTTCTCCGAGTTCTTCTTCCCGCGGATGGGACCCGTGGGGGTATCCTGCTTGCCTGGCAGCCGGACATGATCGCGCTCTCCGATCCATGCCGTGGTGACCACCACATTACTGCGTTGGCCTCTTCCCTGGATGGCGCCCACCACTGGTGGCTCACCGGCGTTTATGGCCCGCAAGGCGATGATGACAAGATCGCTTTCCTCGGCGACCTCAGTGAGGTCCGATCACTGCGTGCTGGCCCTTGGATCCTTGGGGGCGACTTTAACATGATCTCAGGGGCTGCGGACAAGAATAACTCCCGGCTCAATCACCGGGTCATGTTGCGGTTCCGCCGCTTCCTCGCCGATGAGGAACTGCATGACATCTACCTGCACGGGCGACGATATACTTGGTCAAACGAACGCGGCACCCCCACCCTCACGCGCATTGACCGGGTGATCTCCAATTTCGCATGGGAAGCACTCCACCCGCATTGCATGCTACGCTGCCTCTCCTCCACAGCGTCTGGTCATGCACCTCTCCTTCTCGACTGCACTGCGCGCTCGCCTGGCACGCGAAGATTCCACTTCGAAAGATTCTGGCCGCGCACCGATGGCTACACGCAGGTCGTGCTCGAGGCCTGGGCTGCTGCGGCCGACGAACCGGACCCCTTCCGCAGGCTGGTGGCACGCCTCAAGAACACTGCGTGGCGTCTCCAAAGCTGGAGCGCGAAGAAGATTGGGGACGTGTCCCGGCAGCTCCTCGTCGCTCGTGAGCTGATCGCGCGCCTAGATGCGGCGCAAGACTTCCGGCCCCTTTCCGCGGCCGAGGCCTGGCTACGCAGGCGCCTCAAAGGGGCGTACCTGGGACTGGCGTCCCTCGAGCGCTCGATCTCGCTCCAGCGCGTTAGGCTTTCCTGGTTGCGAGATGGCGACGCGGGTCCGAAGTTCTTCAGGGTGCATGCAGCGCACCGCAAGCAGAAGAACCGGATCGTCGAGTTGCAGGTCGGAGACAGTTCCGTCTCCGACCCGGCCGCTCTTGCTGAGGCTGCGTTCAATCACTTCTGCGGCATCCTTGGATCGGCGAAGCCACGGCCTTTCTCCTTAGACCTCTCTGCGCTCCACGTTGGGCCATTTGACCTCTCCAGCCTCGACGCACCTTTCTCAGAGGACGAGATCTGGGCTGCGGTCAAAAGCTTGCCGCTCGGGAACGCGCCCGGCTCCGATGGCTTCACCGCCGAATTCCTCCGGAGTGCGTGGGACGTGATCAAGCAGGACATTTGCGCCGTCTTCGATAAGCTATACGCACTCAACGGACGGGGTTTCCAGAGGCTCAATGTGGTGCTCCTCACCCTCCTTCCGAAGAAGCAGGACACGGCATCTCTCTTCGACTATCGCCCCATTAGCCTCATCCATCTCATTGCGAAGCTGTTCGCGAAGGCGCTCTCTCTTCGGCTGGCACCCCACCTGGGCAACATGGTCTCTACTAATCAAAGCGCATTCATCGCCGGCTGAAGCATTCACGACAACTTCCTCCTTGTTCAACAGACGGCTAGACTTCTTCACAACCTCAAGATGCCGCGAATGCTCCTCAAGCTCGACATCACGAGGGCTTTTGATTCGATGGCATGGCCCTTTCTGCTCGACACGCTCAAGCACCTAGGCTTTGGAGACCGATGGTGCGAATGGATCTCCATCCTGCTCTCTACCGCATCGACGTGTGTGCTTGTCAATGGCGTACCCGGGCCACCGATTCTTCACGCGTGCGGGCTACGGCAAATGTTCGCTGCAAACTTAGCAAGCTACAAAACCACGTGTAAACGAACCAGGTATGTATAGAGGAAAAAAAATTCTCTATTGGCAAACCCCAAGTCGGAAATAGTTTTTGAGGAATTTAGTCAGAAATAGTTTTTCAGGATCTGATCCCATGTTGCTCTTTTGATTTTATTTATTTATTCTGATAAAAGAGAGATCACTCTCCGATTTCCATTACTAGAATGCTCTTTCGAAAATGATGGGCGCATGGCATTTTTCTATCGAAAGATGGATTCAGTAAGCCAGTTTCTTGTATCACGTCTTCCATTACATTCATGCTTGGCTACGCGAGTATATTGTTGCCGGACATGGCAGAGACACCGGCTTGTTAGACACGACACGCTCTAAGGCAACACATTGTTCCGGCAATATATATTAGCAAGCATCGTACAACGGATACGCATGTTTACACTACTAAGAAAAACTCTAGTAGTAGCGCTTGAAATACATATAGCAGTAGCGCTGGATGCAGCGCTACAGCTAACTGGTAGCAGTAGAAACAAGCACTATTGCTATACCTAGTTAGCAGTAGCACTTGTTTCGGGCAAGCGCTGCTGATAACAATTAGTAGTAGCGTTTTTTCTGAAAAATGCTACTGCTAAATTTTCCTGTATTTTTAAAATGCAGCTTATTGTCGCTGTCTTTGTATATGTTTTATATACAGTAGTTTCATCATATGATTTTATGACCATGATTAGTTATTATTTATAACAGTGGATTAAATGAACATGGATTAGATTCAAAATGGAGGCAACATGTGGTGCACATTAAAAGTACTACTAGTCCAAAAGTTTGGCAATGGAAATAAGCAACCACTGATATATATAATAACTCATTATACTCATATAACAACTTAGCATCATGCATCATCATAATATTAAATAACCCATCATTGATACCATAATAACAAGTCCTACTCATCATCATCATACAACTTCTACTTGTTATCATGATAACAAGTCATACTCATCATCATCATAGTCATCTAACTAACTCTACTTAATTGTTCTTAGAACATGATTAGGAGTATTAGGTAGGATCTAACTATCCTTTCTTAGGCAAAATAGCATAAAATAAGATAGGTCCTGACTCTTCATTATGGAGAATGGAGATTATCCTGTTTCCAATTCTTGTGTGTCGCACAATGTTGCTTCCAAGTAGCTCCCTACGACTGACCATACATTTTTCCAATCTTTGATTTTCATGTCTTCATCAGTTTTAGAAATCCGGTATGGAAAGCAGTGATGCGTAGGACGACCTGGCCGTAAGCTCATAACATCAAGGCGACCTTTCGGAAACATCAGATGAGGCACACAATCCTTCGGGATTTTCTGTTGAAAAACATAGTAATAACTTCGTAGTTAGCAATGTAGTTTAGTTTTAGAAGAATTTATGCAAAAAATGCACGGATGTCGTAATAGTAAAAAATCTTACCATGTCATCTCCATGGATGTTACCGTAGTTCAACACGTACACTAGTGGCACATATTGACCATAATGTGCAGGAGTTTGATAATAGATATTATAATTCTCAAGATCATTAATAAATAAGATCAGATGATTTTTCTCCTGATAAGTTAATCCTACGCCATCGGTGTAGTAGGTTCTGTCTACCATCTTCCACACATTCTTTGAAGAATAAAAATAAGCTATCAATGGAAATAAGTGATAACCCACAAGTGTAGGGGATCGCAACAGCTTTCGAGAGTAAAATATTCAACCCAAATTTACTGATTCGACACAAGGGGAGCCAAAGAATATTCTTAAGTATTAGCAGTCGAGTTGTCAATTCAACCACACCTGGATAACTTAGTATCTGCAGCAAAGTATTTAGTAGAAAAGTAATATGATAATAAAGGTAACAGTGGCAAAAGTAATATTTTTGGGTTTTGTAGTGATTGTAACAGTAGCAACGGAAAAGTAAATAAGCGAAACACAAGATGTGAAAAGCTCGTAGGCATTGGATAAGTGATGTATAATTATGTCGGATGCGATTCCTCATGTAATAGCTATAACATAGGGTGACATAGAACTAGCTCCAATTCATCAATGTAATGTAGGCATGTATTCCGAATATAGTCATACGTGCTTATGGAAAAGAACTTGCATGACATCTTTTGTCCTACCTTCCCGTGGAAGCGGGGTCCTAGCGGAAACTAAGGGATATTAAGGCCTTCTTTTAATAGAGAACCGGAACAAAGCATTAGCACATAGTGAATACATGAACTCCTCAAACTATGGTCATCACCGAGAAGTATCCCGATTATTGTCACTTCGGGGTTGTCGGATCATAACACATAATAGGTGACTATAGACTTGCAAGATAGGATCAAGAACACACATATATTCATGAAAACATAATAGGTTCAGATCTGAAATCATGGCACCCGGGCCCTAGTGACAAGCATTAAGCATAGCAAAGTCATAGCAACATCAATCTCGGAACATAGTGTATACTAGGGATCAAACCCTAACAAAACTAACTTGATTACATGGTAAATCTCATCCAACCCATCACATTCCAGCAAGCCTGCGATGAAATTACTCACGCACGGCGGCGAGCATCATGAAATTGGTGATGGAGGATGGTTGATGATGACGACGGCGGCGAATCCCCCTCTCCGGAGCCCCGAACGAACTCTAGATCAGCCCTCCCGAGAGAGATTAGGGCTTGGCGGCGATGAAACTTTCTCTTTGATTTTTCTTCGCAAAACGGAATATATGGAGTTGGAGTTGAGGTCGGTAGAGCCTCAGGGGGCCCACGAGACAGGGGGGCGCGCCCCCCACCCTCGTGGACAGGGTGTGGGCCCCCTGGTATTGATTCTTTAGCCAATATTTTTTATATTTTCCAAAACTTGTCTCCGTGGATTTTCAGGTCATTCCGAGAACTTTTGGTTTCTACACATAAAACAACATCATGGCAGTTCTGCTGAAAACAGCGTCAGTCCGAGTTAGTTTCACTTAAATCATGCAAGTTAGAGTCCAAAACAAGGGCAAAAGTGTTTGGCAAAGTAGATACGTTGGAGAAGTATCAACTCCCCCAAGCTTAAACCTTTGCTTGTCCTCAAGCAATTCAGTTGATAAACTGAAAGTGATAAAGAAAAACTTTTACAAACTATGTTTGCTCTTGTTGTTGTAAACATGCAAAGCCAGCATTCAAGTTTCAGCAAATATTATGAACTAACCATACTCACAATAACACCTAGGTCTCACAATTACTCATATCAATAGCATAATCAGCTAGCGAGCCATAATAATAAAACTCGGATGACAACACTTTCTCAAAACAATCATAACATGATATAACAAAATGGTATCTCGCTAGCCCTTTCTGAGACCGCAAAACATAAATGCAGAGCACCTTTAAAGATCAAGGACTGACTAGACATTGTAATTCATGGTAAAAGAGATCCAGTCAAGTCATACCCAATATAAACCAATAGTAATGAATGCAAATGACAGTGTGCTCTCCAGCGGGTGCTTTTAATAAGAAGGTGATGACTCAACATAAAAGTAAATAGATAGGCCCTTCGCAGAGGGAAGCAGGGATTTGTAGAGGTGTCAGAGCTCAATTTTAAAATAGAGGTTGAATAACATTTTGAGCGGCATACTTTCACTGTCAACGCAACAACTATGAGATGGCGATATCTTCCATACTACATGCATTATAGGCGGTTCCCAAACAGAATGGTAAAAGTTTTTACTCCCCCACCACCAACAAGCATCAATCCATGGCTTGCTCGAAACAACGAGTGCCTCCAACTAACAACAACCCTGGGGGAGTTTTGTTTAATTATTTTGATTTGCTTTGATCTTTTTGGATCATGGGACTGGGCATCCCGGTTACCGGCCCTTTATCGTGAATGAGGAGCGGAGTCCACTCCTCTTGAGAATAAACCACCTAGCATGGAAGATATAGGCAGCCCTAGTTGAAACATGAGCTGCTCGAGCATACAAAACAGAATTTCATTTGAAGGTTTGGAGTTTGGCACATACAAATTTACTTGGAACGGCAGGTAAATACCGCATATAGGAAGGTATGGTGGACTCATATGGAACAACTTTGGGGTTTAATGAGTTTGGATAAACAAGCAGTATTCCCGCTTAGTACAGGTGAAGGCTAGCAAAAGACTGGGAAGCGACCAACTGAAAGAGCGACAACATTCATGAACATGCATTAAAATTAATTTACACCGAGTACGACATGAGTAGGATATAATCTACCATGAACATAAATATCATGAAGGCTATGTTGATTTGTTTCAGCTACATGCGTGAACATGTGCCAAGTCGAGTCACTCAATTCATTCAAAGGAGGATACCATCCCATCATACCACATCATAATCATCTAATAGCATGTTGGCACGCAAGGTAAACCATTATAACTCATAGCTAATCAAGCATGGCACAAGCAACTATAATCTCTAAATGTCATTGCAAATATGTTTACTTCATAATAAGCTGAACCAGGAACGATGAACTCATCATATTTACAAAAACAAGAGAGGTCGAGTTCATACCAGCTTCTCTCATCTCAACCAGTCCATCATATATCGTCATTATTGCCTTTCACTTGCACGACCGAACGATGTGTATAATAATAATAGTGCACGTGCATTGGACTAAGCTGGAATCTGCAAGCATTCAACTCAAGAGAGAAGACAAAGTAATATGGGCATGCATATGAGAGCCACTAAATATTTTCAATATGGTCTTCTACTCTCGACCCCCAAAGGAAAGAAAAGAAAAGAAAACTATTTACACGGGAAAGCTCCCAACAAGTAAAAAAGAAGAACGAGAAATATTTTGGGTTTTTCATTTTAATTTCTACTACAAGCATGGAAATTAAACTAACTAATTTTTTTGGTTTTTCTTAAGGTTTATCAAGCACACAAGAAGAAAGCTAGAAAAAGAAAGCTACACTAGCATGGATAATACAATGAAAGAGTATGAGCACCAACGACTAGAATAGTGTGTGAACACAAATGTAAAGTCGGTGAAAAATACGTACTCCCCCAAGCTTAGCCTTTTGGCCTAAGTTGGTCTAATGCCAAGGACCGATGCTACTCTCCCCGGTGTGTTGGGAGGTGTAATCAGGATACCACTGGCTGGCCATCTTCGGGTCCCACTGGTAAGATGATGCACGATAAGGGTTCAGTGCAAGTTCTGGCTCAGGCTCAGGTACTGGAGTGGATGCTTGGCCTCGATCTGCATACGTACACCGCTTTCGGTGTGACAAGAAAATTATCTGCAATCAAATCAAACAACAGAGGCACAGGCAAAATAATAGTATCATTGTGTTTCTTATTAATTCTCAAGTTATACAAGAGCATCTTATCTTTGTTGTCAACAATGAACTCATGTGCTACCATGCTCTTGTAATCTAAAATGTAAGGAGGCAATTTTGTCTCCTCTTTCTCATGGTGCCTAATAGGTATCTCAAAATGTCTAGCAAGACGTGAAGCATAGATACCTCCAAAGATGGGGCCTTTTGTACGATTCAGGCTTAGCCGTTTAGCAATGACGGCACCCATACTAAAACTATTATCTCCAAACAAGGCATGGTGAAGAATAATAATATCAGGAACATTGAAGTTTCCACTATTTCCATGACCAATCAAGCATCTACTAGCAAATATGGCAAAGTAGCGTAAAACAGGAAAGTGTATGCTAGAGATTCTCGCATCGGAACCCTTCTTTGGATCCCCTACAGTGATAGTGTTGACAAAGCCATCCACATCTCTACGATTTGGTTCCTCTAATTTTCCCTCAAAGGGTATCCTACATATCGCGCAAAAATTACGTAAAGACATTTCCCTGAATTCATCATATAAATGAAATGATACTGAAGGCGGTGACTTCTTAGGATAATAATAAAAATTTTGCACGAAAGTATTGGTGAGTAAGAGATACTGATCGATCCGGTCGAGGAGGAAATCGGTGAGTCCTGCATTCTCGATCAAAGAATAAAAATCTTCATAAATTCCAGCTTCTCTCAAGAAATTATCGCATGGCCATTCACACGGCCGTACTTCCGCTATGCGAGGAAGATTATACTTGGCCTTTTCCTTCCCTTTGGCTTGTTTTTCCTGGAAACTTTGGCTAGAAGAGCCCCTCAAAAATCTCCTTAACATTTTCTGAAAATTTCTGAAATTTTAGTAACTTCAAAATAAAAGTGAATAAAACTAAACAAGATTGATAGCAACTACTCCTACAAGTGCCTAGAGTCTATATCATGCATTAGAATTACTTGGGACCTCATAAATTTAACATGCAAGCTCAAGAACATGGTCACCCATGCAGCAAAAATTTGCAATGAATAAAGCACTAGAACAAAAACTAATTGGACCAATGGAGGAGTCACATACCAAGCAACAATCTCCCAAAGCAGTTTTGTGAATGGAGCTTTGAGCAAGGAGATCGAAAATCGCAGCAAAATGAGCTAGAACTCGTGCTTGAGCTGGATGGGGATTTTTTTGGAAGAAGATGGAGTGTGTGGGTGCTGGCATAAGTGGAAGGGGGCCACTAGGGGCCCACGAGAGAGGGGGCGCGCCCTCCACTCTCGTGGCCTGGTGCTTGCCCCTCCTGCAGTGATTTCAGTGCCTAAAATCCTCAAATATTCCATAAAAAATCATAATAAATTTGCAGGGCATTTGGAGCACTTTTATTTTCGGGATATTTTTTTATTGCGCGGATAATTCAGAAAACAGACAGATAATACTATTTTTTCTTTATTTATTCTAAATAACAAAAAGTAAAAAGAGGGTACAGAAGGTTGTGCCTTCTAGTTTCATCCATCTCGTGATCATCAAAATGAATCCACTAACAAGGTTGATCAAGTCTTGTTAACAAACTCATTCCGAATAACACGGAACCGGAGAAATTTCAAATAACACTAAGTTACCTCAATGGGGATATGAACATCCCCAATAATAAGAATATCATACTTTTTCTTGACAGAAGGAAGAGGAAATTCAAAACCTCCAATAATAATAGTCGGAACTTTTCCAATAGAATTGATGCTATGAACTTGAGATTGTTTCCTCGGAAAGTGTACCGTATGCTCATTACCATTAACATGAAAAGTGACATTGCCTTTGTTGCAATCAATAACAGCCCCTGCAGTATTCAAAAAGGGTCTACCAAGGATAATCGACATACTATCGTCCTCGGGAATATCAAGAATAACAAAGTCCGTTAAGATAGTGACATTTGCAACCACAACAAGCACATCCTCACAAATACCGACAGGTATGGCACTTGATTTGTCAGCCATTTGCAAAGATATTTTAGTAGGTGTCAACTTATTCAATTCAAGTCTACGATATAAAGAAAGAGGCATAACACTAACACCGGCTCCAAGATCATGTAAAGCAGTTTTAACATGATTTCTTTTAATGGAGCATGGTATAGTTGGTACCCCCGGATCTCCAAGTTTCTTTGGTATTCCACCCTTAAAAGTATAATTAGCAAGCATGGTGGAACTTTCAGCTTCTGGTATCTTTCTTTTATTTGTAATGATATCCTTCATATATTTAGCATAAGGATTTACTTTAAGCATATCAATTAAGCGCATACGTAAGAAGATAGGTCTAATCATTTCAGCAAAGCACTCAAAATCCTCATCATCCTTTGTCTTGGATGGTTTAGGAGGAAAGGGCATGGGTTTATGAACCCATGGTTCTCTTTCTCTACCGTGCTTCCTAGCAACGAAATCTCTCTTATCATAACGTTGATTCTTTGATTGTGGGTTATCAAGATCAACAGCAGGTTCAATCTCTACTTCATTGTTTTTGCTAGGTTGAGCATCAGCATGAACATTATCGTTAACATTATCACTAGGTTCATGTTCATCACCTGATTGTGTTTCAGCATCAGAGATAGAAATATCATTGGGGATTCTCAGGTGTGTCTACAACAGGTTCACTAGAAGCATGAAAAGTCCTATCGTTTTTATTTTTCTTCTTTTTAGAAGGACTAGGTGCCTCTAAATTGTTTCTCTGAGAATCTTGCTCGATCCTCTTAGGGTGGCCTTCAGGATACAAAGGTTCCCGAGTCATTCTACCAGTTCTAGTAGCCACTCTAACAGCAAAGTCATGTTTATTATTTAATTCATCAAGCAAATCATTTTGAGCTTTAAGTACTTGCTCAGCTTGAGTAGCAACCATAGAAGCATATTTGCTAACGAGTTTAAGTTCACCTTTAACTCTAGCCATATAATCACTCAAGCGTCCTATCTCGAAAGCATTATTCCTTAATTCTCTACCAACATAAGCATTAAAACTTTCTTGTCTAGCCATAAAGTCATCAAAATCATCTAAGCATGGGCTATGAAATTTAGTAGAGGGAATTTCAACTTTATCATATCTATAGAGAGAATTTACCTTTACTACATGTGTCGGGTTATCAAGACAATGTGGTTCTTCAACAGGCGGTATATTAAGACCATGTATTTCTTCAATAGGAGGTAAATTCTTAACATCTTCAGGTTTAATACCTTTTTCTTTCACTGATTTCTTTGCCTCTTGCATATCTTCAGGACTGAGAAATAGAACACCTCTCTTCTTCGGAGTGGGTTTAGGAATAGGCTCAGGAGTTGGCTCAATTGGTTCAGGAATTGCCTCAGGAATTGGCTCAGGAAGAGTCCAATTATTTTCATTAGTCAACATATTATTCAATAGTAGTTCAGCTTCGTCGACTGTTCTTTCCCTGAAAACACAACTAGCACAACTATCCAAGTAGTCCTTGGAAGCATCGCTTAGTCCATTATAAAAGATATCAAGTATTTCATTTTTCTTAAGAGGATGATCAAGCAAAGCATTAAGTAATCGGAGATGTCGTGGAATTGTCACGGCAGATGTCCTCGTGAAAGGACTTAGTCGCGGGGCCATCGTACGGGTTAACTTAGAGGGGTTAAAGCGGACACAAAGACACGAGAGTTATACTAGTTCGGCCCCTTCGATGAAGGTAAAAGCCTATGTCTAGTTTGTGATGGGATTGATGTGATTTCGGCGACTAGGGAGCAATAGCTTCGCCTAAGCCTCGAATTGTCTGTCCCTAAACCGCCGCCGGGTCGTCCCCTTATATACACGGGTTGACGCCCGGCCGGTCTACAAAGTCCCGAGGCCGGCTCATACAAGTGTCCGGCTCGGTCTCTCCTTTCTCTTATCTTACAGCACAAGTTACATGGTTAAGGCGGTTTACATTTATGGGCCCTAATCCGCCCCTGGGCTCCGGGCCTCATGCCTTCGTGGGCCCTAATTATGGACGAGGGTAAACCGGCCCCTTCAGGGCGGTTTATATTCAGTAGTTATCTCCCCAACATTAGGCCCCAGATTGACTTGAACCGGTTCATGTTAATCTTCAACATCTTAGGAAACTCTGAATATCTCCTTTAATATTTCGTAAACCGCCATCTGCTTGAACCGCCGTCTCGTCATCCTCCGACCACAGCAACGGGGCACCTTGACGTCATCCTTATTAAAGAAACCCAAACAGTAAGATTCCCTTCATTTAATACTATCCCGGAAATCGAGGCGACCGCTGCGCCGTCTGCCGCTTTTAACTCCTCGATTCTCGCGCTTGTCAATTACTCTGTTTCTTTATAAATAGACCGGCGGGACCTTTCTCTTCTTTCTTCTTCCGCGCTTCTTCTTCCTCGCGACGCTCCAGCTCTGAAGCTCCGCCGTCGCCTCCGACCTTCGAACGCCGCGTCAGCGCCAGGCCGCTGCATCAACCTGATTGTACCAGAGGCTCTCGGCGCTCCTCCGCTGTTCTGCACATCGGGTAAGGCTCCTCTTCAAGCCCTAGATCCGCATCTGAAGGTTCCTGTTCATCTCGTAGTTCATAGGCGTTCATCCTAGTTTCCTCATACCTGCTCTGCCATGGCCGTATTATTCAACCGTAGTATACATCCTGTGCGGCGACTGCTCCGCCGTCAGTTTAGTTCTTTGTACACCTTTCTTTTTGTTCAGACCCTCTTGTTTAGAACGCACGAACTTTCCTGCCCTTTATAAGGCTTGCATAGGTCGCAGAATTTTTTCTTACCGAATCTTCGGTAGATCCAAATTACCTCCATTCGCATGTGAAACCTGTTTCTGTCCACACTTAGCAGATTTTCCAGTTCTGTCTCTTTGGGCGGTTTGACTTTTGATAGCTAATCCGCCATACTCCATTAGTCCTCAGTTAAACCGGAATTGGAAACTGGCTGCCGAATTGCCGGTTTAATATTGTATAATGTGTCTGAACCGTTAACGGTGAATCGTTTTTCACCTTTCCTTTCGCAGTTTCGTCTTCCGGAATGGCCAAACAATTCTCAGCTTGCAATTGGGTCCGGTCCAAGATCACTGATACGCATCTCAACGGATACGTCACCACTGGCGCTTTAGCTTCCAAAAATGTCCTCCATTGGCGGGTTCCGGATGCCGAATGCCCTCCCGATCCGCAAGAAGGAGAAGTAATTGTGTTTATGCAGCACTTAGACCGGGGATTCTGCCCGCCCGGATCAAAATTCTTCCGGGATGTCCTTGCAAGTTTTCAACTCCATCCACATGATATTGGTCTGAACTCTGTGTCAAATATATGCAATTTCCAAGTTTTCTGTGAAGTCTATCTTCAAGAGGAACCATCTGTGGAGCTGTTCCGGGATTTCTTTCACTTGAACCGCCGTACAGAATTTTCGGATGGTCCTAACACGGAGCTGGGCGGCGTTTCAATCCAGAAAAGGAAGGAAGTAGACTTTCCTCACGCCAAACACCATAGCCATCCAAAAGATTGGAACCAAACCTGGTTCTACTGCCGAAATACTGCTCCTAACAACGAGAATCCTTTGCCGGGTTATCGCCCTCACCGGCTTAGCAACCATCACCCGTTGCCTTTACGCTTGACCGCCGCAGAACGGAAGAATTTTGCGCCTCAAATTATCAAACTCTGGGCTCTAATGGCCAATGGCTTAACTGGTGTGGACCTTGTGCGATGCTGGGTTTCTTGGGGCATCTTGCCATTAAGCCGCCGCCCCGGATTGATGCACGAATACACTGGCAGCGTCCAAGACCCTCAAAGACGTCACGAGCTACCAATAACTGAGCTTGAAGTCACTGAGACAGTGAAGAGGATGCTTGATGAACCGATCTCTGTCTGCAGCCAAACCGGGTTGGCCCCATTCTGTGTTGCCAACAAACCGCCTGCGGTAAGGCTCCGCTCACCGCTCTTCTGACATTAATGCCTTATTGATATATATTAATCCTTGTTGCCTCTCAGGCTAACAGCTCCTTCTGGAAGCGGACCAAACCGGCCCGGGCTCCGCGCGTAAAGTCCAAGACCACCAAGAAGGCTGGCAAGAGGAAAACCGCCGAGTCTTCTGATCCGCCGGAAGACGAAGATTCAGAAGCTGAGGTAAAGCTTGATTTATCTTGTCCCTTTTTATTCTTCCTTTTATTGACAATTTTAACTACCAGGATGATGCTGAAGCCAGTCATGCCGACCCTGTTGAGGTAATCTTTCTTTCTTCCGAATCCGATCTCGTGCCGGTTAAAAGAATTCGCCGAACAGTCCAGAAAGTGAAAAAAATCTCATTCCTGTGCTCATTTGAATCCAAACCTTTCCTTGAAGGCACAGCAGGTTGAAGAGCGTCGTACGACCCGGCATAGCGGTCAACAAATCACATCGTCCGGTTTACCAGATACACCAACCCAGAAGCGTCGTCCAAAGGTGATTTGTTCTCCTGAAAAGCGTTATCCTTTGAAAGGTTTCTTCCGATGTCCTCTCTATCCGGCTGACCCGAATTATCAGGCCTCTTCCAACTCATCTGGCGGTTCATCAACCACTCAATTGCCTCCGCTTAAAGTTGCTGCGGGGTAAGCACCATACTTCTGCCAAGTCAATTCGGTTTATATTTGTGTTGGTCGGTTTATCTCACTCTAATTCTGAACATTGCAGCACCAAGGCTCGCTTGAGTAAAAAAGCGAAAACCCTTGATCCTACTGCGGATGTTGATCCGGAGAAGATTCCAGAGCAGCATGGCGAAAATCCTGAAGTCGCTAAAAATAGCTCTGCCGGGTTGAACCAAGACGACAACGCTGATCCGCCAGAAATTGAACCGGATGCCCAAGTGGAAACCTCACATCCTGCTCCACCGAGTCCGTCCACAGAGCGGGTCGTAATTGTTGAACCGCCGAGCCTGAGTATGAAAACACCAAGCCCAAAGAAGACCGCCAATCTGGCCAGCCCGGCCAAAAATGATGACGTTGTAGTGACGGGCACTGGCTACACCACCCCTAGCCAACCGGTCGCTTGAGCAAAACACAGCACCAAGGAAGAGTCTACTACCATGAGTAAAGAGAAGGGGAAAACTGATTTGTCAGCTTATGACAACCTCTCTGCCCAAGAACTTCACTCCGGCTTTCTGAACCGACTCTACACAAGTCGTGACTTCGAAGCCGGTCTGGTAAATCGTATGAAGGAACGCTATGAGGTAAGGAGTTATGCCTCTCTTGTACTTTTGCTGTGTAGTAGCCCCCAAGGGTCGGTTCAACTTAGCATAGTTAAACCGGGACTTAACTTTGTATAGAACCCATACGCCTTAAACTTCAGTGCTGTAGCCCTCAAGGGCCGGTTCAACTTAGCATAGTTAAACCGGGACTTAATTTTTGTATCCCCATAGCAAACTAAGATCAACTAGCCATTAGCCCCCAAGTGCCAAGTTGAATACTTGTATTGAGCTTGGGACTTTATAATGAAACAACTAACGTGCTCAATTTGTTATCAGAGTGAGATATACCAGCAAACCGTACAACTCAAAGACCTTCGTGCCAATCTGGAGACTCAACAAGCAGAAACCACCAAGGCCAAGGATGAATTGGAAACCGCCTTGGCCACTATGGAACAGCTCAAGGAGTGGTATAAATCCGAGCAGGCCAACTGGGACACCGAGAAGGCCGGTTTGAAAAAACGGGCGGAAGATGCTGAAACGGCTCTTAAACCAGTGACAGAAGAGCTCACCAGACTAAAGCGCCAAATTAACGCCATGACCTCTGCCATCTTTGGTAAGAGATTTTTCACTGATTACCATTCTGTTTGGATATTTCCGCCGGTTTAACCTGAGCTGTCTGAAACCGGTACAGGGAAGCGTATTGCTCATCTGGGCTCTGATGTGCGGAAGAAGCTCAAGGCCGCCTACACGCTGATTGAGCAGTTGTATACCGGCGCCCAGCGAGTTATATGTGCCACATCGTACGACAACACAGCTCCGTCCTTGATCAAAGATACACTGGACCGGCTATCCATGATTCCGGCACAGCTTGAAGAGTTGAAACGATCCGCGGCCCGGGCTGGCACTTTACTGGCTCTAACTCGCGCCAAGGCGTGGATAGCGGACCTTGATCCGGCTGACATAGCCAAGGGTTTCCCCAGCGCTCAAGAGAACGGCGAAGCCTTTGATAATGACGCCCTGAAACGAATAACAAAGGAGATGCGTCCGCTCGAGTCAACTGGCAGCAGAAGCCAACCTGGCGGTTCACCGCTCTTTCTATGATGCGAACAACAAGCGGGTGGAGTTTGTCATTCCAGAAGTGCAGAGCCTTGTTCCTCCAATCCGTAAGCACACTTATGCCCCTGACATTGATCCGGCTGAGCTTATAAGTGAAGAGGCTGTCTTTCAGGCCTTAAACCGGATTGACTGGTCTACCAATGACTTCCGGCCTTTGGGTGATGAAGAGGAAGAAGCTGAACCGACGCCAGACGCCCCCTCTTCCTCACGTCAACCCGGCGAGGAAGCTTAATCCGTCAAGCCGGGTGACGCATCAGAAGCTGCTAGTCATAACGCCATGCGAAATACCGGGCCTTGGAAGGCTTTGTAATAGAATAGCCAGCACTTTGTTTTTGAACATACCTTTATGCCCTCAGTCTGTAACCTTCGCGCGGAGGTGCTGATACTTTTGATTGAATAATTGAAACCTTCAATTTATTTTGCCTGCAATCACAAATTCTTAAACTGCCACGGCGGCTTGTGTCGCCAGCCGGCTTGTGACGCTTATATACTTATATAAGAAAATATTGATGTATATGATCAAAATTTTGTGATACAAAAATACCTGCCAGCGTCGGGCATGCAGTTGGCTGAGCCAACCCTTGAAGCGGAGGTTGCATAAACCATTACCGTCAAAGGAGACAACAGCTCCTAGCTTTAGAATGCCGGTTTACCAGGTAAACCATGCCGGGTCATGTTAAGCCCCCTGTTACTCCATAATGGGATGTTTAACAGGAAAAAAAAACCGGAAAAGTTATCTCCGGATTAAACAATAAACCAAAATCCGTCAATGGACTGGTTGAACCGATTTAAATGACAGCTATAAGAGAAATAGAGGAGCATAGGCAATGATAAAAACGTTTGCCAAAAGAGGCTTTACTGAGCCGATCAGATGGCATTACCATGGTCGGACACGACCAAGCTCCCAATAAGGTGTAGCTATGGTTCAAGTCAGCCAGGTCTCCAACCGAAACCGTGGCATTATTGTTGGGGAACGTTGCAGAAAATTAAAATTTTTCCTACGGTTTCACCAAGATCCATCTATGAGTTCATCTAGCAACGAGTATTCAGATTGGATAGCATCTACATACCACTTTGTAGATCGCAACGGAAGCGTCAGAGTGAACGTGGATGAGGTAGTCGTACTTGCCGCGATCCAATTCACCGATGATCTAGTGCCGAACGGACGGCACCTCCGCGTTCAACACACGTACGGTCAGCGTAACGTCTCCTTCTTCTTGATCCAGCAAGGTGAAGGAGAGGTTGAGGAAGATGGCTCCAGCAGCAGCACGACGGCGTGGTGATGGTGGAACTTGCAGCACTCCGGCAGGGCTTCGCCGTGCACTACGGAGGAGGAGGATGTGTTGGAGAGGGAGAGGGAGGCGTCCAGGGCAAAGGTGCTGCTGCCCCCCTCCCCTCCCCCCTTTATATAGGTGCCAAGGAGGGGGGGAGGG
>LR880969.1:797309507-797331902 GCA_904067115.1 Aegilops sharonensis | reverse complement strand
TCTAGGATCACTTCTTGATCATAGTTGTTCGACCGTGCTTTGCCTCCTCTTCTCGCTCTCTTTTGCGTATGTTAGCCACCATATATGCTAGTCGCTTGCTGCAGCTCCACCTCACTACCCTGTCCTACCTGTAAGCTTAAATAGTCTTGATCTCGCGGGTGTGAGATTGCTGAGTCCCCGTGACTCACAGATACTTCCAAAACCAGTTTGCAGGTGCCGATGAAACCGTGCTGGTGATGCACCTGAGCCCAAGGAGGAGCTCGATGGAGATCTTGTTCTTTGTGTTGTTTCGTTTCAGTTGATCAGTAGTGGAGCCCAGTTGGGACGATCGGGGATCTGTGTAGCATTTGGGGTAGTCTTCTTTTATTTTGGTTCCGTAGTCGGACCTTGATTGTATCTGTATGATGTAATGTTTTACTCATGTATTGTGTGAAGTGGCGATTGTAAGCCAACTATGTATCTCTTTTCTCTTATGTATTACATGGGTTGTGAGAAGATTACCTCACTTGCAACATTGCTTTCAATGCGGTTATGCCTCTAAGTCGTGCTTCGACACGTGGGAGATATAGCCGCATCGAGGGCGTTTCATGCAGTTCGCCGGCGCCGGCGCGCGCGGGGCGTAGGAGGCGGAGAGGAGAGAGTGCGACGCGAGCGCTCGAGTGTGCCACGCGCGGAAGCGGGCGCCCCAAATACACCGCGCGAGATAGCGAATCGGACAGCGCACCCAACTCCTTATACCGCGCACGCGGTTATTGCGCACCCGCTGAAGACACCCGACGGGTTGCGCGCGCGCTATAATGACCAAATTTACGGCGCGATACTTGTTTAGCGCGGTTGTTGAAGATGCTCTTAGGGATAAGCCGGCTCTGGTAAGCGAGCGGCGGCAACGTCAGGTCGGTGACTCGTTTTGATGGCGGTAGTGGTAGTTTGATGAACTTTTATAATATATTTATTTATTTATTTTGCAAAAATGAGATGTTCGTAGGGATATATGATGGATCATGGGAGTATGTAAAGCCACATGCGGCGAACTCGGATGAAGCTAATGAGAAAATTTTGAAATACCGTTTGAAGAAAACAAAGGAGCAACACATGACCAGTTGTTTTCCTTAAATCATTGACCTGCTCATGTATTTAGGCTGGTGCTACAAGCCATGACATCTTTTTTGATGTGAGCAAAAGAAACCAACTTGCTTAAAAAATGTCAGAGATGTTTACTAGCAAGCTGTTAAAAGAGAGTAATGCTATGTCTAAAGCATAACATCACGAGCGTGAAAAATCTCAGGGATTCGTCAAGGAGAAAACAAGCGGGTGCATAAAAAATGAAGAGGATATGGCTAAAACTAAGAAAAAGAAATATTATTAAAAAAATATTAATTCTCATATATGGGTGGGAATTAATGAGCAAATCCGGAAAAATAAT
This sequence comes from Aegilops sharonensis, assembly GCA_904067115.1. Classification (NCBI taxonomy): domain Eukaryota; kingdom Viridiplantae; phylum Streptophyta; class Magnoliopsida; order Poales; family Poaceae; genus Aegilops; species Aegilops sharonensis. The sequence goes on along the minus strand of LR880969.1, from coordinate 797,330,479 downwards.
AATAAAAGAAGAAGATGATAAGCGGGGATGGACTGCATGGCAAAGGCATGAAAAATCTTAGGGATTCACGGAGAAAACAAACAGGTGCATAAAAAAAGGATATGGTTAAAACTAGAATTAACTAAGCCAAATACGAAAAAAAAATTATGTTTAAAAAGATTAATTCTCATATATAAATGGAAATTAACTAGCAAATCCGAAAGATAATAAAAGAAGAAGAGGATAGCGGGGATGGGGCTAATTTTTTTTTAAATAATACATTTTTTTATTAATTTTCATAAATATTACGCTGGGTAAAAAAATTTCAAAAATAATACACCGTCGGCCCGTTGCAGGCCGACTGGGCCTAGTCGGCCCACAGCATGCCGATTGAATGAAAGAAGTATACAAATCACCCTCAAATCCACTCTTTGGGATACATACCCCCTGAACTCAAAACCGGGACAAATAACACCCTCAAATCATCAAAACCGGGTTAATAACCCCCTTAAGTGGTTTCTGTCTAATTTTGAGTGGTTTTCATCCCCATGATGCTGATTAGGCGGTGACTGGGCAGACAATGCTGAGTGGGTCCCATTAGTCAGTTGCCTCTCTCTCCTTTCTTTCTTTTCCCCCTCGCTCCCTTTCTTTCTTTCTCGTCAACCGTAGGCGCCCTCCGCTGCCGTCGCCGTTGTTTGCAGCCCGTCCATCACCGGCGGAACCAAACCATGTGTCCACGTGTGCGACTCCATCTCTACTGCTCCTCTGCTTCGTTTCTGGTCTTGTTCGCCAGAGGAATCACGGCGCCGGTGTATGATCGCGTGCGTCATAGAGGTGTGGGTTCGGGTGAGGGGAATGGGGTGTCTCTGTACTAGGGGATTTAGGGGAAGAAGTATTGTTTTGGATGATGCCCTGTTATGTTCCATAGGTGTAGTTCTGTTCATGAAAGGTGACACTTTTTTAGCATAATTTGGTGTAGGACAAACTGAACTTTCTCCTACAAAATAAATGGGGTGAATTAACTTGCAGTGGTAGGAGAATTTATTTTAGATGGTTGCTATGTTCTGTTAAGGAAAAAAGTGCATTGTTTTGTCTGCTGAAGTTTGCACTCCTATGTTAGTTCAGAGTAAATGGCGACCTTTTCAGCATAATTTGGTGTAGGACAAACTGCACTTTCTCCTACATAATAAATGGGGCTGAATTAACTTGCAGTGCTAGGAGAATTTATTTTAGATGGTTGCTATGTTTTGTTAAGGAAAATAGTGCACTTTTTTGTCTGAAGGGACTGAAGTTTGCACTGTTCCTATGTTAGTTCAGAGTAAATGGGGCTGAATTAACTTGAAGTGTTTTTGTTTGTGCTTGTTGCCTTGGTATACTGCAACTTTAGTTTAAAGTGCAAATGTTTGTTCTCTTAATTTTGGTGTACGGCAGAGATTAAGATCCAACTGGAAATTTTCTTCCTTTCGGATTTTTTAGGCTCTCCTGGTCCCGATCCATTGGACAACTTCTTTGTCAGGTTTCATTACTATGGATCATTTCAACAAGTGGGGATGGAAAGCTGGATTACATTGGGGAATTGGTGGCAGAGAAGTGCTGCTACTCCATTTATTCCACCTAAACAAGTTACAAACTTGCCACAACATTGTGTCTTCAATCTAGCTGCATACAAGGAAGCTAAGAAAGGCAGGGAAGAGCCTCCAGTTTGATGTTGAACAAGTCTTTTTTGTATCAGGAGTCATGTCATGTAATATATATGTTTAAGGAGTCTTTTTTGTATCAGGAGTAGGGCCTCCAGTTGCAGTCATGTAATATCTGTACTGCCAACCAACTATATATCACGATTTTCACATACTATTTTGTTCTGGATTGAACACCAACTATATATCAGAATTGTCACATACATAGATCCTAATTGTTTTCATAACACAACATACATTCAGGGCAAATTCTTAATTTTGCATAACATTACACAGTACAAATTCTGCATGTTTTCTTAGTACAACATACATTCAGGACATCAACTTCTCCAACGTACATTCTGAATCTTGCTTAACAGCGTACATAATTGAGTCGGTCACAAACTATTTTTTTTTATGAATCTTCTTCTTCAGTTTCTTAACAGCATAGTAAATCATTTCCAAAAGAAGGAAATGGCAAAACAGAACAGAGCAACCACAAGGCAGAACTGCAGTTTCTGAATCTTCTTCTTCAGAACAGCAACTTCTCCATGATGCTTGACTTTCAAATCACACACATACGCATCCAACATCTTGTTCTTCGACAAGCTGGCGTCGAGCAAGTCATTTTCATTCCTCAGACGATACACAACATCATGCAAATCACCAAGCAACCTGCTCACAAATGGACTGTGCGGATCATCATGCCAAAGAAATTTTCGCAGTTGACTCCATGGGTTCACAAGATCAGAAGCAACAGATTAACATGTGCACACGCACAGAATTCAGATACACATCATTATTTTATAATTCAGAATTGGTGACTGCATGACTAGTACTATAGCCCCAAAACTGGGAGGAAATACTACTAATTCTTCAGTGCATGCTAATTTCCAAAAAAAATCTTGCTCCTACAGACTCGAGGCTACTTGCCCCTACATACAAATTTTTCAGTACTACAACCCCAAAACTGGGACACAGATTTTTCAGTCCATTCATTCAGTGCATACTTGCTCCTACAGACTCGAGGCCAAGAAAAATACCAGTGCTTTGCCGCAGATGTAGTACCTCCTCCCTGGGTTCTTCGGGCTCCATGAGATCCATCTCGGGGCTTTCATGTCACAGCGGCAAAACTGCGGCGACTCGTACTCCATTGGGCCATGCCGGTACGGAACTGGCGACTGCGACGGCGCCTGCGTGCCCTTGCTTCCGCTGGTCGACACCCGACTCGTGCAGGAGATCCCTGAAGACGCCATTGCTTGGTTGACGGCGAAAGGCGAGAGGCGAGGCGGGGCGAGAGGCGAGGTGAGGCGGGGCGGGGCACCGGCGACTGGCGAGGCGGGGCGGGGCGCCGGCGAAAGGCGAGAGGAGAGGCGAGGTGGGGATTTTCTCTGCTTGAGAGACAAAGGAGAACAGAGGACAGAGGAGAAGCAAGGAGGCAACTGCCTAATCGGACACACTCAAAGTTTTTTTGCCCTGTCAACATCTAATCGGCATCAGGGGAGACAAAAACCGCTCAAGATTTGATTGAAACCACTAAAGGATGCTATTAATCTGGTTTTAGTAATTTGAGGGTGTGATTTGTCCCGGTTTTGAGTTCAGGGGGGTATGTATCCCAAAGATTGAATTTGGGGGTGATTTGTATACTTCTTTCCCGATTGGATTCCAGTCGGCCTACAGCTGGCCGACTGGCCCCTGTCGGCCCACTGTCCTGTCGGCCCACTGTGGGCCGACTGGAGCTAATTGGACCGCTGTGGGCTAGTTGTTTTTGCAAAAAAATAGGCATAAAAATATATGTTTAAAAAAATGTTAATCATGTAATTAAAAAATGTTAAACGTGTATAAAAAAATGTTCCTGATGTATACAAAAAATGTACAATATATATGCAAAAATGTTGACATAAAAAATATGTTTTGAAAAGTGTTAATCATGTATTTAAAAATTGTTAAATGTGTGTATAAAAAGGTTCCTTATTTATGCAAAAAATATAGAATGTGCATGAAAAAAAGTTGACACCAAAAAATTATGTTGGTGAGTTGGTGACAAAAAATAAATCAAGGTTGTGAAAAAAATATGATTGGTTGCTCTTTTTGTATGGAACTGGAACATTTCTTTCAAACATATTGTTTTGGTGTCAACTTTTTTTCATACACATTCTATATTTTTTTATAGATAAAGAACATTTTTTATACACACATTTAACAATTTTTAATCATGTATTTGAAAAAATGTCAACTTTTCAAACATATTTTTCAAACATAATTTTTTGGTGTCAACTTTTTTTGATACACATACTATATTTTTTGTAAAAATAAGGAACATTTTTTATACACACATTTAACCACTTTTAAATACATGCTTAACACTTTTCAAAACATATTTTTTATGTCAACATTTTTGCATATATATTGTACATTTTTTTATACATCAGGAACATTTTTTCATACACGTTTAACATTTTTAAGTACATGATTAACATTTTTTAAAACATAGATTTTTTATGCCTACTTTTTTTATAAAAACAATTAGCCCACAGCGAGCCAATTAGCTCCAGTCGGCCCACAGTGGGCCGACAGGAGGCAATCAACCCACAGTGGGCCGACAGGGGCCAGTCGGCCAGCTGTAGGCCGACTGGAATCCAATCGGCCTGCTGTGGACCGACTAGGCCCAGTCGGCCTGCAGCGGGCCGACGGTGTATTATTTTTGAATTTTTTTTATCCAGCGTAATATTTATGAAAATTAATAAAAAATGTATTGTTTAAAAAAATTAGCTCCATATTCAAAAAAAAATGTTTAAAAAGATTAATTCTCATATATAAATGGAAATTAACTAGCAAATCCGAAAGATAATAAAAGGAGAAGAGGATAGCGGGGATGGGATGGAATGCATGGCAACCAGCCGTCCCCAGCCAGGCAGCTGTCCCGTCGTCCGGTGGCGCCGTACGCCCCGACGACATCGTCCGGTCGCGACGGCGAGGAACGGGTCAAAGGGCACTAAAACTGGGCCCCACCCCGCCCGATTTAGCCACGGGCCACCGCGGTCCCTCTCTATCCTCATCCCGCAGAGTCTCCGTGGACCGAGCCTATAAACCACGCGCGCACTCCACCCCCACACAGCCCGGCCACTGTCGCGAGGGAGGGTCGATACGCCGCGTCCACGCAGGCGACCCAGCGAGCAGAGCAGAGCCAGCGCCCGTGCTCCTCCTCCCGTCCTCCGCCGCGAGATATTTCCCCTCTCAGCCCCGCCTCCTCGCCGCCGTCGCCGTCGCCGCCGCCATGAACTGCCTCCAGCACCTGCTCAAGTAAGTCAGGCAGGGGCCCCCCCTTTCGATTTCTCGCCGGAATCATGTTTCGCCGCCGCCGCCGTCTCTCGCCCCCGCAGCTTGGCTGATTTTTGCCGCCCCCCTCCGCCCCCCCCAGGGAGCCTCCGATCTTAGCGGGATCCAGATCGATGAGGCGGCCCTCGCCGCTCAACCTCGTGAGTCACCCCCGCCGATTCCATGCATCCATTTATTTCGATTTCGATTTCGATTTCCATTTCCATTTCCATTTCCATTTCGCCCGCCACGGAATCGAATCTCTAGTCTGACCTGCTGCTCTTGGACTGCCCAGGCCATGGTTCGCGGAGGGAGTCGCCGCTCCAACACCGTCAAAACTGTAAGCATTTCAGCATCCTCCGCGATTTCACTTTTGTTTCAGGGCCAGGGGCTGCAGAATCAACTAACTGCCCTAACGCTTGTGGACTTGCGATTTCAGGCATCCGGGACATCCACTTCCAGCGCGGAGAACAGCGCGTTGGAGCCCGGCGCGGAGAAGTCCGATGCGTATAGCACCAACATGACACAGGCCATGGGAGCAGGTACGCGAAGAGAAACAATCAATGTCACCATCAGAATGCTGACTATAGCTATTAAATTACCTGGTTGGAACCATTCAGAACTAACTATTATTCTCTATCCTAGTATGACCATTTTATCAGCTTCTTCTCCATTGCTAGCCTTTATAGACTTTTAGGCTTTAGTGACAGCTCATTCATCAGACTTTTTAGCATGTCTAACCTTCCCTTCTTCGAGACTGTGAGTGCTTCAACATCAGATGCCGGGGGTAATCCTCCTTTTCTAAAAAAAAGAGTGTTTCAACAGCTGGCCTTGTCCATTATGCTACATTAGTATTGTTCCTCGACTCAAAGTTTCCCCGTTTGCTGCTATCATGCTGTTCTGTTTAATTCTGTTCATTACGGTGTACAGAATCTTACCATATAGAAAGCTCTGATACTAATTAGTCAATATTTGCTTACCTTCAGATCACCAATTAAGCGCGGATTCCTGCAATATCTTATACTCCCTCCGTTCCGAATTACTTGTCTTGGATTTGTCTAGATACGGATGTATCTAGACTCATTTTAGTGCTAGATACATCCGTATCTAGACAAATCTAAGACAAGTAATTCGGAACGGAGGGAGTACTAATTAGTCAAAACTAAACACTATCCTGGTGTGATCGTTTTATGGTGTTCTTCTCCATTAGACTTTATACAGTAGACTTTTCGGCTTTAGCGACAGCTCATTCATCTGACTTTTTTTGGCAATCTAACCTCCCCTTCTCGGAGACTATGAGTGTTTCAACAGCTGGCCTTGTCCATAATGCTATATGTAGTATCGTTCCTCGACTCAAAGTTTCCTCGTTCGCTGCTATCATGTTGTTCTGTTTAACTTTGTTCATTACATTGTACAGAATCTTATCATGTAGAAATCTTTGATACTAATTAGTCAAAATTTGCTTATCTTCAAATCACCAATTAAGCACGAATTTCTGCAATAACTTGTGCTCCTTTCTCATTAAGTTCTGTTTACTACACCATTCCTAAAATATTTCCTTTTATTCCGAAAAAAAAACATTTCTAGTGTTGACGTACAGGCATGAGCTTGGAATGAATTACAATTTTATATGCCCAGACTTGATTGTAGGCTCCTGCTTACAGGTTCTCATCTCAACCATTCAGATAGAAACTTTACACCTGTGACTCCATCTAATTATCTGCTTTCATGTGCAGACCCCAAGTGATGTTGATAAGCTTCGGGAGATTGGTGTAAAAACTGTATTCTGCTTGCAGCAAGATCCAGACCTTGAGTATCCTTATCATTCAAGTGTATTTTTCATCTTTCTGGTAGAAGTGAAGAAATATATTTACTACTGCTAATTAAGCTAGATCCAAACTTGCATATTTGTAAGATCGTAACACTTATGTTCATATATAAGGAAACCTTGTTGAATTCAGCTCATAGCTTTCTATCCACACATGCATTTTTGTCTGCAGATATTTTATCTCTGCAGTGTGTGTAGACATCTTTTAACATGATTTAGTTTCTATCGTAGCGACATAGTTATTTGTTACTTCCAGTGCTATGCAATGCTTTGTTACTATGAATATATGTGTTTCATCCTTCACCACTTTGTTTAGATACTTTGGAGTTGACATTTGTGCCATTCAAGATTATTGTCTAGAATGCAAAGACATTGAGCACTGCCGTGAAGAAGTTAGGTATTAAAAGTTCTAATCTTCATGAGTCCATTTTAAACTGGACGTAAGAATTGGGCATAACCTATGCCTAATGGAGTTACGCAATTCCTTGTTCCAAGGTGACGTAGTTAAATTAGAGAATATGTCATTGTTCCTCTGGGTTTGGAACTGATCAAATTGCAGTGTTCATTCAGCCATCCTTTAGTTTCAGAGAGATTACCATATTGTTCACAGCTTATTGTCTGTATTCTCTCTGGTCCTGTTGACCTTGTACATCCATGATATGGTATTACATTTCAGTACAGTTGTCCCATACTGTTTCTCAATACAAGAAAAAAATATTGACACAAGTGCAGTCTTCAACATGCATAATCTTATGAAAAGTTACTCCGGTGAACAATCTCTGTTTTTTTTGCTTCTGTTCTCAGTTCAATCACGAACATTTCACTTTTCAATACTTAGAGGCTTCAGCTAGATGATTCGTATTTGCACCAGGCAGTATGACTCCTTCCGTCCCATATTATAAGATCGTTTCGCAAGCTGTTTAGCTTGCAAAACGATCTTATATTATGGGACGGAGGGAGTATATAGCAATGTAGCTCTTCCTTGCATCCAGTGTGTGTTCTTTTCATTGTCTGTGTTGCGAATATCCAAAGTATTAAATTAATTTACTGTTTAATTACACCAGGGATTTCGATGCTTTCGATTTGCGACTGAGGCTTCCTGCTGTGATTAGCAAATTGTACAAGCTTGCCAGCCATAATGGTGGAATAACATATATACATTGTACTGCTGGACTTGGAAGAGCTCCTGCTGTGGCAGTAGGTTTACAGTCTTTCTCTTATTGTTTCTCAATATGTACGGATGTGCCAATTGGGTTACATAGTCATGACTCTTCCCACAGAAAATGAAGCAACATAACGACCTGCATATATGCAAGCATTTCCTTGTAGTACCAACCACCAGATAACAAATATAGCTAGACCATAACATATCTTATTTGGAGTGAGTAAAATGTACAGTTTGCAGAGTGCTTTGGTAACTTTCCACTATGATTTGATGTTATCCATAATCTTGTGCGCTGACAGTTCTCTAACTCTGAGAATATTTTGCAAAATTTCAGCTGGCATATATGTTCTGGATTCTTGGTTACAATCTTAACGAAGGACATCAACTACTACAGGTAGTATTAGGAAGTTGAAAAGTTCTTTGTAAGTTAATATGTGTGCACTGTTGTTGCCAATATCCACCCCCGGATGCTTATTTGCTAATCTCTCTTTCACTGTATTCTAAGTTATTTTTACCACATGGCTAGTTATCTTGTTTTTTGTACAGAATTTGAACCCATTCTTTTATGTTGTATAGAGTAAAAGGCCTAGCTTTCCGAAGTTGGAAGCCATCAAATTGGCAACAGCTGACATTGTAAGTAAGAACTATGTTGTATTCCCAGTTTGTAGTTATGATGAAGAAGATAAAGTAGATTTCCGATATAATTGTGTGTCATGCATCTCGTCTTGCTAATAAGTCATGACTGTCTTATTCTTTAGCTCACGGGCTTGTCAAAAAACTGCATCACTTTGAAGTGGAAAAACGGCAGTTGTTCTTCTGTTGAAATTTCTGGGCTTGACATTGGGTGGGGACAGGTATGTTTATTCTTCAATTATGTCATATACATTTCTTGTGTTGAAGAATTTCAGTTAGATGGTGTGATTCTGCCCAGCTGCTTTCTACGTAGTATGGAATGTTTGTATTAAATCCATGTTACATAGGAGAACTCTTAACTGATTTCTTTTTATATCTTATATTTCTTGTATTTATGCAGAAAATTCCCCTGGTATATGATGAGGAGAAAAAAGCATGGTTTCTTGAGAGAGAGTTACCTGTGAGTATCAACCTACAGTAACTATCACACTGAGAGCAATCATCCGCCTTTATTTTTCGTTGTTCATTGTTATATTCCTCGCATTCCTTGTATGTTGTTACATCTGTATACCATCAGCGTGTGATATCAAGCCTAATCCTTCATAATTCTTACATTTCAACAATGTTCATATATACTCCCTCCGTCCGAAAATACTTGTCATCAAAATGGATAAAAAGAGATGTATCTAGAACTGAAATACATCTAGATACATCCCCTTTTATCCAGTTTGAAGACAAGTATTTCCGGACGGAGGGAGTAGAATTCAAAGGTTCTGACTTCTGAATATCTGATAGTTTGCCATTAGAACCATAGTTTTGGTCATCTTATTGATTCAAGTATACTGGTGGCAGTCATTATGTCACTTTTTCGTTGGGATCCTCTTTAGTAGCGCACCGTGCAGTACGGTTGCTGCCGTGTGAACCCGACCCCACATGTCATCTGCAGTACTGCAGAGGATCTCGACCTAATTGTGCGTAACTTCACACTCACCTGTACCTTACATACCTTTGGTGTTTGTGTTTTCTGAAGGAAGGACGGTATGAGTACAAATATGTAGTGGATGGCAATTGGGTGTGCAATGAGCATGAGATGAAGACCAAACCCAATGCGGACGGCCATGTGAATAACTACATCCAAGTGAGATAGATACATTTCCATGAAAGTAACCTGCAGACGTCTTGCACATCCCAGGATATATAGCTTACGAATCTTGCCTGCAGGTCGCCAGGGACGGCACGAGCGATGAAGAGAAGGCGATGAGGGAGCGATTGACTGGGCCGGACCCCGATCTAACAAAAGAGGAAAGGCTGATGATTAAAGAGTACCTGGAACAGTACACTGAGCAATAAGAGGTTACTTTTGTGCTGCAACTTCTACTTTTCCTTTTTTTTTTCATATGCACCATACAATAGTGCGCAAACAAATTGCTTGGATTAGACCCTAACAGATTATATGCTATATAAATTGCAGAACTTCCGTTGCTGGAAATGCCAGGGGTGCGACCGGCTCGAGATGCAGCCGGGAACACCTACTGATGAAATGAAATGAAACTAGACCACGCATCCATCTCCGAAGCGCTGCTGTGCTCGGATCGACGTGTTGATAGCAAGCAGCTCTTAACTGGAAATAGTTTGGCTCTAGTTCTCTTCTAATTACTATTATTAGCAGTTTTCCTCATCTTGTCTTCTGTAAACACGCACGTGCTCCATGAAACGAGCAAATCAGTGTCCCTGACAGTACCGCCGCTGTACCAGTTGTCGTATAAAAGTAAAATAAAGGGCTGTGCACCTACCTCCAAACAAAACGTGCAACATATGAATGTTACTACTGAATGAAGAATAAAATCAGACGAGATGATTCTCTTCATATGTTATGTTTGGTTCCATTCCATTTCATCCATCTTCTGAACCTGTTTTGGTGCTACACTCTACACTCTGTTCATCATGGTCATCCACGGAACAGAGGTAGGGGGATTTTTTTTTTAAAAAAAGTTTTCTGAATCAAGTCAACTGTCAAAGTCGACAGCCATGTGGTCAGCGTGGGTGTCTTGCGCCGTTGAAGTCAAAGTCGGCTGCTTGGTGCTGAGTTGGGCAGATAATTATTACTGCACCACTAGAGGTGGGGATCCAAATGGAATTTTTAACAATAAAAAGGAAGCGTAAATCACTGGGCAGATACATGGAATGGTTGTTACTGCAAGATCAATCACATGATATGCAGAGTTAATTAAGCCTTTGATCTTATCCACTGCATCCCCTTGATTGGATCTGATTTCGAAAATTCACAGGGATTTAGATTTAGACTGCCCCCCCGCTTTGCACAGATGAAAAACGAAATCGATTTGTTCCCTTTCATCTCAAAAGAGTTTACGTACCGTTGGTTTGGGTTTTCCCTTGGCATTCTTCAATTACACCCACCGTTAGCCCTCTCTCTCTCTCTCTCTCTCTCTCTCTCTCTCTCTGTGTCAGTCAATTTCTCACCCCTGATCTAGAGTCCATTCAACAGTCGAAGAACATATTCAGTAGTAGGAGTAGTGTTGAACATTCGGAAGATGAGCAGACAAATCAAACAAGGGGTACATATAAAATATAATAGTCTTATTATGACGGGTGATTACAGAGGATGGTTGTGCGTAAAAGTAAGTATGGGTCGTGGCTACCACTACTGTTTTTACCTGAAGAAGATGGCGTCAATCATGCATCCGCGCAGGTGTCAATCAACTCAACTACTAGTGCTTACTGCTAATGAGTAATGACAATCACTTAATTTAAGCTGGCGCGGGCCCAGCGGCGAGCCTGCCGAGCACGCGGCGGCCCCGCTGCTGCTGCTTCTTGTTGTGGTCGTGGCAGGGCGGCGGCGGCGAGGGGCGGAAGATGGCGTCGAGGTCGTCGAAGCGGAGGCTGATGACCTCCACGCCGAAGAGGCGCTTCCGGCAGGCGGCGTCGGGCTGCGCGCGCGGCTTCCGCGGCGCCGGCGGGCAGGTGGCGGCCTGGCCCAGGCAGCCGATCCCGGCGCCCGCGGGCGTCCGGCAGCAGCTGTAGTAGTCGTCTTCCTCGTCGGGCGCCCCGGCGCCGGCGGCGAGGAGGTGCAGGCGCGGCGAGAAGGCGTCCGCCGGCTTGAAGAACTCGGGGGAGGCGGCGGCCATGGATCACCNAATGAGTAATGACAATCACTTAATTTAAGCTGGCGCGGGCCCAGCGGCGAGCCTGCCGAGCACGCGGCGGCCCCGCTGCTGCTGCTTCTTGTTGTGGTCGTGGCAGGGCGGCGGCGGCGAGGGGCGGAAGATGGCGTCGAGGTCGTCGAAGCGGAGGCTGATGACCTCCACGCCGAAGAGGCGCTTCCGGCAGGCGGCGTCGGGCTGCGCGCGCGGCTTCCGCGGCGCCGGCGGGCAGGTGGCGGCCTGGCCCAGGCAGCCGATCCCGGCGCCCGCGGGCGTCCGGCAGCAGCTGTAGTAGTCGTCTTCCTCGTCGGGCGCCCCGGCGCCGGCGGCGAGGAGGTGCAGGCGCGGCGAGAAGGCGTCCGCCGGCTTGAAGAACTCGGGGGAGGCGGCGGCCATGGATCACCGGATGGACGGGGGAGGGAGCGGAGGAAGGGGAGGAGGAGGAGGCGGCGATGTGTTCCTGTTTGAAAGGGATTTGAAAAGGAGAGAAGGGGGCGAGCGAAGCGCGGCGTATATGTAGCGGGGGGGGGGGCGGGTCGTGACGGGTCAGACGGGAGTGGGAGGTGTGTGCGTGTGTGAAACGGGATGGGGCCCGGTGGGCAGACGACGCGTACCGTTGAAGGAACCGGCCGACCCGACCCGGGAGGGAGGGAGGAAGGAGCTGGGAAATCGGGGCGGCCTTTCCCTTGCCCGCCTTGCCGCGCACGATAGGCTTCGCCCCCAAGGTAGGAGGTCGGGACAGCACCTTTTCCCCCGGCGACGTGCACCATTTACTCTACTCCGAGGTTGCCATGCCACCCACTGCCGTGTGGCTTGCCTATTCGAGTGGGCCCCGGTTTCTATTTCACACGTTTTATTGTTCGTGAACACGAGGATGAGATGCGTGAGATTCATGCACACCATTCATTTCTGTCGCCATTTTTGATCCCCATGACAGGCAAGCTTCGACCACAGGGACAGCACCTTTTGTCCCGCCGACGCCCGACGTGCACCATTGCTTCGAGGCCGCCACCTAGTATGAGACGACGACGATGCCTATGGCCGTGGCCGCCTTTCCCAAGGGGTCGGTCGTCGCTGCACTCCTCTCCGCCCTAGCCTCTAAGATGCTCCGTGAGAAACCCTGCATTTTGGGTGTCCATGGTTTGCGGCTCCTGTGTCGTGTCCTCCTCTTCACCATCATTTTTGGAGCTGGACCCGTGCCGGGCGGCAGAGATTGTCGTCGGCATATTGGCAATGGGGATGAGCGTGGCCGGGTTGCGCCAGGGTTGTTGCCGGTGTACTTCCTCGGCATTGATTCTCCCCTCGAATCAACAATGTGCGTGTGTGGTTATCCGTCGTGTGCCAAGGCTTTTTTTTTTTTGCTTCTATGTCTATGGCAGCGTTCATACCGTACCTGGGTGAAGTCCCGCGCCATATGAAAGCACTCATCCAGAATAGCAGCTGGCAATCCTGAAGTATTTTCACCATCTTGCATTGCTGAGATAGCGCTTCTGCCTTGAAGACATCCATGCAATTATATTGCTAATTGCTGTCAATAATTTCCCCGAGTTGTCGTGCCATTGTATATAGTAGGGTTAGATATGGAGTTTCCATAGAGGGGTTTGGTGTGACTGGTGGTGCTGGCTACCACAGAGGGGATCCATGCCAGCACATCCCCTAGTAAGCTCGACATGTGCCTTGTTGTCCCTGATCTACAACAAGGATTCAACTTTTGTTTTTTGGCTTGTGAAGCCGCCACGACAGTGGATGAGGAGCTGCGGCAAAGACATGGCCTGAGATACGCAAATTGGGTTATGGTCCATCATCTACGCCACCGGTAGTGGTGATCGAAGGGCGGTCTCCGTGTCATGCCATTGATTTCTTTGATTGAATGACAATCTTTCTTCGTCCCGACCCGGAGCCTACATGGAGGTAGCCCAACGTGCACCAGGAGTCCACGTCAAATATATAGCAGTAGAAACCTCGCCGTCCCAAGTGGTCTCAAGCGGCTTAGTCTCGGTGGTTCAGTCTAGCAGGCGGTGCGCTTTGGCACTTGCTTGTGGTTTACTTTTACTTGTAGATCCAGATGTAAAAGCCTTTGTCTCGGTATTTATATTTTCTATACCCACTGTTCCTAAATATAAGAGTTTTTTTTGCAGCTTTTATATTTAGGGACAAAGGTAGCCTCCGTTCCTAAATATAGGGTGTATAGTTTTTGGCACGGAAATTAAAGAACGCACATGGAGGAAAAATTTCACAAGTTTTGGGCGAGATTGCATCTGACTAATTGACATGAGAAAATAGAGGAGCTTGACCTATATAAGGAAATGTAATGAAATCCCTTAAAAAAATTATTCAAATGAGTGGTGAAACGCAATACACCTTATATTTTGGACTTTTTTTCAAAAATCTATACACCTTATATCAAGGAACGGAGGGAGTACTGAATAAGCTTTGAGGCCCATCGTGTTAAAAAAAGAGGATGGTCTTGTGGACGGTTGGGTTGGTTTTAGCTGATTTTTTTTGTAATTAATCACTTCTTCTGATTAGTTTATACATAGATTCCCCTAAAAAACCTAGATTAAGCTTAGTTTTTTTTTTTTAAAAAAAGGGCCTGCGTAGATCGAGTGAGATTTTCGCTAGTCTGTTTAGTTTTTGGAAGGGGTTTTCGCTAGTCTGTTTAGTTTTTGGAAGGGGTTTTCGCTAGTCTGTTAGGCTGGAGCGATACGTAGAGTATTTGTTGGTTCCCGGATTTGGCGGATGGATAGCCGACGGAGGGACGAATGAAGAAGCATAGGATACCGTAGCGAGAATTGATTCAACGCGCACCCGCCACGTACGTCCCGCCGCTCCATCTCTCTGGGATTCCTTGTTTGTTCGCCTCGGATTCCCGTTCCCGTTCAGAAATTTCATTCAAATGAGAAGGCCAGCAACGTGCGTGCGCGCGACCAAGTGATAGGGACGGAAGGAAGGGGACGTGTACCTGACCAACCAGACCAGAGCAGACCCACATCGGATGGTATGACTATGATCTGACCCCCACTCTGACGGACCCACATCGGATGCGCCGAACCATGCATGGGAAGAGGCCGGCGCCACGTGATTTTTCTTCCTTTATCTTAAGAGAGAACGAAACAACCAACGGAAATGATTCGTTCACGTTCAGGAGCGCATATGCCGCTGCTACCGGAGCCTGAAGAAAATCATCTTGTTCCTCGCCGCAGCACGGTGCCATGCCGCCGCCGCCCATCTCATGTTCTCCGGCGACGACGACCCTGCACCCCCCTCCGATCCGCACCAGTCGACCCGCTTCCTCGCCTCTCGCCTCTGCTTGGGACATGGCAGCTCCTCGCTGGCGCTCGTTCAGAACCGACTGACGGCGAGCAAAAGATTTAGGCACCTCATATCTAGCAGACCCAGAAAATAAATTATTTTTCATGAAAAGATAAAAAGGACTGGAACCTGCCATCTTTCCTTTTGTTCTGCCCCATGTACATACATTCACCCCAAAACAAAACAAAAAAAATGTACATACATTCACCCAACGGAAGCAGAATGAACCTACTCTCCATCATCATCACTGCCTCTACAGAACAGAAGGAGGAAGTGAATCCATTCATCCATTCACTCCCGGCCCCGCACCTAGGACGACCGGCGATGATCACTGCTCCGGCGTCGGCGTTGTCATTGAGCAGGCTGCGGCGGCCACGTGCCTGAGCACCGCCTTGCCGGACTCCCGCGCGAAGTGCCTCTGCCGGAGCCGCACGTAGGGGTAGCACAGCGCCGACAGCGGGTGCGCCGGCTTGGAGAAGGACACCACCTCGTACCACACCCGCTCCTCCGCGTCCACCTCCACCGAGAACCGCTCCTCCCCGGCCTGCATCCACGCAACCATGATCAATGTACAACTTGATCCCAACCCAACACACACTCGCGCCCAAGACAGACAGAATGTAGTACTACCAGCAGATGGCCCTGCAGGGTGCCGCTGCCGAACGCGAACACGCCGCCGTCACCGCCTTTCCCGCCGCGCTTGCCACCATCGTAGTTGTGGTCGGTGACGTACGCGATCTGCAGCGGGAACATCACCCAGGGGACCACCTCCTTGTAGCAGATGCAGAACCTGGCGCCGGCCTTCACCGGCGTGCCCGGCTCCGCCTCCGCCCACCCCAGCGCCAGGTGCCTGACCAACAACGACCAACGGTTTTCAGCATTGCTGCAAACATATACTACCACAGTGGAGTCCAGAGCAGGCCAGGCTTACTTCCAGGAGAGGAGAGCCGACTTGGCGTGGCCGAAGGCGTCGGCGCCGGAGCCGACGAGGACGCGCGACCGGTTCACCGAGAAGCCGCGGTCCGCCAGCGCCCTGTCGGTGTCTTCAGAGGTTGTTAACGCGGCTGGTGATTCCGGGTGGGTGGCGCCGTGGAGGTCAGCGTCGTAGTTGAAGCCGCCGGCAGCTGCGAGGCACGACTTCTGCTGCTCCGTTGTGGGGCGGCTCAGGCTCAGGAAGAGGCCTCCCCATGCCATGGTTTCTACAGAGAGTGGTGTGAGGCTGTGAGGGCAATTTCAGTTGCAGTGGATTAGCTACACTAGTGGATTCAGTTAATCCACAAAAAACACGCTTACATATATACTCCCTCTGTAAACAAATATAAGACGCTTTAGATCACTACTTTAGTGATCTAAAACATCTTATACTCCCTCCGTCTGAAAAAACTTGTCATCAAAATGGACAAAAAGGGGTGTATCTAGAACTAAAATACATCTAGATACATCCCCTTTTATTCATTTTGATGACAAGTATTTCCGGACGGAGGGAGTATTTGTTTACAGAGGGAGCACTTCACTTATGTACTGGAACACAACCAACTATTTCTTTTTCGAATTTCTAGAACACCATCAAACACAGCTGTTCAAAATTCAGAGAAAGTAAAGATCCAAACCAATACAGTTGTTCATAATTCCGAATTTTCTATTCAAATAAAACACACTGCATTATTCAGAGTTACCACCTACGTATACAACATTATTCAGAGGATTATGGATTGCTGATACCAAATTTTAATAATGGATACTCTGGATATGTAAATCCTGCATCGGCTATGGGTTGCTGATTCTATGAAAATCTTCATCTAGAGCTGTGTGGTTAATTCTATGCATATGGATACTCAACACAAAACAGTAATTCTGCTTCTGTATACTGATCGCACCCAAGCCCAGCTGGGCAAGCTTAATCACCAAGCAGAGCTCATAATATAACTCATGCAGCCAAAGAAACTGAGAAAATAGCTGGAACGATGGTGAATTGGGCTTACGGGCATGTCATAAGATGCTCATGATTGGCTTCTTGTACGGGACTACAATAACATGCTAGACATAATTAGTAGATTTTTTTCTTCTAATTTAACCATTTTAGGTGCCAGTTAACAGATGGATAATCCTGCTCCCTTAATCTGGACTGTAGCAAACAATCTAATTAGAGCTGCAATGGGGAAAAACATTCGCACGGCATATGAATTCCAGATGATGCATTTTATAATTTAACATTGCCTTTCATATAATCAACAAAGTGCTACAAAGCACAAGCCAAGAATTATAGCAAAGTTCATCAACTATCAACCTCTATCAACGCAGTTGTGCCCATTCAAAATATCACTAATAGTAAGTTGTGTCCATTCAAAATATCACTAATAGCAAGTACTATTACATAGTGTTTGGCAGCACAATATGGGGAAGACAAAAAAATCCTGAGCCAACACTCAGCAAGCTAGGTTCTGAACTTAGTGCTGAAGTTATATTCTGACACATTCCACGGAGGCAATGATACGAGCAGGAGGAAATTGAATATCCTGAACTAAACTCTACCCTGAACTGTGACAGGACAACCCCACGACCACGATTAGTCTATAGATCAAGACCTTTATTTTACCATCTAAATAAATCTCTGAACAAAAGCTTGAGGGCTGACTGAGAGCACCAGGTTAGCTGCTACAACCAAGCTCTGTTATGCTACATGATGAAGGAGAATGCTCCATTACCAATCTGCCCCACATTGGTCAGCTCAAATACACTCCACCCAGTACTAAAAAATGGACACCAGGGAGTGGCGAAGGTTCAAGCCACAGCTAATCTGATCCACCCAACGA
Organism: Aegilops sharonensis; assembly: GCA_904067115.1. Taxonomy (NCBI): domain Eukaryota; kingdom Viridiplantae; phylum Streptophyta; class Magnoliopsida; order Poales; family Poaceae; genus Aegilops; species Aegilops sharonensis. The sequence continues at coordinate 797,312,594 of LR880969.1, read as the reverse complement.
TTTAGTTGCTCATGCTCTGTTTTCTACTAATAATAAATTCAAAAACAGAACAGCGTTGCTACTTGCTACTTCAAGGCTACTATTCATGGTCTGATCATGCGAAACCTATCGTATCAATTCCGAGATGGATTGAAAACTGCAGGGCTACTAGGGTCGTTCTTCCTCTGGTGGATCCTAAAATTGTGGAGATTCCTGGCATCGGACGATGTGGAGATGGGGGCAGCGGAGGGCGGAGTAGTGGAGGGGGGCTGGGCTGGAGAGGGCATGCATACCTGCAAACTCAAGGAAACGGAAGGCCGACACGGCGGGCGGCGGCGACCGGCCGACGAGTGCTGCGGCGGTTGCGGCGAGCGGCCGGCAAGAGGAACCGTGGCGAGGTCTCACAGCCTCTCAGTAGCAGCCTACTGGACGGGGAAGGGGATACCTCGATCTGAGGCCGGCCCTGTGAGTTGGCGTAGGCCCAGCTACCGGCCCAGGTTCGTTCCAGTTGGACCGACCCAACACATTTCTATGATTCCTAATTTTTCAAGAATAACCGACTTTTGCTCTTCTTCTAAAAAAACCCAACTTTTGCTGTTGGTTACTTAAAAAAAAACTTTTGCTGCTTCCATAAAACGAACAACTTTTGTTGCAAAACTTTATTGGTCGTGATTTTAGTTTCGATTTGAGGTGCGTGGATGAACTATGAAGCACATAACCTTCTGGTAATTACCGTCTGAGCCCAGGCTCAATTTGTACATCATGAACAATAAATTCAAAATAAATAATAATAAAATTCAGATTCTTTTGGCATCAAAGATGCTTACGGCGCTAGGTGCGTACACATTTTCAGAGCGAAATGACTTTCGAGGAGCTCTCGGTAAAAAAAAAGAGGCTCTGGATGGTGCTATTTTTCAAGTTTCTATGAGACCATATTTTTCTTTCTTGAGCTCCTCGAATATCATTTCACCACGAATTTACGCAGGCAACTAGTGCATTCGAGCATCATTGATGTAAAAAAAAAGTTTCAGATTTTCAAATTTGTTTACTATTTTATTTGAATTTATAGTTTACTTCCAAGGGCAGATGTGTTGGAAATATGCCCTAGAGGCAATAATAAAAGCATTATTATTATATTTTCTTGTTCATGATAATTGTCTTTTATTCATGCTATAACTGTATCATCCGGAAATCGTGATACACGTGTGAATACATAGACCACAATATGTCCCTAGTGAGCCTCTAGTTGACTAGCTCGTTGGTCGACAAATAGTCATGGTTTCCTGACTATGGACATCAGATGTCATTGACAACGGGATCACGTCATTAGGAGAATGACGTGATGGACAAGACCCAATCCTAAGCATAGCACAAAGATCGTGTAGTTCGTTTTGCTAGAGCTTTTCCAATGTCAAGTATCTCTTCCTTAGACCATGAGATCATGTAACTCCCGGATACCGTAGGAGTGCTTTGGGTGTACCAAACGTCACAACGTAACTGGGTGACTATAAAGGTGCATTACAGGTGTCTCCGAAAGTGTCTGTTGGGTTGACACGGATCGAGACAGGGATTTGTCGCTCCGTATTGCGGAGAGGTATCACTGGGCCCACTCGGTAGTGCATCATCATAATGAGCTCAAAGTGACCAAGTGTCTGGTCACGGGATCATGCATTACGGTACGAGTAAAATGACTTGCCGGTAACGAGACTAAACGAGGTATTGGGATACCGACGATCGAGTCTCGGGCAAGTAACATACCGTCTGACAAAGGGAATAGTATACGGGGTTGCTTGAATCCTCGACATCGTGGTTCATCCGATGACATCATTGAGGAGCATGTGGGAGCCAACATGGGTATCCAGATCCCGCTGTTGGCTATTGACCTGAGAGCGTCCCGGTCATGTCTGCATGTCTCCCGAACCCGTAGGGTCTACACACTTAAGGTTCGGTGACGCTAGGGTTATTAGGAAGACTTGTATGTGATTACCGAATGTTGTTCGGAGTCCCGGATGAGATCCCGGACGTCAGAGGAGTTCCGGAATGGTCCGGAGGTAAAGATTTATATATGGGAAGTTGTCAAACGGACACCGGAAAAGTTTCGGGTCATATCGGTATTGTACCGGGGCCACCGGAAAGGTTCCGGAGGACCACCGGGAGGGGCCACCCCTCCCGGGGGGCCACTTGGGCTGTGTGGGAGGGAGCCAGCCCCTGGTGGGCTGGGCGCACCCCCTCCCCTTGGGCCCTTGCGCCTAGGGTTGAGGGGGGAACCCTAGAGGGGGCGCCCTCCCTTGCTTGGGGGGCAAGCCCCCCTCCCCTTGGCCGCCGCCCCCCTCTAGATGCATCTAGAGGGGTCGGCCCCCCCTCCTCCCTTCCCCTATAAATAGAGGGGTGAGGGGAGGGCTGCATACACAACTTGAAGGCGCAACCCCTCCCCTTCCCAACACCTCTCCTCCTCCGCGTGTGCTTGGCGAAGCCCTGCCGGAGAACTGTCACTCCACCATCATCACGCCATCGTGCTGCTGCTGGAGCCATCTTCCTCAACCTCTCCTTCCCCCTTGCTGGATCAAGAAGGAGGAGACGTCGTCCGTACCGTACGTGTGTTGAACGCGGAGGTGCTGTCCGTTCAACACTTGGTCATCGGTGATCCGAGTACGACTCCCTCATCGCCATCCCCTTGAACTCTTCCGCACACGATCTACAAGTGGTATGTAGATGCAAACTCACTCCCTTGACTCGTTGCTTAGATGAACTCATAGATGGATCTTGGTGAAACCGTAGGAAAATTTTTAATTTTCTGCAACGTTCCCCAACAGTGGTATCAGAGCTAGGTCTATGTGTAGTTCTCTATTGCACGAGTAGAACACAATTTTGTTGTGGGCGTGGATCTTGTCAACTTACTTGCCGCTACTAGTCTTATCTTGCTTCCGCGGTATTGTGGGATGAAGCGGCCCGGACCAACCTTACACGTACGCTTACGTGAGACCGGTTCCACCGACTAACATGCACTAGTTGCATAAGGTGGCTAGCGGGTGTCTGTCTCTCCCACTTTAGTTGGAGCGGATTCGATGAAAAGGGTCCTTATGAAGGGTAAATAGAAGTTGACAAAAT
>LR880969.1:797231384-797251500 GCA_904067115.1 Aegilops sharonensis | reverse complement strand
ACATATGCAACACCACAAACATATGCAACACCACGAACATACATAGATCTAGCTAGGCCGTAAAAAGTGCATGTGCACATTGTTGTAGGGAGAACAACATAAATATAGCTTCCCCCCTTACTTACCTATTAAAACAAGGTAATTTAACCACTTAATTTGAATGAATCTATGGTGGAAATGAGGTGAAAAAGAGGAGGCACCCGAGACAAGGAGGAGGTGGAGAGAATGAAGTGGGGAGAAAGTGAGTGTGGGTAGGAGAGGCTGTCCCAAATATCTTGTTGCTGCCCACTTACTAATGGCGCACCTCTTGCATGGTGCGCCATTAGTAGTTACAACTACTAATGGTGCACTTCATCTGGATGCGCCATTAGTATGTTTGGACAGACGCACTAGTTCAAAAAAAAGTTTCTATACTAATGGCGCACCCACTGCCTGGTGCGCCATTAGTAGTTACAACTACTAATGGCGCACTTAAGCAGGATGCGCCATTAGTATGTTTGGACAGGCGCACTAGTTCAAAAAAATAATTCTATACTAATGGCGCACCCACTGCCCGGTGCGCCATTAGTAGTTACAACTACTAATGGCGCACTTGAGCAGGATGCGCCATTAGTATGTTTGGACAGGCGCACTAGTTCAATTTTTTTTTGATACTAATGGCGCACCCTTTGCATCGTGCGCCATTAGTAGTTTCAACTCTAATGGCGCATCCGAAGGTGGTGCGCCATTAGTATATACTAATGGCGCACCAACTTTCTGGTGCGCCATTAGTGTCAATCCCATCTATAGCCCTTTTTCTAGTAGTGAACATGTGCCAAGTCAAGCCACTCAAACATTAAGAGGAGGATACCATATCATCATACTACATCACAATCATTTTAACGCAATGTTGATATCCAAGATAAATCATTATCCACTCCTAGCTATTTATGCANAATGTTGATATCCAAGATAAATCATTATCCACTCCTAGCTATTTATGCATGGCATGAGAAACTATAATCTCTAATTGTCATTGCAAACATGTTTAATCATAATTGGCTGAATCATGGATACTAGGTTAAACATATTTACAAAAATAGAACAAGTCGAGTTCATACCAGTTTCTCTCTGCCACAACCAGTTCATCGAATATCGCCATTATCGCCTTTCACTTGCACGACCGAACGATGTGAAAATAATAACAGTGCAAGAGTGTCGTGGACTAAGCTGGAATCTACAAACATTTTATTCAACAGGAGAAGACAAGGTAAAATTGTCTCTTTATTAGATCAACAATAATGCAAATAAAAGGCACTCAACATTTTCATCATGGTCTTCTCCTCGGTAGGACTCGAATAAAAAGAAAAGACATTCAGAGAAACTCACTGAAATATTTTTGGAGTTTTTGTTTTTCTTGAACAAGCGAATAAAAGGGAAAAGAAAAAACGAGAAAAACTATTTACACGGGAAAGCTCCCAACAAGCAAAAGAAGAACAAGGAAATCTTTTTGAGTTTTCTTTTTAGTGCTACTACTAAGCATGCATAGAAAGTAAACTACTACAACTAATTTTTTTGGTTTTTTCTAAAGTTTTTCAAGCACACAAGAAGAAAGCAAGAAAATAAATATAAGCATGGAAGATACAATGAAAAAGTGTGAACACCGACAAATGAAAATAAGTGGACATGAATGTAATGTCGGTGAGAAACACGTACTCCCCCAAGCTTAGGCCTTTGGCCTAACTTGGTAGTCAATCAGTAGCCTGGATAGTAGTCGGTGTGGTAGCTCACGGAGGCTCTCGATGCGGACGCCTCGGCCTGCCGTGCTTCCTCCACTGCTGCGTTGTGAGCTCGGACCTCGCTCTCAAGAACAAAATATCTTCCCTTACTGTGATAGTCAAAAAGAGCAGGCGCAGGCAAATATGTGTGCACTACAGATGTTTGGTTAAACAATAGATTGTAAGTGAAGTTATCAACCTTTCCTTTAAGGATCTTATGGTCTTTTAAGGTGTTAAAATCTAAATACTGCGTGGGTAGGATAGGGTCAAAGGGCAAAGGCGAAACACCCAACCCTCGTGCTAAACGCGTGGCATAAATTCCACCATAGAAATAGCCACGGTTAGCGTTATGCTGAAGTCTGCGTGCAACAATCGCTCCAAGGTTATAATTCCTTTCACCAGTGAGAGCGGTGCAAATGAGGCTCAAGTCTGGAGCACAAAGCGTACTATAGTCTTGCTTGCCTACTATGCATTTCCCGTTAAATAATGCAAAGTACAGAATTGCGGGAAAATGAATGCTCTTTATTCTACGTTGTGTCACTCCCCTCCTTTCACCGTAACAAAGACTAGTCAAGAATGTTTTGAACTCAGCATTTGGTGGTTCGTCAAGCAAACCCCAAGACGGGAGGTTGCAGTGATAAGAAAAATTCTCTNAAGAACTCCTTCCAAATAGGTTTATCATGTCCACGTACAATTTCTGTAAAAATATTTGGGTGATAAATTTTTTTCAACAAAACTTCACAAAATTGATAGCAACTACTCATAGGGATACATAGAGGCCATAGCAAGCATTCAAACTACTTCGAACTCTAAGAATTCAACATGCAAGCTCATCTATAACAGCACCAAGAGTAGCTAATTATTCAAAATATAAACCACTAAAATAAAAACTAATTGGACAAACGGTGGAGTTACATACCAAGCAACAATCCCCTGAAATAGTTTCAGAAACGGAGCTTCGAGCAAAGAGATCGAAATCCACGGGTTTGAGAGCAAGAACATGGGAGAGGGAGCAAAGGAGATTTTTTTCTGGAGGTAAGTGATGATGTGGGATGAAGGGATAAGTGAGGGGGCCCATGTGGGTACCACAACCCACCAGGGCGCGCCTGGGGGTCCTCGCACGCCCAGGTGGGTTGTGTCCACCTGGTGCACCTCCCTTTGATATTATTTGCACTAGAAATTCAGAAATATTCAGAAAAAAATCATATTAAATTTCAAACCTCGTTTGGAAGTTGATATTAGGCCTTAATATTGGATATTGGCATTGGTCTGACCCGAATATCGTTGTTTAGATGGATGTGGTATTCGCGATTGAAAACTAACCTGAATATTCGGAGCCTCCACGCTCGATATTGCTTGCCCTTCCGCAATTCGGAGCCCCCACCCTCGATATTGCCTTGACGTTCGCTAGCGAGAGCCCCTCCCCACCAAACATACCCCTTCGTCCCCGCTTGAGGAAAAGAAAGAAGCGCAGACGGCGGCGCGATTCAGGAGCTGCAACGGTGGCGCGATTCAGGAGCTCAAACGGCGGCGCAGGTGAGTTCCCTCCTCCTCCTCCTTCTCTATCCCCAGCGAGGCTCCGGTCATCCCCATCCTTCTCCCTCCCCGTGCCAATCCTCCTGTCTCCCCTGCCATCACGACGGAGGTGCTCCCTCTCCCCGCGGTGGCAGCGGCTGTCTCTTGTGTGCCATGGAGAGAGCCCCCCCTCGCCCTTCCCTCCCAACCAGTGGTTGAACCCCATCTGGAACGCCCCCTCATTCCCTCTCCCCTCGAGCCAGAACCCTAATTCTTTTTCTCTGATCTGATTTTTCTCTGCTTCTTGCAGCCTTGCAGGTCACTATGTGGGTGTATGGATCCTACTCAGCAGCCCGATTCAATGTGCTGCTGCTATATAAGTGTTGATGTTCATGTATAAGTGCAGTTGTTTTTGTACAAGTGCTGATGTGTACAGTGCTGCTACTTACATGATTCTGATGTATAAATGTTGTTTTTTGTAAGTGCTGCTAGTGTACTCTTTATATACAATTATTCAGAAAAATGTTCACATATTGCATATAATTTAGTTTTAAACATTACATCAAAGTGCAATGTTCATCCTATCACAAATGAGCAATTCCAATGTAGAGAATGACCATCCAAACGAGGTTCAGAATTGAGCCTCTCATGCGAATTCCAAGTGTCAATTCTCTGCACATCCAAACAACAGAATTCGATTTCAATGTAATATCAAAGTCTTGGGAGATTTGATATTGGGCCAATGCAATTCCATGGCCCTGAATATCAACATCCAAACAGAGCATCAGAGCATTCTGAGAACTTTTATTTTTGGGTCATTTTTTTATTGCACGAGAAATTCAGTAAACAAACAAAACATGGCATTTTATTTTATTCAACTAATAAAAACAGAAAACAAAAAGTAAGGACAAAAGGTAGTGCTTACTAAATTCATCAACTTCATACCGTTCAAAAATGATTCATTAATAAGGTTGATCAGGTCTTATTAACAACCACTTTCGATTAGCATGAAACCGAAGAACTTTTGTAAATCACTAGGTTACCTCAATGGGGATACGAATGTCCCCAACAATAAGCATTTCATATTTCTTTTTGACAGCAGGTAGAGGTATTTGAAAACTTCCAATAGTGACTGTCGGAGATTTTTCAATAACATTAATACCATTCGCTTGAAATTGTTTCTTCGGAAAGTGCACCATATGCTCATTACCATTAATACGAAAAGTGACTTGCTTTTATTATAATCAATAACAACCCCTGCAGTATTCAAGAAGGGTCTACCAAGGATAATCGACATGTTGTCGTCCTCGGGCATCTCAAGTATAAAAAAGTCAGTCAAAATAGTAACATTAGTAACAACAACGGGCACATCCTCACAAATACTCATAGGTATGGCAGTCGATTTGTCAGCCATTTGCAAAGATATTTTAGTAGGTGTAAGCTTATTCAAATCNTTTTATTTTATTTAACTAATAAAAACAGAAAACAAAAAGTAAGGACAAAAGGTAGTGCTTACTAAATTCATCAACTTCATACCGTTCAAAAATGATTCATTAATAAGGTTGATCAGGTCTTATTAACAACCACTTTCGATTAGCATGAAACCGAAGAACTTTTGTAAATCACTAGGTTACCTCAATGGGGATACGAATGTCCCCAACAATAAGCATTTCATATTTCTTTTTGACAGCAGGTAGAGGTATTTGAAAACTTCCAATAGTGACTGTCGGAGATTTTTCAATAACATTAATACCATTCGCTTGAAATTGTTTCTTCGGAAAGTGCACCATATGCTCATTACCATTAATACGAAAAGTGACTTGCTTTTATTATAATCAATAACAACCCCTGCAGTATTCAAGAAGGGTCTACCAAGGATAATCGACATGTTGTCGTCCTCGGGCATCTCAAGTATAAAAAAGTCAGTCAAAATAGTAACATTAGTAACAACAACGGGCACATCCTCACAAATACTCATAGGTATGGCAGTCGATTTGTCAGCCATTTGCAAAGATATTTTAGTAGGTGTAAGCTTATTCAAATCATGTCTTTTATATAAAGAGAAAGGCATAACACTAACACCAGCTCCTAAATCACAAAAGCAGTTTTCACATAATTCTTTTTGATAGAGCAAGCTATAGTTGGTATCCCGGATCTCCAAGTTTTTTAGGTACTCCATATTTAAAAGTATAATTAGCAAGCATAGTAGAGATTTCAGCTTCTGGTATTTTTCTCTTATTTGTGATGATGTCTTTCATATACTTTTCATAAGGAGGCATTTTCAAGATATCAGTCAAGCGAGTACGCAAAAAGACTGGCCTCAACATTTCAGCAAAGCGTTCAAATTCTTCATCATCTTTCTTTTTAGTTGACTTGGGTGGAAAAGGCATAGGTTTTTGAACCCATGGTTCTCTTTCTTTACCGTGTTTTCTAGCAACAAAGTCTCTTTTATCATACCTTTTATTCTTAGGTTGTGGGTTATCAAGATCAACATGTGGTTCTATCTCAACATCATTATCTGGTTCTTTATTATTTACTTGAGAGTCTTCATGGACCTCATCATTATATTTTTCATTACCACTAGGTGAGTGTTCATTACCAGATTGGGTTTCAGCATCAAAGATAGAAGTTTCATTATCATTATCAGGAGGTTTTTCTATTTCAGGTTCACTAGAGGCATGTGAAGTCCTATCATTTTTCTTCTTATTTTTCTTTCTAGAAGGACTTGGTGCACTAGTGTTATTTCTTTGTGAATCTTGTTCTATTCTTTTTGGGTGTCCCTTTGGGTAAAGTGGTTCCTGAGTCATTTTACCTCCTCTAGTTGCAACTCTAACAACAAAGTCATGAATATTATTATTCATTTCATCAAGTAATTCTCTTTGTGATTTAACAACTTGTTCTAACTGAGTTTGAACCATAGAAGCATGCTTTCCAACACCTGTAACATCATTTGATATTCTAGATAACAAGTCACTCAAGCGATCAATCATATCTGAATTATATTTCAATTGTTTCATAACATTTGCATTGAAGTGATCTTGTTTTATAATGTAGTTTTCAAACTCATAAAGGCATTGACTAGGATGCATATTGTGAGGATTGTCATTATCATTGAACTTAATTAAAGAATTTACCTCTAGCACCTTAGGCAGTGGTGGAGTATCAAGCCCATGTATTTCTTCAATAGGAGGTAAATTTTTAACATCCTCAACTTTAATACCTTTTTCCTTCATAGATTTCTTTTTCTCTTGCATATCTTCAGGGCTGAGATATAATATACCCCTCTTATTTGGAGTGGGTTTAGGCGGTGGTTCAGGAAGAGTCCAATCATCATAATTTTTCAATATGTCATTCAATAATTCTTCATCTTGACCAACAGTTCATTNTCATTGAACTTAATTAAAGAATTTACCTCTAGCACCTTAGGCAGTGGTGGAGTATCAAGCCCATGTATTTCTTCAATAGGAGGTAAATTTTTAACATCCTCAACTTTAATACCTTTTTCCTTCATAGATTTCTTTTTCTCTTGCATATCTTCAGGGCTGAGATATAATATACCCCTCTTATTTGGAGTGGGTTTAGGCGGTGGTTCAGGAAGAGTCCAATCATCATAATTTTTCAATATGTCATTCAATAATTCTTCATCTTGACCAACAGTTCATTCCTTGAAAACACAACCAGCACAACTATCTAGGAAATCCCTAGAAGCATCGGTTAGTCCATTATAGAAGATATCAAGTATTTCATTTTTCTTAAGAGGATGATCAGGCAAAGCATTAAGTAACTAGCAAAGCCTCCCCCAAGCTTGTGGGAGACTCTCTTCTTTAGTTTGCAAAAAGTTAAATATTTCCTGTAAGGTAGCTTGTTTCTTATGAGCAGGAAAATATTTTTTGGAGAAGTAATAAATCATATCCTGGGGACTACGCACACAAATAGGAGCAAGAGTATTGTACCAAGCTTTAGCATCATCCTTTAACGAGAAATGAAATAATTTGAGAATAAAGTAATCGCGAGTTTTCTCATCATGACTAAAAAGGGTGGCTATATCATTCAACTTAGTAAGATGTGCCACAACAGTTTCAGTTTCATAACCATGGAAAGAATTAGATTCAACCAAAGTAATTAACTCTGGGTCGACAGAGAATTCATAATCCTTATCAACAATAAAGATAGGTGAAGTAGCAAACATAGGATCACATTTCATTCTAGCATTCAGAGATTTTTCTTTATACTTGCATAGTAATTTCTCTAGATCATCTCTATCCTTACAATCAAGAATATCTCTAGTTGTATCCTCATTCATAACATAACCTTCCATTACCTTAGGCATTTCATATTTAGGAAGGCTAGTTCTAGGAGGTGTTTCAGGAGTTTCAGTTTCAAGCTCATCATCAGATTCAACAACATCATGTTGTATTACTCTAGCAATTTGTTCATCAAGAAATTCACCAAGTGGCACATCATCATTATCAAGAAAGGTACTAGCATCATCATAAGCATCATTCATAATAGAAGTAGCATCATCAATAACTTGCGACATATTAGAATTAATAGCATGTGGTGGTGTTGCAATTTACTCATAACAGAAGGTGAATCTAAAGCAGAACTGGATGGCAGTTCCTTACCTCCCCTCGTCTTTGAGGGATAAATCTTAGTCTTAGGATCCTTCAGATTCTTCATAGCGATAAATTGATAATAATCCTAAGTGACTCAACAAATATAGCTATGCTCCCCGGCAACGGCGCCATAAAAAGATCTTGATAACCCACAAGTATAGGGGATTGCAACAGTTTTCGAGGGTAGAGTATTCAACCCAAATTTATAGATTCGACACAAGGGGAGCCAAAGAATATTTGAAGGTATTAGCAGCTGAGTTGTTAATTCAACCACACCTGGAGATTAATTATCTGCAGCAAGTAATCAGTAGCAAAGTAATATGATAGTTTTAATAATAGTGACAGCAGCAATAGTAACGGTAACAGTGATAGCAGTAATTTTGTAGCAAGTGTAACAGTGATGATAGCAGTAGTAACTTAGCAAAAACAATATAAGATAAACTCGTAGGCATTGGATCGGTGACTTGCTGGATGATATTCATCATGTGACAGTTATAACCTAGGGCGATACAACACTAGCTCTAGTTCATCGATATAATGTAGGCATGCATTCCATAAATAGTCATACGTGCCTATGGAAAGAACTTGCATGACATCTTTTGTCCTACCCTCCCGTGGCAGCGGGGTCCATATTGGAAAGTAAGGGATATTAAGGCCTCCTTTTAATAGAGAACCAGAACAAAGCATTAACCCATAGTGAATACATGAACTCCTCAGACTACGGTCATCACTGGGAGTGGGCCCGGTTGTTGTCACTCCGGGGTTGCGGGATCATAACACGTAGTAGGTGACTATAACTTGCAAGATTGGATCTAAAACATGGATATAATTATGATAACATAAACGGTTCAGATGTGAGTTCATGGCACCGGGGCCCAAAGTGACAACCATTAAGCATAGCAAAGTCATAGCAACATGAATCTAACNTTAACACATAGTGAATACATGAACTCCTCAGACTACGGTCATCACTGGGAGTGGGCCCGGTTGTTGTCACTCCGGGGTTGCGGGATCATAACACGTAGTAGGTGACTATAACTTGCAAGATTGGATCTAAAACATGGATATAATTATGATAACATAAACGGTTCAGATGTGAGTTCATGGCACCGGGGCCCAAAGTGACAACCATTAAGCATAGCAAAGTCATAGCAACATGAATCTAACTCGATTACATGATGAATCTCATCCAACTCCTCATCGACCAGCGAGCCTACGAAGGAATTACTCACTCCCGGTGGGGAGCATCATGGAATTGGCGATGGAGAGGGGTTGGTGATAATGAAGAACGAAGATCCCCCTCTCCGGAGCCCCAAACGGACTCCAGAACTGGCCTCCCGATGAAGAACAGGAGGAGATGGCGGCTCCGTCTTGTGGATGCGATAATTCTTTCTCTCTAATTTTTTCTGGAAAAATAGGATTTTATAGCGTCGGTTTCAGGGTCAGCGGGGCCACCAGGTGGGGATAACCCATCTGGGCGCGCCAGGAGAGGGGGGCGCACCCTGGTGGATTGTGCCCACCCAGGGCCCCCCTCTCCGGTAGGTCTTGGCTCCAGAAATTCTTATATATTATATAAAAATACCTCGCGAAGTTTCGTTCCATTCCAAGAACTTATATTGCTGCACAGAAACAACACCATGGTAGTTCTGCTAAAAACAACATTAGTCCGGGGTTAGTTTCATTCAAATCATGCAAATTAGAGTCCAAAACAAGAGGAAAAGCATTAGGAAAAGTAGATGCGTTTGAGACGTATCAGTCATCGGTATGTTACTTGCCGAGATTCGATCGCCGGTATAATCATACCTAGTTCAATCTCGTTACCGGCGAGTCTCTTTTCTCGTTCCATAATGCATCATCCCGTAACTAACTCATTAGTCACATTGCTTGCAAGGCTTATAGTGATGTGCATTACCGAGAGGGCCCAGAGATACCTCTCCGATACTGGGAGTGACAAATCCTAATCTCGATATATGCCAACCAAATAAACACCTTCGGAGACACCTGTAGAGCATCTTTATAATCACCCAATTACGTTGTGACGTTTGATAGCACACAAGGTGTTCCTCCAGTATTCGGGAGTTGCATAATCTCATAGTTGTCATGAAAAAAGCAATAGCAATAAAACTTAACGATCATTATGCTAAGCTAACGGATGGGTCTGGTCCGTCACATCATTCTCCAATGATGTGATCCCTTTCATCAAATGACAACACATGTCTATGGTCAGGAAACTTAACCATCTTTCATTAACGAGCTAGTCAAGTAGAGGCATACTAGGGACACTCTGTTTTGTCTATGCATTCACACATGTACTAAGTTTCCAGTTAATACAATTCTAGCATGAATAATAAACATTTATCATGATATAAGGAAATATAAATAACAACTTTATTATTGCCTCTAGGGCATATTTCCTTTAGTTTCCCACTTGCACTAGAGTCAATAATCTAGTTCACATCACCATGTCATTTAACACCAATAGTTCACATCACCATGTGATTAACACCCATAGTTCACATTGCCATGTGACCAACACCCAGGGGGTTTACTAGAGTCAATAATCTAGTTCACATTGCCATGTGATTAACACCCAAAGAGTACTAAGGTGTGATCATGTGTTGCTTGTGAGAGAAGTTTAGTCAACGGGTCTGCCACATTTAGATTCGTATGTATTTTGAAAAAAATTATGTTTACAAAGTTATGCATAGAGCTACTCTAGCTAATTGCTCCCACTTTCAATATGTATCCAGATTGAGACTCATAGTCATCCAGATCGGTGTCAAAGCTTGCATCAACGTAACTCTTTACGACGAACTCTTTATCACCTCCATAACTGAGAAATGTTTCCTTGGCCTTCTAAGTATAATTTTGACCGCTATCCAGTGATCTACTCCTGGATCACTATTGTACCCCTTTTCCAAACTCATGGCAAGGTACACAATAGGTCTGGTATACAGCATGGCATACTTTATAGAACCTATGGCTGGGGCATAGGGAATGGCTTTCATTCTCTCTCTATCTTCTGCCATGGTCGGGTTTTGAGTCTTACTCAACTTCTTACCTTACAACTCAGGCAAGAACTCCTTCTTTGATTGACCCATTTTGAACTCCTTCAAAATCTTATCAAGGTATGTACTCATTGAAAGTCTTATCAAGCGTCTTGATCTATCTCTATAGATCTTGCTGCCCAGTATGTAAGCAGATTCATCGAGGTCTTTCTTTGAAAAAATTCCTTTCAAACACTCCTTCATGCTTTCCAGAAAATTCTACATCATTTCCGATCAACCATATGTCATTAACATATACTTATCAGAAAGGTTGTAGTGCTCCCACTCACTTTCTTGTAAATACAGGTTTCACCACAAGTCTGTATAAAACCATATGCTTTGATCACCTTATCAAAGCGTATATTCCAACTCCGAGATGCTTGCACCAGTCCATAGATGGATCGCTGGAGTTTGCACACTTTGTTAGCACCTTTAGGATCAACAAAACCTTCTAGTTGCATCATATACAACTCTTCTTTAAGAAATCCATTAAGGCATGAAGTTTTGACATCCATTTGCCAGATTTCATGAAATGTGGCAATTGCTAACATGATTCGGACAGACTTTAAGCATCGCTATGAGTGAGAAAATCTCATCGTAGTCAACACCTTGAACTTGTCAAAAACCCTTTTTCGACAAGTCTAGCTTTGTAGATAGTTACACTACTATCAGCATCCGTCTTCCTCTTGAAGATCCATTTATTCTCTATGGCTTGCCAATCATCGGGCAAGCCAACCAAAGTCCATACTTTGTTCTCATACATGGATCCTATCTCAGATTTCACGGCCTCGAGCCATTTGTGGAATTTGGGCTCATCACCGCTTCCTCATAGTTCATAGGTTCATCATGGTCTAGTAACATGTCTTCCAGAACAGGATTACCGACCACTCTGGTGCGGAATGTGCTCTGGTTGACCTACGAGGTTCGGTAGTAACTTGATCTGAAATTTCATGATCACTATTGCAGGATACTGCTAACGCGACACTACGATCAGAGACCCTTTGCCGAAACTGTGTGTGATGCATTAATCGCAAACGGTGGTGTAAAAAACCGTCAAAAAAGGTGCAAAACATTTGCGATGGCGAAGCCATCAAACATGGTTCAGATTTTAGTTGTGTGTGCGATGCAGGGCACATGGTTAATCCATTCCAACTGTTTCCGATGAGGTAGAACAACAGAAACGGGCAGCCATATCAATGTGTGTGCAATGCAGGACACACGGTTAATCCATTCGAACTGTTTGCGATGAGGTAGAACAACAGAAACGGGAAGCCATATCAATGTGTGTGCGATATACGGCATATGGTTCACTCGGATGAACTGTTTTCGATTAGGGAACACAACAGAAACGGTTCAACTTAACAAGATGTGTGTGATATGTGGCATACAGTTCACATGGATGAACTGTTTGCGATGAGCGAAAAGAACACAAACGAGTCGTGTAAACAAGATGTGTGTGATACGTGGCAAACAGCCGACTCGGATGAACTGTTTGTGATGAGAAATTACAACACAGACGGTCAATACAGTTACTTCGTGTGCGATTTTGTGTGTACAAAAAACTTTGAAAAATGCAAACTAGTTGCTTGCGGTGGTTAGGAGTATCGCACACGATGCATCTGCGAGTACTCGTGTGCGATGATTAGTATGTTACACATACGTTTCCTTATGTTAACATGTGTGTGAATTTGCAATATAGACAGTTAATATGCAAATGCCTTCTGGACATCGAGCACACGCTTAAACTCAATGAACTGTGTACGATACTAATACTTTCCATGAAAAATTATGAACTTGGGTAACAACATTTGAGTAACATATATATAGTGGTTACACTATTCGACAAAAGGAGGATCTTCGTAACATGGTTTTGACAACCATATGGTCCATATCTACATACTTAACATAGTAACAACTATCACATTTTAAGAGGCTAAGGGCAACAACCATAGGGTCTATATCTACATACTTAACATATATAGTAACAACTAGCACATTTTAAGAGGCTGAGGGCCAACAATCACAACTATCCACTGGAAGCAGCTTGATCACGGCGACTCGACATCTCGTCAATGAAAAGGAAGAGCCCTCCTGTGCCTTGGTAGAGCATGAGTAGAATAGTGTCGCCAATTTTCCAATATGGATGCATTGCCACGAGATGCGAGAACTTGTTAATTTGAATGGTTCCATTTCCGCGGGAAATGCAGTACCTTGCAATCACTTTGGCATTATCAGCAGACACAAGTGTAATTCAACCATGATGGGAAATCGATCCAGGAACTGCTACATGGGGCAATTTCTGTTAACATGTAGAACAAAAACCAATTGTAACATAACGTTGAAGATATATATAGTTTATGATCATCAACATTAAAATAAGACTTTTTACCAGCGTTTTGTGCACACAATTGGTCTTGTTCAGTGTGTGCACCATAGGTCTAATTAAGCCCATCCAAAATCCAGTGTTCATACGCTGTGCTATCTCTGTCAGATTATCAACAAAGTTTATGACATGCTTCAAGTCCTTCCAGTAAAATTTCGTACGCTTAGTAACATACAGATCGTTCACTATGCATCCAACATATCCTGCTTAAAATGTGGAAACATATTATTTATTCAGAACATGGTAGAATAATATATAGTGTGCATAAATTGGTAAACAGAATTTGTTGCTGCCTAGGAACAGAGTCAGAATATGATATCACAATTGGTTGCTTAAATAGTGATCAATTAGTCAGAACAAATACCCCAATTTTGCGAAGTAATATGACAGCATGGAGAAAGTTGAAAGGACACTAACCTCGATCAGACTTTGATCAGCTGATGACGTTGGGGAAGTAAACATCCATGTTAATTAGACCAGGCTGTGGTGCACACACTAGAATTTTATTGCCAGCTTTCAGTTCATAACACTTTGACATTTTTCTCCAAAGATCCGCATTAAAATAGGAGTGACCATCTTTATCAAGTTTTACGCTAACCTTCATTGTAAATCCATGCTGCGTTGTCAATATGACATCCTGGGAGTCATCAACAAAGTAAAGCCCAAGATTTCCTTCTACTCCTGCTCTTGCAAATCAAGGGATGTACTGCTTGAAATGAAAATCAAGATCGTAAATTAGATATATTGAAATAACAGAGCAAGATGTAAATATGGGAGTAACTGATAGAACAGATCAATATCTAGATGAAAGCAAAGTACAAAAATATAGAATTAAAAATAGATAATGTAACAAAGATTTGATGAAAATATATAGATAATGTAGCAACAGACGGTATATGTTCACAAATTTAGGCCATGCCGACCGTGGTAGGTTGAGATTGAACATACCGAGCGCTCCATGAAGTCATCCAGAATGGTGAGATAGAACTTCGTTTCCGACTGGCCACGACCGTAGTTGCCCGATTTGTGCTCGAACTGTGGACACATGAATGAACACCCACGAATTAGCTAGAACAAAAATGATTCCACGGCAGTTTCCGCGGGTTGATTAATGATAATCCACAAGTATAGGGGACCGCAACAGTTTTCGAGGGTAGAGTATTCAACCCAAATATGTAGATTCGACACAAGGGGAGCCAAAGAATATTTGAAGGTATTAGCAACTGAGTTGCCAATTCAACCACAACTGGAGATTAATTATCTGCAGCAAAGTGATCAGTAGCAAAGTAGTTTCATAGTTTTGATAGTAGTAACAACAACAACGGTAACAGTGACAGTGATAGGAGTAATTTTGTAGCAAATTTAACAGTGATGATAGCAGTAGCAACTTAGCAGAAACAATATAAGATAAATTCGTAGGCATTGGATCGGTGACTTGCTGGATGATATTCATCATGTGACAGTTATAACCTAGGGCGATACGGCACTAGCTCCAGTTCATCAATATAATGTAGGCATGTATTTCATAAATAGTCATACGTGCTTTATTAAAAGAACTTGCATGCCATCTTTTGTCCTACCCTCCCGTGGCAGCGGGGTCCATATTGGAAACTAAGGGATATTAAGGCCTCCTTTTAATAGAGAACCGGAACAAAGCATTAACACATAGTGAATACATGAACTCCTCAAACTATGGTCATCACCGGGAGTGGGCCCGGTTGTTGTCACTCCGGGGTTGCCGGATCATAACACGTAGTAGGTGACTAGAACTTGCAATATCGGATCTAAAACATGGATATAATGATGATAACATAAACGGTTGAGATCTGAGTTCATAGCTCCCGGTCCCAAAGTGACAAGCATTAAGCATAGCAAAGTCATAGCAACATCAATCTAAGAACAAAGTGGATACTAGGGATCAAGCCCTAACAAAACTAACTCGATTACATGATCAATCTCATCCAACTCCTCACCGACTAGCGAGCCTACGAAGGAATTACTCAATACCGGTGGGGAGCATCATGGAATTGGCGATGGAGAAGGGTTGGTGATGATGAAGAACGAAGATCCCCCTCTCTGGAGCCCCAAACGGACTCCAGATCTCCCCTCCCAAGGAAGAACAGGGCTTGGCGGCGGCTCCGTCTCATGGATCGTGATAATTCTTTCTCCCTGATTTTTTTCTCCGAAAATAGGATTTTATAGCGTCGGTTTCAGGGTCAACGGGGCCACCAGATGGGTACAACCCACTTGGGCGCGCCAGGAGAGGGGAGCGCACCCTGGTGGGTTGTGCCCACCCAGGTGCCCCTCTCCGGCAGGTCTTGGCTCCAGAAATTCTCTTTTATTATATAAAAATACCTCGCAAAGTTTTGTTCCATTCTGAGAACTTTTATTTCTGCACAAAAACAACACCATGGTAGTTCTGCTGAAAACAGTGTCAGTCCGGGGTTAGTTTCATTCAAATCATGCAAATTAGAGTCCAAAACAAGAGGAAAAGCGTGAGAAAAAGTAGATACATTGGAGACGTATCAACTCCCCCAAGCTTAAACCTTTGCTTGTCCTCAAGCAATTCAGTTGATAAACTGAAAGTGAGAAAGAAAAACTTTTACGAACTCTTTTGCTCTTGTTTGCATAAATAAGCTTAAACAACACCCAGGTTTTCAGCCAACATTATAACTAACCATGTTGACAATAATTCTTAAAGATTATAATGACTCATATCAATGACATAATCAGCTAGCGAGCAATAATAAGTTATCTCAAACAGCAACATGTTGTCAAAACAACCATGATATAATATGACAATAGTCGTATCTCGCTAGCCCTTTCCGAGACCGCAAAACAAAAATGCAGAGCACCTCCAAAGTTCAAGCAGTGACTAAACATTGTAATTCATGGTAAAAAAGATCCAGTCATGATGCACACAACATTAGCTACACACAATGCATAAATCATGACAATTGTGCTCCCTCAGTTTCTGGCTCTTGTTGTAGTAGGTGGTGACACAACATAAAAGGAAATAGATGGTCCCTTCGCAGATGGAAGTAGTGATTTGCAGAGGCGCGAGAGCTCAATTTTTAAAATAGAGGTAAATGATTATTTTGAGACCTGCACCCTTCTCATTTACTTCAAGACTATCAGTTATCAACATCTTCCATGCTAAGCACACTAGTGGCGGTTCCCAAGCGATAAAAGTAAAGGTTTTGACTCCATTGGGAGTTTTTGTTCGATTATTTAAGAGATGAACTCTTTACATGTTTGCAGTTTGGGACTGGGCATCCCTATTACCGCCCTTTTCAAGTGCGATGGCGAATGAATAAACACTCGACCTGAGAATAACCGGCTTAGCATGGAAGATATCGACCACCTCCTGTCGTTCCATGAACGATCCAGGCAGACAAAAAGAATAATTTTTAGAAGTTTTTAGAGGTGGCACATGCAAATTTACTTAGGACGACAGGGTAATACCGCATATAGGTAGGTATGGTGGACTCATCTGGAATAACTTTGGGTTCAAGGTTTTTGATGTACAAGCAGTATTCCCACTTAGTACAAGCGAAGGCTAGCAATTAGATTGAGAAGCGGCCAGCTAGAGAGCAACAACGATCATAACCATGCATTATGCATAAGTAGCATTGGACACTAGCATGAGTGGGATATGAACACCATGAACATAAATATCATAGAGGCTATGTTGGTTTTGATTCAACTACATGCATGAACATGTGCCAAGTCAAGCCACTCGAACATTCAAAAGAGTATACCATATCATCATACTACATCACAATCATTTTAACACTATGTTGATATCCAAGATAAATCATTATCCACTCCTAGCTACTTGTGCATGGCATGAGAAACTATAATCTCTAATTGTCATTGCAAACATGTTTAATCATAACGGGCTGAAGCATGGATACTAGATTAAACATATTACACACACAGAACAAGTCGAGTTCATACCAGTTTCTCTTTGCCACGACCAGTTCATCGGATATCTTCATTATTGCCTTTCACTTGCATGACCGAATGACGTGAAAATAATAATAGTGCAAGGGTGCCATGGACTAAGCTGGAATCCGCAAACATTTTATTCAACAAGAGAAGACAAGGTAAAATGTGCTCTTTATTAGCTCAACAGTTATTCAAATGAGAGCCACTCAACACTTTCATCGTGGTCTTCTCCTCGGTAAGACTTGAATGAAAAGAAAAGAAATTCAGAGAAACACATTGAAATATTTTTGGAGTTTTTGGTTTTCTTGAACAAGCAAATAAAAGGGAAAAGCAAAAACGAGAAGAACTATTCTGAACCCCGGGCAGGCAACGGAACCCGGATCCTTTTCAAAAACAACGGGGCCAACATCGCACCTCAAGCCGGCTCGTTCTTGGCCGGGTTGCTCAACCCGGCCAAGCCCCTCGACCTGACCAAACTCTCCAACCCGGCCCCAACGACCAGCTCAAGGCGGCCGAACCCAGCACACCAAGACTTCTCCAACAAGCCAGCCCCACCTTTGGTGTGTTCCTCAACCCGGCCTCGGGTCAGCTCCTGTCCCATTCCAGCCGTACGATGGGACGAGTCTCCATCCATAGATGACCGAGGCAACAGTGCCCCGCTCATGCCTCTGGTCAGCCGGGGCGTGGCAACAGTGCCCCCACCTACCCACTGACCAGAGCCGGCGTGGCAACCGTGCACCCATCGTCACTGCTGACGCCAGCAAGCGGCGACCTGACGGAGCGCCACTATAGCCGACTCAGCCCGGCCACTCCCTGACGATCGACAAGACGACAAGCAGTGCCCCTAGGCACACGGGGCCCACGTCCGGAGAACCCGGCGAGCCCTGACACCCGACGGGTCCCAGCGCCAGCTTCCCGAATAATGACAACCCAGCCCCACGGCCTTGTAACATTACCATTGTATCCCTGGGGGGTTGACCTATAAAACCCCTGAGGAGTCCTCATGCATACGAGCAAGAAAACTAGAGAGTAGATCAACTACTAGCAGCGCGAACACACGCACACACACACACACACACACACACACACACACACACACACACACACACACACACACACACACACACACACACACACACCGGGAGAAGGAGCAGCCTAAGCCCTGGCCAGCCTTCCTTCTTCCTCGATACAACTCTAGGACCAACTTTGTACTGTTACATATAAACCACACTCGGCAGGACTAAGGGTGTTATCTCTCCGGAGAGCCCCGAAACTGGGTATGTCTTGCGTCCCACGCTCGCTCATGCCGACCTCGCATCTGGAGCCCATCAGTGCCCTCGAGCCTCCTCCTCTCTTTAGCCATCCCTTGGCATCTACCGTGCGCCCACCACGATAGTTGGTGCCCCCCGTGGGGCAGCTCGAGGTCCTGGCCGGAAGCATGCTCCAGACGGGGCTCCCCTCCGACTCCGACGAGCCCGTCGCGCTGGCAGACGACGTCATCGCCGCGCTCACAGTCTCCTTCGCCGCACTGCGCATCTCCGATGTGCCTGCGGCTGACGAGTACCCCAGCGAGGTACTTGACTTTTCTGACTCCCCTCTTTCCCTCGGCGGCGGCACTCCCGCCGGGGCAATGGACCTCAGCGTGGAGGTCTTCATCACCGACACCGGCGCCTCTTCCTCGTCCAGCGCGGCGAGGAAGGCCGCCGAAGCCAGGGCCGCAGCAGATCGGGCTGGCTCACTCGACCCGTTGCGCGCCATGATGCAGAGCCTTCGTGTCCCCATCGGCACCGACGTCGACGCCTCCAACATCGCCGAGGCCCGGACTCGGCTCGAGGGGTGATACGTCTCCAACGTATCTATAATTTTTGATTGCTCCATGCTATATTATCTACTGTTTTGGAAATTATTGGGCTTTATTATCCACTTTTATATTATTTTTGGGACTAACCTATTAATCGGATGCCCAACCCAGAATTGCAGTTTTTTGCCTATTTCAGATTTTCGAAGAAAAGGAATATCAAATGGAGTCCAAAGGAATGAAACATTCGGGAACGTGATGTTCTCATTGAACGTGATCAAGGAGACTTGGACCCTAAGTCAAGGAAGCTTTGAGGAGGCCACGAGGTAGGGGGCGCGCCCTCCACCCTCGTGGGCCCCTGTTGCTCCACCGACGTACTCCTTACTCCTATATATACCTACGTACCCCCGAACGATCAGATACGGAGCCAAAAACCTAATTCCATCGCCGCAACCTTCTGTACCCACGAGATCCCATCTTGGGGCCTGTTCCGGAGCTGCGCCGGAGGGGGCACCCATCACGGAGGGCTTCTACATCAACACCATAGCCTCTCCGATGAAGTGTGAGTAGTTTACCTCAGACATTCGGGTCCATAGTTAGTAGCTAGATGGCTTCTTCTCTCTTTTTGGATCTCAATACAATGTTCTCCCTGTTGGAAATATGCCCTAGAGGCAATAATAAAAGGGTTATTATTATATTTCCTTGTTCATGATAATTGTCTTTTATTCATGCTATAATTGTATTATCCGGAAATCGTAATACACGTGTGAATAAATAGACCACATTATGTCCCTAGTGAGCCTCTAGTTGACTAGCTCGTTGATCAACAAATAGTCATGGTTTCCTGACTATGGACATTGGATGTCAATGATAACGGGATCACATCATTAGGAGAATGATGTGATGGACAAGACCCAATCCTAAGCATAGCACAAGATCGTGTAGTTCGTTTTGCTAGAGCTTTTCTAATGTCAAGTATCTCTTCCTTAGACCATGAGATCGTGTAACTCCCGGATACCGTAAGAGTGCTTTGGGTGTATCAAACGTCA
>LR880969.1:797214418-797225801 GCA_904067115.1 Aegilops sharonensis | reverse complement strand
TCCCAGAGAACCAAGACATTATGAATGCTTGGCAGTCTCGTGCTGATGATTACTCCCTCGTTCAGTGCGGCATGCTTTACAGCTTAGAACCGGGGCTCCAAAAGCGTTTTGAGCAACACGGAGCATATGAGATGTTCGAGGAGCTGAAAATGGTTTTCCAAGCTCATGCCCGGGTCGAGAGATATGAAGTCTCCGACAAGTTCTATAGTTGTAAGATGGAGGAAAACAGTTCTGTCAGTGAGCACATACTCAAAATGTCTGGGTTGCACAACCGCCTGTCCCAGCTGGACATAAACCTCCGGGAAAGAAGAACTTCAAGAAGGACGGCAAGGATGTTGCCGCGCCTGGTAAGCCAGTTGCCGGGAAGAAGTCAAAGAATGGAACCAAGCCTGAGATTGAGCGCTTTTATTGCAAAGGGAAGGGTCACTGGAATAGGAATTGCCCCAAATACTTAGCAGACAAGAAGGCCGGCAACACTAAAGGTATATTTGATATACATGTAATTGATGTGTACCTTACCAGTACTCGTAGTAACTCCTGGGTATTTGATACCGGTGCCGTTGCTCATATATGTAACTCACAGCAGGAGCTGCGGAATAAACGGAGACTGGCGAAGGATGAGGTGACGATGCGCGTCGGGAATGGTTCCAAGGTCGATGTGATCGCCGTCGGCACGCTACCTCTACATCTACCTACGGGATTAGTTTTAAACCTCAATAATTGTTATTTAGTGCCTAGTTTGAGCATGAACATTGTATCAGGATCTCGTTTAATGCGAGATGGCTACTCATTTAAATCCGAGAATAATGGTTGTTCTATTTATTGAGAGATATGTTGTATGGTCATGCTCCGATGGTCAATGGTTTATTCTTAATGGATCTCGAACGTAATGTTACTCATGTTCATAGTGTGAATACCAAAAGATGTAAAGTTGATAACGATAGTCCCACATACTTGTGACACTGCCGCCTTGGTCACATTGGTGTCAAGCGCATGAAGAAGCGCCATTCTGATGGACTTTTAGAGTCTCTCGATTATGAATTATTTGACACATGCGAACCATGCCTTATGGGCAAAATGACCAAGACTCTGTTCTCCGGAACAATGGAGCGAGCAACCAACTTATTGGAAATCATACATACCGATGTGTGCGGTCCAATGAGCGTTGAGGCTCGCGGAGGATATCGTTATGTTCTCAGTCTCACAGACGACTTAAGTAGATATGGGTATGTCTACTTGATGAAACACAAGTCTGAGACCTTTGAAAAGTTCAAGGTGTCAGGACCCCGATCCTAAGTCACACCAATCTAGGATGTAACACATCATATCACTTTGCAGCCTCACGCACGGTATTCCCACGGGTGTCGCCTTACCATGGCCCGGGACCGTTTGCGCCTTTTGGCTCACGTATATGATAGTGTCGCTAGCATCCATATGACAAAGAACCCGGGCCGACATGGCTAGTCGTGAACCCAAAGCGGCGCTAACCCATGGGGACAGGCATACATGAATCACATCGAGCATGTCGGTCATCAACGTATGAATTCGGGCTGTAGCACTGGGCTAACAGGACTCTGGTATCCCGGGCTGTAGCAGGCTAGGCAGGACTCCGAATATCACCGCGTGACATTTCCCCGAAGGGACAGACATAGGAACGAAGTGAAACACATGCCGGCCAGTCAAGTGTCCAAGCAGTAGTGCTGGGCTAGCAGGACTCCGATGACCCGGGCTGTAGCGGACTACTATCGCTCAGAAGCACGAGACTACATTTCCCCATATGAGAGGCTGCCAAGGATAAACAACTAGTTTGTCGGATCCCACACATACCAAGCATTTCAAACATACACACAATATGCTCAATATGTGTAAATACAACATGGCATCACAACATAACTCTACGACTCAAATATTTATTCATTAGGCTCCGAGGAGCGAGATATTACAAACATGGGTCTCATGACCCAACACTCAGAGCATACAAGTCAAAGCACAAGCGGAAGCTAAACATGTCTGAGTACAGACAACTATAATTGAAAAAGGCTGAGAAGCCTGACTATCTACCAGATCCTGCCGAGGCACAAGATCGTAGCTGAGGTAACAAGCTAAACGTCGAAGTCCAAGCGGAACTACTAGCGAAACTGAAGTCTCTCTGCAAAACATAAAATAAGCAAACGTGAGTACAATTGTACTCAGCAAGACTTACATCAGAACTAACTACATATGCATCATTATCAAAAAGGGGTGGTGGAGTTTGACTGCAGCAAGCCAGCTTTGACTCGGTGGCTATCCTGAACTACGACTGCAAGTAACTCTTTTGAGATGGCGCACATGAGTCCACATATTCACAATCTCAATACACTACTATGGACCCGCTCCCGTCTCCCTACGAGAACGCCATCCATAGCACTCACGCTTATCTTGCGCATTTTAGAGTATCCACTTTCACTTGTCTATGAACTGATATAGGCAACCCAGAAGTCCTTCTCCGTGGACACGGCTATTCGAATAGATCATATTAACCCTGCAGGGGTGTACTTCTTCACACACGCTCTCACCACTTACCGGCGTTTACACGACATGTACTCGGCAACCTTCAAGCGGAAGCCCAACGTGGGTGTCGGCCACAGCCTACCTAAACACTCAAGTCCCTAGTCCAGGTTTATCGCCTATTCGGGTTCCATCCGCAGGGAGTCCGGCCGAGGTTTCCCATACAGCCCCGAACGACGTGTGCAGGGTTCCCGAGATACCAAACGGGCACTCGGTACACCAGGCCACGTGCCTACCGCAACACAACCCACCCCTAAGGTCAGCGTTGCGTGCGGCCCCCAGCATGCTACAAACACCAGAAACTACTTGCAACTCCCGGACTGAGAACAAGGGTGGTTAAGAAGCTGAGAGGGTCAATTAAGGATCCCAATGCGTGGTAGTAATTGTTTCATGGATCACAAACACAGAACTCAGTTCTTAGGGACGGCTTCAATGAAACAACCCACCATGTACTCCTACATGGCCTCTCATCGATACCTTTACCAAAACGTGTTCAACACTTTCACTCTCGAACCCGACACAACCTTTCACTCCAGTTCATCATCCCGATGAGCCAGACCTGACACAACTCTAAGCATAGCAAGCATAGCATGGTAGGAATCACAAACATGGCTCAATCAACTCCTACACATACTAGTGGGTTTCATCTAGTTACTGTGGCAATGACAGGTCATGCAAAGGAAGTGGGTTCAACTACCGCAGCACACAATAGTTTGAATCGCGTTGTCTTAATGCAGTAAACAAGAGCAGAAGCGAGAACATGGATTTGTATCGGAATGAACAAGGGGGGTTTTGCTTGCCTGGCACTTCCGAAGATAATATAGTTCTTCATCAGTGTCATCGAATTCATCGTCGGTACGTCGTCTACTGAGAGGGAACAATTACCGGCAAACAAGAGAGAACACAATCAATGCAATGCACATTCACATGAATGACATGTCATGTTAAATAACTGAATTGACCTAATGCAGCAGTAAGCCAAGTTAATTGAGGTGGAATTCAAACAAGGTTAAACTCCAACTTCCAAATGCTAGTTCATAAATTACCCTAATCATGATTCATCCTATTCAGTGAGGTTAACTTGTTCAAACATGCATGATCATGGCATAAACAGATTCTTCATATTTTTCTGATCATTTTTCATATATAAATTATTTAATTTGGAGTTACGGTTGAATTTCTATGAATTTTAGAAGTTTGGGGTATTTCCTGAAATTTCCTGAATTAAAATAAATCCAGAAAAGGTATTACTGCGTCAGCCTGACGTCAGTGTGACGTCAGCGGTCCACGGAACACGGTCCGGGTCAAACCTGACAGTGGGTCCTGCATGTCAGTGTAATTAGTTTAGCTAAAATTTATTAAAACTAATCCTGATTAGTTAACAGGGCTGGGCCCCACCTGTCATTGACTCAGGAGAGTCAACCAGGGCCCACCCCTAGGGTCAAACGAGAGGTTAGCGGGGTCAACTCGCCGGAGTTTAGCCGCCGGCGAGGCCGAACGCGGCGGTGAGAGTGAGTTTGGCCGCTCCGGCGACCAAATGAGCCGCGGAGGGCGTCTAAGTGCAGCTGGGAGCAACCCGTAGTTCTTGGTGGTATTGGTTGGGCTCGGGGTGGCCGGAAACGGCGCCGGCGTCGAGCCAGGCGGCGGCCGGAGTTCGGGCGGGGTCGGGGAGGCAGCTCAGCGGGCTCGGGGAAGCTCCTGCGACGGCGAATCGAGGCGGCGGCGACCGGCGGGCCCGAGGAGGGGAAAAACGTCGGGGCGGCGCTTCGGGGCTTCTGGAGGGGCGTGGCTCGGTGAGGTGGGTCGAGGACGGAGTGGCGGAGCTTGTGGGCTAGTCGAGGAAGCGAGGGAGGGCCGGTGGCCGCGGCGAACGGTGTCGGTGGCGACGAGCTCCGCTTGGTGGTGCGCGCGAGAGGGGAGCAGAGGAGGGGATGGGGTCCAGGGAGAGAGGGGAGAGGACGAGGGGGTCGGGGGGTGTGCGTGGCACCCTCGGGTTCCTCCAGCGGCGAGCAGGAGGTGGCAAGGCGTCGTCGGGCGCGCCACGCTTCGCCTCTGCCTACTGGCAGAGGAAGACGACGAGCGGCGAGGGGGTTTGCGGTGGTGGGTTGGGCCAGAACGGAAGCTGGGCCGGCGCTGCTGCAGGTGAGCGCCAGGTAAGAAGGCCCAGGTGGGTTTCCCTCTCTCTTTTATTTTCTGTTTTAGTTTTTTCTATTTTGTTCTGTTTTGTTTTGGTTAGTAAAAATACTAAACCATTTTATAAAATCCTGAAGATAGTTATGTGGCTAGAACTAAAATATACCAAACCACATAAAATGTTCCAGAATTATTGGACATATATTATTTATATATCAAATATATATCCAATGCAAATAGTTATTGAATTAATTCAAAGGCCCAAAATAAATGTTTCAGTCACTCCAAAAATATTGGTTTGCATTTTACCTCATGCCAATATTTTTATAGAATGACAGGAACATTTTCTTGGACTCATTTGATGAGATTTAAATGTTGGTTATTTTTAGAGGTTTTCTGAGGGTTTTGAGAACTCCTCAATTTAAGTTTCATTTGAATTTAAACATGATGCATGGATGCAATGCCACTAGTTACAAGCAAGCTCTAGGGCTGTGACAACTCACCCCCACTAAACAAGAATCTCGTCCCGAGATTCAAGACGTGAGGTAAGAAGTCAAAGGATTCAGAAGCTAACACGATCTTCACGATCCAAGTTGCACTTCATAGGAACGTTGACACGATCACCGTCTTTGTCTCGACGTCTTGGCTTGAGAACTACATCCAACATGACAATGAGAAGAAAAGGGGGAATTTAGAAGAATCGATCTTCTTGAGGTTCAAACAATTTAGGATCATCTTAATGATCCAAGATCAACTCATGGAATGAGACGTAAACATTTATGGACTGGAGAGGTAAGACATGCATCAGTAAGGACGGAGGAAACAATTTTACAAGTGTTTCAAAATAGCGAGGGAAGTTGCCATGATTCCAAAATGGGGCACCTTAGGGGAGGTGACGCAAAGAACTATTCCCTTAAGTGGCAAAAAGAATTACTTTTGATTCAGAGATCATTGAAACTCTTCATACCAGCCTAAGGCGATGACAATCGATTGGTTGTGAGAGTTCGAATAAAAGACATACTCATACTAGAATGGATGATGTGGACTACCTTGTTGAAGACAACGCGATGATTTCTGCTTACCATCGGAAATGGATGGGACCCATGGTAAGTCCACTTTTGAGGATGATCCTAGACATCAATTACTGAGAGAGGCAGCCCATGGAAGTTGGCACAGTGGGGTGCAAGCTGGGAACAACATGCAAATGTTGGGAAGGTTCCAACCATCATATCTGCCTGAGATTCAGATCTAGTTGGTGTTAGGATATTCCAGACTCAGCATGTCTGAAAAGGAAAGGGTGCAACACAAATTGACGAGATGATGTTGCGAGATTCTCGGGAGATGGACTATGGTAGTGAGCTCCAAAACATGAGCGGGTTCTGCTACAAACATGTGAACATGTTGTCCAAGACAAGAATGACCACATAGTAGTCTTATCATAAAACACTACCGAGTTCAGGTGGGGAACCCTCATCGAGGATATCGAAGTCTTTACGCAAGTCCATGGATTAGATCCCAAGCATAGACTTCTTTTCCTTGAACGAATCAATCAGTGGCTTGGGGTGCTAGGAATTTCATATGGAATGAAGATGATCAGTCTATCATACCATAGAATACTTCGAACATGCATGACTGACTTGGGATGATTCCAAAGGAAACAAAACAAACCTTTCTCAAATTCATGGCGGCAACTTGCACCAAATGCACGTGAATTAGAGGAGGTCACTTCTTTCACCAAAGCATAAGCTTAATGAACGGAACACGAAGGCATTGCTTATAAAATTTTCAACACTAGGTTGATGTTCAACATGAATCATGGGGGAGACAAAATGCTACTGATGGGCTCAACAACAACTCATCGGAATTTCCATATCGCTGGACTTCCACCATCATGTGAACACGGTGATAGCATTGGTCAGACCAAAAGAAATAATGGTGTATGCTCGAGAAATCAACCACGAGCAAGACAACATTACGAACATCGTTGGTTCTGATTTGACTCGACGATGGCCCACACTCGAATCAAAGTTTGATAAGACAATAGGTTCAACAACTGATCACAGGGATCATTCGATGAAGATATCATCTTTCTTCAACACACCTACACAAGAATATCCCTTTGGAACGAACTAAGTTAGGCAAGCTTTTATCTTCCAACTCTCCAAGTTATTGTCTAGCTTAACCAACTAGCTCAGGGATATCCAACACATATTCTTGGAGAAAAGGTGGTTACAAGAAACCAACTTGATCGCGATCTCAACATAACAGTCAGGAAACAACCCGGTAACACTTCCAAGAAGATATTTGGAAAGTCACGAACCACCGGTATGTTACTAAGCTCGAGAACAATCTTGCTTTTGAGGGCAAGACGATATGATCAAATGAGTGAGGACTTGACAAGATCCTAACTCGTCAATCGAAGTGTGCACCAGAAATAAGGACTAGGTAGCACGATCAATCTTAGGATGATGATTTAATAATCAACATGCTAAGAATGATATTGTCCATTAACTACCGAGCAACGGAGTTACTAGGAGTATAGATTTCACACATCATGATTCACTAGTCGGCATTCCGGTTGCGACAACATGGAACCGAGGAATGAACAATGATGGCGAGAAGTATCACTGCATCAAGAATTCATAAGAGAAGGTGCAATTCTCATGACATTCTTTACATAAAGATGGTAACACTCCAGGTGGAACATACTCAAAAGCTGGGTTGGCATTTTGATCTGCGGGGTACAACTACTTTGACCCAATCCTGGATATGGATGAGGTACTGGAGTTTGTTTCTCCTAGTCATTCCGAAATAGAATGGCTTGACGGACCACATGAGTAATAGGCATCGATAACATGAATGCACAACTACTCCTGATTACCAACTGATAGACGGGGATCGGAATACAACTAAGGAGGAACAACTCGAGGAGCATATAATTTTCTGAGTTGTGGATGCACAGATTAGTATGTTGAGCAAAGCTCAACATTTCTTCCGGATAATCCATGCAGAGAGGTAGGACTGGCAGAGTCACAATTATGAATGGAGTACTCTTCATACCAACGTTGTCAGGACCCCGATTCCAAGTCACATCGACCTAGCCGGTAACACCTCATATCACTTTGCGGCCTCACGCACGGTATTCCCACGGGTGTCGCCTTACCATGGCCCGGGACCGTTTGCGCCTTTTGGCTCACGTATATGATAGTGTCGCTAGCATCCACATGACAAAGAACCCGGGCCGACATGGCTAGTCGTGAACCCAAAGCGGCGCTAACCCATGGGGACAGGCATACATGAATCACATCGAGCATGTCGGTCATCAACGTATGAATTCGGGCTGTAGCACTGGGCTAACTGGACTCCGGTATCCCGGGCTGTAGCAGGCTAGGCAGGACTCCGAATATCACCGCGTGACATTTCCCCGAATGGACAGACATAGGAACGAAGTGAAACACATGCCAGCCAGTCAAGTGTCCAAGCAGTAGTGCTGGGCTAGCAGGACTCCGGTGACCCGGGCTGTAGCGGACTACTATCGCTCAGAAGCACGAGACTACATTTCCCCATATGAGAGGCTGCCAAGGATAAACAACTAGTTTGTCGGATCCCACACATCCCAAGCATTTCAAACATACACACAATATGCTCAATATGTGTAAATACAACATGGCATCACAACATAACTCTACGACTCAAATATTTATTCATTAGGCTCCGAGGAGCGAGATACTACAAACATGGGTCTCATGACCCAACACTCAGAGCATACAAGTCAAAGCACAGGCGGAAGCTAAACATGTCTGAGTACAGACAACTATAATTGAAAAAGGCTGAGAAGCCTGACTATCTACCAGATCCTGCCGAGGCACAAGATCGTAGCTGAGGTAACAAGCTAAACGTCGAAGTCCAAGCGGAACTACTAGCGAGACTGAAGTCTCTCTGCAAAACATAAAATAAGCAAACGTGAGTACAATTGTACTCATCAAGACTTACATCAGAACTAACTACATATGCATCATTATCAAAAGGGGGTGGTGGAGTTTGACTGCAGCAAGCCAGCTTTGACTCGGTGGCTATCCTGAACTACGACTGCAAGTAACTCTTTTGAGGTGGCGCACACGAATCCACATATTCACCATCTCAATACACTACTATGGACCCGCTCCCGTCTCCCTACGAGAACGCCATCCATAACACTCACGCTTATCTTGCGCATTTTAAAGTATCCACTTTCACTTGTCTATGAACTAGGCAACCCAGAAGTCCTTCTCCGTGGACACGGCTATTCGAATAGATCATATTAACCCTGTAGGGGTGTACTTCTTCACACACGCTCTCACCACTTACCGGCGTTTACACGACATGTACTCGGCAACCTTCAAGCGGAAGCCCAACGTGGGTGTCGGCCACAACCTACCTAAACACTCAAGTCCCTAGTCCAGGTTTATCGCCTATTCGGGTTCCATCCGCAGGGAGTCCGGCCGAGGTTTCCCATACAACCCCGAACGACGTGTGCAGGGTTCCCGAGATACCAAACGGGCACTCGGTACACCAGGCCACGTGCCTACCGCAACACAACCCACCCCTAAGGTCAGCGTTGCGTGCGACCCCCAGCATGCTACAAACACCAGAAACTACTTGCAACTCCCGGACTGAGAATAAGGGTGGTTAAGAAGCTGAGAGGGTCAATTAAGGATCCCAATGCATGGTAGTAACTGTTTCATGGATCACAAACACAGAACTCAGTTCTTAGGGACGGCTTCAATGAAACAACCCACCATGTACTCCTACATGGCCTCTCATCGATACCTTTACCAAAACGTGTTCAACACTTTCACTCTCGAACCCGACACAACCTTTCACTCCAGTTCATCATCCCGATGAGCCAGATCTGACACAACTCTAAGCATAGCAAGCATAGCATGGTAGGAATCACAAACATGGCTCAATCAACTCCTACAAATACTAGTGGGTTTCATCTAGTTACTGTGGCAATGACAGGTCATGCAAAGGAAGTGGGTTCAACTACCGCAGCACACAACAGTTTGAATCATGTTGTCTTAATGCAGTAAACAAGAGCAGAAGCGAGAACATGGGTTTGTATCGGAATGAACAAGGGGGTTTTGCTTGCCTGGCACTTCCGAAGATAATATAGTTCTTCATCGGTGTCATCGAATTCATCATCGGTACATCGTCTACTGAGAGGGAACAATTACCGGCAAACAAGAGAGAACACAATCAATGCAATGCACATTCACATGAATGACATGTCATGTTAAATAACTGAATTGACCTAATGCAGCAGTCAGCCAAGTTAATTGAGGTGGAATTCAAACAAGGTTAAACTCCAACTTCCAAATGCTAGTTCATAAATTACCCTAATCATGATTCATCCTATTCAGTGAGTTTAACTTGTTCAAACATGCATGATCATGGCATAAACAGATTCTTCATATTTTTCTGATCATTTTTCCTATATAAATTATTTAATTTGGAGTTACGGTTGAATTTCTATGAATTTTAGAAGTTTGGGGTATTTCCTGAGTCGTGGCGGGATCTACATGTGAAGCGGAGTACATGGCAGCCTCGGAGGCAGCGCATGAAGCAATTTGGGTGAAGGAGTTCATCACCGACCTTGGAGTCATACCCAATGCGTCGGGGCCGATCAAACTCTTCTCTGACAACACTGGAGCTATTGCACTTGCCAAGGAGCCCAGGTTTCACAAGAAGACCAGGCACATCAAGTGTCGCTTCAATTCCATCCGTGAAAATGTTCAAGATGGAGACATAGAAATTTGCAAAGTACATACGGATATGAATGTCGCAGATCCGTTGACTAAACCTCTTCCGCGGGCAAAACATGATCAACACCAGAACTCTATGGGTGTTCGATTCATCACAATGTAACTAGATTATTGACTCTAGTGCAAGTGGGAGACTGTTGGAAATATGCCCTAGAGGCAATAATAAAAGGGTTATTATTATATTTCCTTGTTCATGATAATTGTCTTTTATTCATGCTATAATTGTATTATCCGGAAATCGTAATACACGTGTGAATAAATAGACCACATTATGTCCCTAGTGAGCCTCTAGTTGACTAGCTCGTTGATCAACAAATAGTCATGGTTTCTTGACTATGGACATTGGATGTCAATGATAACGGGATCACATCATTAGGAGAATGATGTGATGGACAAGACCCAATCCTAAGCATAGCACAAGATCGTGTAGTTCGTTTTGCTAGAGCTTTTCCAATGTCAAGTATCTCTTCCTTAGATCATGAGATCGTGTAACTCCCGGATACCGTAAGAGTGATTTGGGTGTATCAAACGTCACAACGTAACTGGGTGACTATAAAGGTGCACTACAGGTATCTCCGAAAGTGTCTGTTGGGTTGACACGGATCGAGACTGGGATTTGTCACTCCGTAAGACGGAGAGGTATCACTGGGCCCACTCGGTAGTGCATCATCATAATGAGCTCAAAGTGACCAAGTGTCTGGTCACGGGATCATGCATTACGGTACGAGTAAAGTGACTTGCCGGTAACGAGATTGAACGAGGTATTGGGATACCAACGATCGAATCTCGGGCAAGTAACATACCGATTGACAAAGGGAATTGTATACGGGATTGTTTGAATCCTCGACATCGTGGTTCATCCGATGAGATCATCGAGGAGCATGTGGGAGCCAACATGG
>LR880969.1:797197707-797214194 GCA_904067115.1 Aegilops sharonensis | reverse complement strand
CTGGGCCCACTCGGTAGTGCATCATCATAATGAGCTCAAAGTGACCAAGTGTCTGGTCACGGGATCATGCATTACGGTACGAGTAAAGTGACTTGCCGGTAACGAGATTGAACGAGGTATTGGGATACCAACGATCGAATCTCGGGCAAGTAACATACCGATTGACAAAGGGAATTGTATACGGGATTGTTTGAATCCTCGACATCGTGGTTCATCCGATGAGATCATCGAGGAGCATGTGGGAGCCAACATGGGTATCCAGATCCCGCTGTTGGTTATTGCCCGAGAGCCGTCTCGGTCATGTCTACGTGTCTCCCGAACCCGTAGGGTCTACACACTTAAGGTTCGGTGACGCTAGGGTTGTATGAACATGAGTATGCAGTATACCGAATGTTGTTCGCAGTCCCGGATGAAATCCCGGACGTCACGAGGAATTTCGGAATGGTCCGGAGGTAAACAATTATATATAGGAAGTGGTATTTCGGCCATCGGGAAAGTTTCGGGGTCACCCGGTATTGTACCGGGACCACCGGAAGGGTCCCGGGGGTCCACCGGGTGGGGCCACCCATCCAGGAGGGCCCCATGGGCTGAAGTGGGGAGGGGAACCAGCCCATAGTGGGCTGGTGCGCCCCCCTTGGCCCACCCCCTGCGCCTAGGGTTGAAACCCTAGGGTGGGGGGGGGGCGCCCCACTTGCCTTGGGGGGCACTCCACCCCCTTGGCCGCCGCCCCCCTTGGGAGATGGGATCCCCAAGGGCCGGCGCCCCCCCTGGGGGCCTATATAAAGGGAGGGGGGAGGGGGCAGCCGCACCCTGAAGTTTTGGCGCCTCCCTCTCCCCTGCTACACCTCTCCTCCTCTATCACGTGCTTGGCGAAGCCCTGCCGGAGTGCTGCTTCTCCACCAATACCACGCCGTCATGCTGCTGCTGGAGCCATCTTCCTCAACCTCTCCTTCCCCCTTGCTGGATCAAGAAGGAGGAGACGTCATCCGCTCCATACGTGTGTTGAACGCGGAGGTGCCGTCTGTTCGGCGCTAGGATCTCCGGTGATAGGATCACGACGAGAACGACTACTTCATCCCCGTTCTTTTGAATGCTTCCGCTCGCGATCTACAAAGTGGTATGTAGATGCAATCTCTCTCCCATGACTCGTTGCTTAGATGAACTCATAGATAGATCTTGGTGAAACCGTAGGAAAAATTTTAATTTTCTGCAACGTTCCCCAACACTCCCCCTCTCTCGTGGAGATCTATTCGATGTAATCTTATTTTTGCGGTGTGTTTGTTGAGACCGATGAATTGTGGGTTTATGATCAAGATTATCTATGAACAATATTTGAATCTTCTCTGAATTCTTTTATGTATGATTGGTTATCTTTGCAAGTCTCTTTGAATTATCAGTTTGGTTTGGCCTACTAGATTGGTTTTTCTTGCAATGGGAGAAGTGCTTAGCTTTGGGTTCAATCTTGCGGTGTCCTTTCCCAGTGACAGTAGGGGCAGCATGGCACGTATTGTATTGTTGCCATTGAGGATAACAAGATGGGGTTTTTATCATATTGCATGAATTTGTCCCTCTACATCATGTCATCTTGCTTAAGGCGTTACTCTGTTTTCATGAACTTAATACTCTAGATGCATGCTGGATAGCGGTCGATGAGTGGAGTAATAGTAGTAGATGCACGCAGGAGTCGGTCTACTTGTCTCGGACGTGATGCCTATATACATGATCATACCTAGATATTCTCATAACTATGCTCAATTCTGACAATTGC
This sequence comes from Aegilops sharonensis, assembly GCA_904067115.1. Classification (NCBI taxonomy): domain Eukaryota; kingdom Viridiplantae; phylum Streptophyta; class Magnoliopsida; order Poales; family Poaceae; genus Aegilops; species Aegilops sharonensis. Next base: position 797,212,426 of record LR880969.1, on the reverse strand, counting down.
TCAACAGTAATTCGTTCACCCACCATAAAATACTTATGCTCATGAGAGAAGCCACTAGTGAAACCTATGGCCCCTGGGTCTATCTTCATCATATTAATCTTCCAATACTTAGTTATTTCCTTTGCTTTTTTACTTTGCTTTTATTTTACTTTGCATCTTTATCACAAAAATACCAAAAATATTATCCTATCATATCTATCAGATCTCACTCTCGTAAGTGACCGTGAAGGGATTGACAACCCCTTATCGCGTTGGTTGCGAGGAGTTATTTGTATTATGCAGGTGCGAGGGACACGCGCGTAGCCTCCTACTGGATTGATACCTTGGTTCTCAAAAACTGAGGGAAATACTTACGCTACTTTGCTGCATCATCCTTTCCTCTTCAAGGAAATCCAACGCAGTGCTCAAGAGGTAGCAGAGAAGATTTCTGGCGCCGCTGCCGGGGAGTCTACGCAAAAGTCAACATACCAAGTACCTATCACAATCCCTTATCTCCCGCATTACATTATTTGCCATTTGCCTCTCGTTTTCCTCTCCCCCACTTCACCCTTGACGTTTTATTCGCCCTCTCTTTTTTCGTTCGCCTCTTTTTCGCTTGATTTTTGTTTGCTCGTGTGTTGGATTGCTTGCTTGTCACGATGGCTCTACCTAGATTTGGTGATCTTCACCTTAAAATATTAGAAGAGATCGAAAGCAACATCAGGAGTTTTATGGTTTGATGAATTATATGAATAAAGAGCTCGATGATATGTCTAAAGAATTTGATGGTTTAAGATCCCAAATTGCTCGTGTTGAGAAGTTGAGTACTGAAATATCAGATAAGCAGGCTACCTTAGTTAATAAGCAGACTACCAAAGGCATCTCTTCCGCCCTGGGAGCGGCTGTCTCTACGGCCAGGGCTTGACGCCTTGTTGGACCAGTTGCTCTTGGGCAGGCTCAGCGTCCGCGGCAGCACACTTGCTGGCAGCCCCAGGAGGCTCGGTAGGAAAGTACTTGCCGGGACCTGATTTCCTCTACTTGTTCTGCCCCACTGATAGTTCGACGGATGGTTGAGTTAGCCGGAGCAAAAAGGTACCTGGTTCCACAGGTAGCTTGTATGCGGCACACTTTGACAGGTAATCGGCGATGTCGTTCTCCGCTCGGGGGACGTGCTCCGCTTGGATACCGTCAAAGCGTTCCTGCAGCTTCCTCACCTCATCTACGTACGCTTCCATCAATGGGCTCTGATAATCCTTGTTGACTTGCCTAACAACAAGCTGTGAGTCACCCCTGATGATGAGCTTCTTAACCCCGAGGTCTGCGGCGATCCTGAGACCGGCAAGCAATCCATCGTACTCAGCGGTGTTGGTGGTGGACATCTCCCTGGGGAAGTGCATCTGGATCACATACTTGAGGTGTTCTCCGGAGGGTGCGACAAGCAGCACACCGGCACCAGCGCCTTGCAGCAAGAAAGCCCCATCAAAGTACATGATCTAGTCGCGGTCTGCTTCCTTGTCGGGGAGAGTGGTCTCCTGGATTTCTTCGTCAAGCGTCAAGGTCCATTCCGCGATGAACTCCTCCAAGACTGTGCTCTGAATTGTCGAGGTACTTTCAAACTTTAAACCGAAGCTTGACAGCTCCAAGGCCCATTCCACAATCCTTCCAGTTGCGTCAGGGTTGTGCAGTATCCGTTGCAACGGGAGGCGGGTGACGATAGTGATCTCGTGGGCCTGGAAGTAGTGATGCAGCTTCCTCGAGGCCATAAGGCACTACAAGAAACTTGTTAATGCATGACGGATTTTGGATGACAGTTTCAAAAACTGTCATGAGTGGACTGGTACAATCCCGCAAGCCCGCTCAAAGCCCGCTAAAGCCCGTCTATCGTCCCCATATAAAAGTCTAACCCTAAATCCTCCTCAGCCTCTCCTCTCTCTCCCTCCTCCGCAGCCCCCTTTCCACACATCGCCTCCACCCACCGTCTCAGCGCGTGCCTCCTCTCACACCTCACCGACGGCCCTCCCCCTCCCCTCCTCTAACTCCATAGCTCCGGCAACTACCAGATCCGCTGCATCCCCCAGCCCATCTGTCCCTCGCGCTACCCATATCTCTCTCGCGCGACAACTCGCGCCGTGACCACGCCAGCCGATTCCGGCGACGTCTGCCGCCACGGAGCGCACTCACGAGCTATTCTCAGGCACCTCCGTCCTCTAGTCCGGCTGGACCCGGCGCTTCCGCTGTCCAGCACTCGCCTGCGACTCCTAGCCATGGCTAGGGTTTCGGCTGCCGCGTCGTGTCCAACGCCGGCGCATCTCCGGCAGCTCCTCTCTGTCCACAGAGCGCCTCCACGCACCCTCTCCGCCTTCTGGATGGCGTCCCCTAGCACAGTACGCTCGCACGCGTTGGGCTGGATGAGGTTACCCAGACCTCCTCTGCCGCATCTCTGGCGCGACACTTGCATCCTATGGCGACCTCCTCTGCCGCGCGAGGGCGGCGGCCGACCTGCGCTGCGGTGAGCACATCTACGACTGCCTCCCTCCTCTGATCCGAGCCTGTGGCTGTGCCATACTCTGCTTCATGGCTATCGAGCCGAATTGTATCTAGTGATAGTTAGGGATTGCTGCTGTTTGAGCTCGATTAAATAGATTCATTATCGTTTGGTCTTGAGCAAAGGTGTTCTCTAGTTGAAATGAGAGGGAGAAGGAAGGTGCTACAATTTTTTGTTGATGTTGACTATGCAATTGAAAACCAGAGAATATATGTTGCATTTGTATCTCCTCATGTAGTTTTGATCTTTTATTGCAAGTTAAATAAACGCAAGTATAGCAGCTTATGCTTTAAAATTTGTGTCAGGAAGTTATTACTTGATCCACTATCCAATAATTTTTATTTCCTAAATCTCATGGTAAATCTGGAAGTTACATTGCATATATGTGTCATCACCTATCGGATGTATCTTCTGTACAATATCTTGATGGGAATGTTTAGGTCATTTAGAGTAAATTTATTTAAACTTGAGTGACCAGATTGCTCCGGCGATGGATGACTTCTGGCGTCCTCTCCTCACACCACACGACCAACGGCCAGAGGAGCCTCTCCAAGGATGGGGGTTGGGATCACTCGTGGCTGCTTCCTCCTGCCATCCGCTTTGTGCAAGTGAGCGCTCTCTCTCTCTCTACCCTCCAGAACCGAGCTGGATTCCGCCTGCAACTCTACATCCCCATGAACTGCATGCATTAACCTAATTCTAATAAAACTCCAGCGTAAATCCATCCCTTTTGGATGTTAAGTGCATTGTATGATTGAAAATGCAGCACCTTATTTTGTTTGTTCACTCATTCTTGCTTCTAAACCTGTTTGTGGTGTAGCACAACCAATAGCACGCACTAGTTGGAGCAGTTCCACAAATATTCCTCACTGTACTAATGTACAGCAGTAGTACAATCAGGATAGTTTGTAGTTCCACAAGAAATTTCATTTTTCTTTTCATGTGATTTTGCTCATGCCATTTACTCATCAATTTATGATATCTCCGCAGCAGAAGCACCAACTCGATGCCAGCGGAAGAGGAGGTGCCTCCCTTGTTCTTTTGCGTTTCTGATTGAATCTTTTAAGTTTTATATTAATATGGTTGCAAACAATGCTGATGTAAGAAGCCAAGAAGCTAGACTGGTGCATTTTATGCAAAGAATGGAGTTGTTACTTTGCATTTTACTTACTAACATGGATGAGAGTACATCTTCATCCTGCTGCACTCATTGATTCTCTAGCATGCCAGTCTTTGTCTGATTGCTTCTGCTTTATTCAAATAGCTGACACAAAGTGAAACCCTTGAAATGAACTTATTACAGCCTTGATTTCTTATTCATTTATTGCCTGACTTCTTAATATTGTCCAAATAATCCTTCCATTTTCCCTTGAATTATTTGGGTTTGCTAGCAACAGTTTTATTGATGCTTAGTTTTTTCGCTTATTACAGCAGAGGTGATGGATTTTGGACTATCGTATTTCCGAAAATACGCGTACACAGTTTTGCAATCTGAATGAGCGATGGAATTGATGATTGCACGTTTTTCTTTGAGATTACTAATAGATGGTATATTATTTATGCTTCAGATTTAAGAGTGTTTGATCTGCTATGTAGTGCATTTGTTCAGTCTCAAAATATCAGTGTGGTTAATCCAGATGTGAGTGTGGTTAATCTAGATGTGAAGTTTATGGTCTGTAGCTTCAGAATATATATATTTTAACCATTAGGTTCATCTTGCTTAACTGAAGTAGTATGATGCTCGCGAATATTTGTTCTTTGTAATGAAGTTTACTGTTAGCATAATAGATCACTAAGTGGTTCATTTAATTGGATAAAATGATCTTTTCTTCAAGTTGTTTTATTTTACATGACATTTAAAAAGCATGTTTATTGACAGAATTACCTTTAATTGATGAAGAAAGTATGCCTCTAGTATAACTATTTTCATGTTCTGTTAACTATGGACTACATTGTATTGTATGGGAGCTGGCTGTTATAACTTACTATAATTTTGTATTTGTTTTTGATTCTATGCAGGTTTGGTTGTTTATCTGTGTTACTGGAGATTGAATATTTTTTAGCAAGAATTAGTTGGGTCCGAATAGCTGCCTGGAACTGGTGGTGGTGTTGGAGATTCAAATTAGCTAGCACTGGATTTTCAATGAAGTCATGTTACTCGACTTTTTACAAAAAAAATACTTATAGCGCTTTCTAGATATACTTGTGATATTTGATATTCAGGTTTGTTTTTTGAAGCTAGACTAGATTGTTGGAAATCTGTATTGTCTTGTGAAAAAATGCTATTTTGGAAATCTATATTGTCTTGTGAACAAATGCTATTTTTTGAATGAATATGATTTGGTGGTCTTGTTGTAAATTGTGATGCATCGAAAAAACAGGCTGGACTAAAATATGGGCTAATGTGTTCGATTGGAATGGAATTGGGCTGGTTAATACACGCCCGTGGTGGCCTCCACGTCAGATACACATGGCCTCCACATCAGATACACAAAGGCGCCATGTCAGGTCATGTCCTTCCAGCTCATGTAAATCGGTGACGGTTTATTCCGTCACGTCCTAGTTTGGGCTTGGCGGGCCTATGGCAGATCCATGACAGCCAAGTACCGTCATGGAAGGTACAACGTCAAATTATGACGCGATATACATGACGGATTTTAAATCCGTCATGGAGGTGCACGCATGACAGTTTTTGGCTCGTCCATGACGGACAAGGACCGTCATGTATTAACAAGTTTCTTGTAGTGAGGAGGCCGAAGAGCAATTTTTGCACGCCGGAATACCTCGACCTAGCCCCCTGCAAGAGGGAGCTGACAAAGTAAACCGGGTGCTGCATCATCTTCTTCTTTGGCACCACTTCACTTGACCGCGCGGGCATTGCCTTGGTGGCACCAGACTCTACCGGGGGACGTGCCTTGTCGGCGTCAGGCCCTGCCGGGGGAATCTTTCGCTTGCCATCCGCTGGTTCTGCCGCCATTGCTGCCTCCTCGTCGACCTCCCTCTGTGCCACCAGTGCGGCGCTGACCACTTGATTCGTCGTCGCCAGATACAACAGTAACGACTCTTGTGGTTTAGGCGCAACCAGTATTGGCGTGGAGGAAAGGTATTTCTTCAGATCCTGCAGTGCTGCCTCTGCTTCTCGGGTCCACTCTATTGGGCCCGCCTTCTTCAAGATTTTGAAGAAGGGAAGGGCGCGCTCGGCGGACTTGGAGATGAATCGGCTCATGGCGGCAACGCAGCCGGTGAGCCGACGCACATCCTTGATCCGCTTGGGCGCTTCGATCTACTCAATAGCCTTGATCTTGTCTGGGTTTCTCTCGATCCCGCGCTGCGACACAAAGAACCTGAGAAGCTTGCCGGACGGGACGTTGAAGATGCACTTCTTAGGGTTCAGCTTTAGGTTGATCTTGCGCAGGTTAGCAAATGTCTCTTCCAGATCTTGCACAAGAGTTGGCCCGTCCTTGGTTTTTACCACTATGTCATCCATGTAGGCCTCCATATTTCTATGGAGCTGAGGTTCAAAACCAATTTGGACTACTCTTGCAAACATTGAGCCATCACTCTTCAACCCGAAAGGCATCCGTAAAAAGCAATACGTACCACATGGGGTGATGAATGCTGTCTTCTCTTCATCCTCGCTTGTCATGAAGATTTGGTGGTAGCCTGAGTAGGCGTCGAGGAATGATAACAGATCACACCCGGCTGTGGAGTCAACAATCTGGTCGATGCACGGTAACGGGAAGGGGTCCTTAGGACAAGCCATATTAATGTGTAATCAATACACAACCTCCACTTCCCATTTGCCTTGCGCACCACTACCGAATTGGCCAACCACGTCGGGTGGAGCACCCCTCTCACCAAACCTGCCGCTTCCAACTTCATGATCTCCTCTGTGATGAACTCCTCTCTTTCTAGAGCCTGCTTTCTGACCTTCTGCTTGACGGGCCGCGTGTGGGGCATACAGCTAGGTGGTTCTCAATCACCTCCCTGGGAACACCGGGGATGTCGGACGCTTGCCATGCAAACAAGTCCTAATTTTCCCGCAGGAAGGTGACGAGCGTTCCTTCCTATTTGCTGTCGAGGGTGGAGCCTATGATGAAGGCCCCTCCCGTGCCATCCTCCTCGACGGGCACCTTCTTGGTCTGCGGCGGCTCGGCTCTGGATCTCTTGCTCTTGTCGGTAGAGCTCTCTGGCACATTCTCAACGGTAGCACAACACTCCGAGGAGGTGCGCTTGCTGGAGTGGGTGTGAGAGGTCTTGCCGGGCTCCTTCTTCCCTCCCGGGCCTTCAGCGGCAGGAGCAGATGCCTTGACGGCAGCTGCTGCAACTGCTTCCCGGTAGAGTTGGTCGGCGAAGATCAGCGCTTCCTTCTTGTCGGAGGGGACGAAGATGATGGTCAACGGCCCGGGCATCTTTAGCATGTTGTAGGCGTAATGTAACGCCGCCATGAACTTGGCTAGTGCCGGGCGGCCGAGGATCCCGTTGTAGGGCAAGGGGATCTCGGCCATGTCGAAGACGATCCTCTCCGTCCTGTAGTTCAACTCTCCTCCAAATGTCACGGGCAGTGTGACCTTTCCCTTCGGCTGGCTCCTCCCCGGATTGACCCCTTGAAACGTGCCCGTTTCCTCGAGGTCTCCATCAGGGATTTGCAACCTTTTGACCACGACGGGCGAGATCAGGTTCAGGCCGGCCCCGCCGTCAACCAACATCTTGTTCACCCTGAGGTTGCGTATCGTTGGTGAGACCAACAATGGCAAACACCCGACCGCGGTAGTGCGGTCAGGGTGGTCCTCGGTGTCAAAGATGAGGGGCGTGCTGGACCATTTTAGCGGCTTCTGAGCGTCGAACAACGGCTCTGCTGCTGTAATCTCACGCGCCCACTGCTTGAGCTGGCGGTGAGAGGTATGCAGCAAGGCGCCGCCATCGATGCACATGGCCTCCGTAGCCTTCTGGAACCCTTGCTCACCAGACTCGTCGTCTTCTTGTTTCTTGTCGCGGTCCCGGGCGGGCCTCTCTTCTTGGTTATCCTTGCCGAGGCGGCCTCCTTGGCCGCCACGCTTCTTGCCGGATCCCTGAGCACCGTCCTGGTCCTTCTCCTTGTCCCGCCGCTCGTACTCAGCCTTTTGCTTCTCAGCAAGCAGCTCGACTTGTCGGCAGTTCTGGAGGTCGTGGCCCTTGGTGAGGTGGATCTTGCAATATTGCTTGCCGGAGCTTCCGGGCTTGTCGGTAGCCGCCAAGGCCCGGCAGGCGGCGCACCCGGCAATCTCCTTGTCGGGGGCGTCTGCCTTGACCTTCTTGCCGGCACCGGCATCGTCAGATTCCTCAATGGCAAGCACGGCCTTGCCCTTGCGTTTCCTGTTGCGACGCCGACTCTTCTTCGTCGGAGTGGCGTCGTCTTCATTGGTAGAGTCGGTTTCCGCGCCGGCGTCTTCGCCGGGGTACTTCCTTCCCTCTTCAGCCCGGGCGCACCTATCGGCTAGAACGTAGAGCTTGGCCACATACTTAACCTTGGTCATCGCCAGCTCCTCGCGCATCTTGCGATTGCGCATGTTCTGGTGGAACGCGCTAATCACAGCGGCGGGATGAACATCGGGGATGTTGTACTGCACCCGGCTGAATCTCTGGATGTACTTGCGCAGGGTCTCCCCTTCCTTCTAGGGAATGATATGCAGATCACTGGCCTGGCCATGAGCTTGGCGGCCTCCTGTGAAGGCGCCAATGAACTCATGGCACATATCTAACCAAGAAGAAATGGAGTCCACCGGCAAAGTGCATCAACCAAGACATCACATTGGGCTTGAGTGCTCACGGGAAATAGTTGGCAAGCACCTTGTCGTTGCGAGCCCCAGTGGCCTGCATCATGATGGTGTAGATGCTGAGGAACTCGGACGGATGGGCCTTGCCGGTGTACTTCTCGCTAACGTTGGGCTTGAACGTGCGGTGGGACGGCCACTGGAACTGCCTCAGCTCATGGGTGAAGGACGGGCAGCCCACCTCGTAAGGTAGGCCGCCGGGCCCCCCCGATGCTGGGTGGTCCATAGCGGGTCCCGCCCGCTGGTCCGATTGGCGGCGCGTTTCGCGCCGACGCTCGACGGTGGTTCGAGTGTCTTCGTGAGCTCGCTCCCGAAGGACCTGGCGCTAGTCGCGGAGGGTCCGCGGGTCGGACGACGCTATGGAGATGTTATCACAAGCGTCGTCGCGACGGGCCAACGCCCGCGGCGGCTGGCGAGGAGGAGAGTGCACCGTGGCCGCAGTTCCCCCGGTCCTCCAAGGGCCAGCATCTGGTGGCTCGATGGAGCGCCGACCCGAGGGCCCCGCTGGTCGAAGATCGTCTTTGTTTGCGACGGCGACGAGGCTCCGGATGGTGGCCCTCCACTCATTGAGCTTCTCCGCAGCAGGAGGGAAGTCGAGGAGCAGCTGCGCGCGCGCCAAAGCTTCCGCTGGCGTGGGCGGCGGCGACAGCTGCGTGGATCGCGACGTGCTTCAACTTCTAACTATGTTAGAAGGAGCTCCGTCATGACCCAGCGGCTGCGTGCCATTTTCGCCAGCACTTCGGCGAGCGTGCTGAACCCCTTCATCTTGCCGACGACGCACAGGGCTCTTCCCACGGCGGTGCCCAGGGTCAAGAACATGGTGACACTGTTCGGCGCGCACACCATGGGAAGAACGCGCAGTGGCTGCCGGTGTATGCGTCCTGGAGGTCGCCGCGCCGCCCGGAGTCGGCACAACGACACCCCCGGAGGGCCCCGCGCCACCTGCGGGGGGCCCAGCTCCGTCTTTGGATCCGGCGATGTGTAGCCGGTCATTTGGCGCACGAACGACGCCGCTCGCCACGCTCCGACTGCCTAGGCGATGCTGGTGCTCGCGGCCCGCGGCCCGGGTCCTGTCTACGACCAGTCCGCTGCTCGTCCGCACCGGCACGGGCCGTTCGGCTCCCAACGTGCCAATCTCCGTGGCCGTCTTCTTCTTAGGGTCCATGGCGACGAAGAACTGCTAGGCTAACTACCAGACCAGATTCTCACAATTGCGACCCCTACCTGGCGCGCCAAAGATGTCGGTGTGGAATGGCACCTATGGGATCACAAGAATCCCTACTATGGTTGCCGGGGCACAGGGTTGCGAGGAGAGCATGGCTAGTAGACAACACACGGATCGTTTACCGAGGTTTGGGCCGCGAAGATGCGTAAAACCCTAGTCCTGCTTTGGTGGGTGTATTTCTGAGAGTTCTTGAGCTCTCGAACTAGCTGTGGTCAGCGCGTGGTTCGAAAGAGCCGAATCCTTTTCCAGTATGCCATGGGCCTCCTTTTATAGTCTGAAGGGGCTGCCACAGTGGCACACAGGAGGTGTAAAGGCGTACAGTGCCCTGAGCTTATCGCTCGTATTACAGGACAAGACACATTAAATGCGTAGCTTATGTGTCCCTTGCTTTATTGGGGGACGGGGGCGAGGCCCGTCCCGTCCGTCGCCGCTCCTCCTCGCTTCGACACGCGCCCTGGCCAGCGTTGCGTGCGGCGCCATGTAGGCAGGTAGGCAGCTGAGGTGGCACGGTGGTGGAGTCTTCACGAAGATCTGCATGCCGCCACACAGGCGCTTGACGAGTTGGCCTGGGAGCTGCATGTTGCCATGCAGGTGCCTGCCCAGCTGGTTCGGCTGGCAGCTGCAGGTGAACGGCGGTGGAATCTTGGGTGACGTGGACCTGGCGGTGGCCCTGCCGGCGTCCTTGGTGAGGGCCTTGCCGAGTGGCTCGGCAAGGGTCTTGCCGGGCGGCCCGGCAAGGGTCTTGCCATGGCGTGCTGTCGTCCCCGGCAAGGGCCTTGCCGGGGGTCTGGTGGCCTTCCTCGGCAATGATCTTGCCGAGGATCATCGTCTTCTAATCCTCATCTGATCTTGAACATGTATTCACAAAGATCTGCATGCCACCACAGGGGTGCCTTCCCGAGCCCTGGCCCTACGTGGATGACGGCGTTGGGGACCGTGGGCTCAAGGTTGGCTCGCTCTATTGGTGTGGGGTGAGCAGTCCCGGCAAGGATCTTGCCGGGGCTGCTGAGGTCGCCCCGGCAAGGGTCTTGCCGGGGGAAGCTGCCTCGTCCCTCTGCTCTTTGTGGCCTTGGCGTTGCTCTGATTATTTTGGGCTTCGGTCTTACCTTGGCTCACCTCCCCTACTCTGCTTGGTGTGGTCGTGGGCGCGGCTCTGACTGCCCATGCACAGGTAAAGGAGTACAAAAACGTGCCCCTCTTTTTGTACACCGACATTGGATGTCATTGATAACGGGATCACGTCATTAGGAGAATGATGTGATGAACAAGACCCAATCCTAAGTATAGCACAAGATCGTGTAGTTCGTCTGCTAAAGCTTTTCTACTGTCAAGTATCTTTTCCTTAGACCATGATATTGTGCAACTCCCGGATACTGTAGGAGTACTTTGGGTGTGCCAAACGTCACAACGTACCTGGGTGGCTATAAAGGTACAATGCGGGTATCCCCGAAAGTATCTGTTGGGTTGGCACGAATCGAGACTGGGATTTGTCACTCCGTATGATGGAGAGGTATCTCTGGGCCCACTCGGTAAGACATCATCGTAATGAGCTCAATGTGACTAAGGGGTTGGTCACGGGATGATGTGTTACGGAACGAGTAAAGAGACTTTCAGTAACGAGATTGAACAAGGTATCGGTATACCGACGATCGAATCTCGGGCAAGTGCTATACCGGTAGACAAAGGGAATCATATATGGGATTGATTGAATCCTTGACATCATGGTTCATCCGATGAGATCATAATGGAACATGTGGGAGCCAACATGGGTATCCAGATCCCGCTGTTGGTTATTGGCCGGAGAGATGTCTCGGTCATGTCTGCATAGTTCCCAAACCCATAGGGTCTACACACTTAAGGTTCGATGACGCTAGGGTTATAGGGAATAGATGGACGTGGTTACCGAATGTTGTTCAGAGTCCCGGATGAGATACCAGACGTCACGAGGAGTTCCGGAATGGTCCGGAGGTAAAGATTTATATATGGGAAGTCCCGTTTTGGACACCAGAAGTGTTCTGGGCGTTATCGGTAACGTACCGAGACCACCGGAAGGGTTCCGGGGGGTCCACCAGCCCCGGAGGCTTGCATGGGCCAAGAGTGGGAAGGGTCCAGCCCCTGAGTGGGCTGGTGCACCTCCCACCAAGGCCCAAGGCGTAGCTAGGAGGAGAGGGGGAAACCCTAGGCGCAGATGGGCCTAAAGGCCCATCTTAGGGTGCGCACCCCTCTCTCCCCCTCTTGGCCCCCCTCCATCCCATCTAGGGCTGCCGCACCCCCTAGGGTGGGAACCCTAGAGGGGGCGCACCCTCCTTCCCTCATCCTATAAATGGTGGGGTTTTTGGGGCTACCAAGGACACGAGTCTCCCTCTCTCTTGGCGCAGCCCTACCCCTCTCCCTCCTCGTCTCTCGCAGTGCTTGGCGAAGCCTGCTGGAGTGCCACACTCCTCCACCACCACCACGCCGTCGTGCTGCTGCTGGACAAAGTCTTCCCCAACCTCTCCCTCTCTCCTTGCTGGATCAAGGCGCGGGAGACGTCACCGGGCTGCACGTGTGTTGAACGCGGAGGCCCCGTTGTTCGGTGCTTAGATCGGATTCGACTGCGCTCTGAATCGCTTCGTGTACGATTCCACCGACCGCGTTCTTGCAACGCTTCCGGATCGCAATCTTCAAAGGTATGAAGATGCACTCCCCTCTCGTTGCTAGTAAGCTCCATAGATTGATCTTGGAGAGGCATAGAAATTTTTTAATTTCTGCAACGATCCCCAACAGTGGCATCATGAGCTAGGTCTATGCATAGTTTCTATGCACGAGTAGAACACAAGTTGTTGTGGGCATCGATTTTGTCAATTTACTTGCCGTTACTAGTCTTATATTGATTCGGCGGCATCATGGGATGAAGCGGCCCGGACCGACCTTACACGTACACTTACGTGAGACAGGTTCCACCGACTGACATGCACTAGTTGCATAAGGTGGCTAGCGGGTGTCTGTCTCTCCCACTTTAGTCGGATCGGATTCGATGAAAAGGGTCCTTATGAAGGGTAAATAGAAATTGGCATATCACGTTATGGTTTTGGCGTAGGTAAGAAACGTTCTTGCTAAGAAACCTATAGCAGCCACGTAAAAATTTGCAACAACAATTAGAGGACGTCTAACTTGTTTTGCAGCATATGCCGTCTGATGTGATATGGCCAGAAGGATGTGATGAATGATATATGTGATGTATGAGATTGATCATGTTCTTGTAATAGGAATCACGACTTGCATGTAGATGCGTATGACAACCGACAGGAGCCATTGGAGTTGTCTTAATTTATTTATGACCCGTGTGTCAACATAAACGTCATGTAATTACTTTACTTTATTGCTAAACCGTTAGCCATAGTAGTAGAAGTAATAGTTGGCGAGAAAACTTCATGAAGACACGATGATGGAGATCATGGTGTCATGCCTGTGATGATGATGATCATGGCGCCCCGAAGATGGAGATCAAAAGGAGCAAAATGATATTGGCCATATCATGTCACTATTTGATTGCATGTGATGTTTATCATGTTTTTACATCTTATTTGCTTAGGACGACGGTAGCATAAATAAGATGATCCTCATTAAAATATCAAGAATTATGTTTCCCCTAACTGTGCACCGTTGCTATGGTCCGTTGTTCCGAAGCACCACGTGATGATCGGGTGTGATAGGTTCTACCATTCGCATACAACGGGTGTAAGCCAGATTCACACACGCAATACACTTAGGTTGACTTGAGGAGCCTAGCATGTACAGACATGACCTCGGAACACGGAAGACCAAAAGGTCGAACATGAGTCATATAGAAGATACGATCAACATGAAGATGTTCACCGATGATGACTAGTCCGTCTCACGTGATGATCGGACACAACCTAGTTGATTCAGATCATGTATCATTTAGATAACTAGAGGGATGTCTATCTGACCGGGAGTTCATTAAATAATTTGATTAGATGAACTTAATTATCATGAATTTAGTCTAAAATATCTTTAAAATATGTCTTGNGTTAGCCATAGTAGTAGAAGTAATAGTTGGCGAGAAAACTTCATGAAGACACGATGATGGAGATCATGGTGTCATGCCTGTGATGATGATGATCATGGCGCCCCGAAGATGGAGATCAAAAGGAGCAAAATGATATTGGCCATATCATGTCACTATTTGATTGCATGTGATGTTTATCATGTTTTTACATCTTATTTGCTTAGGACGACGGTAGCATAAATAAGATGATCCTCATTAAAATATCAAGAATTATGTTTCCCCTAACTGTGCACCGTTGCTATGGTCCGTTGTTCCGAAGCACCACGTGATGATCGGGTGTGATAGGTTCTACCATTCGCATACAACGGGTGTAAGCCAGATTCACACACGCAATACACTTAGGTTGACTTGAGGAGCCTAGCATGTACAGACATGACCTCGGAACACGGAAGACCAAAAGGTCGAACATGAGTCATATAGAAGATACGATCAACATGAAGATGTTCACCGATGATGACTAGTCCGTCTCACGTGATGATCGGACACAACCTAGTTGTCTCGGATCATGTATCACTTAGATGACTAGAGGGATGTCTATCTGAGTGGGAGTTCATTAAAAATTTTGATTAGATGAACTTAATTATCATGAACATAGTCTAAAACTTTTCAATATGTCTTGTAGATCAAATGGCCCACGCTAATGTTGCCCTCAACTTCAACGCTTTCCTAGAGAAAGCCAAGCTAAAAGACGATGGTAGCAACTACATGGACTGGGTCCGTAACCTGAGGATTATCCTCATAGCTGCCAAGAAAGCATATGTCCTTGAAGCACCGCTAGGTGATGCACCTGTTTTCCCAGCAACTCAAGACGTTATGAACGCCTGGCAGTCGCGTAGTGATGATTACTCCATGGTTCAGTGCGGCATACTTTACAGCTTAGAACCAGGGCTCCAAAAGCTTTTTGAGCAGCACAGAGCATATGAGATGTTCCATGAGCTGAAAATGGTTTTCCAAGCTCATGCCCGGGTCGAGAGATATGAAGTCTCCGACAAGTTCTACAGTTGTAAGATGGAGGAGAATAGTTCTGTCAGCAAGCACATACGCAAAAAGTCTGGGTTGCACAACTGCTTATCTCAGCTGGGAGT
>LR880969.1:797178590-797188733 GCA_904067115.1 Aegilops sharonensis | reverse complement strand
GTTTTATTACTGTCGAGATGTCTTGTAGCCGGGATTCCGAGACTGATCGGGTCTTCCCGGGGAGAAGGAATATCCTTCGTTGATCGCGAGAGCTTATCATGGGCTAAGTTGGGACACCCCTGCAGGGTATAAACTTTCGAAAGCCGTGCCCGCGGTTATGTGGCAGATGGGAATTTGTTAATGTCCGGTTGTAGAAAACCCGAAGTTGATCTTAATTAAAATACACCAACCGCGTGTGTAACCGTGATGGTCTCTTCTCGGCGGAGTCCGGGAAGTGAACACGGTGTTGGAGTTATGTTTGACGTAAGTAGTTTCAGGATCACTTCTTGATCATAGTTGTTCGACCGTGCTTTTGCCTTCTCTTCTCGCTCTCATTTGCGTATGTAGCCACCATAAATGCTAGTCGCTTGCTGCAGCTCCACCTCACTACCTTGCCCTACCTTTAAGCTTAAATAGTCTTGATCTCGCGGGTGTGAGATTGCTGAGTCCCCGTGACTCACAGATACTTCCAAAACCAGTTTGCAGGTGCCGATGAAACCGTGCAGGTGATGCACCTGAGCTCAAGGAGGAGCTCGAGGAAGACTTTGTGCATTGTGTTGTTTCGTTTTCAGCTGATCAGTAGTGGAGCCCAGTTGGGACGATCGGGGATCTGTGTAGCATTTGGGGTAGTCTTCTTTTATTTTGGTTCCGTAGCCGGACCTTGATTGTATCTGTATGATGTAATGTTTTACTCATGCATTGTGTGAAGTGGCGATTGTAAGCCAACTATGTATCTTTTCCCTTATGTATTACATGGGTTGTGTGAAGATTACCTCACTTGCGACATTGCTTTCAATGCGGTTATGCCTCTAAGTCGTGCTTCGACACGTGGGAGATATAGCCGCATCGAGGGCGTTTCACCGACCTAGGAGTTTTTCCCAATACGTCGGGCCCGATGACTCTCTTCTGTGACAACACTGGAGCTATTACCCTTGCCAAGGAGCCCAGGTTTCACAAGAAGACCAGGCATATCAAGCGTCGCTTCAAGTCCATTCGTGAAAATGTTCAAGATGGAGACATAGAGATTTGTAAAGTGCATACGGACCTGAATGTCGCAAATCCGTTGACTAAACCTCTTCCACGTGCAAAACATGATCAACACCAGAACTCTATGGCTGTTCGATTCATCACAATGTAACTAGGTTATTGACTCTAGTGCAAGTGGGAGACTGTTGGAAATATGCCCTAGAGGCAATAATAAAATGGTTATTATCATATTTCCTTGTTCATGATAATTGTCCATTGTTCATGCTATAATTGGGTTATCCGGAAATTGTAATACATGTGTGAATTCATAGACCATAACATGTCCCGTGTGAGCCTCTAGTTGACTAGCTCATTGATCAATAGATGGTTACGGTTTCCTAACCATGGACATTGGATGTCATTGATAACGGGATCACATCATTAGGAGAATGATGTGGTGGACAAGACCCAATCCTAAGCATATCACAAAATCGTGTAGTTCGTCTGCTAAAGCTTTTCTAATGTCAAGTATGTTTTCCTTAGACCATGAGATTGTGCAACTCCCGGATACCGTAGGAGTACTTTGGGTGTGCCAAACGTCACAATGTAACTGGATGGCTATAAAGGTACACTGCGGGTATCCTCGAAAGTATCTGTTGGGTTGGCACGAATCGAGACTGGGATTTGTCACTCTGTATGACGGAGAGGTATCTCTGGGCCCACTCGATAAGACATCATCGTAATGAGCTCAATGTGACTAGGGGGTTGGTCACGGGATGATGTGTTACGAAACGAGTAAAGAGACTTGCCGTAACGAGATTGAACAAGGTATCAGTATCCCGACGATCGAATCTCGGGCAAGTGCTATACCGGTAGACAAAGGGAATCATATACGGGATTGATTGAATCCTTGACATCGTGGTTCATCCGATGAGATCATAATGGAACATGTGGGAGCCAACATGGGTATCCAGATCCCGCTGTTGGTTATTGGACGGAGAGATGTCTCGGTCATGTCTGCATAGTTCCTGAACCCATAGGGTCTACACACTTAAGGTTCGATGACGCTAGGGTTATAGGGAATAGATGTACGTGGTTAACGAATGTTGTTCGGAGTCCCGGATGAGATCCCGGACGTCACGAGGAGTTCCGAATGGTCCGGAGGTAAACATTTATATATGGGAAGTCCCGTTTTGGACACCAGAAGTGTTCTGGGCGTTATCGGTAACATACCGGGACCACTGGAAGGGTTCCGGGGGTCCATCGGGAGGGGCCACCAGTCCCGAAGGCTTTCATGGGCCAAGAGTGGGAAGGGTCCAGCCCCTGAGTGGGCTGGTGCGCCTCCGACCAAGGCCCAAGGCGCAGCTAGGAGGAGAGGGGGAAACCCTAGGCGTAGATGGGCCTAAAGGCCCACCATAGGGTGCGCACCCCTCTCTCCCCGCTTGGCCGCCCCTCCAATCCCATCTAGGGCTGCCGCACCCCCTAGGGTGGGAACCTTAGAGGGGGCGCACCCTCATCCCCTCCTCCTATAAATAGTGGGGTTTGTGGGGCTACCAAGGACACGAGTCTCCCTCTCTCTTGGCGCAGCCCTACCCCTCTCCCTCCTCGTCTCTCGCAGTGCTTGGTGAAGCCCTGCCGGAGTGCCACGCTCCTCCACCACCACCACGCCGTCGTGCTGCTGCTGGACGGAGTCTTCCCCAACCTCTCCCTCTCTCCTTGCTGGATCAAGGCACGGGAGACGTCACCGGGCTGCACGTGTGTTGAACGCGGAGGCACCATTGTTCCATGCTTAGATCGGATTCGGCCGCGATCTGAATCGCTTCGTGTACGACTCCACCGACCGCGTTCTTGCAACGCTTCCGCATCGCGATCTTCAAAGGTAGCAAGATGCACTCCCCTCTCGTTGCTAGTAAGCTCCATAGGTTGATCTTGGTGATGCATAATTTTTTTAATTTCTGCAACGATCCCCAACAACACCATCCTCCACGAGCCTCGCACTATGAAAGTCCCAAGCTCTGGCCGACTTCCTCGTCGACTGGACCGAGACCGAGTACTTGCCGCCGCCGCCGGACTCGACACACTGGCGCATGCACTTCAACGGCTCCAAGATGCGTCTCGGCCTACGGATCGACATTGTGCTGTCCTCCCCGAAGGGCGACCAGCTCCGGTACGCGTTCAAGATCAACTTCACCGCCTCCAACAACGTCGCCAAGTATGAAGCTCTTGTGCATGGCCTCCGGCTTGCCAAGGAACTCGGCATCCGGCGCATCCTATGCTACGGCAATTCAGATCTGGTGGTGCAGTAGTGCTCTGGCGAGTGGGATGCCTGCGACCCCAACATGGCAAGCTACCGCTTCCTCGTTCAGAAGATGTCCGGTTTCTTCATGGGCTGCGAGTTCCACCACGTCCCGCGCACGGAAAATGAGGCAGCCGGCACACTCGCCAAGATCGCCTCGTCCCGACAGTCCATCCTGCCCGGCGTCTCCCTCGAGGACCTACACAAGCCGTCCGTCAAGCCGTCTCCGGACTCCGAGTCCATCTGCGTCCCGGACAACCCGATCGCGCCTCAACCCGGCCCGGGGACTGCCGAGCCCGGCCCGGCCGCCGTCACCCTCGACCTGTCCACCGCCGTCCCTAACTCGGGGCTGCCAACCCCGACTCCGGGGCTACCGCTCCGGAACCCGCCTTGGTGGCCGTTTTCGCCGTGGTAACGACCCCATCCTGGGCCCTGCCCATCTTGGAGTTCTTGGAAAACGGGGTCCTCCCCATGGACGAGACCGAGGACCGGCAAGTACAACGTCGGGCATTCACCTACAGCATTATCCACAACGAGCTCGTCAAGTGCAGCTCAACCGACGTGTTCCAGTGCTACGTCGAGCAGGACCATGGCATTGAGATCCTCCTCGACATACACCTGGGCGAGTGCGGGCATCACGCCGCCTCGCGGTCCCTGGTGGCCAAGGCTTTTCGCCATGGTTTCTACTGGCCCACAACCCTCCAAGACGCCGAGTCGCTCGTCCCCAAGTGCGAGGGATGCCAGCGCTTCAGCAAGCGCAGCCACCAGCCGGCGTCAGCACCCCGGACCATCCTGATCGCCTAGCATTTTGCTGTCTGGGGACTCGACATGGTGGGGCCCTTCAAGACCGCTCGCGACGGCATGATGCATTTGCCTGTGGCGGTGGATAAGTTCACCAAATGTATCGAAGCACGGCCAATCAAGAAGCTGGACGGGCCGATGGCCGTCCGGTTCATCAAAGACATCGCGGTACGTTACGACATGCCGAACAACATCATCACGGACAACGGCACCAACTTCACCAAAGGCGCGCTCACGCAATACTGCTCCGTCTCTGCCATCCGCCTCGACCTGGCGTCCGTTGCCCACCCACAGTCCAGCAGCCAGGTCGAGCAGGCCAACGGCCTCATCCTATCCGGCATCAAGCCGCGGCTCGTCGAGCCGCTCATCCGCTCACCCGAAAGTTGGCTCGACGAGTTGCCGGCCCTCCTTTGGAGCCTCCACACCATGCCAAACCGATCGACCGGGTTCACCCTGTACTTCCTTGTTTATGGAGCTGAAGCCGTCATCCCGACCGACGTCGAGTTCGACTCTTGCGTGTGGCGATGTACACTGAAGTCGAAGCCAAAGAAGCCCGCGAGGACGACGTCGACCTACTCGAAGAAGCACGCCTCCTGGCGCTCAGCCGGTCAGCCATCACCAGCAAGGCCTAAGGCACTACCACAGCAAGAAGATCAAGCCCCTTGCATTTCGCGAGGGAGACCTCGTCCTCCGACTCATCCAAGAGCAAGCCGGCCAGCACAAGCTGTCTCCCCATGGGAGGGCCCATTCATTGTCAGCAAGGCCTTGTGCGACCACAACGCCTACTACCTCATCGACGCCCGCAAGTCAAACAAGCGCAAGAGAGACACCGCCGGTGAAGAAGCAACCCGGCAGTGGAACGCAGAACTCCTCCGCTCGTTTTACAGTTAGCTGTGTGCACGTATGTATCACGCCTTTTGTAATCATATGAAAACTATGGAGTCCCCGAATGATGCTCGGGGGCCGCCCCTTTCCGACCAAGCTCCCTCTTAAACCTAACCACCGGTCCGACTCGCTCGACCCGGGGGCTCGGGGGCTGGCCGTCTTGGTTGCCACCCGCCGCCTTCCTTAGTGGTTCCGGACGCGTTAAGGCTGCCGCGGCCCTCCACTTCGCCCTAGGCCACAGAACCGGCTTCGGCTGTCGGTTGGCAAGCACAACGAGTCAAGGCACCAGCATGCCACGAAGATAAGTCAAAGGACTGCCGGGTTTCCCAACCCGGCCCCGTCACTTATAACATTGCCGCACGACCGGCTGCTCGCCAACCGGCTTCGCTGGATTGCCGCCAGCCGGCCCAGTGGGTGTTTCGCTCACGCTCGACATTTTGAAAGCCTCAGTACTGCACGCTCCTCTCGAAGGCCGAACTCCTTGTCATGGACCAGAGCCTCGGCCGTCAGACTCGCACAGGGGGGGTGGGGGGGTGGGGGCAAGGTCGCGAGAAAACGGCTAAAAAATGAAGGACAAAAGCGAAAGCATTCACGAAATTTGTACAACATGAATTTGAGAGACAGACCCAAGGCCAGAGTTCATTACACCCGAATACCCGCAGTGGGTGGGTGGACTTGCTACCTAACAGAAATTGCTACTAATATAAAAACAGGGCAGCCTCAGGCATACCCAGCACGGGGCTGCGCAGCTGCTGGCTCCCCCTCGGTGGCCTCCGGTTCGTCGAGGTGCCGGTGTCCTCCTCCACAGCATCCACATCACCGTAGATGCCCGTCTCCTCGGAGCTACCCTCCGGGTCATGCGCCCGCTCTGGCTGGAACTCGTCGTGGAAGGAGAACTCGGCAATGTAGCTGGCCCAGGCTGCGATTCGTTCGGCCTCCGCCCGCAGCTGGTTCTCCGAGCCAGCTCGTTGGCCCATCAACGCCTCCAACGACAGGTCAGGATGCCAAGACATCGCGAACCTGAGTGCCATCTCGGCGCCGGCACAGGCGGCAGAAACGCGCCACTCGTGGAGCCGGTCCGGTCCCGCCTCCAACCACCGCGCTAGCCACGTAAAGCTGTTCGGTGCAACAGACCCCGGCCAAAGGGCCGCTGTCATCGCTGCACCGGCCGAAGAGAGCTGCCCCATGTGCTCGCCCAAGACATGCAGATGAGCCTCAGCGGCGGTTACGGTCTCCGGGAAGGTCCAAGCCACCTGCGGGTCAGTCCCGGAGCAGACGACTCCCTGCGGGTCACGCTGAAAGCGGACGGCTTCCTCCGTCAGCTGGCGCGTATCCGGGAATGCCCTTGACAAGAAGAAAATCAAGTCAGAAATAATCACCAAGGACAAGAAGCCAGGATCCCAGCCCGACAGAACCCAAGAAAATCACTTATTGGAGAAGACTCTTCCAGGTGTTGCGCTTCGAGCAACATACCGCGCCGCTCCCGGGCAATGGTGCGGTCACGCTCCTGGAGCGTCTTCTCCAAGTCAGCCACCTTGCCAAGGGCCTCCTTCAACTCGGCGTCCTTGGACTCGGTCGCCTTCTCGGACTCCTCGCTGCGACGGGTTTCCCCCTGACGGGTCTCCTCCGCCGCAGTCACCAGCCCCTTCAGGCACTCCACCTCGGCCTAGAGCTGGCCCTAGTCATCAGCCAGCTTGCTACATTGCTGGTCGGCCTCGGCAAGGGCTTGCTGCGCCTCCATGGCCTTGGCGGCTTCCGCCTTGAGGCTCTCCACCTTAGCCTCGAGACGGCTCTTGTTGCCCGCTAGCTGTTCCTGCAGCTGGCTGGCTTCATCGAGCGCCTGCCGGGCTCCCGTCGTCTCCGCCTTCACCTTCGCCACCTCGGCCTCAAGCCGGCCGGCATCGGCGACAAGCCGATCGTAATGGAAGCTGGCTCGAAATAGCCGGGTCTTCCGAGACAGCACCTCGGCTGCAAAGGAAAGATTCGAAAACAAATGACTTCTTTAAGATTTGACCGAACTGCTACGCAGTTGGCCCGAATCTCGGGGCCTACACCCAGTGGGTGCGCTAGCGTGTCCCCACTAAAAAGAACACGCAAAGAAAAGATACCTCCGGCAACGCAGAGCTCCTCCTCCTTGGCGGCGAGCTGCTCCTTGAGCTGCCGATGCTTGTCCAGGAGCCGGTTGAAGACGCTAACGCGGTAGGAATCCAGTTGCTGCGAGAAGCAACGATCATCACAAGACAGCAGGATAAGATTCGACCCAACTGATACGCAGTTGGCCCGAATCTCGGTGGCTACACCCAGTGGGTGCGCTTGAGGGAGTCCTGGACTAAGGGGTCCTCGGGCGTGTGACCTGTTGGACATGGGCCGGACTGATGGGCTGTGAGGATACGAAGATCAAAGACTCCACCCGTATCCGGATGGGACTCTCCTTGGCGTGGAAGGAAAGCTTGGCTACCAAATATGAAGATTCCTTTCTCTGTAACCAACTTTGTACAACCCTAGCCCCCTTCGGTGTCTATATAAACCGAAGGGCTTAGTCCGGAAAGGGGACATAGTCATACAGGCTAGACTTTTAGGGGTTTAGCCATTATGATCTCGTGGTAGATCAACTCTTGTAATACTCATATTCATCAAGATCAATCAAGTAGGAAGTAGGGTATTACCTCCATAGAGAGGGCCCAAACCTGGGTAAACATTGTGTCCCCCATCTCCTGTTACCATCGACCTTAGACGCATAGTTCGTGACCCCCTACCCGAGATCCGCCGGTTTTGACATCGATATTGGTGCTTTCATCGAGAGTTCCACTGTGCCATCCCCAAAAGGTTCGATGGCTCCTTCAATCATTAGCAATGATACTGTCCAAGAGGAAACCTTCCTCCCCGGACAGATCTTCATGTTCGGCGGCTTCGCACCGTAGGCCAACTCGCTTGGCCATCTGGAGCAGATTGACAGCTACACCCCTGGCCATCTGGTCAGATTCGGGAGCTTGAACTACGTCGCGGACATCCGCGGAGACTTGATCTTCGACGGATTCGAGACCACGGTAGCCGCCCCCTATCCCTATGATGAACATGAATTAAATCTATCATCGGACCATACTCAAGAAATTGCACCTGTAACCGCTCCGGCCTTAGATCCGGAGCAGACCGCGCCATCCGAGGACGGGAGGACCAACCCACCACGGCGGCCGCAGAATCCGCGGCGTTGGAGCCGCACATAGACTTAACCTCGTGTGATGTCTATGGCACCGGAACTTCGGACTCGTCTCCGGCTATAAGCTCCGAACCATGTGCGTTCGCGGACGCCGAGCTTCATCAGTTATCGATCTTCGAATTCAGCGCCGCAGATATCTTCCGGCACTCGCCTTTGGGCGACGTGTTAAACTCATTAAGAAATCTGTCCTTAGCGGGGGACTCGCAGCCGAACTATATCTGGTTCGAACCGGAGGCTGAGGACGGGGAATTTTGCTTCCCACCCGCCACCTACTACATAGCCACTGTCGAGGACTTAACCAACACGCTTGATTACGGCTCCGAAGACATCGATGGTATGGACGACGATGCAGAAGAAGAGCATGGCCAAAACCCGCCATTTACCGGACGCTGGACGACCACTTCGTCGTACGATGTATACATGGTGGATACACCCAAGGAAAATAACGGCGAGGACAAGGAGAACCCAGCGAAGGATGAACCTCCTAAGACACAACCAAAGCACCGTCGTCAGCGGCACCGCTTTAAATTGTGACGCAGCAAGGACAGCAACACCGGCACAGGAGACGATAACACTCCAGATGGTGCCGAAGACAGAGAAGACACCGATGAACAAACTGCCGAACAAGACAATCGGGAAGATGGGCAAGTCAGCCCTGATGAACAGGCCATAGAAGAAGACTCGGAGGACGGTAGTTATCATCCGCCCTCCGAGGAGGAGGTAAGCCTCGGCAATGAAGACTTCATCGTTCCTGAGGAACCCCTCGAGCAGGAGCGCTTTAAGCTTCAGCTAATAGCCACTGCGAGGAGCCTGAAAAAGAAGCAGTAGCAACTTCAAGTTGATCAAGTCCTGCTCAATGACAGATGGACCGATGTCCTGGCAACCGAGGAATACGGCCTTAAACGCCCAGCCAAGTTACCCGAAGCGCAAATTGCTACCTCAGTTCGATGATGAGGCGCTAGAGCCCGAACCAGCATCGCACAATGCGGCCGACCGACCGTCACGCGGTCGGGATAAAACGGCAACTCGGGCCAAAAACCAGACTGTCCCACCTCACCGTAAAGGCATGGATAAGACAACTCGGGGTTATACATATGACCTTCGCCAAGACCTGGATAGTAGAGCAGGACATACAAGATCGATCTATGGATCGCGAGAGCGTGCCTCGACATGCGATGACGGCTATCTATTCGGACGTAACAAACCTAGTCACGCCCGGGCCGAAAACCGCAGACGGACTCCATCGGAGCTACGTCGCGAGGTGGCCTGATATAGAGGCGCCGCACACCCTCTTTGCTTCACTGACGAAG
Source organism: Aegilops sharonensis (assembly GCA_904067115.1). NCBI lineage: Eukaryota > Viridiplantae > Streptophyta > Magnoliopsida > Poales > Poaceae > Aegilops > Aegilops sharonensis. The sequence continues at coordinate 797,179,219 of LR880969.1, read as the reverse complement.
TAATGGATCATGAATTCCTAGAAGGGTTTAAACCCGTAAACATCGAATCATACGATGGAACAACCGATCTCGCGGTATGGATTTAGGATTTTATTCTCCACATCCACATGGCCCGCGGGGATGACCTTCACGCCATCAAATACCTCCCACTAAAACTAAAAGGGCCAGCTCGACACTGGCTAAATAGTCTGCCTGAAAATTCCATTGGCAGCTAGGAGGACTTGGAAGAAGCTTTCCTCGACAACTTCCAAGGTACATATGTCCGGCCACCTGATGCCGATGACCTAAGTCACATAGTCCAACAGCCTGGAGAGTCAGCCAGGAAATTCTGGACTAGGTTCCTAACTAAAAAGAACCATATCATCGACCATCCGGATGCCGAATGTAACACCCCGGAAGTAACTTTCCATAATTGTAACTCCAACTCTTGCCATTTTCGGCTTTGATATATGATATTCCCTCCGTGGTTGGGTTTTCTTCATTTTGCATTTTGTCCGTGTCATGCATTTTATTTTATGTCATCATGTGCATAGCATTTGCATACGTGTTCGTCTCATGATTCCGAGCATTTTTCCCGTTGTCCGTTTTGCAATCCGGCACTCCTATCTCCTCCGGCGGTCCCTTTTACG
>LR880969.1:797150550-797163055 GCA_904067115.1 Aegilops sharonensis | reverse complement strand
AGTGCAGGTGATTCAACCGAGCTCAAGTGGGAGTTCGACGAGGAACGTGGTCGTTACTATGTGTCTTTTCCTGATGATCAGTAGTGGTGCCCGGTTGGGACGATTCGGGGATCTGTGTAGCATTTGGGGTATCTTCTTTTATTTTGGTTCCGTAGTCGGACCTTGAGTGTACTCTGAATGATGGATGTTATTTATGTACTGTGTGAAGTGGCGACTGTAAGCCAACTATGTATCTTTCCCTTATTTATTACATGGGTTGTGTGAAGATTACCTCACTTGCGACATTGCTTTCAATGCGGTTATGCCTCTAAGTCGTGCCTCGACACGTGGGAGATATAGCCGCATCGGGGGCGTTACACCGAAGCCCTAGCGGCCTTTAAACATAGCATCCGGGATGAATGGCTCGCCCACCACCTCGGCCAGGAAAAGCCGAAGTCCATGGCAGCCCTCACGGCACTCATGACCTGCTTTTGTGCGGGTGAGGATAGTTGGCTGGCCCGCAGCAAAAACACAGCAAGCGAAATAGGCACCTCCGAGGGCAAAAATAGCAACGGCAAGCTCCTACGCAACAGATACAAACGCCGAAGCAATGGAGACAACACTGATGACACGACAGTCAACGCCGGATTCAAAGTCCGGTCAGCGGAAGAAGCCATATAAAAGAAATAGTGAGGGACCATCCGGCCTGGACCGCATACTCGACCGCCCGTGCCAGATCCATGGCACCCAAACAAACCAGTCAATCATACCAACAGAGATTGTTGGGTTTTTAAATAGGCCGGCAAGTTAAATGCCGAAAAAAAAGAAAAGGGATCGCAAAGCAAGGACGATGACGAGGAGCCCCGGCAACCGAACACAGGGGGACAAAAGAAGTTTCCTCCTCAGGTCAAAACAATGAACATGATATATGCTACACACATCCCCAAAAGGGAGTGCAAGCGTGCGCTCAGGGACGTCTATGCGATAGAGCCAGTCGCCCCAAAAATTAATCCATGGTCGTCATGCCCGATCACTTTTGATCGACGGGATAATCCGACCAGTATTCGTCATGGCAGTTCAGCCGCATTGGTCCTTGACCCAATAGTTGACGGATTCCGCCTGACGCGAGTTCTTATGGACGGCGGCAGCAGCCTTAACCTGCTCTATCAGGATACAGTGTGCAAAATGGGCATTAACCCATCACGGATCAAGCCCACAAAGACTACCTTTAAAAAAGTCATACCGGGCGTAGAGGCCTGCTGTACGGGCTCAATCACGCTAGAGGTTGTCTTCGGATCTCCGGACAACTTCCGAAGCAAAGAATGAATCTTTGATATCATCCCTTTTCGTAGCGGCTACCACGCACTGCTCGGACAAACCGCATTCGTTCGATTCAATGCGGTCCCACATTATGCTTACCTCAAGCTCAAGATGCCCGGTCCATGCGTCGTCATAAATGTCAATGGAAACACGGAACGCTCCCTCCGTACAGAAGAGCACACCGCTGCCTTAGCAGTAGAAGTACAAAGCGGCCTTCTCAAACATAACCTTAATTCAGGTGCCAAGCCCCCGGATACCGTTAAGAGGGTCCAGACTATTCTGCAGCAGGACAGCTTGGTTCTTCAGAAGCTCGACTAGCAATTCGGCCTCCGTCCGAGTCCCGATCAAGTGGTGGCATTGGTACCGCACGTACATAACTACACACTCAAAATTCCATGGGGAGAGACGGAGGCATACCTACCCTGTGATCCACAATACGGCTTGACCGCTCCCGGACACATTTACTTTCACTGTTTCCTTTTTTCCTTTTTAGGTTCCTTTTCACAGGCCTTCCTTGATGGCTTGATCGTAGTTCCTTTCAAAGGACAAACGCACCATGATGGCAGTCAGTCTGGACGTAGAGGGGAACTTCTAGGTGGTCTCTTTAACGACTACTCTACCTGTTTTCAGGGCCCACACACAGCTCTCCCTTGGTGACGGCATGTTAAATAGCCCGTCGCTTATCGCACTATTTGTATCAATGTGCTTGGACGTATTAATCAAATTATAACGGAAACAGTTTGCGGCCCAACTTTCAGGGCCCCTTCTTATTGCATTTACCCCTTTTCTGTTTCCCCTTCCTTTTAATAAACTTATCAGATAGCACCCTTACACTACGGTATGTTTCAATTTGCCAGGGGCTTCATAACGCCCCACTCTACGGCACCAAAAGCCCGAACACTTTTTATGATACAGCTCGGCAACCCGAATTTAGCATTATATGCATTGGCTCCGAATCATGTCTTTGGTCAATAGTTGGGTTGCCCAGCTCCTATGCTTGCTACCTTATGTCCCGTTACATCGGCTAAGGTAGTAAAGGGGAACTACTACGATTGCGCCCTGGTTTACCCAATGGAGCACCTCAGTAGAGAAAGCCGAAAACTGACTGTCATGATGCGGCGAGAGCCGGTCAGCTCTTCGGAGGTCTCAAATCGTTGGAGATTCTTTCCGCATTACGCGAGGGGTCGGTTTGCCCGATCAGGTGTCTACAACATCCTAGCTCAGATACTAGGGGCTGCGCCTATATTTTTATTGTCAAACTCCTATGGCTAAGTGAGGGTGTTCAAGCCGTATAGTCTGATTGCCTGGTTCGTTGCGCTAAACACCTCCTTCAAGGACCAAACAATTGGATCAAGAGTGTTTAGATTCCATCCCGAACACCCCCGTACTACCTACGTGGGGGCAGAAGCCGACGACTGGCCAACCCTTAGATTTTATAACACACGGCCGCACAGGAGGTAATTTCTTTTATAAAAACAAAAGTTATCTTACATGACAGCTTTGTTTCATCTTACAAGGCACGGACAACTTGAATATATTCATTCAAGGATAATGTCTTGTGAACACTGTGCCGCTACAAGGCGGGACCCCTCCAGGACATCTCCAAAAAACCACTCGGGTGTGCGGTGCTCCTTGCCCTAGGGCAGCCCCTCGGTCAGAAGCTTGGCGTCCATCTTCGCCCACCAGGCCTTGACTCGTGAGAAGGCCAGCCGCGCTCCCTCAATGCAGACCCACCGCTTGACGACGTCCACCCGAGGACAGGCATCCACAAGCCGCTTTACGAGGCCGAAGTAACTGCTAGGCATAGCTTCGGGTGGCCACAACCGGATTATTAAATCCTTCATGGCCAGTTCGGCCACCCTGTGCAGCTCGATCAGCTGTTTTAGCTGATCGCTGAAGGGTACCGGATGTTCGGACGCAAGATATTGCAACCAGAACAACTTCTCCATAGAGCTCCCTTCTTCGGCTCGGAAGAACTCCGCAGCGTCGGACACACTGCATGGCAGATCAGCAAAAGCCCCTGGAGAACTCCGAATCTGGGTTTGTAAAAGATACTTCCTCTTCACATATTTGCTTTGCATGCTAAAAGCCTTACCCATCGCGATCTTCCCGGCCTCCCAGATCTCCTGGAGGGCACCCTGGGCCTCATTCCGGGCCATTTCTGCGCTTTGACGAGCCTTGGCGAGTTCGGTCTCTTGAGCCGACGCATCACGCTCCAAGGTCTTGTTGGACCTCGTTGACCCGGGCCTTGAGCTTCTTACGGGCGGCCTGCTCCTTGACAGCCTTCTCCTCGCTTCGGCCAGGGCCTTTTTTAGGGCCTCGACCTCGGTGGTCGCTCCTACACATATCATGACACTCCGGTCAATATATATCATTTCCTCTTTCCGAATATATAGCGGGTTATTACATACCTTGCTTCTCCTGGAGCTGCCTCCTCGCCTGGCCAAGCTCCTCCTCGGCCTGCTCCAGTCTCTGCCTCAGTCTGGAGACTTCGGCGGTATGTGAGGCCGCGGCCAGCAGCGATGCTCGCATACTCATTTCATACATATTTAGTTAGTTTCCTGCAAATAATGGATTGATCCTCTGTCCGGCCTTTCCTTTCGAACACCGAACAGTGTCTCAGGGGCTACGGTCTATATTGGGATCTTCTCTTTTTGTGTTGCTTACCTCAAAACCTGTCAGCAGGCGGCGGCAGGCTTCGGTTAGACCGCTCTTGGCGGACTGAACCCTTTCAATTACTGTGCCCATAAGGACACGGTGCTCATCCACAATGGAAGCGCCTCACAGCGCTTCCAGCAGATTATCCGATGCCCCTGGTTGGACAGGGGTCACCGGTGGAATGGGCATACCCCCTATTTCGAAGGAGGTTGCACACCAGATCCTGGAGCCGTATTGGTCTCCGGAATCGTATACGCCTGAGGGCCGAACTGAATACGGTCCTCATCACCTGTCTCCATAGGAATTTGTTCCCACTAGTGTCCGGCGATGGAGGTTTCGCCTTTCGGTGCCTCCTGAACCTCCCCCTGGCCTGGGAAGGTCCTTCGGGACAGCACCTCGGCGTCACCCTTGGCCTTGGGAGAATAAGCGGCCGGCGGCGACTCGCTGGCCATCGCCCTCGAGTCCAGCGAACTCCTTGATGAGGATCGCTGGGAACTGTCATGGGCCGGACTGCAATGACATGATTAACCATATCAATACAATAAAAAGGAGCGGCCAGATATATGGACATATATGGGTTTTGACACTTATGATGCAACCGGGGGCTTGGGTCGGGAGCGTCGCTCCGGACTGCTGTCGACATCCCACGTGGAGTTATCCGCAAGGGGGCCCTTCCCCTTCTTGGACGTCTCCGCCTCCAAGTTCGTGGAGGCCACCCTCTTCCTCTTTCCCTCAGCAGGGGAAGGGTTATTCTGCTCCTCCTTGTCGTCGTCGTCCTCAGCGGCGGAGAAAAGGGTCTCTTCGTATTTGGACGTCACGTCCAAAGCACCCTTGCGACGGGGGCCACCTCTGGCTCCTTTGGCCTTCTTCTCTGGCAGCTGATAAGGCGCCTGAACCAGCATCTTCGCCAGGAGCGGGATGACTGGCTCTTCGGGTAGCGGAGACGAACACTGGATCCGCTCCGCTCTCTCCGTCCACACCTGAAATAATATGTTAAAGATTAAACACCCTCCTTGGACAAGCAAGTAGAGGGTACGCCTGGGGAAATAAAAAACTTACCGCATTAGCGGGATGGGTATGATCGTGCCCGCAGTCCGAATCAATGACCGGCGGCTTCTCGTTGCCCTTGAAGAGCAACTTCCAGGTATCTTCATGAGTATTTCCGAAGAGCCTCTCCAGGGTATGGTGCTTCTTTGGATCGAATTCCCACAAGGGGAAGCTTCGGCTTTGGCAAGGGAGGATCAGGTGGACCAGCATCACCTAGATCACGTCGACGAGGTTGATGCGTTTATCCACCATCCTCTGAATGCGCGTTTGCAGCGCTATTAGCTCGTCCGACGAAGACCAGTTGGGGCCCTTCTCCATCCAGGAGGTGAGCCGCATTGGGGCTCCGGCCTTGAATTTGGGAGTCGCCGCCCAAGTGGCGCCGCGTGGCTCTGTGATGTAGAACCACTGCTTCTGCCACTCCTTGACAGTCTCCACGAAAGTGCCCGTGGGCCAAGTGATGTTGGGCATCTTGCTTACCATGGCGCCTCCGCACTCCGCGTGTTGACCATCGACCACCTTCGGCCTCACGTTGAAGATCTTAAGCCATAGTCCGAAGTGGGGCTGGATGCGGAGGAAAGCCTTACACACGATAATGAATGCCGAGATGTTGAGGAAAGAGTTTGGGGCTAGATCATGGAAATCTAGTCCGTAATAAAACATTAGCCCATGGACGAAAGGGTGGTGTGGAAACCCTAACCCGCGGACGAAGTGCGGGAGGAAGACCCCCCTCTCAGTAGACTTCGGGGTGGGGATGACTTGCCCCTTGGTAGGCAAACGGTGGGCGATTCCTTTCGCGAAATACCCGGCCGCCCGAAGCTGGGTGACGTCCTTCTCCGTGACGGAGGATACCATCCACTTGCCTTGGCCTCCGGATCCGGACATGATTGAGTGCTTCCTTGAGGAGGAGAAGATGGGAACTTGGGTGCTAGAGCTCGAGAATGGAAGGATAGAGAGGGAGGTAAGGTGTGGGTGTCGGGGATATACCCCGTGGTATGACCCGGCTGGGACTTGGCGTTTCATTGGTAACCCGCCGAATGATTGGCGATTTACGAGTCCGGCGGCTCACTGGTTTGACGACTCACGAGCCTGACGACTAACTAATGGCCCCGATGGTGGGTCATATAGAGGATTAGGCCCAAGGCCCAGAAGGCCGGCTCATGTTATGGTGGGCCAGCTTAAGAGGAAAGCATAAGGAATATTCCCTTACAAAGGAAGCAAGACTATGACTCCACTTGTAATAGAGTAATCCTAATCCTACTAGGACTAGTCATGTAACCCGCCCATTCAACATATATAAGGAGGGGCAGGGATCCTCAAGAGGGAGAGAGAACAAGAAACAATCTCTAGGGCTAGACACAAATAGAGGAGAGCCGGCTTATGTGGCGACTCCCTCATGAGCATAATGAGACCTAGCCACAAGCAGCATGTAGGGCTATTACCGGATGATGTTTCCTGGGGCCCGAAGCTGTATAAATCCTTGTCTTGTGTGTTGATCCGCCTCACGTCTCTCATCCCAATCAACCCCTCTCGAGCTACCACATAGATGTGTTGGCCTCACGACTAAGTCCTTTCACTATGACATCTGCCGTGGCAATTCCACGACAGTTGGCGCCCACCGTGGGGCTCGCGCACGGTGGTGTTGGGTTCTTGGAGGGATCTTTCCTAGGGTTTCGAGAAGTTCGCGACCTACCGGATCAAGCAAGAGTCGGTGTGGAAGAATCTATGACAACTCTAAATCTCTTCAATGGAGATCGAAGAAAAAGTTTGTTTGTGCCACCACGGACGATCTCTACAGTTTTGGTTCAATCTGTGTAGGCCATCAAAAACGTGCTAGCAATCTATAGGTGAGTCTACCCGCATGTATTTACCAAAGAAAGTAGCCGACGGGGAGTCAAACATGCGACCTGGAGCTGCTGACCGAAAAGCAGGCATTTCGATCGGTTGGTGCGGTTTCAATCTGATTCACAAAGAAAAACAAGGAAAAGGGGGGCGCTGTGATTCTGAGAGAGATTGATGCAGTCAGATTACCCCAATTTTCGAGGGAGATTTTTGAGAGAGATTGATGCAGTCAGATTACCCCAATGAAACCAATGGTGTTACAGCTACTACTACCATGAGTATTGATGCTGCTCCATACACGGATTCGGAACTTGATTGATGCTTTTTAACCCCTACGTGAGGACCAAGGAATTTAACAGCTCACCGTAAAGTTACTGCTCAAGTCATCATCCAACGGACTTCTGGTCTGCTGCCATTGAAAGCCCTGTCCGTGACAGCACAGCTCCAACCTGATGGTTCTATAGTTTATTCACGACCAAGTCAGATGCGGTCAATACCTGTGGTGCTTATATTTGAACATGTTGCTGACAGAAAAACCAGTTATGGAGACATCATACGGGCCAGGCTTCAACCAAGAAGGATTTGCTTTCAAAGGTTCAGGGTGCCAGTGTCCCGAGGGAATTAGACGGGATATTATAATGGAGTCCAATAAATCAGGACGGAGAGAGTAGCAGTTTTTCTCATGCAAGTACTGTTATATTCAAACGACGAGAAGCACACCGCGTTTTATTCTTGTATGTACACTGCATGAGATCATAAGGCTTAAGTTTCATCAGCTATCCAACTGCTACCGAAAAATCATCAGATCTATTCAAGTCCAGAATTATTGGTGGGCATTGTCGTTATATACTGCTGCTCAACGGACTTGGGCAAGTTGCCGCCCCTATGGCTCGGTCTACATCAACTCGCCAGGACTGCGGCCATGGTCGACTCGACCGTCCTCGCCGGCTTACAACGTCGCGGCCGACTCGCCCGACTGCATCGGCTTACAATGTCGTGACCGACTCATCTGTCTATACCGCCTCTGGTGCTACAGTCGTTTTTATGGTCTGTTTCTCACGGCCTGGTCTACATCAATACACCGGGCCGCGCCTGTCTGCATGAGCTATTTATTGAGTATGAGCAAGTCACTGCTTGGGTAGCCCGGTTTTCTTTTAACAATTTGGAGGCAAATTATTATATATTCAGCTGCCGTCTACACTGGATGGCTCAATGGGCAGGCGCACAAGTCGCCACCACTGCAGTTTAGTTAAACTTCAAATAGCCAGTTGGAAGGAACCATTGGCCGAGTTGCTGACACGGCTCATACGAGATCATTTATAAATCGCCGCAGTCACCTCAACCTTCTCTGGATTCGCATCGCGAGCGCAATACCAATGAGATACACCTTATGCTATGGTCAAAATATGAAGAATCTCAAGCCAACTCTTTGGTTTTGTCTCGAGACTCGGGGGCTACAATGGCATGACTCGGCAGAATTGGCCGGTTTCAATGCATTCAAGAATTCCGGGTCATTGGAGGGAAAAATAACCCGGCCCGGGAGATTACTGCTCTATCAATGAAAATTTAAAAGGCCGTCAGAAAAACTCCGGCTCACAATGATGCTTCCGGTTTACCATCCGGTTCAAGGGAAATCCCGTCTCCCACAAAGCTCTGAAGCTCTCAAACCCGGTTTAAAAATTCCGGTTCAAGAAGAGTTATCTTCTTGCAAAGTTGAGTTCTCAGAAAAAATTAAAGGGACCAAAGAGAGTCTGTTACAAAGCACAACTCAAACATACTTACCCCGCTCGAAAGACCAACTGGGGGCTGATCGTATTCGAATCTAGCTTAAATCCTTTGGCACAACTTCCTGATCGTATCTGAATCATAGCTGATAAAAAACAATTGATCATTTGGGGGCTGGATCATATTCGAATCACAGCTTTAACCCCTCTTGGTCTGGCTCATGATCTTATTCGAATCATAGCCGTTAAACCTCATGGTCACTGGGGGGCTTCCTGTTCAAACATAGGTCGTATTCGAACAAAAGAGAACATAGCTGTCGGTACCCTCTTGATCGGCACAATGCCAAACTCACTAGGGGGCTTCTTGATCGTATTTGAATCATAGCTTAACCCCTTTTGGGTCCAACTTTGATCGTATCCGAATCAGAGTTGTTAAAAAACTCTCAAGGTCATTTGGGGGCTTCATGTTCAAACATAGGTCGTATTCGAACCAAAGAGAACATAGCTGTCGGTACCCTCTTGATCGGCGCAATGCCAAAGCCACTGGGGGCTACATGATCGTATTCGAATCCTAGCTTAACCCCTTTGGAACGGTTTACTAATAGTATTCGAATCAGAAGCCTCGATTTTTCCTATTTGGTTTAAGTTTTTGCAAACAATCTTTGGTTTTGTCTTGAGACTTTTTTGTTCAAATCTAAGTATAAGTGTGGTTTAAATTTAACCCGGCTTGGCTTTGGACGATAAGTCACCAGCATATGACAATCATCAAACTTTTGGAGGTCTCGGCTTCTAAAGACTGGGTTATCACCCTTACTGCACAGGTATCATAAACCGGCAGTACGATTCAATGTCATAGATATGATATTGTTTATACATCATTATGTTTAAACCGGCCCTGGCTTTGGACTTTAAGTCGCCGGTCTATTTTGGATTGCGCCATTCGAATCATGCTCTTATCAATCATTGGATTATTGCCCTTATCGGATACGGCGATGTAAGCCGGCAGTATGAGCCAATTCTACAGGTATGTTTTCCTGATTATATAAATATGCAAGGTTGGATAACCCGCCCTGGCCTTTGACGTTAAGTCGCCAGTATGTTTACGCCTGAATGGCCTTAATCCTAGTCTTTTCCATAATTGCATAAAGACTATATTATGTTTGGGTTGGTACCCGCCCTGGCTTTGACGTTAAGTCGCCAGGGCATATGATGTTTAAACCATGTGCAGGATTTGTAGAAATATGACTTATATAAATGATTAAGTTCAAGCTCATTATCAAAATTGATGCTTCAAAATCATTATCCGCTCTGGATTTTCTCAAAGGCTATAAGCCGCCGGGTTATAAAGATTCCGTCTTACAATGAATGCGCATTAAGTCGCCATCGGCTAAGAGCCGTCGGGTATTTAAACTCTAGATTTACTTGTCAACAGATAAGGTATTCAAAGTCGCTTTAGCGCAATAGCTATTATTTTATCAATGGATATGATTTATTCTACAATGGAAGGAATAGCCCCGAGTCGCTGCAGGCTTACTACCCGGCACTTGGGGGCTACATTATTCAGATTGAGATTATATCAAATATGCAAGTCCCATGTCCAGCATGCACCATGACGGTTGGGGGCTGATGCAAAGTCATTTTTTGCTCAACTTATTGAAGACCCGACTCATCACATTGTAATGAGCCGGCCCTTGGGGGCTACACGTTGATGCTCAAGTCTACATAATCATATTTACAAAGTCCCTGCTCATTATTGCATAATGACCCGGCCCTTGGGGGTTACACTGGTTGAAGTTTTTATGAGCATAAGGCAATTACAAGTCCCAGGTTGCTGCAAGCATGACAACCCGGTACTTGGGGGCTACAGGTGATATGCATATAAGGGAGGAATAACTTCAAATTCTCAGTTTTGAGCAAAGAAGGTATTATATTATTATTATCAGAGAAATCTGCAAAGTTTATGACCCGGCGTCATCATATGATTAACCCGGCATCAGCGACAATTATATGACCCGACATCATTTGTTTATAACCCAGCAATTTTGGCAATCATAAATCGGCAAGATCTACATCTTTAAGCCGACTGAATATCAGTTGAATATTTCAAAACCAATATTTTTGTCAAGTCAGAGTATTGAAGGCTGACTCAAATGGATTATTCTTTATAATATTTTTTCTGCAAGAAACCAATGTCAGCAAGTTGATTATGAAGCTGGCCTATTGACCCAGATTTTTTTAGAAGAAGTGCCCGGATTTTTTGCATTGGCAAAGTTTGAACATATCTGTTAAAGGAGATTTGCTATTAGATCATGGACATGCATCCACGAGGAAATGAAAAGGATTTAAGGATGATCAGGTGCCGGTTTAGAAAAACTTTTAACCCGGAGCACAACTTGTCAAATATATCCTTGTGTTTATTTTGCAGGATGAGTTTAACATGGATAAATCCAAATTAAACTGGGGGCTAATGTCGGGTATATACCCAGCGGTATGACCCGGCCGGATATATGACCCGGCTGGGACTTGGCGTTTCATTGGTAACCCGCCGAAGGATTGGCGATTTACGAGTCCGGCGGCTCACTGGTCTGACGACTCACGAGCCTGGCGACTCACTAATGGCCCCGATGGCGGGTCATATAGAGGACTAGGCCCAAGGCCCAGAAGGCCGGCTCATGTTATGGTGGGCCAGCTTAAGAGGAAATCATAAGGAATATTCCCTTACAAAGGAAGCCAGACTGTGACTCCACTTGTAATAGAGTAATCCTAATCCTACTAGGACTAGTCATGTAACCCGCCCCTTCAACATATATAAGGAGGGGCAGGGCTCCCCAAGAGGGAGAGAGAACAAGAAACAATCTCTAGGGCTAGACACAACTAGAGGAGAGCCGACTTATGCGGCGAATCCCTCATGAGCATAATGAGACCTAGCCACAAACAGCATGTAGGGCTATTACCGGACGATGTTTCCCGAGGCCCGAAGCTGTCTAAATCCTTGTCTTGTGTGTTGATCCGCCTCGCGTCTCTCATCCCAATCGACCCCTCTCGAGCAACCACATAGATGCGTTGGCCTCACGACTAAGTCCTTTCACCAGGACATCTGCCTGACAATTCCACAACAGTGGGTGAAGAAAGGGAATCCTTATCTATTTATAAAGGCAGTGGATATCGAAACGCCTCCCCACTCGCCTCTAAACTCGCCTGTTCCCAAGGGCTGTGTAAACGGCATGGTTGGATTACCCACGTCCATATTGATGATAATCCTACAATAAGGGGATACGATCTCTGCTTTGACAAGACGTGCCAATGGAAACCGTATCTCGAAGCGTGGAACGGCGGAAGAAAACGGTTCGAAATAATGACCGGGTGGGCATGATGTCATCTCACCAAATTTGTCAGCAGATGGGACTCATGAAATATTATACTCTCTACGGCTGTGTGTGCGGTACTTGTGTTACAGATCCGGACATGTTCGTTGCGTCCGAAGACTATCTTGGAGTGTTCGGGAAGGAGAACCCGCCTTGCAATGCCGAAGACAATCTGTGCGCCGGACATCTCGTCATTGAAAGCCTGGTTCAGGGGCTACTGAGGGAGTCCTGGACTAAGGGGTCCTCGGGCGTCCGACCTATTGGACATGGGCCGGACTGATGGGCTGTGAAGATATGAAGATTGAAGACTCCACCCGTATCCGGATGGGACTCTCCTTGGCGTGGAAGGAAAGCTTGGCTACCAAATATGAAGATTCCTTTCTCTGTAACCGACTTTGTACAACCCTAGCCCCCTCCGGTGTCTATATAAACCGAAGGGCTTAGTCTGGAAAGGGGACATAGTCATACATGCTAGACTTATAGGGTTTTAGCCATTACGATCTCGTGGTAGATCAACTCTTGTAATACTCATATTCATCAAGATCAATCAAGTAGGAACTAGGGTATTACCTC
>LR880969.1:797138388-797149764 GCA_904067115.1 Aegilops sharonensis | reverse complement strand
CCCCGCCACACACACACACATGAAAAAAAACAACCAAAAGAGAAAACAGACAAGGGAAAACTTATGAGCACGGCGCGCTCCAGCTGCCGCATCTGCTCCAGCTCGGCCTGGGCAAAGGCCTGGATCCTATCCGTCCGCCCTCGCAGGCACCGGCTCACTGCGGCCATCGCCGCCCGGCCCGACAACCACCCGTCCTGAGCACCAGGGTGTGCTCTCCGCTGACCGCCTCTTCGGCGGCCGGCGCCTTCTCCGATGCTCTCGCCGATGCCTTCTCCGGCACCCTCTCTGGCACCATCACCAGCACGACGGCCGAGGTGACCTGCGGTGCCACCACCAGCAGCGCCTCGCTCGTCGACGCCTAAGGCGCCCCCTGTGGCACCGTCCACGGTGCCTCCTCCAAGACGGCGTCGCTGCCGCCTCCATCGGTCCCCGCCCGCTCGACCACATCGGTCCACGGTGGGGTGTCATCCCCAAGTACCACGACCTCCCGGTCGAGGTCCATCGCGTTCGCATAGCCGTCTTGGCCGCGCCCCCTCCCGGCGCCGGCGCAAAGACCATTGTCGCCGGCACCGTTGCTGCCGGCATCTCCGGCCATGCCGGCTCCTCTCCGGCTCGCGCCCACGTCGCCGCGGTGTTCACCCACGCCTGGGTCGACGCCCCCTCCAGCTCCGCCTCAACCCTGTTCCGGTCCCGCCAGGCCAGGCCTTCGGTGTCGGCCGGGTCCAGGCCGAGATCCGGATCCACCGGCTCCTCCTCCTCCTCCTCGTCATCGGCAGTGGTCCGGGTCCTCCGAAACGCGGCACCCTCGATGGACGCGGCGTCCATCGCTGCTAGCACCAATGAGATCGGCGACCTGAAGCTCAAATAAAGTAAACACACAAAAACCAAGCAGAGCCGCTCGGCCACTCAGACTCAAGCAAGAAAGGAACTTACCCGGGCACCACCGGAACAGTGGGCCTCGTCGGCCTCTCCTGCGGAGCACCACGCCTCCTCTTGGCAGGCGGTTTCAAGCCCCCGGCCGGGTTCTCTGCGCGCTTCATGGCCAGGGCCCGCGGCGCGACGTTGTCCTTCCCATGCGGCCGGCTCGCCGCCGGCGCCCCCGGGACGACCCAGCTCCAGTCGCGCCTCCTCCCCCTCCGCCCAGCGCCACTACATCAGCGACTCGCGTTAGCACCCCCAATACCGCCTCACGCCCGGCAATTTAAGAAATGCAGAAGACGAAGCTTACCCGCACGATGCCCTACGTCGACATCGGCGGCCGCCTCCTGCTCTCTGCCATGGGCCGCGGGCTCCTCCGAGTTGGCCCGCACCACCTGCGTCGGCGCCCGGTCGTAAGGATGACGGATGGCATTCAGAAGCACCTCCCGCGTCGCGTTGGGACGAACAAGAAGATGGGCAGCGGCAAAGTACGAAGACTAGGGACTCACCACGAGTGTTGGGTTCACGTGGCTGTACAGAGGCTTCCCGAACTCCAGTCGTCCTGCAACCCGGCCTTGGAGATATCGTTGACCCAGCGCGTGACCTGGTCCGCCCTCAGGCGCATGTTCGACATGCGGTTGGAATCCTGGAGTCCGGTCATCTGACCGATGAGATGGTTGCGCTGCTGCAGCGACATCACCCGATGGACGATGAAGGCAGTGATGAGGTCGGTGCTGGTCAGCCCTTCCTGCTCCTTCATCTCCGATACCCGCTGGCACAGGTTGAGCACCTCCTGCGACGGGTGTTTGGGGTAATAACCCCAATTCTGCATCGCCCGCGGCGGCGCGTCAATGAAGGGCGGCAAGTTGATGCGGTTCGCGCCGAGGTTGCGGACGTAGAAGAAGGAGTTCTGCCATTTCTTGGTAGAGTCCTCCAGCGGCATCTTGGGGCAGTCAGCGCCCGACTGCTTGGAGATAACGGCGGCCCCGCAGTCGGACATCTTCCCGGCCCTCGGCCCTTGCTGCTTCAAGGAGAAGAAGTGCACCCAGAGATTGATCGAGGGCTCGACCCCCAGGTACCCCTCACAAAGGGTGACGAAGCCCGAAAGCTGCACGATGGCGCCTGCACCAAGATGATGGGGCCGGAGCCCGAAGAACTCCAGGAAGTTGCGGAAGAAGGTGCTCGTGGGAAGGCCGAACACGTGCTTAAAGTGCGGATAGAAAACCACGCGCTCCGTGCCCTCGGGCCACGGCTCCCTCTCGCCCTGCGGCAGGCGTGCAGCGACCTCCGTCTCCCCCGGCAAGCGCCCAGTGGTGCGGAGATAGGCGATGTCATCCAGGGTGACGGTCGAGCCCATCCATGAGCCCGACGGCAGCACCATCAAGAAAAATGAAGAAGGAAGAAGGAAGAAGAATGGCGATGAAGCTCTACCCAAAACGGCGGGCGTCGCGACACGCGGCGGTCGAAAGAAGCAGATAGAGGATGAAGAGGCAGGGGAGCGCGAGTGAGAATGATTTCCGCTGGCCCCCTCGCCCCAATTTATAAGCAATGGTTTGAAACGTGGGGAAATGGGATCGTTTGCGCTCGCCCCTCCCACTTCCCCGCAATAAGTGCGCACGTACGCATGCAATAACTGCCTAGAGAATGGCAACCGACTTGCGTATGCTGAAATAAATCCGCGCGCGTGGGTCGAGGGCGCGCGGCGGCGGGCCCCAAAGCTTTGCCCTGTCCTGTCACGCGCGTGGCCTGTCAGGCCACTCCACCTTCCAGGCACCATGTGGCGCCCGCGTGAAGTCCAAAAGATTGCTCCAAGATTCGGTGGACTCTTCGGTTTCCCGCCGCGGCCGGGATGCTGCAATCCGGCTTCCGGAAGCCGGCACAAAGTGGGTGTTGCCGGACCCGGCGGTCACAAAATTCGCCTCCTCAAGGGGGGGTGGGGGGGGACTGCGAAGGCCCTCCCATCCGAACACGGCGGACCTTCACAGCTTCGGGGACTACTGTCGGGGGGATGAACCCCGGGCAGGCAACGGAACCCGGATCCTTTTCAAAAACAACGAGGCCAGCATCGCCCCTCAAGCCGGCTCGTGCTTGGCCGGGTTGCTCAACCCGGCCAAACTCTCCAACCCGGCCAGACTCCTCGACCCGACCCCAACGACCAGCTCAAGGCGGCCGAACCCGGCACACCAAGACTTCTCCAACAAGCCAGCCCCACCTTTGGCATGTTCCTCAACCCGGCCTTGGGTCAGCTCCCGTCCCATCCCAGCCGTATGATGGGACGAGTCTCCATCCACAGATGACCGAGGCAACAGTGCCCCGCCCATGCCTCTAGTCAGCCGGGGCGTGGCAACAGTGCCCCACCTACCCGCTGACCTGGGCCGGCGTGGCAACAATGCACCCATCATCACTGCTGACACCAGCAAGCGGCGACCTGACGGAGCGCCACTATAGCCGACTCAACCCGGCCACTCCCTGACGATCGACAACACGGCAAACAGTGCCCCTAGGCACGCGGGGCCCGCACCCAGAGTACCCGGCAAGCCCTGACACTCGGCGGGTCCTAGCGTCGGCTTCCCGGACAATGACAACCCGGCCCCATGGCCTTGTAACATTACCATTGTATCCCTGGGGGTTGACCTGTAAAACCCCCCAGGAGCCCTCATGCATACGGGCAAGAAAGCCAGAGAGAGATCAACTACTAGCAGCGCGCGCGCGCGCGCACACACACACACACACACACCGGGAGAAGGAGCGGCCTAAGCCCTGGCCAGCCTTCCTTCTTCCTCGATACAGCTCTAGGAGCGACTCTATACTGTTACATATAAACCACACTCGCCAGGACTAGGGGTGTTATCTCTCCGGAGAGCCCCGAACCTGGGTATGTCTTGCGTCACACACTCGCTCATGCCGACCTCGCCTCTGGAGCCCACCAGTGCCCTCGAGCCTACTCCTCCTCTCTTTAGCCATCCCTTGGCATCTGCCGTGCGCCCACCACGACAACAGGAAAGCTCCCAACAAGCAAAAGAAGAACAAGGAAATCTTTTTGGGTTTTCTCTTTAGCATGCGTAGAAAGTAAATTACTACAACTATTTTTTTGTTTTTCTAAAGTTTTTCAAACACACAAGAAGAAAGCAAGAAAATAAATCTAAGCATGGATGATATAATGAAAAAGTGTGAACACCGACAAATGGAATGATATGTGTGAACATGAATGTAATGCCAGTGAGAACACGTACTCCCCCAAGCTTAGGCTTTCGGCCTAACTTGGTAGTCGATCAGTAGCCTGGATGGTAGTAGGGATCCTAAGGAGCAGGCATCAACTCATCCCACCGATGAGACTCCCACTCAGCCAGTCCAGCAGCCTGAGCGTTCCGGTAGGCGATGATGTCTGCAGGCATAATCTTATATCCTCCCCTGGCAACAGGATCAAACAAAGCACATGCAGGCAATGGAATAACATCACAAGTTTAATGCTAAAGACCAGGTTATAAGGAATGGCGATGTTAGGACGATCATGTGCAAGAAATTGATGGTGTTCGATGGCTGCATGGTCTAGGTAAAACTTGGTCAGAGGGTAATCATGAGGGCGTATCTCAACATTGAATTGAGCCGCCAAACAAGTAGCAAAAATCCCACCATGTATTTTACCCTGAGATTTATTAAGATGGAGGCAACGAGCCACAATAGCTCCCAAGCTATAAGTGTTGTCGCCCAGTAATGCACGACATAAAACAACAAGGTTTGGTGAACTGAGCGAACCCACCTTCTCTCTAGCAAACAAGCATTTGGAAATGAAAAGGGCAAAGTAACGAACAACGGGAAAATGCAAGCCAACGGTAGTGCTAGCTGACACCCCTCTCTCATCTCCCACTGTCAAAGTGCGATAAAAGGCCTCAAACCCAGCCGGTCTAGGCTCAGCTAAACTTTCATCAGAAGGGATCATGCATATGTCACAAAATTCAGTAAGTGGTATCTGATGGTTTTCAACATATAAATCAAAGCTCACTTCAAGGGGATTATTTCTAGGCAGGAAAGTAAAACCCTGAACAAAGATGTTTGTGAGGATTTGGTGCTGGTCACACTCATCTGCGATGAAGTCGGTGAGGCCGGCATCTGCAATGAAGTCGGTGAGGCCAGTTGTCACTCCGGGGTTGCCGGATCATAACACGTAGTAGGTGACTATAACTTGCAAGATCGGATCTAAAACATGGATATAATAATGATAACATAAACGGTTCAGATCTGGGTTCATGGCACCCGAGCCCGAAGTGACAAGCATTAAGCATCACAAAGTCATAGCAACATCAATCTAAGAACATAATGGATACTAGGGACCAAGCCCTAATAAAACTAACTCGATTACATGGTGAATCTCATCCAACTCCTCACCGACCAGCGATCCTACAAAGGAATTACTCACTCCCGGTGGGGAGCATCATGGAATTAGCGATGGAGAAGGGTTGGTGATGATGAAGAACGAAGATCCCCCTCTCCGGAGCCCCTACGGACTCCAGATCTGCCCTTCCAAGGAAGAACAGGGCTTGGCGGCGGCTCCGTCTCATGGATCACGATAATTCTTTCTCCCTGATTTTTTTCTCCAAAAGTAGGATTTTATAGCATCGGTTTCTGGGTCAGCGGGGCCACCAGGTGGGTACAACCCACCTGGGCGCGCCAGGAGAGGGGGGCGCGCCCTAGTGGGTTGTGCCCACCCAGGTGCCCCTCTCCGGCAGGTCTTGGCTCCAGAAATTCTCTTTTATTATACAAAAATTCCTCGTGAAGTTTCCTTCCATTCCGAGAACTTTTATTTCTGCACAAAAACAACACCATGGTAGTTCTGCTGAAAACAGCGCCAGTCCAGGGTTAGTTTCATTCAAATCATGCAAATTAGAGTCCAAAACAAGAGGAAAAGCGTGAGAAAAAGTAGATACGTTGGAGACGTATCAATTAACAGCCACGGACGGACTGCTATAAGACATGAGTGAATAATTTGCTAAGTTGATTACCTTCTCCATGAGAAAAATCCCCGGCCACAGTCGCCCAGATTCTAGAATGTCGGTGCAGATAGGTGGCGGAAAGCGGTAGGGGTGAAACCCCATGCCTTTTCGAGCGCGCCTACGCCCGGCGCCAACAGTCGTGGAGCTTAGGGTGCAGAGTTGTGGAGGAGTCCGTGATGAGTGAGTGGGGACGAAGTGGGTGAGGGTTTTCTTTTTTCCTTTTACATGTGTGAGTGAACGCACACGATTCGCAGAGGCGACGGAGATGAATCATGTGCGATAGTAAATCACCGAGATTGAATGGGAATCCAAATTTCCTTTGTCCTTCATCCATGAGTTTTTTTCTATGATGATCATAAACCCTGCTAATCACCGTGTTAAAATTTGACACTTTTCCGGGTTCATTTACAATAATTAGGGGATTATGTGCATTTTGTAGGCATTAATGCACATAATTCAAATCCAAACAATTGGTGCTTGAAAAGGTGCACAAGAACGGTCTGGAAAAACCATACTCGTGGTATTTAGTAATTTCTCAATTCTTTTACAAGGAATGGGCAGAGATTTCAATGGAATGCGTGGCAATAGTCAACCACAGAGCATGGAGGGGAGTTTGCTGGGTTTTGTGCCACTTTGGAAGGGGTGTTGGGATGCACACAAAAGAGGCCTTTATGGTTACCCGGTTAACCGTTGGAGTATCAAACGACCTCCGAATGACACGAAACTTGACAGGCGGTCTACCGGTGGTATACCAAGGCCGCTTGGCAAACCTCGGTCCAATCCGAGACCGTTTAACACCCGGACATGAAAAGAGTTAAAAGGGAGCGCCGGGGAACATACGAGTGCCGGATTGCAAAACGGACAACGGGGAAAATGCTCGGATGCATGAGACGAACACGTATGCAAAATGAGAAGCACATGATGACATGGTAAAAATGCAGATGATGACATGGCAAAGAGAGACACGCAAGCAAATGACATGGCAACGACGGCGAATAACTGGAAGACACCTGGCGCATCGAAACCGGGGCGTTACAATTCAAGTTCAGACAATTGGTGCATGAAAGGGTGCACAAGAACGGCCTGGAAAACCATGCTCATGCCATTTAGTAAATTCTCATGCCTTTTACAAGGAATGGACAGATATTTCGATAAAATGTGTGGCAATAGTCAACACAGATGTTTGTTTGTTGGGTTTTCAACTATAGAAAAAATGAAATAAATACTTGGAAAACATGATGCCTAGAATGGTGTGGCCTCACCATGCCCTGGTAAAATTTGAGAAGGTTTGGCTTTTGTCGTCATGCACGCCCTTCATAAATGGAACCATCACCGAGGAAGTTCCACGCATTCGAGAGGGAAATCCCCAAGATTGAAGTGGAATCCAAATTTCTGTCCTAGTTTGTCATTCAGATTTTTCCAACGATCAACATGCAGCCTCAAATGCAACGTGTTCAAATTTGACATTTTTCCAGGCTCATTTACCATATGTATGGGATTATGTGCATTTTCTAGGCATTAATGGACACAACTCAAATTCCAACAATCAATGCATGAAAAGGTGCACAAGAACGGTCTGGAAAACCATGCTCGTGTTATTTAGTACATTCTCATGCCTTTTACAAGGAATGGGCAAATATTTCAAGGAAATGTGTGGCAATAGTCAACCATAAACATGTCGTTTACTGGGTTAACAACTATACAAAAAATAAAACACATGGTTGGAAAACATGACGCTTGGCGTGGTGCCATGGTATGGCCTCACCATGCCCTGGTAAAAATTGGAGAATGTTTCCTTATGTGGTGATGCACGCCTTTCATAAATCGAACCATCACCGAGGAAGTTTCATGGTTTCGAGGGGAAATCACCAAGATTGAAGGGGATCCAAATTTCCTTTGTCCACGAGTTTTTTTTCTATGATGAACATACAACCTGCAAATCACTGTATTCAAATTTGGCACTTTTCCGGGTTCATTTGCCATATTTAGGAGATTATGTGCATTTCCTAGGCATTAATGCACATAATTCAAGTTCAAACAGTCGGTGCATGAAAGGGTGCACAAGAACGGCCTGGAAAACGGTGCTCGTGTCATTTAGTAAATTCTCATGACTTTTACAAGGAAGGGATAGATATTTCGATGAAATGTGTGGCAATAGTCAACCACAAACGTTTGTTTATTGGGTTTTCAACTATAGAAAAATGAAATAAATGCTTAAAAAACATGACGCCTGGCATGGTGTGCCATGGTATGACCTCATCATGCGCTGGTAAAAATTTGAGAAGGTTTGGCTTATGTCATCATGCACGCCCTTCATAAATCGAACCATCACCGAGGAAGTTCAATGCTTTCGAGAAGGAAATCACCAAGATTGAAGGAGAATCCAATTTTCGTCCTAGTTTGTCATTCAGTTTTTTTTCCAACAATCAACATACCGCCTCAAATACAACGTGTTCAAATTTGACATTTTTCCGAACACATTTACCATATTTACGGGATTATGTGAATTTTCTAGGCATTAATTATGCACATATTCAAATTCGAACAATCGGTGCATGAAAAGGTGCACAAGAACGGTCTGGAAAACCATGCTCGTTCTATTTAGTACATTATCATGCCTTTTACAAGGAATGGGCAGATATTTCAAGGAAATGTGTGGCAATAGTCAACCATAAACTCGTCGTTTACTGGGTTAACAACTATTCAAAAATGAAATACATGCTTGGAAAACATGACGCCTGGTGTGGTGCCATGGTATGGCCTCACCGTGCCCTGGTAAAAATGTCGTCATGCACGCCTTTCATAAATTGAACCATCACCGAGGAAGTTTCATGGTTTCGAGGGGGAAATAACCAAGATTGAAGGGGGATACAAATTTCCTTTGTCCTTTGTCCCTGAGTTTTTCTCTATGATGAACATACAACCTGCAAATCACTGTGTTCAAATTTGGCACTTTTCTGGGTTCATTTGCCATATTTAGGGGATTATGTGCATTTCCTAGGCATTAATGCACGTAATTCATGTCACGCCCAAGATGCGACCCTATCCAAAAGGAACTCGAAGGTCTCACCAAGGATAGAAGCGCATCTTGAAGACGCTTTTGCAAGGTGGATATCATTACATCAACATTACATAATAGATGGGGATAAATACATAAGGCACAAATGCCACAAGAATACATCAACATCATATACAAGAGATCAACATCCGACTACGGATGAAAACATAAACAGAAACTCAAACGACATCCACCCTGCTAGCCCAGGCAGCCGACCTGGAACCTATCCCCAGATCGAAGAAGCAGAAGAAGAACTCAAGACAAGAAAGCATCGCTCTCGCGTCGTGATCATCGCAAACCTGTACCTGCAACTAGTGGTGTAGTAATCTGTAAGCCACGAGGACTCAGCAATCCCATTACCATGGGTATCAAGACTAGCAAAGCTTAATGGGAAAGGAAAGGGTAAAGTGGTGGGGTTGCAGCAGCGACTAAGCATGATATGGCGGCTAACATACGCAAATGAGAGCGAGAAGAGAGTCAAAGGAACGGTCGACAACTAGTAATGATCAAGAAGTGATCCTGAACTCCTACTTACGTCAAACATAACCCAGAAACCGTGTTCTCCTCTCGATCAACCCCGAAAAGAGACACTCACGGTTACGCACACAGTTGGTGTATTTTAGAAGAGTTTACTTCAAGTTTACTACAACCGGATATTAACAAATTCCCATCTGCCACATAACCGCGGGCACGGCTCTCGAAAGTTTATACCCTGCAGGGGTGTCCCAACTTAGCCCATGATAAGCTCTCGCGATCAACGAAGGATATTCCTTCTCCCTGGGAAGACCCGATCAGTCTCGGAATCCCGGCTACAAGACATTTCGACAGCAATAAAACAAGACCAGCAAAGCCGCCCGATGCGCCGACAATCCCGATAGGAGCTGCACATATCTCGTTCTCTGGGCAACACCGGATGAGACTAGCTACGAGTAAAACCAACCCTCGGGTTGCCTCAAGGTGTCCCCGCAGGCAGCTCGGTTCGGACCAACACTTAGACAAGCATTGGCCCGGGGGGGCTGAATAAAGATGACCCTCGGGTTAATTACTCCCAAGGGAAAATAGGTGGTGGTGAGGCAAATGGAAAACCAATGTTGGGCCTTGCTGGAGGAGTCTTATTCAAAGCGAACTGTCAAGGGGGTCCCATAAATCACTCGACCGCGTTAGGGACGCAAAATCCGGGAACATAACACCGATATGACGGAAACTAGGGCGACAAGAGTGGAACAAAACACAAGGCATAAGGCCGAGCCTTCCACCCTTTACCAAGTATATAGATGCATTAATTAAATAAGATATATTGTGATATCCCAACAAGTAAACATGTTCCAACAAGGAAAAACATCTCCATGTTCCAACAAGGAACAAACTTCATCTTCACCTGCAACTAACAACGCTATAAGAGGAGCTGAGCAAAGCGGTAACATAGCCAAACAACGGTTTGCTAGGAAGGGTGCAAAAGGTTAGAGGCTGACATGGCAATTTGGGAGGCTTGAGGAACAAGTGATAGGTAGCGCAGCATAGCGAAAGAATGAAGCATCTAGCATAGCAATGATAGTAGTGAGATCCAGGGTAGCGGTCATCTTGCCTGAAGTCCCGCAAGGAACAAGAACGAGTCCATGAAGAAGATGAAGCCACGAAGACGAACCAAGCGTAGACGACCGAATCCTCACGATCGCAACGAAACAGGAACTATCGAGAAGAAGCACACAACACGGTAAACACGCCACACATAAACAAGACATGATGCACATCCAAGCATGATGCATGACAAGACTACATGGAGCTACTCATGGCAAGAGATGATGCAAACAAGAGCAACACATCAAAGCAAGTTTAAATCAGGCCGGAAACAACATAGAACAATTCCGGTAAGTCCTCATATGCAAATTTCGAAATTGGTCCAGATCTGAATAAACCTTATGTTCAAGTTGTTAAACAGCAAGCTAAGATGCACCACGATGATCTACACGAAATTCTAGTCAAGTTACATATAAAGTTCATTAAATTCGGAGCTACGGCCTAGAAGATATGAGCAAAACGAGATAAGCATGGCATTGATGCAAAATGCATACAAACATCAAGCAAACACCTCAAAGCAAGGATGCAACATGATAATATGAAACTACATGCAAAATCAAGCAAGTTTCATATAGAGCACACTCAAAACGGAGCAACGGTTCAACACATACACCCTATACAAGTTTAAAGGACAAGCTGTCCAAAACAGCAACTAGGCATATTGCAAGCATCAAAACAACAAGCTACAGCATCCCAACGTAATAACAAAAGGCATGGGCATGATTTACAGGTAAATCATTACAAAACATGAACATTGAGCTATCTCCAGAAATCACTAGGACATGCTCAAACACACATGGCAAGATTGCAAATAATAACAGTTTCAGACTT
>LR880969.1:797121758-797138159 GCA_904067115.1 Aegilops sharonensis | reverse complement strand
GAGCACACTCAAAACGGAGCAACGGTTCAACACATACACCCTATACAAGTTTAAAGGACAAGCTGTCCAAAACAGCAACTAGGCATATTGCAAGCATCAAAACAACAAGCTACAGCATCCCAACGTAATAACAAAAGGCATGGGCATGATTTACAGGTAAATCATTACAAAACATGAACATTGAGCTATCTCCAGAAATCACTAGGACATGCTCAAACACACATGGCAAGATTGCATATAATAACAGTTCAGACTTTGCAGAAAATAACATCAGGTTGCAATGTTTAGAGCTATCAAACAACATGTTATAGGAACTTATCATGGCAAACAAAGGCATCGAATGAATCTAATAAATGCATAGAACAAAAGTCCCTTACTGACCATGAGCCAAAAAGGATCAGAAGATATGATGGCACCCATGTAAACATGGCAAGTTATATGACAGACTCATACATGGCAGGAACAACGATAAGTAGGCATGTTGGTGAGCTTGAACCACTCACCACAGAGCAATACATGGCATGGCAAGGCAACTCACAGTAAAAAGACATATTTATGAAGCTAAGCATGGAAATATCAAGTTCATAGGGTACACGGATCAACTACAAAAACCTTGGCAAAATTGAATAACATGTAAACAATCTGCCAGGAAACATTTTATAGCAAAAGTAGAGCTCGATTGACTCAAGATATGGCACTCCATAATTGCAAACAAGGGCATGGATGGATAGAGAATAACCATATGTTCAAAACATCCTTAGTGAACATCTCCAGATTATGCATATAATGACTTGTAGAAGCAGGTTAACATAGCAACAAAATATAACAGAATCTGTCAGGAAAACAGCAACAACAAGTACCCTACTTAACAAGCTTGATGCACACAGTACAGGAATCACAAAAATACATGGATAGCACCACTGGAAATATGGCATGACATAGATCAAAACTCATGTAGACATCAACCTCATAGTATGCACACATCAAATGCAACAAAAATGACAAATCAATAAGTTATAACAATTTCAGCAGGTTAACATTATATAGCACTCTTGCAACGAAGATTCAGGCATCAAGATGGACTCAAATGAACATGATGCAATGGAATGAAATGAAGTACTCGTTGAGACGAACAATTTGACATATTACACGCACGAAATGGATCTACGAATGCAGAGATATGATGGCATGAACATGGCATGAAAATTACTGCAGATTCGGGACTTAGGCAAATTTCAGAGGGGGGGAAGTCAACCTCGTGCACGGAAAACGAGGCGGCAGCGGATCTGGCCGGAGCTTCGCCGGAGATGGAGAGGAAGGTCCCGGGGCGACCTCCTCCGGCCGGATCTCGCCGGATCCGGCGCGGGGGAGCACGGGGAGGGCGGTGGAGGGGATCGGGCGGCGCGGCGGAGGGGCGCCGGACCCGGGCGCAGGAGCGGGAGGCCGCGGGCGGCCAGGACAGCGCCCGCGGCGGGAGGCCGCGGGGCGGCGGCGCCGGGGCACTCCGGCGAGGCGGCGGCTGGCCGGCGGGGAGGCCGAAGCCGCAGAGGCGGCGCGCCTGCGGGCTGCGGCCGGCGGCGGCGACCGACCGGGCCTGCGCGGGCCCGCGATGGGCTCCGCGGGCCGGCGGCGCGGGGCGGCGGCGGGAGGCCACGTGGCAAGCCACGATTGGCTGTGGGCGCGGGCGCGGACGTGTCCGGCTGAGGCTGGACGCGTCCGGCGGCGGAGATGGAGAAATCTAGGGTTTTGGGGGGATTTTCATCCGCGAATTTCGGGGGGAGGGGCTTATTTATAGGTAGAGGGAGCTAGGAGAGTCCAAATGAGGAGCGGTTTTCGGCCACGCGATCGTGATCGAACGACCGAGAGCATGGAGGGGAGTTTGCTGGGTTTTGTGCCACTTTGGAAGGGGTGTTGGGCTGCACACAAAAGAGGCCTTTATGGTTACCCGGTTAACCGTTGGAGTATCAAACGACCTCCGAATGACACGAAACTTGACAGGCGGTCTACCGGTGGTATACCAAGGCCGCTTGGCAAACCTCGGTCCATTCCGAGACCGTTTAGCACCCGCACATGAAAAGAGTTAAAAGGGAGCGCCGGGGAACATAGGAGTGCCGGATTGCAAAACGGACAACGGGGAAAATGCTCGGATGCATGAGACGAACACGTATGCAAAATGAGATGCACATGATGACATGGTAAAAATGCAGATGGTGACATGGCAAATAGAGACACGCAAGAAAATGACATGGCAACGACGGCGAATAACTGGAAGACACCTGGCGCATCGAAACCGGGGCGTTACAATTCAAGTTCAGACAATCGGTGCATGAAAGGGTGCACAAGAACGGCCTGGAAAACCATGCTCGTGCCATTTAGTAAATTCTCATGCCTTTTACAAGGAATGGACAGATATTTCGATAAAATGTGTGGCAATAGTCAACACAGATGTTTGTTTGTTGGGTTTTCAACTATAGAAAAAATGAAATAAATACTTGGAAAACATGATGCCTAGAATGGTGTGACCTCACCATGCCCTGGTAAAATTTGAGAAGGTTTGGCTTTTGTCGTCATGCACGCCCTTCATAAATCGAACCATCACCGAGGAAGTTCCACGCATTCGAGAGGGAAATCCCCAAGATTGAAGTGGAATCCAAATTTCTGTCCTAGTTTGTCATTCAGATTTTTCCAACGATCAACATGCAGCCTCAAATGCAACGTGTTCAAATTTGACATTTTTCCAGGCTCATTTACCATATGTATGGGATTATGTGCATTTTCTAGGCATTACTGGACATAACTCAAATTCCAACAATCAATGCATGAAAAGGTGCACAAGAACGGTCTGGAAAACCATGCTCGTGTTATTTAGTACATTCTCATGCCTTTTACAAGGAATGGGCAAATATTTCAAGGAAATGTGTGGCAATAGTCAACCATAAACGCGTCGTTTACTGGGTTAACAACTATACAAAAAATGAAACACATGGTTGGAAAACATGACGCTTGGCGTGGTGCCATGGTATGGCCTCACCATGCCCTAGTAAAAATTGGAGAATGTTTCCTTATGTGGTGATGCATGCCTTTCATAAATCGAACCATCATCGAGGAAGTTTCATGGTTTCGAGGGGAAATCACCAAGATTGAAGGGGATCCAAATTTCCTTTGTCCACGAGTTTTTTTTCTACGATGAACATACAACCTGCAAATCACTGTGTTCAAATTTGGCACTTTTCCGGGTTCATTTGCCATATTTAGGAGATTATGTGCATTTCCTAGGCATTAATGCACATAATTCAAGTTCAAACAGCCGGTGCATGAAAGGGTGCACAAGAACGGCCTGGAAAACCATGCTCGTGTAATTTAGTAAATTCTCATGACTTTTACAAGGAAGGGATAGATATTTCGATGAAATGTGTGGCAATAGTCAACCACAAACGTTTGTTTATTGGGTTTTCAACTATAGAAAAATGAAATAAATGCTTAAAAAACATGACGCCTGGCATGGTGTGCCATGGTATGACCTCATCATGCGCTGGTAAAAATTTGAGAAGGTTTGGCTTATGTCATCATGCACGCCCTTCATAAATCGAACCATCACCGAGGAAGTTCCATGCTTTCGAGAGGGAAATCACCAAGATTGAAGGGGAATCCAAATTTTCTTTGTTCTTTGCCCTGGAGTTTTTTTCTATGACAAACATACACCCTACAAATCACCGTGTTCAAATTTGGCATTTTTCCGGGCTCATTTACCATATTTAGGGGATTATGTGCATTTTCTAGGCATTTAGCGCATATAAATCCAATCCGGCTACAGGTGCACGGGTGTGATGTTAGGGACGTGGATTGTTGTTTGAGCGGCGCATCCTACAGTGCACACGTGCGATCCGCGTGGCTGGGTTCCGGCCAATCATAATGCAACACACGATAGGCTCAGCGCACAATGTTTCCAAAAGCGATGGAGATGAACCGTGTGCGATAATGAACGAGCAAAATTTTAAGGGAAGCCAAATTTTTGTTGTCGTTTGTCGTTGAGCTCTTGAATACCACCGCATTGTATGGCTGCCCGACCCCTTCATGCCAGAGCTCTCTACAAGCATCGTCCATGGCACCGCGGCGCACAATAACTGGTAAGGAAGCGATGGCATCCCGCCGCGCCGCGTTCCTCGCCGCCCGCAACCGCACACATGGTAAGGAAGTGATGGCATCTCGCCGCGCCGACTTCATCACCGGCGACGGTCAGACAGTTACATGGGCACACTTTGTGGCTGCCATGGCCGAATGGGTTGTGGATCTAGAGGCGGCCAAAGCACAGAAGGAGCAGAAAAGGCAGAAAGTAGTCAAGAAAAGGGAGTCCCGCCACCGCAAGAAAAAAGAGGCTGCACGCCGTGGTGAGGAGAGCTTGGCGGAGATCGAAGCACGGTGGGCTGCTGCCTACAAGGCCGAGAAGGAGAACGCCGGCGTCTGGCCAGCATGCCCCGATGGCAGCATGTGAGAAGTAGTTTAAGTTTGTAGTATTAGAGCAAATTACCAGTACTCCCTCCGTCGGTGTGTAAGTCATCTTATGAAAACCAAATAATCCCAAAACACTTAGGTGCGATGCATTAACTTCTACCTCGTTTCTTGTTTCTTGACATATCAACCAATAAGAGATGTGGGTGTGCATGTTTTTAATCACTTGAGACTACCAAACACGACATGCAGTGGTTAGTTCATTGCATGCAATGCTATTAATTAGCAAATAAACATTAAGTTCTCTCGTATTCCCCTCCTTCTTGGTCACGGTGCACAACCTAAGATGACTTATTCACCTAGACGGAGGGAGTAGTACTTTAAGTTTGTAGTATTAATGTACAATGTCGGTAAGAGCATCCTTTGAGGGCTTTGACCCGTTGATTAGCATGTGTGCCCGTGTGCGTTTTTTTGCGTTAATCATTAGAAGATCACATATCACACGGTTTCTATGCCGTACCCATTTGCACTTTTTTGCGTTATTGATCCATAAGTCAGTTACCTGTGCGATGTTTCCTCATAAACCAGGCGTACCATTGACCGAAAAAAATCAACTACACGTGTACATTTTTTTGGAGACGGGATCTGCCAACTTTCTTTTTTCTTGCACACGAGTATTTTACGCGCTTCGTCTGTGTTGTGTGTTTCCCCCACCCAAGTTTCAAGATTCGCAGTGAAATTTTCATTAGGCGCGCGATTTCAGAATTTATTCCTCCAACCACATCCCCACCCTCAGTATCTCCCCTCGCGCCTCCCCCTACCGACATCTCAAACCGCCGCCGCCGCGATCACAGCTTCAACCACATCTATGTTCTGCTCGGATCCAGTCATGTAACCCACCGATCCCTATCACGGCCCCGTATTGATTGCTTAAATGGCGCCTATGAAACATACTCGTGCCTCCAAATCCCCACTGCCAGGAGGTGATGGCGGTCCATGGCATGATGACTGTTGTGCGTGTTGACCCGGAGGAACACCTCGCCTCCGCCGCCGCCGCCGACATGGTGCAGGCTCTGGCCCAGATGAAGCGCCCCAGCGACTATCCCCCAGGACTTAATAGGTAAGATCTGACCAGCTAAATCTTACCAATACCAGTTGCAACGGCTATGATTTGTATGATTGATGTATTAAGCATGTTCGTGCCTTGTTTATTTTAGTACTGCACACTGTGTGATGTTCTAATATTACCGTGTGCAGCTCAATTTCACCAATACCAGCAACAAACTTACAATACATGACTCGGGATATCACTGGAGATGTTGTCCATTTGCTATTTTTAGTGGATGCTAACCCTGTTGTACTTAACATGCCTGTCCATGTACTTACGCAGGGTCATAACGGCCGATGCTGTTGTTTGCTGTCGAGGTTAGCTGCATCCCATGTCTTACAGTATTTCACATCATTTGTGCAATTACAGTTTAACTTCTACCATTTACTGGTTGCCTGTAGTAAGTAATGTGTTGCCTTTCCCCCTGCCCACAACAAGTGAACTTTAGGATGGTAAGTAATGTGTTGCCTTTCCCCCCTGCCCACACCAAGTTACTCTATTAGACCTCAGTACCTGATATTTTTCTCTTTTCAGTGGTTTCTGAAGCAATTTACTGATGATTACCTTGCAAACTACATGACCGGAGTGGAGGCAACTAAGGTTAAAGTATTTAATTCATGCTACCATGATAATGCTCTAGAAGTCTTCCTGAAGGCGGTGAAGGATGGGCGGGCGATCGTCACAAGGGGTTGGACAAAAGTGGTTCGTGCCTATGGCATGCAGGAAGGCACATTATGGGCATTCCGCTTCTTCAACACCGTCGGCAATCAAAATGATACACTTGTCTCTTCACCTTTACCGCCTTTAAATATTGTGATTCATCATAGTTAATTGCTGCCTAATCCTGTAATTATTGAACATATTGTACTGGTAATTTTATTTATGTATTCGTTGTTGAACCATTGTGTTGAGAATTTGAATTGCACGTTTCATACTTTTAAAATTTCCAATTCTAATAATAAATTACAGGCAAAAAGAAAAATATACAGGAGCTAATAAAATAATGTGCACATGGTTAGAAAAAAAACAACGTGTGCGATGCAAAAAGAGAACAGACGGTCATGGAACTTTGCAAACGGTTCTGGCAGTAAAAGCTTGTGATGGATATCCCAATGCCACACAGTTTTCTACATCAAATCGTGTGTGATATAGTTCATAAAAGCAAACAGTTAACCAAGGCAGAGCGTGTGTGATAGTTACACCTTTCACACATGTCGTGGAATTGTCACGGCAGATGTCCTAGTGGAAGGACTTAGTCGTGGAGCCATCGCAACTAGGTTAGCTTAAAGGGGTTAAACGGGACAAAGGACACAGGGAGTTTATACTGGTTCGGCCCCTTGCATTGAAGGTAAAAGCCTAATCCAGTTTGAGGTGGTATTGCTAAGGTTTCGATTACCAGGGAGCGAATACACTTGGCCTAGCTCTCGATCTCTTGTTTCTTGCCTCAAGCCGCCGCCGGGTCGTCCCTTTATATACATAGGAAGACGCCCGGCGGTTCATGGAGTCTCGGCCAGCTCATACACAACGTGTCCGGCTCGGTGACTATCTACAAATGCCTTACAATACAAGTCATACATACATGGCGGTTCATCCCCCTGGGCCTTAAGTCGCCTCTGGGTCTTGGGCCATCAACGGGCTCATATGATCTGCCAACTTCATTGGTAAGCCGCCAGTGGTATGACCCGACCCCTCCTGGGCGTTCTTGCCATTCTTCATTGTCTCCTTTAGTTCTAACAGTTTTCAATCTGGATGGATCATAAATCTTATGCGGAAGTAGTTTTAACTTTTATTTCTATCATCAGAACAGAACTTCTCCATAGCAGGTCTCATTGGAACACCCACACCTTGCTGGTGTCGCCACCTTAGGTTTAGAATTCTTACTTCTTTTTCTGAACTGTGTAGATCCAAAATTATTGCTCCATCTTGCGAAATCTGTTTGTACATACTTGGACAAATTTAGAATACCATAATCGCCATGGCGGCTTATCCCATAACTGTAATCCTCCATACGACACTAGGTCTTGTTTAAACCGCCACCATATGCTTTATAACTTGCATGATCCAGCAATGCTTTTCCGATTTAACCATGCTTTCATCCTTATGATTTGGCTCTGCATAATATACTTGATTGGTAAACTCTATCCGGCTTAATAGCATAATTCTTAATCTAGTAGGTATCATTAGTCCCCACTTAAGCCGCCGATTTGAATATCTGCATACTTCAATGTTCATCCTCCGGCTTAAGATATTAACCTTCATAGCACTTTTCCTTTTGAATTAATGGTCTGTCCTAATATCATAACAATTAAGCCGGCAATGTCTTCCTTTGCAGTAAAAAATGTCAAAGGCAAAAACTGTCACCTCTTGCAATTGGGTCGTTTCCCGAGTTACCCAAGAAGACTTGAACGAATATGTTCAGACAGGTGTCCTGGCCAAGAAAGACGTCATCCATTGGAATGTCCCACGCACGGAGACTCGCCCTAAGCCCAAATATGGTGAAGTAGTTGTGTTCATGGATCATATTAACCGGAGCTTCAGACCTCCCGGCTCAAAAAATTTCCGTGATGTGTTACATTTTTTCAAGCTCCATCCACAAGATATCGGCCCAAATTCCGTCTCAAATATATGCAACTTTCAAGTGTTCTGCTAGGTATACCTTCAACAGGAGCCCACCGTAGAACTATTCGGAGAGTTCTACTACTTGAACTGGCAAAATGAATTCAGTGGCGGGCCTAGCCTCGAACTAGGTGACATGTCCATACAGCGCCCGAAAGAGGCCACCTTTCCAGCTGTTGCTCTTCCCACTCACCCCAAACTGGAGCCAGACTTGGTTTTATTGCCAAGATACATTACCATAAGGAGAAAATCCCTTGCCAAGTTACCGCGCCAGCCGGCTTAGTAGCAAACATCATCTTCCAGATCGTATCAGCACAGCAGAACGAAAGAGATATGTGCCGGTTTATGCAAAAATCCGGGCCTTCATGGGCAACGGCTTGACCGGAATTGATCTAGTCTGCTGCTGGGTCGCCTGGAGAGTCTTGCCTCTAAGTCGCCGGCCTGGTTTAATGTGTGAGTACACCGGCGAGCTAACAGATCCTCAGCGCCACTGTCATATCGAAATAACTAAGGAAGACATCAATAACATGACCAAGACTCTGCTCAATGAGAGCTTGGAAGATTGCAGTCAATTTGGACTGAATCCTTTCTATACTCTGAATGAACCGCGAGCTGTAAGTTTTTGAATCCAACTCTTAGTTAACTCCCATGTTGATTTATATTGTCTTCTTATACTCACTGAAACATTTATAGGCCGATTCACCTTTCTGGACCAAGAAGCTTCAGAAGAAACCAAAGAAAACCCGGGGAAAGAGTAAGGCTGTCAAAAAGCCTGCTAAGAAGAAAACCAAAGCTGCCGAGTTATCTGATTTAGACAATCGTGATGATGATGAGTAGTCGGAGGTAGAACTTGATTCTCTTGGCTCATTTTTTGTTCATCTTATTGACAATGACCATTATCAGGATGATGCGGAAGCCAGCTGTGCAAATGATGATGAGGTAATTATCCTTTCCTCCGGCTCAGAACCTCTGCCAACACAGAAAACTCGACAAGCAAACCGGGAAGTAAGATTTTCTCACCCTTTAGCTCACTTGGATCCCAACTTTCTTATGAAGAAGCAGCAACATGAAGCTCGCCGCACAACCCAGAATAGTGGCGGCGGAGTGTTATCCTCCGGCTTACCTTATACTCCAGCACCGCGCAAACGTCGACCGGAGCTTTCAAAAATTTCTGACTAAAATTATCCCAAGGCGGGCCTTTTCCGTCAACCCCTTAATCCATCTGATTCCAATTATCAGGGTACATCTCATTCCTCCTCCGGCGACTCAACGGGGACTCAAATCCCAACCTTCAAGACTGTGCCTGGGTAAGGGTATATTTAACCATTCAACTCTTCATGCCTGATGGATAAGCTAACATTTTTGTGCACTATTTTCCGTGGTATGGCCAAGCCCAGTAAGAAGGCGAAATTGAACAAGCCAGCTGAAGACTCCAACCCTTCTGAGCCGGAAAAACAAATGCCACAAACTTCTCATCCAACTGCTGAAGCCATCGTTGACGAACCGCCACCAGAAGAGCATGATCTTACCTTTGATCATATGGATGTTGAACCGGTCATCCCTAACCCGCCGAGTCCCATCAAGCATGCTGAAGAAAAACCTGATGATGTCGTCATCACCGGGTTTGGTTATACAGCACCGGATAACCCCACTGTCTTATCCAAGCACATCGCCAAAGAAGAAATTGCTGATGTTGACAGATGCAAGTGGAAGGTGGACTTGGAAGAGTACTCCCAGTTCAGCGCCCGAGAAATCCATTCTGGTTATTTGAACCGTCTATGCACTAGCCGTGACTTTGAAGCTGGCTTAGTCAATTTGATTAAGGAACGTTATGAGGTAATCCAATCACTATTCTCTTCATAAGTATATGCTTATCAGCCGCCAAGTCTATAGAATATGATAAAATTGAATATGCTATAGACTTCCAAATAGTCATAAAAATTGCACATCATCACTAGTAGCCCCCAAGGGACGACTTAAATGATGTAATTAAGCCGGGACTTTAAATAATAGTAATGAACTTTGCATCTGTAGCCCCCAAGGGTCGGCTTAACAAGCATGTTAAGCCGGGACTTGCAGTAACAAAAATCAACTTTGCATCTGTAGCCCTCAAGGGACGGCTTAATCATTCATGAAAAAACCGGGACTAATCATCCTGTTTGAAATCAATAATCCAACCTGTAGTCTTTATAAGCCCGATCACATCATTTGCTCGGGTCAGCAAATAATTATGTCTTAAAAAAGAGCAACATGCATTAGCCCCCAAGTGCCAAGGATAATACTTGTATTGTGTTTGGGACTTCATAGATAATCATGATCATAATACAATTCATATTTGTTGTATGTCACAGAATGAACTGATTGAGAAGGATTCGCAGCTCAATGATCTGAAGGCCAACATAAAAACTCAGCAATCTGAGACATCCAAGGCCACGTCTGATCAGAAAACTGCTTTAGAAAACATTGAGCAGCTTAAACAAAGTTTCAACACTGAGAGGAACGGCTGGGAGACCGAAAGGGTGGCTCTGTTAAAGAGAGCAGAAGATGTTGAAACCGCACTTAAACCGGTGACTGGCGAGTTGTCCGGCTTAAGGCAACAGATCAATATCATGTCGTCAACCATCTTTGGTAAGTAGGAAGCATGTCTCCCTTGCACCTTAATAATCATACTATAAACAGCTGCCGACTTACTCATAATTTTACTGATATAGGTTCTCGGAGCGCCATATTGGGCTTAGATATGCGCACTCGTATTTAAGCTCTCTACACTCTTGTAGAACAGTTATATATTGGCACCCAACGTACCATTGCTCCTGCTATGCACAAGAAATCTCTATCCCCTCTCATCAAAGACACATTGGAGAAGTTATCCGTGCTTCCCCAAAGGATTGATGATTTAAAACCGGGAGCTACTAGAGCCAGTGCCTTGACTGCTTTAAGTCGGGCAAAGGCATGGCAAGCAGATCTTGATCCAGAGGATTTAGCCAATGGCTGCCCCAGCGTTAAATAGGAAAAATCTGCCTTCAGTGCTGATGATTTTGCAGAAATAGCAAGAGGAATGCATCCATTAGCAAGTAAGTTGGCTGATGAAACCAATCTATCCACATACCAGGCGGCTTATGACGCTGAAAACAAGAAAGTGAAAGCACTGGTTCATCCGTCGACGAGTCTCATCCTGCCGATTCGTAAGCACACCTTCGCTCCTGATATTGATCCATCAAACCTTATTGATGATGAAGTTGTGTTTAGAGAGTTGAATGGTATCAACTGGGCTACTCCTGACTTCTAGCTGATGGATAACCAAGGAGCTGAAGATGAAGAAGAGGTGCAGGATGATCTGGAGGCTTCAACCCGCCAACAGTCATGAGCCAGTTTATTAAGCATAATACTTTGTTGTGTTGACATCTCCAAAGCACTTATCCTCATTGGGCTATCAGATGCCTTGTAACAGGCTAGTTAAACCCCTGATCTGTCGTGTCATCGTGCATGTTTTGTTTACATAAAACTGCTGTTGTGCCAATCGAAGATCTGCCACTTATGCTTATGATAGCATTAGTTTATGCAAATCAAACTTATCATTTTTCCTCATATAAAAATCTCTGGGGACAAACAGTCCATAACCAGGGCCTGCCTACTCGCAACCTTATATAATCATAACAAAATATCATACCTGTGATATTGGTTCACACTGCCGGTTTATCATATACCGTGCAATGAAGGTAATAACCCGGAAACAGAGCATAATTTTTTTGTTCAATTAGTCATGCTGCCGGCTTATAATGCCGCATGCAAAGGACATTTTCCATAGCCTAGAGCATAACACTCCAAGCATACCCTGGTGACTCATAGTCAAAAACCAGGCTGGGTGAAATAAAACCCCAGAGAGGCTCATAATATGAACCATAAGGCATGATAGCCATCATGAGTTTCCAATCAACATGTCACAAGAGGCAAATCTCAAAAAAAGGAATCTTCAAATCAAATAAAAGTCAGAAAACAAGGCTTTCATAGGCGGCCAGGCCTAAAACCCAAGTGCTTTTCATGGGCTTGCACAGCCGCTAGCTGAATCTTCAAACCTTGTAAGCCGACCTCACATAAACAACCGCCGTTTTAACCTTGATAAGTTCAGGGTCTAAATAAGATTGACTGTCAAGAGTTTGGCGGGTTATACCAGGATTACCTGGGCGGAGTGGCAGATGGACAAGGCAGGATCAACTGAAATTGTCTGGTGCTATGCACCTGGCGTTTCAAACCAAGAGGGAATTATTAAAGCTATGTTCTGTGAACAGGGAGCACCCAACTGATATATTTTTGAGCTGTGCTCACCGGGTACCTATGTTTGAGCTGTGCTGTGCAGCAGACTCTCTTTGGTCCCGTTAAACCGGGCGTCAAGCCCCCAAGTGATCATATGAAGTGACAATAAAGACTCATATTCAGAGAAATGAAACGACAAAGGCCCTGAATTATCAGGGATGCCAGCTTTATTATATTCATCATAATATATACATTATCAAAATATTTACATCATAAGAGTCAGTGGCTCAGGTGTAATAAGGTCGAAGATGAGCAATATTCCACAACCGGCGGGTCTCCTCCTCTGACGTGCGTGAGTCCTTGTGGTCTCTAACATTGATAAGGTAGTATGACCCATTGTTCAGATTTTTTCTGACCACAAAGGGCCCTTCCCAAGGTGGGGATAGTTTGTGCATATCAGTTTGATCCTGGATAAGCTGGAGCACCAAATCACCTTCTTGAAAGGTTCTAGTTTTAACCGGCTGGCGGCTGTGATAACGGCGTAGATCTTGCTGGTAAATCGCCGAACAAGCCGCCGCAAGGTCACGTTCCTCATCTAACAGGTCAAGTGCATCCTGACATGCTTTTTCATTATCAACTTCAACATAAGCCGACACACGAGGCGAATGGTGATGTATGTCACTAGGGACAACCGCCTCTACTC
Organism: Aegilops sharonensis; assembly: GCA_904067115.1. Classification (NCBI taxonomy): domain Eukaryota; kingdom Viridiplantae; phylum Streptophyta; class Magnoliopsida; order Poales; family Poaceae; genus Aegilops; species Aegilops sharonensis. Next base: position 797,125,029 of record LR880969.1, on the reverse strand, counting down.
CATAAACCATGAAGAAAGGCGTGTAACCCGTAGATCTGTTGGGGATGGTATTGATACTCCATAACACTAAAGGTAACTCCTCCACCCAACAACCCGGTGTCCTTTGTAAAGGGACCATAAGCCGGGGCTTGATGCCTCTCAAAATTTCTTGATTGGCTCTCTCAGCTTGACCATTGGACTGGGGGTGAGCCACTGATGATACATCAAGTCGAATATGCTCTCGTTGGCAAAACTCTTTCATAGCACCTTTGGACAAATTAGTGCCATTATCAGTTATAAAGCTATGGGGAAAGCTAAAATGGAAAATCACCTTTTTGATGAATTGAACCGTCGTCGCCGCATCATACTTACTAACCGGCTCTGCTTCAACCCACTTTGTAAATTTGTCAACCGCCACCAAAAGGTGGGTCCTTTTATCCTTGGACCTTTTGAAAGGTCCAACCATGTCAAGCCCCCAAACTGCAAACGGCCAAGCGATTGGAATCATCCTCAATTCTTGAGCCGGCACATGAGCTCGTCGTGAGAACTTCTGACAACCATCACATTTATTGACCAAATCCTCTGCGTCAGCATGAGCCATGAGCCAATAAAATCCATGACGGAAAGCCTTGGCTACGAGAGACTTAGAGCTGGCATGATGACAACAACTTCCTTCATGAATCTCTCGTAAGATCTCACATCCTTCCTCAGGAGACACACAACATTGAAATGCCCCTGTGACACTGCGATGATGCAACTCTCCATTGACGATAGTCATTGACTTAGACCGTCGGGTTATCTGCCAGGCCAAAGTTTCATCCTCTGGTAACTCGCCCTCGTCATATAAGCCAAATATGGGACCTTCCAATCCGGAATAGCATGAAGAGCCGCCACCAATTGTGGTTCCGGGTCAGGAATAGCAAGATCTTCCTCTGTTGGCAATTTCACTGAGGGGTTATGCAGGATATCCAGAAAAGTGTTAGATGGCACCGGCTTATGCTGGGACCCTATCCGGCTCAAAGCATCAACCGCCCCATTTTTCCTGCGATCAACATGTTCCACTTGATAACCTTTGAAGTGACCAGCAATAGCATCAACCTAGCGGCGATAAGCCGCCATGAGTGGATCCTTAGAATCCCAAGTGCCTGAAACTTTCTGAGCCACCAAATCCGAGTCACCGAAACACCTCACCCGGCTTAAATTCATCTCCTTAGCCATCCGAAGACCATCAAGCAAGGCTTCATAATCAGCTGCATTGTTAGTACAAGGGAACATCAACCTTAAAACATAACAAAAATTATCACCTCATGGGGAAGTTAAAACAACTCCAGCCCCCGAGCCTTCCAACCGTATGGATCCATTGAAGTGAATAGTCCAATATGTGCTATCCGGCTTCTCCTCAGGCATCTGCAGCTCTATCCAATCGTTTATGAAATCCACAAGTGCATGAGACTTGATGGTTGTGCGAGGCATGTACTTCAAACCATGTGGTCCAAGCACAATGGCCCACTTGGCTACCCGACCCGTGGCTTCTCTGTTTTGAATAATATCCCCTAAGGGAGCAGAACTAATCACAGTAATGGGATGACCCAGAAAATATTGCTTAAGTTCTCGACTAGCCATGAACACCCCATATACAAGCTTCTGCCAATGCGGATACCTCTGTTTGGACCCAATGATCACTTCACTAATGTAGTAAACCGGCCGTAGAGCCGGATATTCTTTGCCTGACTCCTTCCTTTCCACCATAATCGCCACACTGGCAGCTCGGCTGTTAGCAGCCACATACAACAACGAAGGCTCTTTATCAATGGGAGCAACAAGAACCGGCGGCTCAGCTAACTGTTTTTTCAAGGCCTTAAACGCCTGATCAGCAGATCTGTCTTCTTCATCATATGGTATAAAGTGATAGCCTTCTCATCCAACCGGCTTATGAACCGGCTTAAGGCCGCAATACGACCTGCCAGACACTGGACATCATTGATACACGCCGGTTTAGCCAGGGAAGTGATAGCCTTTATTTTCTCTGGATTAGCTTCAATACCTCGTTCAAAAACCAGAAAGCCTAAAAGCTTGCCTGCTGGCACACCAAAGACACACTTGGCCGGGTTAAGCCTCATCTTGTAGACCCAAAGACACACCAAAGACACATTGCGCCCAATCTGATCATGAAGGCAATTTTGCACACATCGCTGGTAAGTCGCCTGGGCACTCTTAAGCCCAAAAGGCATAGAAACATAACAGAAGGCTCCAAAGGGAGTGATGAAAGATGTCTTCTCCTGGTCCTTAACTGCCAATTTGATCTGATGATAACCAGAGTAAGCATCCAAAAAGCTCAAACGCTCACAACCCGCCGTAGCATCAATAATCTGATCAATACGGGGGAGAGCAAAGGGATCAGCCGGACATGCTTTGTTAAGATCCGTATAATCCACACACATGCGCCAAGTGCCGTTTTTCTTAAGCACCAGCACCGAGTTAGCCAACCACTCAGGATGAAAAACTTCAACAATGAACCCAGCTGCCAAGAGCCGGGCCACTTCTTCACCAATGGCCTTGCGCCTCTCTTCATTGAAATGACGAAGGAATTGCTTGACCGGTTTAAACTTTGGATCAATATTGAGAGTGTGCTCAGCTAGTTCCCTTGGTACATGAGGGAGTCCTGTATTAGGGGGTATCCAGACAGCCGGACTATATCCTTTGGCCGGACTGTTGGACTATGAAGATACAAGATTGAAGACTTCGTCTCGTGTCCGGATGGGACTCTCCTTGGCGTGGAAGGCAAGCTTGGCAATATGGATATGTGGATCTCCTTCCTTGTAACCAACTTTGTGTAACCCTAGCCCCCTCCGGTGTCTATATAAACCGGAGGGTTTAGTCCGTAGGACAACAACAATCATACCATATCGTGGTAGATCAACTCTTGTAATACTCATATCATCAATATAAATCAAGCAAGAAGTACGGTATTACCTCCATCGAGAGGGCCCGAACCTGGGTAAACATCGTGTCCCCCGCCTCCTGTTACCATCCGCCTTAGACGCACAGTTCGAGACCCCCTGTAACGCCCTCGATGCGGCTATATCTCCCACGTGTCGAAGCACGACTTAGAGGCATAACCGCATTGAAAGCAATGTCGCAAGTGAGGTAATCTTCACACAACCCATGTAATACATAAGGGAAAGAGATACATAGTTGGCTTACAATCGCCACTTCACACAATACATGAGTAAAGCATTACATCATACAGATACAATCAAGGTCCGACTACGGAACCAAAATAAAAGAAGAC
>LR880969.1:797000378-797028849 GCA_904067115.1 Aegilops sharonensis | reverse complement strand
CTCTCTCTCTCTCTCTCTCGTGTTCTTGAGATGTCACAATCTTGATGTATCGCGGGCTTTGTTAATATAGTAGGATCATATGGTGTTTTCCCCCTCTCTATCTTGTGATGAATTGAGTTTTCCCTTTGAGATTTCGTTTTATCGGATTGAATACTTTTGTGGATTTTAGAACATTTGATATATGTCTTGCAATTGAATACTCGTGGTGAAAATGGGGTATCGTATTGATTCACTTGATATATGTTTTGGCACTCAACTCGCGGATTCCCGAGATGACATTGGGGTAATCTATGCATAGGGGTTGATGCACGTTCTTGTCTTTATTTCTCCGGTAGAAATCTTGGGGCACTCTTTGAAGTTCTTTGTGTTGGATTGAGTATTATGAATATGAATTTACTTTGGTGTTATTTTAGTACGAACTCTAGGATAGATCGAACGGAAAGAACAGCTTTATGTTATTTTAGTATGAACTCTTGAATAGATCGAACGGAAAGAATAGCTTTGAGGTGGTTTCATATCCTACAAACAATTTATTCTTATGTTCTCCGCTAGATAGGAACTTTGGAGTGATTCTTCATCGCACTTTGAGGGGTGGTTATATGATCCAATTATATTAGCACTGTTGGGAGATTGCACTAGCGAAAGTACGGACCCTAGGCCTCATTTTCAAGCATTGCAATACCGTTTTTGTGCCCGTTTACTATTTGCTACCTTGTTGTTTTTATTTATTTAGATCATAAAAATATATTCTACCATCCATATTACACTTTTATCACCATCTCTTCGCCGAACTAGTGCACCTATACAATTTGCCATTGTATTAGGTGTGTTGGGGACACAAGAGATTTCTTGTATTTGGTTGCAGGGTCGTTCAAGAGAGACTATCTTCATCCTACGCCTCCCACGGATTGATAAACCTTAGGTCATACACTTGATGGAAAATTGCTACTGTCCTACAAAACTCTGTGCTTAGAGGCCCAACACGTGTCTACAAGAATAAAGTTGCGTAGTAGACATCATATGTCCTTCTTGTCAGAGTCATCTCAGCCCAATTTATAACTACACAACCAATGATAGATAAATATTATACCTCACTCATTATCTTCTATATTTATACTTAATGCTTTAATTGTAGTTATTATTTGCTACCTGATTTAAATTTGTGCATGCAAGAATCACCCTGCCTTCCGGTATTTCCGTTATGCAAGGTGGCGTGCATTTCATCGCCCTTTGATGAATGTTTCAAGTCTCACCAACGGTTCGCGAGTGCAGTTAATACGATATATGTGTGGGAGCCTGTATGCACGCAACAAGAGACACACGAGTGGTTTTGAACCCATGGAGGCAGATTTGACTGTTGCAAGTTGACAATAGATGGGCTTGGTATACTAGTTGTCCCTCTAACACCTTGTATATTCATGTTGGGATTATCTTAGATTCAAATTAATAATCATACACCTAATCATACATAAATATTACCCCACGGTCTCTGCTATATTTACATATAATTTTTTTAATATTGCCGATTCATATTTGTACACGTGAGAAACATTCCCGCGTTCATTATTTCGGTTGCGCAAGGCAACAGGCATATCATCACCTCTGATAAATGATTTTGGTCTCATCCATAGCTCACAGGTGCAATCAATTACATACGGTTTCCATTGTATATCTTAAGTTGCCACAATTTCTGCAACGTGCAACCAAATTCGTCTTTGTCCCAGCTTTGGTGTCCTTGCCTTCCAATGTCCTCACATGGAATTCAATCAAAATTGAAATATCGCCTGAGCAGTAATGCTTCCTCTGATAAAATAAAAATTAATCATTTTTTTTGTTTCAGAAGATACGAGTTGACCAAGAGGAGTCCAACATTTCTCCTCAACCCACCAACGTTGTCGCTGGTTTCTTTACCCTCCATCGGTCATGCGTCAACAGGATGGCAAGGGAACCCTACATTTGTGTGTGTCTTGTTCAGGGTCCTTGAGCATTTGTGTGTCTGTGAAGTTGGGGCAATGGCGGCGATGGGAATAATAGCTCCCCACTTTCTCCATGTTGATGTACTTCCTCGGTCCAAGACCGTCGGGCATACGTTCTAGTGCAATTAGTGTTTTTCCAAGGTAGCGATGTCCTAGAAAGGGGATGACATTGCATCGTGTTTTTGTTCTTTTGTTCCATCTCTGTCTGATGAAACTCAACGATATACAACTCCATCGTAGGACTTATGAGGTTTGTGTCCTCCTCCCATGTCTTTCTGGCTCATTTCAGTTGGGTGGACCCAACACATTGATCTCATTCCCAATTTTCCAATCATAGCCAACTTTTTCTTTCTAAAAGAAGTCAACTTTTGCTACCCCTAAAAAATACTTTTGCTGAAACTTGAGTGGATGATTTTTCCCTATACAAATCTCACCCATCTTGTAAAAAAGGCATGTCTCCTCACATCCAGCCACCCTCGCTTCTCGCCGTTGTCGCTCACGGCCTGCCTCACCTTCGATGGTCCTGTGAGCCTTGGAGGTGCAGTGGATCCCGGTCCACCACCAGCAAGAGGGCTCGTTTCTTTCTTAGCTTTTGTGTGGTAGTGAGGCATCCACATCCTCGAGTTGGAATAGGGCAATTTCTGATGTGTCCCCATTCCGGCGGTGCGATCAATGGCAGTGAAAGGCGCGTGAAGGTTATGTCCCATCATGCATCGTGCGCTCATGTAGTCAGCACCATTGTGTCGTTGAAAATTCCGAGATGGGTTGAAAATTTCATGCTTACTTGAGTCGTTGTTCCTTTGGTAGACCTTAATATATTGGAGATTTCTCGCATCAAATGGGAGATTGGGGCAGTGGAAAGAGGAGTGGAGGAGGGGCTAGGGAGGACATACATACCTGCAAATTCAAGGAACGGAAGACAAATATTGTGGGCGACAGTGACCGGGCGGCGAGTGTTGCGGCGGTTGCAACTAGTGGTCAGAAATAGAAGGAACCTTGGCAAGGTTTCACATCCTCTTAGTGTCAGAAAGATCTAGCGGCATGCAGGAGACGGGGACGGGGATACCTCGATCTGAGGTCGGCTGTGTGAGTCGGCGTAGGCCAAACTTCCAGGACAGGTTCATTTCAGTTGGACCTACCCAACACATTTCACTCATTCCCAACTTTCCAAATACAACCAACTTTTGCCACACAACTTTTTCAGTTGTGATTTTAGTTTCAAATGGTGTGAGTTGAATTATGAAGCCCATAACCTTGCCAAGTTCTCTCTCCACTGCAGGGTCGCGATCTATAGCTTGGTGTTCCTCATGACCCTTTATGTATCTCTATGACCACCTCTTCTCATTAATACCCATGCCTTTTTTCCCGTGTTTCTTCGGCAGGAGTATTTTTTTACGTTTTGTGTCTGTTCAGGGCGACGAGGCGGTCACATCCTAGAGTTGGAATAAGGTCCTTTCCTGCTTTGCCTCGGATTGGGTGGTGCGTCGAGTGACGGCCGATGCGGGAAGGTTATGTTCCGCCTGATTTGGTTGAATCATGCGGCATGTGCAGGTGCAACCAGTGCCGCTGTGTTAAGGTCCGTGAAATTTCAATCCATCTCCAAAAGTACATGTATCTCTAAGGTGCACACACTATTGTATTCACTCCCCTCTCACGCATAGTCTTCAAAATACCAAAACAAGACAGATGTAGTCATTTATTTTTGGAAATTGATTAATACTCCCTCCGTTCCTAAATATTTGTCTTTCTAGAGATTTCAAATGGTCACCACATACGGATGTATATAGACATATTTTAAAGTGTAGATTCACTCATTTTGTTTCGTATGTAGTCACCATTTGAAACCTCTAGAAAGACAAGTATTTAGGAACGGAAGGAGTAGATGTAGTCATTTATTTTTGGAAATTTCATGTAGTCAGCTCATGAAATTTCGATCCACCTCCAAAAGTACATGTATCTCAAAGGTGTTTGTCTCCAAAAAGAGTATCTCTAAGGTGTACACGCTATTGTATTCACTCCCCTCTCACGCATATATAGTCATTTATTTTTGGAAATTAATTAATAGATGTATCCCCTTGAACAAATCCCTCTGCAGAGACAAAAAGGTTTCTTGGTTTAATTTATTTTTTACAGGTTTTAGGTACTACACAATATTCTTCTCTTCTAGTAAGAGATATCTCTATCCCAAAGGTGCGAGTATGACACGAACGATGATCCCAAAAAAACTGCCATTTTTGTCTCTGTCTCTCTCAGCTACTACTGGCATGAAGGACGGCACTGTCGCTGCGTCTCTTGTCTCACACCGGCAGCCCAAGCAGCAGGCCGATGTGGCCGGACTCGGCGCTCAAGCTGCTGGCCTGGAAGCGCGCCGGCGGCGACCTCAGCACGCGCGCGGCCGGCCCGAACCCGAGGGTCAACTCTAGATCAATTTCGCCGTCGTCCTGTGCCACCTGCGGCACAGGGGCGCTCGCGCTCTGCTCTGCCTGGCTCACGTGCGAGCCCGCCTCGGCCTCCGACGACGACGACTCCCCCGTCTTGTGCTTGTCTGCCAGCGCCTTGCCGTCGTCTTCAACAACGTGGTCGTGGCTGCCGTCGGACTCCCCCTCGTGGCCACCGTCGCGCTTGGACCTGGCCGCCGAAGAGGAGGAGGACGCGCGCTTGAAGCTGGCGCGGCCAGCGGGCGAGACGCGGAGCGCGGCGGACGCGCGGTCGATGCTGTCCATGGGGATATGGCGGACGCCGTAGGCCGCGACGAGGCCGGGGTGCGGGGCGGCCTGGTCGGCGGCGACCCGGGGGATGCGGCGGCCCTCGAGCACGGCCTGGACGGCGGCCTGGCAGGCCTCCCAGTTCCCCGTGGAGAAGAGGCCGGAGGCGCCGTAGACGGGGTTGGCTGCGCGGCCGCACGCCTCGTAGAGCAGCGAGCGGAAGAGCGCCGGGCGGAGGGCGGGGTCGGTGCCGGACGCGAGGAGGTTGAGCAGCCCCGCGCGGCCGTAGAACTTGGCGAGGAAGACGGTGGCGTTGGCCTGCGCGTCGGGGGTCCGGATCCAGGCCAGGCAGGGGCGGATGGTGCAGTCGTCGGCGCAGCCCTTGCGCAGCACCCGGCAGCCGTTGCAGCTCGCCCGCATCGTCGTCGGCCTCGTTTCCTTCTTTCCTCCTCTGAAGGTCTATCTTCTTGCTCCGGTCCGGTGAAGTGGTGGTGGTGATGGTGATGTGGGAGTGGGACGGCGGGGATGGGGGCCAGGAGGGTTTTATAGGTGGGTTGGCCCATGGTTTCGGGAGGGTGGGTTCGGCGCCGCTGCCAAAACAATGGGAGATGGATAGAGTGGGTTCCGGAAAATGAAACAAGAAATGGATTTTAGCATACAAACAATCGGCGGGAGGGAGCTTTTGGTGGAATGTTTTTTTTTTTTTTGAGAAGTTCGGTGGAGTTTCTTTGCGGCCTGCGGCCCAATCGGTCAAAGTCGCTGCAGTACCCCGGTCAAGTCGTTGTAGTACCGGTTGAGTCGCGAATGGGCTGGCCCAATCGGAGCGGGCTTGTGCGAAACGACGGCCATTTGACGCTAAACACGTCAAATAGGAGGACCCCAAAATCACTAATTAAGAAGTACTCTTTGCAAGATCACTCCCAACTCCCAGACTGTGACAAGTGTCACACTACATGTTTTTTTTTTTGAGCAACTGTCACACTGCATATGTGCCACTTGTTGGAGTAGCCACTTGCCTACAACTATCCCCAAGGGCCGGCCCACTACACCTTAGTGCTGGTTTTATCAACCTTCAACTGAGAACGAGCATCGGTCGTTATGTATTGTTTGGTCATCTTCCTCCTCTTTTGCGTTTTCTTTTCTTTTTGAAAATGCTCTAATTAATAGATTTGAAACATTTTAAAAGACTGTTCCTATAATTTCTAAAAATGTTTTATAAAATGTTCATCATGTGATCGTGTGTTTGGCAAAGGATCATTGGGTGTTTTTTTATTATGTATATTAAATAACTGTTCACATCTTTATACAAACATATATGTTCAACATGTATTAAAAAAATGTTGATCATGTATCTTATATTTAAAAATGATCACCATCTTTTTCAAAGATGTTTAATATGTTTTTTTAGTTTGTCATGTGTTTACAATATGATCATTGTGTATTTAAAAATATTCGCCGTGTACTTAAAAATGATCACCGTCTTTGTAAGAAAATGCTAGGTACTCCCTCCGTTTCTAATAAGCCCTTTTAGAAATTTCAATATGAACTACATACGGATGTATATAAACATATTTTAGAGCGTAAATTTTGGAAAAGAGGGATTTTATTTTCATAAATGTTCACTCTATATTTAAAAAAATCAATATGTTTTTCAAAATATTGACTATGAATTTAAAAATGTTTAATATGTTTGAAGAGCATGCTCACTGTGTATTAGAAAGATGTTCAACATGTATTTGAAAAATGTTTAACATGTGACGTGTATTTAAAAAATGTTGAACGTGCATTATAAAAATGCTCAACATGTATTCTAAAATGTTGAATATGCACTTGATTTTTTTATGTGTATCTAATTTTTTGAAAAAAACTTAAAGTGTATTTGTAAAGTGTCGAAATGTATTTAAAAATTTTAAAAAGAGAAAATTTGAATAAAAACATAGAAGAAGAAGAAAAATTGAGGAAACCTTTAAACTACACACAAGTTTCCCAGAACCGCTAACACTAAAGTGTCACCGTGTATTTAAAAAAAAATTAAATGTGAAAAAATGAATAAGAACATAGAAGAAGAAACAAAATTGGACGAAACCTTTAAACTACACACAAGTTTCCCAGAACAGCTAACACTAGGTGCACCTCTTATGCTCTCTACTTCCCACAATGAATCACGTAGAGGCGAGCACTTCTTCTTTCTCGCAATATGTGAGATTTTACTTCTCGACCTTACCCCATCAGATTCATATGTGCTTCAAAATCACTATTTAAGGGGTTTCCCATGCAAAGGTTATCCCTTCTCCTCTCGTAGTGACAAGTGGTGCACCACATGCGTGCCACTTGTCGCAACCAAGAGCTTTGGTGGATTTTTCTCACCCCGCACATGAGAATGGGAGGTTGACTGTTTGTTCAATTTTTTTAGAGTCATTTTTTCAAATTAATTTATCTCTTGGACAGTGCATCCAAATCACAAACCATTTTCACCTTGCGTTTATTGCGTCTAGATATTCGAAACTAATCCTATATTGATAGGTTTCAATGATTTTTTTGGTACATCTGTGCTTTCAGCTAGTAGTAACTTGTGCTTCCAGTGTTATCTAAATAGTGCTTTGATTGTGTGGGGAACATTGATTTTTTCATAAATTTTTAAATAATATTTATGTTTTTTTGCAAATCTTGCAAAATTTTAAAATATACCCGGACTACAAATTGTCTTAATAGGTTTAAAAACATATTATATGGTCCATCAAATGTAAATAGGTTCATGAAATTTAAAAGAAATATTTGTATTTTTTCTAGATTTTTAATAAAATGGTAATTTTCTAAAAATAAAAACAAGAAAGAGGTAAACATAAAGCAACACTAAAAAATATAAATATTAAAGACTATACATCTATAGTCCAATATTAAGGGACGGGGAGGAACTGATCCCGGGCACCAGTGATCCCGGATGAACAGTATAATCCGAAAAAATAGTAAAAAAATTCAAAAAAATCTGAACTTTTTTGTCAAGAAACTTTGATGTTTTTTCTACATGCGTGCCAATTTTCATGATGAAATGACATTTGTAGAGGTGTCAGCAAAAAAACAAAATCATGCTCCAAAAAAACTGTTTTTGGAAGCATTTTGGAGCATCGATTTTGTTTTTTTTTTTGCTGAGACCTGCATGAATGTCATTTTGTCATGAAAATTTGTACGCATGTGAAAAATATATCAATGTTTGTTACAAAAAAAATCAGATTTTTTTGAAATTTTTAAATATTTTTTTGTTTGTACTGTAGCAAAGGGTGCATGTGAGCTCGAGCTCACAATAGCACTTTCGAATATTAAGACGATACATATATAATCATAGATAAATATTATAAGTCGCTTTTATGACCGAAGTATTGTACCTCACTTAGTCAGTTTCTATATGTGTACATAATGTTGTAATTGTATTTTTCATCTACTGGCTGATTCATATTTGTACACATGAGAATCATTCCCTCCTTCTGGTATTTCCGTTATGCAAGGCGCGTGTATCTTATCGCCCGTGACAAAGGTTTCACCCATAGTGCGCAACCGCGGTTAATATGATCCATATGTGGGAACATGTATGCGTCAAGGGAGAGACACACAATTGGGATTGAGCACATTAAGGGATATCATGATTGTCGCTAGTTGATGATTAATGAGCTTGGTATATTAGTTGTCCATAAAACACATTATATAGTCTGTTCCTGTCCGAGTTATCTTTAGTCCAATTTTATAACTGTAACGGTAGATAAATATTATACCTCACTTATTATCTTCTACATTTTTATATAGTGCTTTGATTGTAATTATTATCGGCTTGCTGATTAAATTTGTACACATGAGAATACCTCTCCCCCATCTCGGTATTTCCATTATACAAGGCGACGTGCATCTCAACTTCTCAGGTAAATGTTTCAAGTCTCACTAACGGTTCATGAGAGAAATTAATATGATATATGTGTGGGAACTTATGTGAGTGCAATAAGAGACACATGAGTGAGTTTCAGGTTTTCAGCGTATTAAGGGAGATCGTCTTTGTCGCTAGTTGGTGATTAATGAGCTTGGTACACGAGTTGTTCGTAAAATGCTTTTGTATACCCTTCTTGTCGGAGTCATCTTTAGTCCAATTTTATAACTATACATCAGATGGTAGATAAATATTATACCTCACTTATAATCTTCTATATTTATACATAATGTTTTAATTGTAATTATTATTTGCCAGCTGATTTAAATTTGTACAACAAGAATCACTCCCTCCTTCCAGTATTTCCATTATGCAAGGCGGCGTGCATCTCATCACCTCTGAGAAATGTTTCAAGTCTCACTAATAGTTCATGAGTGCAGCTAATACGATACATGCGCGGGAACCTCTATGCATGCAATAAGAGACGCACGAGTGGGTTTGAGCGCGTTAAGGGAGATCGTGATTATTGCCAGTTGACAATTAATGAGCTTGGTATTCAAGTTGTCCCTAAAATGCCCTGTATATTCATATTGGGGTTATCTTTAGTCCAAATTAATAACTATATACCTAATCATAGATAAATATTATACCACATAATTTCTTATCTATTTACACATATTTTTTTAATATTATACCATGCTGATTCAAAATTTCTTCATTTTTTGTTAGCTTATCCTTATTAAAAGGGCGGGACATGTGAGTGCGAAATTTTGGTTCCCAAACACCTCAGACCCATGTATTTTTTTTAAAGATTTTCTATTTTCTTAAAAAAGTTCAAATTTTTTTATTCGAAAACTTATAGTGTTTGCTACATATGTGTAAATGTTCATCAAATGATGTGGAAATTTGTAAGCTGCACAAGAGAACCAATTTCCGGCCCAAAAGCGAAAAACAATAAGCCAATCTTAATATACATGTTTTTTTGTGTATAAGTAATGTATGAACATATATTATCATAAATATTGTATTAATCAGCAAGTGTGTGTGTGTGTGTGTGGGCGCGCGCTAGTACTTTTTTCGGATGTTTTTGGATGTGTAGGTACGGTTTTCGGGTCTTCTTTTCTTGGGTGTGACTGATCGAACTATGGATGCAATGCAAAGTGGTATCAGTGATATATGCTATTGTTGAATGGACGCTGTTGTGTTCAAAAGGAAAATGGGACGAATGGGCGCTGTTGTTGGAAGTCCACTTCACATAGCACTGGTGCACACGCAAATAAAAGCTTTTGCTTGCTTGCTTTCTTTCTTTCTAGTAGGAGCATCTCCGATCCGACCGGGCATGTCCTCCTTTACACGCACGACCGTGCCGTCTGCCGGCGACTGTCTACATAAAGCCTTGTGCTACTAGTCACCTCCATCGACCCAAATGCCAAGTCATACACGACCATGCAAGTTCTTTCTTTCAAGCGGGCGCTTTCTAGGTTTGTTTAATTTATCGTCTCTATGAGTATTCTGAGTAATTGACAAAAAACTACCATAATTTGGGTCGGCGTCCCACAAAACTACCACTTTGAAAATGTTGACCGAAAACTACCGAATTTTTTTAACCTGTCCCTAAAAACTACCAGTTTCCGTTTTAGACAATTTAAACAGGAAAATGACGGGATTGGCCCACCCGTCAGGGCTGATGCGGCTGAAAAGTCAATGCCAGGGGAGACTCGCCATTGCGCCGGGTGTGGAGGCGACTGAGGCCACTGGCAAGGTGCAGCGGCAGCTGTGGCCACGCATAGCGACCGGCGTGCCAGCCGCGGCCACACATGGCGACGAGCAGCAGTAGAGGTCACGTACAGGTAGCCGCCGCAGCCGTCGCCTAACCTCCCACCCCCACCCGCGCTGCAGGTCGACGCCACTAGACCCGTCCTCCCGTCTCGCCACCGGACCCGTCCCCCCATCTCGCCACCGTCCAGGTCGTCCTCGGCCTCCGGCTCACCACCGACTAGCTTCCGGACAAGCACAAGCTCAGTATTGGCCCCTACAGATAGCCTAGGGCCGGCCCCGGTCTCACCCGGCAGCAAGGGCTTGCCGGGATGGTGGTCCTGATTCCGGGGGAGGGAGAGCTGGCCTTCGGCGGCAACCAGGACGACGACGACGCGGAGGACGCCTCTCCGGGTTGCAAGGAGCTGGCGGCCATGGTGCAGGCGGCGAGCGTGGAGCTGGACGCGGCTGCTGACCGGGCGCCGCCGTACGGGGACGACCGAATGCCCTGCGCACCGGCTCGTGTTCACGCGGGAGGCACCCCGTGTGCCCGGGAAGAAGGCGCCCGAGGAGTTCGTGGCCGCCGTCTCGCGCCTGCTTCGGTGCTGCCTCCGTCTTCCTCGACTCCGGCAGCCTCTAGACGCGCGTCATGGACGACACCAGTGCACATGAGGTGTTTGTTAAAATGAGAGAGAGAGAGAGAGAGAGAGAGAGAGAGAGGAGGAGGAGGAAGACGGTTCAGCCACATCAGCCCTGACGGCTGGGTCGCGCTTGTCATAAACGTGTTTAAATCATCTAAAACGGTCATCAACAGAAAGTGGTAACTTTTAGGGACAAATTAAGAAATTTTTAGTAGTTTTCGGTCAAAATTTTCAAAGTGGTAGTTCTGTGGAACGCCGACCCCAATTGTGATAGTTTTTTGTCAATTACTCAAGTATTCTTTATCTTTATNCGGTGCTGCCTCCGTCTTCCTCGACTCCGGCAGCCTCTAGACGCGCGTCATGGACGACACCAGTGCACATGAGGTGTTTGTTAAAATGAGAGAGAGAGAGAGAGAGAGAGAGAGAGAGAGGAGGAGGAGGAAGACGGTTCAGCCACATCAGCCCTGACGGCTGGGTCGCGCTTGTCATAAACGTGTTTAAATCATCTAAAACGGTCATCAACAGAAAGTGGTAACTTTTAGGGACAAATTAAGAAATTTTTAGTAGTTTTCGGTCAAAATTTTCAAAGTGGTAGTTCTGTGGAACGCCGACCCCAATTGTGATAGTTTTTTGTCAATTACTCAAGTATTCTTTATCTTTATCAATGATAAGGTGAACACTGAATAGTACTGATGATCTACTATCAATACTAATAACTACTCGATCGGTGTTTGTTGCTTCTTCCTGGATTAATAAGCCCAAGAGAAGGCCTGTTTTTCTCTGCTAGACATGCCTCAAAGAGACAATTTTGTTATTGCACTACCAAATAAGGCGATTCCTAACCAGTTGCGCGCACAGGTTATTGCTACTTTTTGTAAGGGAAAAGTATTGGGGCATGTTTGATTTATGACTAAGTTTGCCACGGCTAACCTTAGACAAATTGTGGCTGTCACAAAAAGGATGACAAACAAAATAGCCTGGCAAGATCTCCCCCGCAAAAAAAAGGTGTGGCAAGATTTGCCAATAAAAATGTGCTTATGACATATGGATCATGTAGATGGAAAAACGCGGCTGTGACCCAAACAAATACCTAAGATGTTGTGGTATGACTAGGCTTAGACATGGCAATTTTAGGCTACAAACCAAACATGCCCTTGATGTATTTGAGACTGACGCGGTTCATATTGATGTATTTGATTGCACCAATTCTAATGGGGCCGTATATACATTGCAAAACTTGGGCGCCAAGAAGTCTAAAAAAAGGTCTGTAGAATGACAATGGCCGTATATACATTTCCGAAAGCTAAGCACTAAACTGACTTATCCCCTGGAATGATGATGGAATCCTACGCCACAAAGCAACCAGCACACGCAAAAGCTCTTTCTCCTTGCCGTTTCTTCTTGAAGTCAAAGGCACAAGACTCGTATACAATCTTCATTTTCTAAAACATGACGTCCATATACATCTCTGTCTACAAGCTAACAAAAGATTATTTGAATTCATTTAGGTGCAACTAAGTCGCGCAATTGTTTTTCCATGAAAAATAGATTTGGCACATCATTTCACGTACAAATATTTGGAGCAAGACGCGCAAAGTAAAAATGTCTCGTGCATTCTTAAACAGAAGTACTCCTAGTTGCTAGAAAAAGTAGCTACGACGTCAGTGCAATGGGAGCCAGCTAGAATCCCACGGTGGCCACGCGGCGGTGACATGTGAGACGAGTTCCTCAGTGCAGTGCCTTTAGCTAGCTTAGCTTGGCTCTTCCATCTCCGGCTGCCTGGCTACATATACTCTTCCATTTGCATCTCAGCCTGTGCGAAAGAATCCACACGGATCGATCGCACATGGCCGCGGCGGCGCCGCCCCGGCGC
Source organism: Aegilops sharonensis (assembly GCA_904067115.1). Taxonomy (NCBI): domain Eukaryota; kingdom Viridiplantae; phylum Streptophyta; class Magnoliopsida; order Poales; family Poaceae; genus Aegilops; species Aegilops sharonensis. The sequence goes on along the minus strand of LR880969.1, from coordinate 797,015,986 downwards.
ATCGGCAGGACGACCGTCCACATGGACGGCGGCGGCGCCGACAGGCCGACGCCGGAGATTGATGGTGTAGGCGGCACGTCCTCTGGCGCCGGGGAAGGGCGGCGGCCGGGCATCAACCTCTTCTCGGGGCCGGTATGTGCTGCCGTGTTCGTCTCCTTTGCGCTCTGCATCGTCGCGTTCTGCGTCTACTCCTTCCTCGCTCGTCGCCGCGCCATCTTCGACGCCCGCCGCAGGTTCCTCGGCCGCGTGCGCGACAACTTCAACCGCCTCTCCGAATGGTCAGCCGACGAGCCAGTGCCACCGCCTCCTCCGGCAGCGACGCAGCCTCCTCCGGCATCAGTGACAACGACCGACCGGGTTGACGAGCCACCGCCTCCTCCAGTAGCGACCACGCCCCCCGGCTTTGACGTGCCACCGCCGCCTCCAGTAGCGACAACGGCCACCTGCGATGACGTACCACCGCCTCTTCGAGCAGCGCCGGCCCGCCCTGCACGGGGAGACACCTCCAACTCTGGTCTCGGTAACTGCCCGGTGTGCCTCGAGCCATTACACGGGCGTACCAACATCATGGTGGCGCATGCGTGCGCCCACGTATTCCACGCGTCTTGCATTGAGCCATGGCTCCACAACCGGGGCTCCTGCCCCGTGTGCCGGTGCATTGACAACCCCACCTCCACCCCCATCTCTGAGCCCACCTCCACCTCCACCTCCATCGGCGACTGTCCGGTGTGCCTTGAGCCCTTGCGTTTTGATTGTGGCGCCGTCAGGGCGGCACACGCTTGCGGCCATGTGTTCCACTCGCGTTGCATTGAGCCGTGGCTCAACCAACAGGGCTCATGCCCCGTGTGTCGGTGCACTGTTAACCTCACCCCCACCTCTATCTCCACCCCCACCCCCACCTCTACTTCCACCATCACCTCCACCCCTACCTCTAACACCATCGGCTACTGCCCGGTGTGCCTTGAGCCCATGCACGCTGGAAGTGGCGACATCAGGGCGGCACACGCATGCGGACATGTGTTCCACTCACGATGCATTGAGCGGTGGGTATGTCGACGGGGCTCATGCCCTGTGTGTCGGTGCACTGTCCGCTTCAACCCCAACTCCACCTACAACCCCGCCTCCATCTCCACCTCCAACCCCACCACAAACACTAACCGCACCTCCATCCCCACCTCCAACCCCACCCCCATCCACACCCCCACCCCAAACTCTACCTCCAACTCCGGCCCCGTCGGCGAATGTCCAGTGTGCCTCGAGCCCTTATGCGTTGGTGGTGGCGACATGAGGGCAGCTCACGTATGCGGCCATGTGTTCCACTCCCGCTGCATCGAGCGGTGGCTACGCCACCGCAACTCATGCCCCGTGTGTCGTTGCACTGTCACGTGCAGTCGCAACCCGTGAAACTAAGTAGCATCTGCTGCTACCAGTGGTGGTGCTTGCAACCCCCAAGAGACTGTGGTCATGGTGATTGCGAAACAAACGGGAGAGTAGGGGCACTGGAGCCGATGACGGTGATATGCAAAGATCCATGATCACTTGAGCTGAACTACTCAGTGACCAAGACAACATGCAACAATGTTGGTAATGACAATGACTGTGACAATTCGCCAGTAAACAACTATATTGTACTGTTGTTTTTTGCTTTGGAATGAGCTTGCTTAGACATAGTAGATATATTTCATTTATGTTCTGTCATTTGTTCAGTGACAGAAAATTCTTTTGTTATTGGTGTTATATAGAGTTTGCTACAATGTAAACCAAACCATAGAGATAAGGGTTTGGAATTCGATTTGATTCTTTTATTGTATCTCAAGCCTTGTAATCTCTGAATGTAATTTGTTGCATATATAAATAACATGCACGCGTCCCTGCTAAGAGGCATACGCTTCAATCCCATCGTTCAACCAAAAGTTTACAGTTGGTTCAGTACAGATCATGAGACTGTGTTAACATTCCAAGAGACAAAATACATGGCAGAACTAAAGTTTCTAAAGAATAATCTCATTGGTAATTTATTGCATTACAATGTTATTAGATTAAAAGTTTGTATGATGGCACATCGGCATGGTAATGGAGGCCACAGAAAAATAATGGAGAAATTCAACACTAGTTTGAGAAACTAGCAAAACCCCTAGCGAGTACACAACTCCTGTCCGTCCAGTCGGACTAACCACTCATCTCCTCTAGTAGACAACTTCTGTTTTTTTTTCTGTTCTAAAGACCTGTCAGATTATGATGTAAGCTCGGATGACCTCATGATTGGCGCGCGGCACAGCGGGCACTTGCTGGCCCCGCGGAGCAGCTCGCAGGTGCACATGTGCCCACACATGAAAACGTTAGCAGAAGATGAACCAATGTCACATTGTGTTTCTAAGCAAGTCTCTGCAACTAACGTTATTGGATCAATGCGAATAATCTCATTGATAACTTGGCGAATACTACATAACTTTCGAGGACAATAACTTTGAAACTTAGGAACTTGACAAACCTAGTCAGTTTGGATCTGTAGACAAATCTTGACAAACCGAGATAAGTTCCAATTATATGATGTATTGAGATAGATACCCTGGAAATTCATGTGTTGATTGTATCGAGTCTCACTGGCCGTGTATGTATGACTAAACTTGCATGGCAATAAGCCTAGTAATGTAGAGTTTTAATTTGTCTCTTAAAACGTACATGTAGTTCTAACATGTACACGTTATGTGCATTTAGGGTCTCTTTTCACAAGATTTAATAACACATGAATAAAAAAACACAGAAATATGATATGATTACATGTTCAAAATAGATGATTGTGAAAACACAAATATTTGCAGCATTGGTTGTTTGATCCGGGGCAATAGGAAAAAACACAAGCATCCAGAAAATCATGGTTAACTTAAGGTCAAATCATATGCAAAGTAAGATTAATTAATATTATATGCTACTTCCTCAGTTCCACAATGTAGTACCTATAAATTTTCTAAAAGTCAAACCAAGCAAACTTTGACCAAGTTTAAAGAGAAAACTATTTTTATATACAATTTCAAACATATACAACATGAAAATATAATTGATGATGTATCCAATTATATGCATTTGATATTTTAGATGTACATATATTTTTTTCTATAAACATGATCAAAGTTTGTAATGTTTAACTTCTGAAAAAAAAATATACGCACTACATTATGGAATGAAGGGAGTACTTATTACCATTACCTTATTATTTTTGCATAAAAGTGTAAAGGAGGTTTGGTTTTTTTTCTTTTTTCGAAGGAATTTGGAGGATTCTAATCCTACAGATTTTTCCTACATGGGTTGTTTGACTCTAGGATTACAATCCAACATAGAAAATTTTCGTCAGGATTCAACATAGATTATGATGTAACCTCGGACGGCCTCACGATTGGCGCGCGGCACAGCGGGCACTTGCTGGCCCCGCGGAGCAGCTCGCAGGCGCACTTCGCGCAGGTGCACATGTGCCCACACATGAAAACATTAGCAGAAGATGAACCGATGTTACATTGTGTTTCTGAGCAAGTCTCTGCAACTAAGGTTAGTGGATCAATGCGAATAATCTTATTCATAACTTGGTGAATACTACATAACTTTCGAGGACAGTACCTTTGAAACTTAGGAACTTGAAAAACCTAGTCAGTTTGGATCTGTAGACAAATCTTGACAAACCGAGATAAGTTCCAATTATATGATGTATTGAGATAGATACCCTGGAAATTCATTTGTTGATAGTATCGAGTCTCATTGGCCGTGTATGTATGACTAAACTTGCATGGCAAAAAGCCTACTAATGTAGAGTTTTAATTTGTCTCTTAAAACGTACATGTAGTTCTAACATGTACACGTTATGTGCATTTAGGGCCTCTTTTCACAAGATTTAATAACACAAGAATAAAAAAACACAGAAATATGATATGATTACATGTTCAAAATAGATGATTGTGAAAATACATATATTTGCAGCATTGGTCGTTTGATCCGGGGCAATAGGAAAAAACACAAGGATCCAGAAAATCATGGTTAACTTAAGGTCAAATCATATGCAAAGTAAGATTAATTAATATTATATGCTACTTCCTCAGTTCCACAATGTAGTACCTAAAGCAAACTTTGACCAAGTTTAAAGAAAAAACTATTTTTATATACAATTTCAAACATATACAACATGAAAATATAATTGATGATGTATCCAATTATATGCATTTGATATTTTAGATGTACATATTTTTTGTCTATAAACATGATCAAAGTTTGTAATGTTTAACTTCTGAAAAAAAATTATACACACTACATTATGGAATGAAGGGAGTACTTATTACCATTACCTTATTATTTTTGCATAAAAGTGTAAATGAGGTTTGGTTTTTTTTTCCGAAGGAATTTGGAGGATTCTAATCCTACGGATTTTTCCTACGTGGGTTGTTTGACTCTAGGATTACAATCCAACATAGAAATTTTTTGTCAGGATTCAATTGCGTTAGTTTTCATAGGAAAACTTCCATCCGCTTCAATCTCATTTAAAGAATTCTACGTCTTTTCGAGCACAATCAAACTCTCGTACTAATCTTACAGTATTGAAGATGGCATGCCGTTCCTTTGAATCAAAGAGGCCCTTGGGCTTGGGATTCTAAATTTTCTTTGTTTTCTATGAAACTCAACTCAAAGGAAAACTTCCTCCATTTTTCATATCCTTTAAATCAAATAGATGAGTGTCACCATAGGAAAAAAATATCCGATTCCAACGTTTTCCCTTCACTTTTGATGAGTCAAAGAGGCTCTTAATAGCACAATCAAGACCAAAACAAATCAGATTTAGTAATTATTTTCGGAAACTAGTTAACCATCTGATGAGTTTTCTGGAATAATCATGCATGGAAGGAATCCTACGCCACACAACACACAGCACAAGCAAAAGCTCTTTCTCCTTGCCTTTTCTTGCTGAAGTCAAAGGTACAAGACTCTTTATATATACTATCTCTGTTCTTTATTGCATGACGTCTTACAAAGCATTGCCATCAGAACATCCCTATGTACTACTAGTAGTATATGTTAATTACCCATATATGTTTATGTCAACAAGCTAACATAAATCGCACCATTGGACAGATTTAGCATCTCATTTGACTTGCGTATATACGCGTTCGAATATCAACAGCAAAACGCGCAAACTAAGAAAGTCGTATATACCTCAAAACGAATATATTTTTTTACTTAGAAAAGGTAGCTACGACGTCGTCAGACACCTCAAGAAGCGAGCCAGCTGCACTCCGACGGCAGCAACACGGCGGTGACTTGTAAAGACGGGTTCTGCTTCTGGAGTGCCTTTGGCTTGGCTGAAATAATGGCTCTTCCACATGTTCTCCGGCCCCTCGTCTTCCCACCTATATATACAGGTTAAGAGCATCTCCAACAGCCGCGCTTCAGCGGACGCGCAAAAACGGCGCGCGCGCTAAAACGGGTTGGGCGCGCGGTCAAAAACACTTACCCACGCGGCGTATTTCGGGCGCCCACTACAGCGCGCGGCACACTCGAGCGCTCGCGCCCGCTCTTCCTCTCGCGCTTCCACCCCCGACCGGCCGCGCCGCCGCCGCCGCCCGCGCACCCCGGCGACCGTCTCAGGCTTCCCTGGCCTATCCCCGCGCGCCCGCGCTTTCGCCCATCCCCTCCTAGTACCGTCGGCGCCCGCGCGCCTCCGTCGTCCGAGGAACAGCGCCCGAGCGCTCGCTGCCGCCGCGCCCGCAAGGTGTTTGACAAAACGCCTACAAGGTATGTATTGCTCAAACTTCATGAATTTGATGCATGTTTTGAATTGTAGTTTTTATAGTATAGTATTGAACATTGTAGATGAGTTCGTCGTACGATTCTTGCGAAGAAGAATTTGATATGGAAGAGGAGGAGGATCTTGCAATGATCGTAGCTATGCATATCAATAAAAAACCGAAGGACGGTGGTTCGGTTATGGGTCGGCAGAAAATTTGGAGAGATATGATCGATGCCCACAACAGATTGATCAGGCATTATTTTGCAGAGAATCCTATATACCCCGAGTCGTATTTTCGTCGCCGGTTTAGGATGAGCACCGAGTTGTTCAGGCGCATTGCAGAGAAACTAGCGAGCCATGACCGTTTTTTTCAGCAAAAGAGGAATGCCGCCGGAGAGCTCGGGCATAGCACCTTTCAGAAGGTGACAGCCGCTTTACGTATGTTGGCATACGGTATACCGGCTGATCTTGTTGATGATCACTTGGCTATGGGTGAGAGCCAAGCCATCATGTGTGTCAAGCGCTTTGCACTGGGAATTGTGCAAGTGTTTGGCGAGGAGTATTTGAGATCTCCCAATGCTGAAGACGTCGCAAGGCTATTGGCAATGAACAAAGCTCGCGGCTTTCCTGGCATGCTTGGCTCAATAGATTGCATGCATTGGAGTTGGAAGAATTGTCCAAAGGCATGGCATGGGCAATTCCACGGCCAAAAAAAGGGTTCCACTATAATCCTTGAAGCGGTGGCCGATCAGGAGACTTGGATTTGGCATGCATTCTTTGGAATGCCTGGATCTTTGAATGACATCAATGTTGTCAACCGGTCACCACTGATGAATAAGATTGCAAACGGTGAGTTGCCACCGGTGCAGTTTATAGCAAATGGCAGTACGTACAACTATGGCTATTATCTAGCGGATGGCATCTATCCAAAGTGGCAAACCTTCGTGAAGCCGTTGAAAAAGCCGGAAGGTAAGAAAAATCTTGATTTCCACAATGCTCATGCGGCGGCTAGAAAAGATGTGGAGAGAGCATTTGGGATTTTGCAAGCCCAATTTGCTATTGTGAGAGGACCGGCTAGATTTTGGGATCAAAAAATGCTTTGGTACATCATGCACGCTTGTGTGATCATGCACAACATGATCATCGAGAATGAGCGTGGCCAAGATTTAGACTACTCACAGTATGAGCTCTTAGGACATCCCGTGCGAGTGCGGCGGAGGGCTGAAAGGGTAGCCCGTTTTGTTGCCTCCTATCATGCCATTCGGCGTCCCGCAATGCACAAGGAACTTCAGAATGATCTAATTGAAGAGTGGTGGGCATGGCATGGACGGCAAAGAGCATGATGATATCTGCACTCGACATTGTATTGTTCATGAACTATTTGTTGTGTTGTAATAATTTATTTTGAACTATTTGTTGTTGTACTGAACGATAAACTATTTGTTTGAGTTGTAATGATTTATTTTGAACTATTTGCTATTGCTTTTTATATTGTTTGTTTGATCATTTTTGCTCATCTTCTTTGAAATGTACATGTGGTTTGTGCGGCGCGCGCTGCATTTCAGCACGGCTGCTAGAGCCAGCGCAGGCGGGCGCGCAAAACCAGCCGCAGCGCGCGCTAACAGGTTTTTTGCGCGCGGCGCTTTAGCGCGGCTGTTGGAGATGCTCTAACTTGCTGGCTACCCTTCCATTTGCAGCTCAGCTTGTCCGAAAGGATCCACGGATCATACGTACATGGCCGCGGCCGCGGCGCGTTCGAGCGCCCACATGGACGACGGCAGCGCCAACAGGCCGGCCCCGGCGATTGATGGTGTATGCGGCACGTCCTCCGGCGCCGGCCGGGCATCAACCTCTTCTCGGGGCCGGTATGTGCCGCCGTGTTCATCTCCTTTGCTCTCCGCATAGTCCTCTTCTGCGTCTACTCCTTCCTCTCTCGTCGCCGCGCCATCGCCAGCACCCGCCAAAGGATCATGAGGCACATAAGCGAAAGCGACATGGACCGCGCCTTCAGACGGTTAGCCCGCCCACCTCCTCCAGCAGCGACAACTGTCTACCCCGTTGATGTACCGCAGCCTCCTCCGGTACCGGCAACGCCCCCTCCAGCAGCGACAAGGGGCACCGGCTCTGAGATGCCATCGCCTCCTCTAGCAGTGCCGAGCTCACAGGAAGCGGCCCACTCCAACTCCGGCCCGGGTAACTGCCCGGTGTGCCTCGAGCCATTACACGGCGGTAGCAACATCATGGCGGCTTACGCGTGTAGCCACGTGTTCCACGCGCCCTGCATTGAGCCGTGGCTCCGCCAAATTGGCCCTTGTCCCGTGTGCCGGTGCACTATCAATTCTACCTTCACCTTCATCTCCACCTCCAACTCCACCTCCACCTCTATCCCTATCCCCACCTCCAATTCTCGTGCTGACGTGCCACGGTCTCCTCAAGTAGCAACAACACACTCCCGCACAGACATGCCACCGCTTCCTCAACCAACCACACCGTCCTCCCGCATAGACGTGCCACCGGCTCCCCGAGAAGCAACACCGCCACCGCCTTCTCGTGCAGCGCCGGTCCGCCGCCCACAGGGAGCCAACTCCAACACCACCACCAACTCTGGCCTTGGTAACTGCCCAGTGTGCCACGAGCCATTACATGGGCGTACCAACATCATGGCGGCGCATGCGTGCGCCCACGTGTTCCATGCATCTTGCATTGAGCCGTGGCTCCACAACCGAGGGTCTTGCCCCGTGTGTCGGTGCACTGCCAACCCCACCTCTGACTCTAACTCCACCTCCAATTCTGACTTCAACTCCACCTCTACATCCACCCCTAGCTCAAACTCCACATCTGCCCCGGTCGGTGACTGTCCGGTGTGCCTCGAGCCCTTGCACGTTGGCGGTGATGATGTCAGGGCAGCACACGCGTGCGGTCATGTGTTCCACTCGCACTGCATTGAGCCGTGGCTCCACCAACAGGACTCATGTCATGTGTGCCGGTGCACCGTCAATTCTACCTCCTCCAATCCTTACTCCACCTTCAATTCCACCTCTACATTCACCCCCACCACTAGCTCTACCTCCACCTCCACCTCCAGCCCCATCGGCTACTGTCTGGTGTGCCTTGAGCCTTTGCACGCTGATAGTGGTGACATCAGGGCGGCACACGTGTGCGGCCATGTGTTCCACTCGCGATGCATTGAGCGGTGGGTACGCCAACGAGGATCATGCTATGTGTGCCGATGCACTGTCGTCTTCAACTCCAACTCCGGCGGCGAATGTCCAATGTGCCTCAAGCCCTTACTCATTGGTGGTGGCGACGTGAGGGCGGCACACGTGTGCGGCCACATGTTCCACTTGCACTGCATCGAGCGGTGGCTGCGCCACCGCAACTCCTGCCCGGTGTGCCGTTGCACAGAAACGACAGAGTAGGGGCACCGAAGCAGACGACAGTGATGTGCAAAGATCCATGATCAAGAGTCGACGATGGTGATATGCAAAGATCCATGATCACTTGAGCTGAACTACTCGGTGAGTAAAATAACATGCAACAATGTTGGTAATGACAACGAGTGTGACAGTTTGCCAGTAACAAATATATTGTACAATTGTTTTGCTTTGGAATGAGCTTGCTTAGACATAGTACATGTTGTCCACCAATTGCTTGGACATTCATTTATGTTCTGTCATTTGTTCAGTGACATATTCTTTTGTTATTGGTGTTATAATGTAACCCAACCCATACCGATAAGGGTTTGGAATTCGATTTGATTCTTTTATTGTATCTCAAGCCTTGTAATCTCTGGATGTAATCTTTTTTTTTTTGAGAAAACTTCTGAACTGTGCATCAATTGTTAAGGTAGTACAAAGAACACTAGAAGTGAAATTTACATCGAGGTCTGTAGACCACCTAGCGACGACTACAAGCACTGGAGCGAGCCGAAGGTGCGCCACCGTCATCGCCCCTCCCTCGGGGGAATCGGGCAAACATTGTTGTAGTAGACAGTCGGGAAGTCGTCGTGCTAAGGCCCCATAGGACCAGCGCACCAGAACAGCAACCGCTGCCGCTGAAGAGAAGCGTATATCCGAAGGATCCGGCCTGCAGACACATAGAGACGAACGAAAACCGGATCCAGTCGGATCCATCGAAGAAAAACGCCGACCGGATCCCACGAGATCCGTCGGAGACAAACCTTCACACGCCTTGCGACGACGCTTGAAACATCACCGGGATGGGGGCTAGACGGGAGGACCTTATTCCATCTTCAAGAAGCCGCCGCCGTCTCGTCTTCTTGAGCTTGGCACAAACCCTAACAAAACTTAGAAATCTGGTGCATATATATATAACACACACGTCCCTGCTATGAGGCATACGCTTCAACCCCATCGTTCAACCGAAATTGGTTCTGAGAGACAAAGTACATGACAGAACTAATGTTTCTAGAGAATAATCTCATTGATAATTTATTGCAGTACAATGTCACTGGATTAAAAGTTTCTAGAGAATAATCTCATTGATAATTTATTGCGTTACAATGTAATTGGATTAAAAGTCTCTATGATGGCACATCGGCATGGTAATGGAGGCCACGGAAAAAGCAATGGAGAAATTCGACACTAGTTTCAGAAACTTGCAAAACCCCTAGCGAGCACACAACCCCTGTCCATCAAGTTCCAGTCAGACTAAACACTCCTCTCCTCTAGTAGACAGACATCTTCTGTCTGCTTCCTTGTTTTCCTTCTGTTCTATATAAAGACCTGTCAGATTATGCTGTAAGCCCGGACGACCTCGACGATGGGCGCGCGGCACAGCGGGCACTTGCCGGCGCCGCGGAGCAGCTCGCGGGCGCACTTTGAGCAGGTGCACATGTGCCCACACCTGAGAATGGCATCACAAGATGAACCAATGTCACATTGTGTTTGTGTATGTGTTTGCAGATAATTAAGGTGAGAGATGGTAAATGGAAGCAGAAGAACAGACCTGTAGAGAAGCGAGTCGATCTGGCTGTCGCAGCAGATGCAGCAGGTCCCTTTCCTCACCAGCTCCCACTGTGATCCATCATCGTACCATCTAACCGTCCCTGGTATAAGTTCAGAATCCAGATTAGTCTTCTTGGTCAATCACCATGGATAGATAGATCGATGAGGAAGAAGAAGAGGGGAGAGTGGTCTGACAGACCATGGAGGGAGAGAGAGCGGTGCATGGCAGAGGCGACCTCCTGCCGGATGGACCTCTGCAGCTCGACCTGCATCTCCATGCACGCCTGCAGCATCTGCTGCGTGCTGGCCATCCCGCGCTGGAGCACGGCCATGTCGTCCCGCAGGTCGTGGATGGCCTCGTCAACTTCCTGCCGAACACATTCCTGCTCTTCAGCAACAACACACAAGATGGTATCCCGTCGGAAGAGGGGGGAGGGGAGACTCACAAGTTCATCTGGGCGGTGCATGGGCTGCCGGTTCCAGTCACGACGAGGCGGTATCATCCGCCAGCGCCGCTGCGGCCTCTGGCCGGCGGGAGGCTGCGCACCGGCGGCGGCGTGCCCGGCCAGGCCCGATCCATCGATCCGGTGGTGTTGGACATGGTCTTGGTTAAGTGGAGCCGGAGGGTCATGCTCCTGCCTCTGAGCGTAAGAGTGCACGAGCTGGTCCAGGCTCTCGCGGAAGCCGCTGCTGAGAAGATTGGAGACGCTGCGCCTGCAAACCAACAGAGGTGATCATGTCATCTTTATCAAGCACGATGATGAAAATATTTACACACTGCAAAAAATTATGTGATGTTTAGTCTACCTGCTTAGGAGCTCTCTGAGCTCCGCCCTGTACATCCCGTAGAGCGCGTCTTCCTGGAGACGGTTATGCCGGGCGAAGCCGCCTAGATCTTCCGGCCGCCATTGCTGTGCTTCAGCTGCCTCTGGGTTATCAATGACATGCCACTCCTCCTCCTCCTCCTCCTCTGCTTCCTGGCCACTGGCGCCAGACGTCTCCCCTGGCCACTGCACACTGGGTGGTGGCGGCACGTAAGCTATGGCTTCCTGCCGCGCGCTGCCGCTGCCGTCGGAGGAGGAAGAGCCGGAGTGCTCGCCGCTCTGCGCCGAGGACCCCGAGTCCGACGAGTACTCCTGGTACCCGTGCATGTGTTGCTCCTGATCAAGATGGTCATCCTGCGAAGCATCACTGGTGTTTGGTACGTTGTCGGGCTGATCTTGTGCTGGCTGAAGCGTCTGGACGATCTCATGGCTGGCAGAAGCATTCTCCAGGTGAGTTGCTTGATCAATGGTGATGTTTTCTGCTCCAGATCCAGGATGACCCTGTGTGATCTGCCCTGATTCTCCGGCCGCCGCCGCAGAAATCGGCACGTCGTCCCGCGTAGGCCTTCCGCCGCCAATGATTCTGCCTCGCAGAATGGACTGGAGACAATAACAGTCAATCATATGAGAAATAAAGGCATGGTGCGTACTGTCAATCACATAGTACTCCTTGATAGCCGTAAATTATGGTCCGTTAACGTAGCTTCTTTTACTGCACGTACATGATCCAACACAAAAGGCAGCAAGGCCAGCACAGTGGGAATGTTCAACTTCCACTCATGTTCTCCACAGTGACAAATGCAGGCACAATAGGCATGAATCAAGTGAAGTACAGGTGGGGTTTGGGGCGGCAGAAGAGAAAGATGCAAACTTTTCAGGTGCTGTCGTCAGGTACTACAAACAGCAATGCGCAGAGGATGACGGATGATCATGGTGGCATGGCAAATGTAAAGCATGAATTACTTCCTAGAATGTTCAGCAACAGAATATTGCTACTGTTTCTGCCACTGCACTTGGTTGCGAGCGTGGCGTTCCGATCGTCGACCAAAAGGAGTATTTTTAGGAGCTAAGAGATTTGGATTGGGGACAGACTACAGAGGGAGAAGAGGAGCAGGGGATGGTGGGGTTTGAGTGGACGGACGGACCTGGATGCGGCCGCGGTGGGCGAAGGAGGACACGGCGCGGTGCTCCGAGAGGCCCTGGAGCTCGCGCAGCCGCTCCATGGACATGCGCCTGGCGGCGGTCGGCGCGCGCGCCTGCCGGGCGCGGGGCCCCGGCGGCTGGCCGTCCCCGCCGTCGTCGCCCTGGCTGGCCCTGCGCACGCGCTCCCGCACCGACCGCACGCGCTCGCGCTCCGTCTCGCCCAGCCACTCCTCGCCTACGCCGACGCCGTCGCCTCCGCGCGGGGCGCCCTGCTGCGGCTGCGCGGGCGCGGGGGCAGTCCACTCCCGCGCGATCCGCCGCACGAGTGCGCGCTCCGGCGACCGCGCGCGCCTCCCGTCGTCGTTGTCGTCGTCGTTGTCGTTGGCGGCGCGGGCGCGGAGGAAGGAGGAGGCGTCGAGCATGGTGGAGACGGCGTGGAGGCGCGCGAGAGCCATGAGCTCCGAGTCGCGGTCGCGGCGGTCGAGCCCGCCGAGCACCATCTGCTCGCAGGCCTGCCGGCGCCGCGCGGCCCACTGCGCGATGATCCTGGACGCCGCGGCGCTGGCCGCGGCCGACGACGACGCCTCCCCTCCGCACGCCATGCTCTTGGCGCGGAGGTCCTCCATGGCGCTGGCCGACATGGTCCTAGCTAGGCGGGAGGGCGAGTGGCAGGTATAAGTAGAGCAGCAGGCGGGGAGGCGGAGGCGGCATTTTTCCACGGGCGCGCGAGCAGAGGAGGAGGAGGAGGAGTTGGTCCAGAGCAGCCTGGCAAATCCCGAGGCGGGACGCTGGCCCGATCGAGAGGTGGAAGAAGAAGAAGAAGAAGAGTGGTGTGGCCCTAGCGGGTTCACCATTGCTGCTGATATTTTAGTTATTTACTCGCTGGATTTGTTGTGTTTCCCGGCGACCAAATCGGCACATATATATATTGCTCAGAGTAAATGTAAAAATCGCAGGAATTAATGGGGTAATTATAATATGAGTCATCGCAAAATCTTTAGTCGGATTTTATGATTATTCATCGGCGCGTTTTTATGACCGTGCATCTAATAGTAGATAAATATTGTAACCCGCATTTTTATGACCCAAAATATTGGGCCTCACTTATTAAGTTCTATATTTTTATATAAGATATTTTTTTAATTGTGTGTAGTATTTACTCATCATGCATGATTTGAAAATATATATTATTTACTCCCTGATTTGAATTTATGCACATAAGAGTTATTCTCTACTACCGGTATCTCTATTATGTATTTCCGTTATGCAAGGCAGAGTGCATCCCATCTCCTCTGATAAATATTTTCGGTTTTACACACGGTTCACAAGCGCAGTTAATACGATATAGGTGTATGAAACTATATGCGTGCAAGGAGACACACACGAGGCGGTTTGAGTATGCTATGTGAGATCGTGATTGTCGCTACTCCACGCGAGCACTATGTATCTCATTGCCTCTGATAAATGTTTCAAGTCTCACTAACGGTTCACGAGCATAGTTAATAAGGTATATGTGTGGGAACCTATTTGATGCAGTAAGAAACACACAAGTGGATTTGAGGACGTTAAGGAACATCGTGATTGTCCCTAGTTGGTGATTAGTGAGCTTGGTACACGAGTTTGCAAGCGCAATTAATACGATATAGGTGTGTGAAACTATATGCGTGCAGGGAGATACACACGAGGGCGTTTGAGCGTGCTAAGTGAGATCGTGATTGTCGCTACTCCACGCAAGCATTATGTATCTCATCGCCTATGATAAATGCTTCAAGTCTCACCAACAGTTCACGAGCATATTAATACGGTATATGTGTGGGAACCTATTTCCTGCATTAAGAAACACACGACTGAGTTTGAGTGTGTTAAGGGGCATCGTCATTGTCACTAGTTGGTGATTAATGAGCTTGGTGCACGAGTTGTTCGTAAAACATTTTGTAAGTATACATCCAATGGTTGATAAGTATTGTTCCTCACTTATGTCGTGTTTTAGTTGTAATTATTATTGCTTGCTGATTTGACTTTATACACATGAAAATCACTCTCTCCTTCCGGTATTTTCGTATACAAGGCGGTGTGCATTTTATCGCCCCTGATAAATGTTTCAAGTCTTACTAACGGTTCGAGCGTACTTAATACAATATATGTGTAGGAACATATATGCATGCAGTAGGAGACACACGAGTGAGTTTGAGCGCGTTAAGGGAGAACATGATGGTCGCTACTTGGTGATTAATGAGCTTGGTATATGAGTCGTGCATAAAATGCCTTGTATACCCTTCCCGTCAGAGTCATCGTTAGTCCAATTTTACAACTATGCATCCAATGGCAGATAATATTATACCTCGCTTATTATGTGCTATATTTATAGATTTGCTCATTGATTTAAATTTGTACACGTGACAATCAATCCCTCCTTCCGGCATTTCCGTTATGAAAGGCGTCGTGCACATCATCGCCTCTAATAAATGTCTCAAGTCTTACTAACAGTCGATGAGCACAGTTAATACAATATATGTGTGGGAAGTTATATGTGTCAGAGACACACGGGGGATCTGAGCGCGTTAAGTGAGATCATGATTGTCGTTAGTTGGTGATTAATGAGCTTCGTATACGAGTTGTCCGTACAATGCCTTGTATACCCTTCCTGCCAGAGTCATCATTATACCTCACTTATTATCTTCAATATTTATACATAGTGCTTTACTTTTAATTACGATTTGCTCGTTTAAATTTGTACACGTGAGAATAACTCCATCCTTCCGGTATTTCCATTATGCAAGGCCTTGTGCATCTCACTGCCTCTGATAAATGTTTCAAGTCTCACTAACGGTCCACGAGCGTAGTTAATACAATGTATGCGTGTGAAGCTATTTGCGTGCAGCAATAGACACATGAGTTGCCCTATGC
>LR880969.1:796986830-796999985 GCA_904067115.1 Aegilops sharonensis | reverse complement strand
GGTGATTAATGAGCTTGAAATATGAGTTGTCCCTAAAACACCTTGTATATTCCTGGTTGGGGTTATCTTTAGTCCAATTTTATAACTATTCACGTAAATATTATATCTCACATAATCTCTTCTATATTTACACATAGTGTTTTAATTGTATTCCTTACTTACTCGTTGATTCAAATTTGTCACGTGAGAATAATTCCTACCTTTCGGTATTTCCATTATGCAAGGTTGCATGCACCTCATCACCTATGATAAATGCTTTTTAGTCTCTTCCATGGTACGCGGGAGCAGTTAATGTGATACAATTGTCATTGTATACCTTAAGCTACCAAAAAGTTCTGCAACATGCGACCAGATTTGTAATGGCCCAAGCCCAACTTCGGTGCCCTTTGCTTTCGAACCCTCACCAGAGGATTCAATGAAAATCGAGATATCATCTGACCAGTAATGGTTCCTCTAATAAAATAGAAAAAGCGAATGATTTTTCAGTTGTTGCAAGACATGAGATGACCACGGGGCGACCAACATTTCTCTTCAACTCAGCAGCGTTGCCGCGAGTTCCTCTAGCCTTCGTCGGTTGCTACGATGACAGGAGGGCAAGGAAACCATGCATGCATGTGGCTGGTCGTCCGGTAGGGTTCTCAATATTTTTGAGTCAATGAAGTTGGGCCAGCAACGGTGACGGGAATAATGGTTACTTGGCTTTGTCCATGTTGATAGCCTTCCTCACAAGGGTGTCGATTAGTTGGGGGATGGTGCCAACCCTAGGATATCCGTCTGCGCAACTAGCGTTTGTCCATGGCGGAGATGTCCTAGATAAGGGATGTCATTGCAGTGTGTTTTTGTTCTTCAGTTCCATCTCCCTCCTATGAAATTCAACCAAATACATCTCCATCGTAGAACTTACGAGGTTTATGTCCCCCTTTTTTCTATGAAAGGAGTTGGGATTATCCTCTGTCTCTTGTTGACACCAAATTCTTTGAGATGATGACATGTCCAGGTCGATTCCGGTCATCGGCGTCTTCTGCTTTTCATCGACGACTTCCAGGACGCTGCTTCTACAAGCTCATGGATTTCCACAAGTATGCTCCAGTAACACAGAGGCTCAGCGTCGTGAGAAACGGCCGCTGGGGGCTGCAAAAGGAAGAGATGAATTTTTTCTTAAGAACTTGAATGCAATTTTTTTGTAAGGTAATCTTTGTAAGGGCTAATTTTATATTAAACATTTGCCCTTCTGCCTTTTGCCGCGATTTCCTCTAGCCTCCATCGGTTGCTATCATGCCAGGAGGGCAAGGAAACCCTGCATGCCTGTGTCTGGTCGTCCCGTAGGGTTCTTAATATTTTTGAGTCAGTGAAGTTGGGCAGCAACATGATGGGAATAATGGTTACATGGCTTTGTCCATGTTGGTAGCCTTCCTCACAGGGGTGTCGATTAGTTGGGGGATGATGCCAACCATAGGACATCCGTCTGCGCAACTAGCGTTTGTCCATGGTAGAGATGCCCTAGATAAGGGATGGCATTGCAGTGTGTTTTTGTTCTTCAGTTCCATCTCCACCCTATGAAACTCAACCAAATACATCTCCATCGTAGAACTTACGAGGTTTGTGTCCCCCTTCTTTCTATGACAGGAGTTGGGATTATCCTCTGCCTCTTGTTGACACCAAATTCTCCGAGATAATGACATGTCCAGGTCGATTGCGGTCATGGGCGTCTTCTGCTTTTCATCGATGACCAGGACGTTGCTTCTACAAGCTCATGGATTTCAACAAGATAGCTCCAGTAACACAGAGACTCAACGTCGTGAGAAACGGCCACTGGGGGGGGGGGGGTGCAAAAGGAAGATGATGAATTTTTTCTCAAGAACATGAATGCAATTTTTTTTGTAAGGTAATCTTTGTAAGGGCTAATTTTATATTAAACATTTGTCCTTGTGCCTTTTGCTGCGAAAAGTAAAATAGGTAATCCTGTAGTCATGAATCATGACCATCAGCATCATAGGGTGATCGTTTTTCTATAGTCGGTGTATATATTTCTAAGTCGAATAAGATGTTTGAGCCCATAGTGCTATCATTTTTGTTTAATCATGATTCCTTGCAGTCATTTGTGAATCTCAATATCGGACGACGGCTCGGTAAGATTTAGCAAAACTTTTTTTAGTGTCACTTGAATTTAACTTGCGAAAGGCTTTAATTTGTATGTTGGTTAGAGCATCTCCAACTTTGTTGCATGCATCACGATGATGCAGAGGCCAGGGCATTGGAATAACTATCTTTTCAACAAAGTCCCTTTTCCTAATATAATCCAGTTGTTGGCGGTGTTGGGCCAAAAACATGCTTCAACATATATACCCACTTTGCCCAATAAAATATTAGGGTGTTCCACTAATTCATTCCAACTCCTCCAATATGTAGAGAAATTTGGCTCTTCACATGCCTCTTCCAATAAGTGCCACGTCAGTGTGTCACCACCAAGCCCACTGGGCATCCGCGCCACCATCGCGGGCCGCCCGCCATCCTTCTGCTGCTGCCAACCCGCCGTCACCGTCAGAGAGAGATAGGGAGATCACATTGGTAAAGTGAGGCATGTGTAGGCCAGGTTGGTTATTGGAGAGGAGAGATTTCCAACCATATGAGAAAATATCACACCTACAAACCCAATAAAAATAGGATTTCGCTACAAACAGGACGTCATGTTTATTAGGATGGCAAAGCAAACATTTTTTTAAGAAGAAAGCAAACATATTTTATGGCAAATTATGTCGTCGCGATGATGGCGATTTTCTTTAGCAAGCATGACATATCCTTGACATGTTCAGGCTTTTGCTAGGTTTTGCCATGCTTACTAAAGAAAATTGTCATCCTTAGCACAATATAATTTGCCATAAAAAACATTCAATTCGACATGGTTAAAAATCTGACGTCAAATTTCTAACATTACCGCAAAATTACTGGAGAGGTCCAATAACCATTTGTTAGTGAAGATTTTTTTGGAACCTATCGGAGGTGCTCTTAGTGGGTACATGTAATGGAGACACGTGGCGGGCTCTTATTTGTTCTGTTCCGTGCACATGATCCAAGCAATTGTATATTTTTGTTCTCGTGGATTTCTATACTACGGCGCGCTCAGGTTGCACATCTATTAGTACCCGGCGCATGAGCGGATGGAATGTTGGCGTAGTTAAACAAGCTCCACATATGCCGAGTAATATAAACTACACATTGTATGGCAGCTAGCCCGGGGTACATACACACAAACGGTGAAATATAGAGTAATGCATGATTTCCTCCATCATTTACAAGATGGAAAGGTAAAAAAAATTAAATGCACAATATATTATAACAAGTCTTTCTAGAGATTCTAACAGGTAACTACATACGGAACAAAATGAATGAATCTATACTCTAAAATATGTGTACATGCATCCGTATGTTGTAGTCCATTTAAAATGTCTAAAAAGACTTATATTTAGGAACGGAGGGAGTATAACGCATGGATATGCTTAGGCTTGCACGCATGCATGGCTGGGAGCCGACATTCATGATACATATGTCAAATTGTCAACTTTGATCCATGGAGACGATCGAGAAGAACAGTGCATGTTTTCGCAGCTTCCCCTTGGCCTCGGGCGCCAGTGCCATCGGTCACTATGCACGTGCTAGCTAGCTTGTGGATCTGCAATTTTTACTTTCTCCCTTCTTCGTGCGAGACCCAATGCTATGCATATACACTCATCCGTTTAAACGTACTCGCATGCATATTCTACCTCTACGAGCAGCTCCGAGAGATCGATCATCTGTATTAAGATTAGGACTTGAACCCGGTGTATAGATTTGACCGTAAGAAACCTAACCATGTCGGTCAGTTTGCGGCTTGTCTGCATTATTGGCTGCATGGGAGGCAGCATGTGTAGAGTACACATGGATCGACGGATCTCTATCGGCCATGTCTCCCGCTGGCTACGTAGTAGCAGCAACCCCGGCGTAGTTTCGGGATCCATCCATGGCGTGTCGTGATGCATATATAGTTGGCTAGCTAGGCTGTGACCTCTAGCCGCCAAATCCACGAGTACTCTCGAGAGTCGTGGCCTCCTTGTTGCTTACCGCCCATTGCCCGATTCCCTGGCATCTATGCATGCAAGCATGTTGTACGTGATTGACATTGACGCACGGACGGGCAGCGGAGATATCTTGGGTCGATCACTTGCCTAAGCGCATGCACAGTGGTAGGTAATGCAGCCATAGACAATTCTATTTTTCTCCCTAATTTGCGACCACTCTCATCTTTACCACTAAAAAAAATAGATGCTCAACTTTGCCTCTCTTCCGATAGAACCTCCTATGAAAATACCTTTCCATGTCGTTTCCGTCCGCTCAAAGAGACTTGACCGTCATTGAGACGTTTGCTGGACATGGTTTCCCCTGTGTGCATGTGCCACTGATGTGTGGGGCCTACCCTTTAAAAAACCTCCCACTCTGTCACCTCCCCTCTCTCTCTCACTTACATGTGGAGCCCAACAAAAAAATATAAAAAACTCTCTCACAATCTATCTATCCTGACATGTGGGCCATAGGACCCACCGTTGGGGTCAACATCAGTCCACGCGGCTTGGCCGGTGGCTATCGCCGGCGTGGGTCTTGGAGCTTGAGGCAGCGGAGCAGGGGCTATTCCGGTAAGCGGCAGAGGGCACGAGAGCGGCGAAGTGGGGGTGCTAGGCGAAGCTGCGGCGAGGCCAGGGAGGTCCAATGCGACGGTAGTGACAGCGGTGGCGGTCGCCGGAGCACGGTGTCGCGAGGAGGCAGACGAAGGAAGAGAAGCTCGTCGTGGTGTTATCTGGCGGATTCGTGAGGTCGTCCCGGAGCTGAGGAAGCGGCAGGGGGCATCGGGGCTTGTCAAATCTGGTCAAATCGGGCGCGGTGGCTAGCTGCCGGAGGTGGAGAAGTGAAATGGGTTGCCGATGAACTATTATCTTCTTCTTTTCTGTCACTTCGAAATTTTGTATCTATGTTTTGTTATGAACGTTCACATGATCGCCATGATGGATTCTTTTTATTTTCGCAAAATAAAAGATTCTTCTAAGATAAATGCATTCTTCAGTCTCTACATCTGAGCATCTACACAACCTAACTAATTTCTTATGGCATCTCAGATCATCGGGTTAAAGGGGAGAGAAAGGAAGCACCTATCAATCGGGCACGTGGGAATATTTTTTGCATCACTCGCTTCGCTTGTACCACTAGATTTTTCATCCAGCGACCAGAAACAGATCGCACACTATTTATCTCTTCCTCCCGCCGCCTGTGGTCGATGGCGCTCCCGCGCACCCCTCGCTGCATCGCCCTCCCCTTAATCACAGCCCACAACCTCCCAAAGCAATCCTCTCAATGTCAACGACCACCCCGCACCAGTCAAGTTTCGCAATCGCCCTCACCGTCGCAGCCGCGGCGCCGGCTCCTGCTCTTTCACGGCTCGCACTCACCGTGAAGTCCGCGGCCTCCCCCTCTCGTGCTCGGGGTGAAGCAGTACTGAAAAAGTTCACTGACGTTGGCGTGTCTTCGGCTCGCTTCCCAGTTTTTTTTTGCCATCGGTACTGCTATAATTGAAGATGAATAGATTAAAAGTTTTCTGGCAAAATTGGATTTGGTGCAAAAAAAAGTCCACGTGCGTGGGCTCTATTATGTTCTTGACAATCCTCTTTTTTGCGAGGTTTTTTCTTTTGGGTAAAAGAGATGTGAGGTACTTTTGGTACACTGGTCCACAGCTTTTTTTTTTTTTTGATTTGTTGTTGTTGTTGAAACAAATGTTGAATCAACGTGCGCCTGTGTTGGACGCGATCTGAATAGGGTATGCGTACATGCATGCTGTTCCTCCTGCTACTCATTGCATGTTACCTACCTATTGCATCATCTTCCTAGGTACAGTACAATACAACCAATCATGCATGCACCCTGATCTCGATCGATGGATGGATCGTATCCCTCTCCATTCCTTGGAGCTTTCTTCAGCATAGATGCACTTGTCCTCTTCTCACTGTACCGGCCTCCGTCGCGCTGTTGGTATCCAATGTTGATGTTTGTCACATGTACAATCTTAGAGCATCTCCAATAATTTTTTTGCAACACTGACGTCCAACTGATCAACAACGATCGATGATAGAGTGCATTCCAGATTTACTCTCTACTTTGATGGGTTTTTTTTACGCCGGTCGCTCTCAAAAAATTAAACAGGGTAAAAACTGGTAAAGTTTCGCTAAATAGAATAATTTTGGACGAAAATTAGTAAATGGTGTAGTTAGTGTCAAGAGTGTCAAAGCATAGGGTAAAAATTGGAATTAAGAGGATGCTCTTACCTCCAGGCAGATCCCAGGACTAGGATAGGGATTGGACAGAGCAGTGAGAGAGTACTGGGGACAGGCAGGAGGGAACAGATCCGTTGGAGGGAGAGAGAAAGGAACGCTGTCCCCCTGGCCACCTTACATGTCCATCCATCCATCAATCCAAGACCCCCAAGTCCCGAGAAGATCGCCATGGATACCATCATCACCGGTTCACCGCCACCGCCATACAGATCAATATCCATGCATCCTCCCACATTACATTCCCACACAACATCGGATTGTCCACCGCGAATGTATAGTGGTACATTTGTTTGCTTGGCCCGTGTAAAGTGATCCGTTTTTAGTGATCCAAGAGATGTGAGGGGTTGCTCTTCCGGGCCACCGATATAGTGGGAGAGTTGTTGGGAACATGAACATCAGCTACATGCACCTAAACTACTACGACTAGCTAGCATAACTGTGTGTGTAATCATGAGTGATCCTACTACCAGTGTTATGCCACCAGCTGGGTAGTATTCCAGCCGTGTGATCATGTGGCAAGAAGCTGCCCACATGTCAACCAAGCACAGATAAATATAGTGCGGCGCTACAGCCACACCAATTGCTCTTTCCTATGAGGATAGATCACCACATCTGCCTGGAAAGGGAAATATACTCCAGTGTCAAGTGCATGGTGCTACCCAGTAGTAAGTCTATGGGCGTAGCCAGGATTTAAACATGAGGGGAACCGGGGGAGGTGAAAAAGCCGATGGTCACAGACGAGACGAAATATTACGATATACTAAGTCTCAAGATAACCTTGACAACAAAGCATAGAAACATATGGTTGGAGCTATGCAAAAAAAAAAAAATGCAGTCAAATATCTCATTATATATGATCTTTGTAGCTATTCTCTTCTCCATACCGAAGAACATGGAAGACCGAAGAAAGTTGTCTCCCATTTTATCTTGAAGGCGTGCCTTGATTAATTAGTTTCAAAATGCGTGAAGAGTAAATATTAGTTCTGGCCAAGGAAAATTTATTAAATGATTGTATTACTACAATTAGCGATGATTTTCCATAATCCATTATATGGATACTCTCTCATGTATGGCTGACATCTTGCTTATTACGAGGGAGTTCCCAAATCTATTGGCACTTACCGTGCGAGGTCCCTTTCATATGCAATGCTTCCAGTTCCATGCAGTTTTGTAACTTCTACTAGTGTTGCAACATTTTTTGATCATCGGATTGCATACCAATATGAATTGGGTTGGAACTGACATATACCTTCGCATGTTACTCCTCAGTTGGATTTACATTTCAACAATGTTGGAACTTGAAGGTGAAGCAGTGTGCCTAAAAAGGAGTATACCCCGGACATGGAGTTTGTGAGCTCGAGTTCACATGAACACTTTGCTTCCGGTAAAATCCAAAAAATACTAACAAAATTCAAAAAAACTGAATTTTTATGGCAACAAGCATTGACGTGTGTTTCAAATGCAGGCAAATTATCGCGGTGGAATGATATTTTTGGAGGTCTTGCCAAAAAGAGTAGATGCTCCAAAAAGACTGTTTTTGGAAGCATTTTGGAGCATTGATTTTCTTTTTGTCATGCCCTACATGAATGCCATTCCATCATGAAAAATTGCACGCATACGAAACACACATCAATGTTTGTTGCCAAAAAACTTTTTTTTTTGGATTTTACTGTACCAAAGCATGCATGTGAGCTCGAGCTCACGAGGGCACTTTCGATGTACCCCTCTAATTCTTGGTATCTTTCGCTTCACCTTTAACTTTGGGTATAACATAAAGCACATAGTTAGTAGATTAATCTATTTGTTTTATGCACACATTGGTAATAATTAACTTCACTAACATCATGATAATTCATTAAAGAAATTATGTGTCCTAATATCCCAATACCTACGTGTATCCTGGTATCCTAGCATCTCGTCATACGTTGGGTCAGATATTGCTGGTCTCTTGGCAGGTTGCGGTACGGGGTGCTGCTTTTTTTTTTTTTTTGAGAACTCAGGGTGCTGCTATGTACTCCCTCTGTAAATATACAGCACACTGACCCGGCCCACCATAGCTCACATCGTTGCCTAAAATGGCCCACAATCGCTTCGGACCATAAAAATAGGTTTTTTTATCACAATTTCAGTTAAATATAAAATGTTATAACCACTTAATAACAAATGAGCTAAAAATACTATGAAACTGATTAAATTCACACATATAAAAAGGTGATCATTTCGTATACCTCTACCAAAATTCATGTCTTTAAAATGTATTCAATTATTTTGAATAAGTAATAAAGCGTCTATATATACTTAAATGTTCCTGTAATTTAAAAAATTGTCTTTAACATTAAAACCATCAAATATTTTATTAAAAAATTAAATAAGAATGCTTGTGTAAATATAAAATGTGTTTGCCTCATATTAAATCTTTTATATTTTTCAAAACAATCACGCATTTAAAAAAGATTAGTGCAATTTAAAAATACTGAATTAAAATTTTAAAGCTTCATGTATTTTAAAAACAATTTTTTATTTATCCAAAATATATTTCTTCTACAGCGGAATAGGAAATGCAGCGCATGGGCGAATTAAGCATGGGAGCTATTTCTCGCCCGTACCGAGATACACGATGACCTTGCCTCTGGTGCAGATTCTCAATAAAAAAAAAACTTGCCTCTGGTGCTCGGTTTATATCGCCATAATGGGTCAGCCCAGTAGAACAGATCTGGAAAATTTCCATGAACCGCTCCCGTCCGGTTTTGGAAGCTTCCATATATATTTTTCTTCTTTGTGTTTTCTCATATTTTTATTCTTTTTGGATTGTTTGTTGTTCCTTTTTATTTTATTATTTTCAAGTACATCTTGCCTTTTGAAAATACACATTGTACAATTTTCTTAGGCACACGTAACATTGTTTTGGTACGTGTTGACCTTATCTCAAATACAAGATTAATAATTTTCCAAATGCATCTGTTGAACATTTTTTTAAATAAATGTTCAACATTTTAAAATACAAATTGAAGGTTGGTTTCAATGGTGTGAATTTTTTAAACTATTTGAACATATTTTTACATTGTATACATATATTTTTTAAATGTCACAAATATTCTCTGAATGCTTGAATAATTTTTTAAATGTCATAACATTTATTTGAACGGTAAAAAACCTTTTATTTAATACAACAAGAATATTTTTAAAATACTTGTATAATAATTTGATAAAAATATGTTTAACATATTTTTTGAACACATGAACATTCTTGTGACTGGCAGAATCATATATTTTTTAATGTTAAGCGAATATTGTATAATTATTTTGGCAATTTTACAAACACTTTTTTCTAAATGCTTCAATGTTTTCTAGATGTCACAAATCATTTCTTTGAATGCTATCAACATTTTTTGAAAGTTGTGTGGGCAAAAGTTTTATGCTGCTTGAACTTTTTCTACATGCACATTGTTTAAAAACTCTTTAAATAAATTAATTTTTAACATATATGTATCTATATTTTCAAAATACAAAAATAAATAAATTAAATGAATATGCTATGTTGTACCGTGCGGATGATGTGTCGCACGGGGATTTATTTAAGGGAAAAGCCATCATGACAGTTTATGTTAAATTGGGCAAAATCGACTGCACGCAAAAACTTTAGGGCCGACCTATTCACCGAGTGAGAGTGTCGCCTGTTCACCGAGTTGGTTAGGACGTGTTTGGTTGCCTACATACAGCCTCGATCAGGCCCGCGCGGGAAGAATCCGGTCTGTTTGATTGCCTGTATACACTGTTGGGCCTGCATAGCACGGAACTTAAAGCACCTCTGGGCCTGGCTTTGCGAGTTAGGCCGAGGCAAGCGCAAGCTAGCGCGTCCTTGCACGAGCGGAGATGGGAGGGATGCAAGGTGATTACCTGAGGTTTTCTTCAACCTCCGGTAAGCTTCTATCTAATCTCCTCTCTTCCTTGTCCCTCTGATCTACACAACGGTGCTTCGATTCGAAGTAAGCTCTACATGAAAAAGATACACCTCGATCCTACGGTTCCATTCAGGGGATCGGTTCATAGTTTCTTCGGCCGTAAGTTCTTAATTTCTTGTTCCCGTTTGAAGCTATTCTGGATGAATTTTGTCAGATTCATCGCACACGATCGATCATTTGAAATCTTCTTTGACCAGCATCCTAATCTCGCAGTTCCTCACAACATTCGTGTTATAAGTGTTTGGTTTCGACGATCGTAGATTCATCTCTCTTTGAACAGCAGTCTACTGCCCTGACGCCGCCATGTCGAGTTCCTCTGTCCTCTGCTCAGAGCCCTCCTGTTCGTCCCTCTCGACGCCGAAGCCCTTCCCATTGATCTCTCGGCCTACTACACTAGAGTCGTTTCCGGCGTCGATCATCTCGGCCTCCTCTCTCCTCACTGCACTGATGATACCATGGCGCGAGCACTGCATTCTCCTACTCTTTCGACTGTCTTTGCGCGAGCATCGCAACTAGTTCACCGACGGTGTCGCTCGCCGTGCCGCCGACAGGGTCGCTCGCCCACGACTCCATGCTCGTCATGTCAGACACGACGCCACGGCCACTATTCACCGCTGTCACCATGGTCCGGCGCACACTGCATTTCTTTCCACCTTCCTCTTCTAGCTCTCAATCCTGTGTGCAAAGTGCAAGTGCTAGCTCTTAATTATAGCTAATGCGTGCAACCAAACACCGTGTCCATGTGCCGCTTGGGCCAATGCAGGCAACCAAACAAAATATACTTGCGTATTACCTAATGCAGGGACCCTAGATGCAGGCAACCAAACAACTTGTAGATGGCGCATTAGGACCTGTTTTTGCTCAACCAGACTAGGTTGAGCAGTGTATGCCATGCAGATACTATTCACAATTTGAACCAAACACGCTCGTAAAATTTTTGCCCAGGACACTTGCCGTCCAAGGGAGTAAAACTTAGCAAAAGGTAGTGATTCGCTCAAAAAAAAAAGCAAAAGATAGTGCGCCCTAACTAGCAATCGAACTTCAAACCTCTGGTTGGTTAACGACAGTAGCAAACTAGTGGAGCTGACAGCATTAGTGACCACTGAGGAGCGTGTGTGCTCTTTTACGGATCGGCTATGTGGGGTCTGTTCGGTCGCAGCCCGCGTCGTCCCGCAAACCAAAAAACCTTGATAAGCGAATTTTACAGTGATTCAAACAATTGAGTTCAAATTCGAACAATAAAACATAGTTCGCGCGCAAATAAAAAAATAGTTTTGTAGGACAAACGCAAAAGGACTTCATGCAAAAGCGACGACCAAGTCCATCATCATATTGGTCGCTTTTCACCCATCGTCATGATCTTTACTCCGCACCACCTCCATCGATGCCATCACCGCCCCCGAATCCCTCGCAGGCACTTGTTCCAACTCCGGAACCGAAAGCATCACCGCCCGAACTGAATGCATCAGCAGCACTGGTTCCAAATCCCGATGAAAAAACATCACCGGCATTGAAACACGCACCGGCCAACGCTAGCATCTTCCTCTTCAAGATGTCTCTCATTGCCATATCATTGCCATTCTTTGGTGATGTCGTCCATGTCATCGCGGTTCAATATCATGATGGTGTTCTCTTCAGCAAGAAGCTTTGAAATGGCTTTGTTCTCCGCGACATGTGCTCTTCTCTCCTCAATGGCCGCATTGCGCAACCCCTCGTCCTTGAGCAATGCCACTTCTCTCGTGCCTTCTTCTCGGCCAACTCTTTCTTTGTCTCCAATGTCTTCGCTAACATCAACTCATTTGATTGCACCATGGCATCTATCTTGTCCCGCAAGCTCGATGCTTCGTGTTGCCTCTTGATCTTCTCCTTTGTCTTCTTGTCACCATCGGACTTGTTCAAGTTTCTTGGGTCGTCATCATCTTCATCTTTATCCATGTTCATAAGTGAACCTCTCTTCGGTGGAGATTCTTTCAACTTCCACTTGTAACACTCTTTGAGCAAGTCCCACCAATGCTCTACTTTAAAAAAAATTGCCTTCGGAAGCTTCCATGTCTTTATATCTTTGTTGGGCAATTTTCTCCTACATAATTGAAACAATGTCAAATGATGCAATCACTTCAAAAATGGTACAAATGATTTGCACAACATGGGACGTGAAAACGAACTCACACTACTAGGAAAAGGCCTACTAATGGCGCACCGGTTTTGCCTACTAATGGTGCACTACCGGTGCGCCATTAGTAGCATGCCATTAGAATTTTTTACTAATGGCGCATCACTGGTGCGCCATTAATATCTGGTATACTAATGGCGCATCTGGCAGTGTGCCATTAGTATGTAACCCCATGCGCCATTAGTATGCCTCCCGGAGGGCCATATGTAACCATGTGCTTTGTCACACTAATGGTGCACTCTTCGTTGATGCGCCATTAGTATCCTTTGGCATACTAATTGCGCACTCTGCCTTGATGCGCCATTAGTATGAATATTTGGTTTTTTTTTGCTTTTTTGATTTTTGCACAGGTTACAAAATATATTATTGGACAGAATATAGACAGCAGCACACAACAACATCAGATTCATCGAATACAATAGAAGATTAGTCTCCGAATACAATTCATCATATTAGTCTCCGAATTCAAAAGACCGAACAAAGATAAAACATTACAAGTCTCAAGACCGCGAGTATCGAGTTTGTCTTCACATTACAAGTCGATATCGATCATCTAAACTACCATCACATAAAAGAGAGTTGTGGTCATCACGATGAGCATCATCGCGATCAAACTGGTCCTCATCCGGTTCCTCCAACGCTCCCTCCTCTCTCCCGCTAGATAGCG
>LR880969.1:796943325-796981358 GCA_904067115.1 Aegilops sharonensis | reverse complement strand
AGAATGGCAGGGCAGTTGATCCTACTTAACTAAGTACTAAGATACCCCGGCCCATGCATTAGTCGCAAGTACCCCATATGTCCTATTTTTAGCAAAGTCATGCTAAAATTCACGGAAAATTTTAGCATGACCTTTGCTGAAAATAGGACATATGTAGTACCCGAATTTGCCGAAACGGAAGTTAATCGACATTCCGGCAAACTCAAGGGCCTATCTTTGCTCAAGTTTTTGACAGTAGCCTCTGAAGAAAACAGCATTGCAACATTCAAGTTCACAGGATAAAAAAATCATCCACATTCACCAACCCACATGAGCTGTAAACAGACTTAAAAAACCCACATGATGTTATAACTGTATACACTGAACATGATGATACCAAATGGGAAGGAAAATTGTATCACTCTAGATTAGTGTAGCCGCTATCTAACAAAACCAGAATGTTAACAAAATTACACCATGATGATACCAAATTCTTGTAGCAGTACAATGAGTTCACAGGATAAAAAAATCATCCACATTCACCAACCCAAACTGGTGGAGATACAGCCAACCAGAACCTCCCAGGTTGCATAACAGCAGCAGCAACAGGTTTATTCTTCTTCTTCATAAACATTAATTGGTGTGGGTCACTCTATCTGCCCTCTAATGACTCACTCAACTTAACAGGACAGCCCACAAGCATTGTTTTGATTCCAACAGCTGCTGTAAAATACATCCAGCAAAGGTGCTCTAAAATCAGAAATACTACCCCCCAAATCTTTAGCTCAATTCTGAAAATACATGGTCTTCTAGTTACAATACTACGCCCCAACAGTCAAAATTTCAAACCACACACTTACTTTCAACTATAAACAAAACTGACTTGCTGTTAATGAACAGTGGCTAAAGATATATAAAAATCCATTGCAAATGTGCCATGTGAATAAAACAACTCATGGAAGTAAACTACTAGTAGGCTCAAAAGTCAAGTAAACTGAAGATTATGACAGCTTGCAAACACAGGACCATGTCATTATCATGGCAGTCCACTATATAATTTTATGACAAAATACATCATTATCAGGGCACATTATGGCCATTTTTTTGCATGATGCTAACTGTACCTAACTGAACATATTTCTCACCTTGGAGGTGTTGCTGCTGCTGCACTGTCTGAACTTCAATTCCTTTACCTCCTTGGAAACCTGAAATATGCAGATGTATATGATGATTCTAAGAAAAGGGAAAAGGTGTATCAAGAACAGATTCACATGTGTGGCTATTAGCCATTTTATAACATTGCATAGCATTAGTCAGATAGAGCCGAGCCTTTCACCACTATATAATATTGCCATATAAAATTACAAATTTATGTAACCTGGATTTTTTTTGTATGAAACCTAGTCAATGTGACAATATATAAACTACTGATCTACTAGTTATCAAGTTGAGAAATTGACCGCATATAAGCAAAAGCAATATCAGACTTGGCTAGAGATACTTGTAAAGTTGTAAGTTATATCTTACCAGTGTGCTAAGGGAAACTGTACTAATTAGGGTTCTTATTATGTTCTGGTATATAAATTCTTCTCAATTACTTAGGAAAATTACTGGATGTCTTACAAATTACAGAGGGAGTTAATAATTTCAGTTTCATAAGAAAAAATTCATCAGTACTATGCATCATCTTCCTACTATGCATCATCTTCATACTATACTTGCTACTCATCTTCAGAACCAAACAGCAGCAAAAACAGTTGAAGAGAGGCTCACGAGAGGACACTCAAATTTGCTAACCCTAGAACACGGGGGAAGAGGTTTGTGGTACTTGCAGGAGGTAGCCTAGGGGGGAGGAGGGGAAGGGGGGAGAGGTGAGGAATCACCTGTGGGATAACGGGAGGCTGCCGTAGGAGGGCGCCGGCGTCGAGGAGGCGGCGGGCGGCGGCGCGTCGAGGAGGAGGCGGCGCGTCGAGGAGGAGGTGCGTCGAGGAGGAGGCGGCGCGTCGAGGAGGAGGCGGCGTGTCGAGCTTGCCACCCACCTTGGAGCCGGAACCCTAGGGTGTGCAGGCGCGGCGGATGGAGGGGACGGAGGGGGCGGCGCTCGCGGGGGAGGCGGGGCTCGGGGGGAGGCGGTGCCCGAGGGGGAGGAAGGGGAGAGGGAGGCGGCGGGGGCGTGTGGGCGGCTACGGCGGACGGAGGTGGCGGCTGCGGCGGTGGCGTACGGTTGGGGTCGATCGAGGGGAATCTGGCGAGGGAGGGAGGGAGGACACAGTGCGAGGGCAGTAGGTGTTCCTCGTACCAGTGGGCAGTCTTTCCAATTTTTCAACAACTCTTCTATTTCCTCGCCGCTCCTCGTACACGGGCGTTTTCGGGGTTCGGTTTCACCATCGAACAGATCCTTGCGTTTCCTCCACGGGTCATCTCGCGAAGCCACCTTCGATGTCCCATGAACACGGTTTTCGAAGACCCGGGATCTCTATCTAGCTGGCGATACGTTGTGTCATCCATGCACCTTACGCATCCAGAAAATCAGTGGACTACCTGCCCCGCGAGATATCCGTAACCGAGATAGTCGTGCACCGTCGTGAGCAGTGCGGCTCTCATAGGGAAATATTCTTTCTCTGCGGCGTCCCACGTATTGGCTGGCGTTTTCCACAGCGTGTCTGGCTCCTCCTTTAGCAGCCCCAGATACAGATTGATGTCGTTCCCTGGTTGTTTCGGCCCTTCAATTATCATACTCATGTGAATGTACTTCCTCTTCATGCACAACCAGGGGGGAAGGTTGTACATCCACACAAACACAGGACAGGTGCTATGTGTGCTTCTCTGGCTGCCAAACGGATTGACTCCATCGGTGCTCGCGCCCAGCACGATGTTCCTTGGATCCTTCCCAAATTCTGGGTATTCGAAGTTCAACGCTTGCCACTGGCTCGCATCCTTAGGGTGACTCAGCATCTTGTCTTTTTTATTTATCTCCAGATCATTTCCGTCATCTTCCCGCTTCTTCTCCTCCCTATCCGCGAGCCAACGCAGGAGCTTTGCTACCTTAGGGTCCGCGAAATACCGCTGCAGACGAGGAGTGATCGGAAAGTACCACACCAATTTTCGAGGAGCTTTCTTCCTCTTCTTGTATCGAGTGACGCCGCACACCGGACATATGGTAGATTCCGCGTGCTCGTCCCGATAAATGATGCAATTGTTCATGCACGCATGGTATTTCACGTGCGGTAAATCCAAAGGACACACGATTTTCTTCGCCTCCTCGAAACTGGTCGGGCACTTGTTCCCCTTGGGAAGACGTTTGTGCCAGAATGACATGTTCTCGTCGAAGCATGCGTCGGTCATTTTGTGTTTTACCTTCATCTCCAGAGCCATGAGCGTTACTTTCAGGCGGGTATCCTCGGGCCTGCATCCTTCATACAATGGAGTAACCGCGTCTATCTCCAGTTGATCCAGCTTGGCTTTCTCTCGGGCGGCAGCTCTTGCGTTATCCGTCTGCTTGCGAAGCAGCTCTTGAATATGAGGGTCCTGCACCCAGCCTCCATCGTCGTCTGCTCCGGCATCTTCATCTTCATGATCATGCCCTTCGTCTTGATCTTCCTCATCATCATGTACGGCATCTTCTACATGATGATTGTGTACATCATCACCGTCGTGATCATGTCCTCGAGATTCTTCGTCTTCTCGCCCGCCCTCGCCGCGGTGGTTGTCTTGTTGCCCTTCCTCATTTCTTGCCCGTCCCCCATGGACGACTTCATAGTCATCTTCATCACCTTGCCACCGATAGCCATCCATGAAACCACGCAAGAGCAGGTGGTCCCGCACCTGCCCGGAATCCGGGTCCGCAATAAGGCTCTTCAGCTTGCATCTTCGACACAGACATCTTATCTCCGTCTCGTTCTTTTGAAGCATCTCGGCCTTCACGGAGCTCAAAAACCTATTCACGATGCCTTCGGTCATCGTGCGGACCATGGTCGCCCGCGGGGTAGAGCAAAACGATATTTTAGAACCAAGAAAAAATTTGGCATGACCTTCCCTAAAAATAGGACCAAAAAGAATGCATAGTGCCAAAATTCTCGCCGAAACGGAAATGAATCAACATTCCGGCAAAATATTGGCAACTATCGCATTTCAAATACCGGTACCTGCAAACACAAACATATATGCAACACCACAAACACAACCAACACCACAAACATACATAGATCTAGCTAGGCCACAAAAAGTGCATGTGCACGTTGTTGGAGCGAGCTAGGGAGAAAAAAAGTAGATCTACAACATGAAGATAGCTTTCCCCTTACTTACCTATCAAAAAAAGGTAATTTCACCACTTAATTTTGATGAATCTATGGTGCAAATAAGGTGAGGAGGAGGAGGCAGCCGACAAGCTTAGAGAAGGAGGTGGAGGGAATGAAGTGGGGAAAGTGAGTGTGTAGGTGTGGCTGTCCAAAAATATGTAGCTGGTCCCAGGTTACTAATGGCGCACCACTAAGCCATGCGCCATTAGTAACCCAACATACTAATGGCGCACCACAGAGACATGCGCCATTAGTAGTTTTGCAAAAAAGTAAAAAAATATTTTTTATGATAATGGCGCACCATGGCACAGTGCGCCATTAGTAGTTTAAACTACTAATGGCGCACTTTGCATAGTGCGCCATTAGTAGGTTTGCAAAAAAGTAAAAAAAAATTATATACTAATGGCGCACTTTGCCATCCATGCGCCATTAGTTTGTATGGAAAAATGGGGAAAAAAATCAATAGTAGTGGCGCACCGTGAGCACGGTGCGCCATTAGTGTCTTCCACACTAATGGCGCATGAGCAACCGGTGCGCCATAAGTATATAGTAGTGGCGCACTACTTACCAGGTGCGCCATTAGAATCAGTCCTATCTATAGCCCTTTTCCTAGTAGTGTCACATAGTCGGATTCCACGGTTCCATTTGGAGGTGCATTGCGAACTTGTTCCAAGCAAGCAGCCCAACGGCTATAAATCGGCTTGATCACATCCCAATGACCTTGGAGTGACCGAAAGGTGCGTGAAGTCCTACTGGGATGCGTCCCCATCATGCGGAAATATTGATCTTCAATTCTTTGCCAATACCTCTTTGCGGTTTGAGATGTACCAGTGCAAGCATCAAGAGAAACCGCACTCCAAACCTTGATCAAGATTTGGTCTTCCGACATCGTGTAGTTCTTCGATCTCGTGCTTTTTTTGCTTGCGCTTGCTCATACACCCCCTCATCTACCTCCTCCACTTCATCTTCACCACTGTGATCATCCACGCCACCCTCCATTTCATTGTAATCGAAATCAGCGAACGGGGCTTGATCGATGTCGACGGTGTTGGTGTCCAACAAGTTGACGAAATCAGCGGTGGCATTGTTCGAACCACAACTACAGTGAGTGACATCAAGTCACGAGCTACTACAATGGCGAAACGCAAAGTAAAAGTACAAGGGATCGAAGATGCATACCTTCCGGCCATTTCGTCGAGCACCTCGAATGCGGTGGAAGTAGCACCGTTGAACGCCATCGACGGGGAATCTCTTGTCGGGGAGGAGGGAGTGGATGAAGGCGTCGTCCTTTTCGTAGGAACCTTCTTGCGCTTCACGCCCAAAACCTTGCCCACCTTCTCCGGCGGCAGCCAGGCAGATCACGCATCGGTGCCGGCGCCCGGCGCGCGTGCCTTCCCGGCGGGTCCAGCGGGATTTCCGCCATGAACGACCACATTGCCCTGCCGCTTGCGGGCAGGCGCGGTGGTGCCTTGAGCGGCGGTGGGGGTGACATGACTGGCGACGAGATCTGCCGGAGGGGGATTGCGCGTGCGCGACCTCCATGCTGACGGGGGACGGCTGGGAGGCTTCCATGGCGGCGAAGAATGGCCCGGGAAGATGGGCCGAAGCGGGCGGTGGCGGGGCAATGGCGGCCGGGGGGGAAGCGGGAGCGGCCGCGCGGAAATTTTCGTCGCGCCAAATCTCGCTACGGATAGGGGGCAAGCTCGAGTCGGCTTCCCACCCCATGAATCTAAAGGTTGAGGGCGAACTTTTGTCGCGCCTCGCAAAATTTTTTATGGGTCGAACGTGTTTGTAGGGTCTGATCAGGCAGTATTTTCTGCTCAGACTCGTATTTTGGCGGTTACTTTGCTAGTCGCGACATTATACGGGGTCGGCTAGAGATGCTCTAAGAACTAACTGCAACACAGACTTGGCCACTTTTTTAATTTGTTCGAACATTTCAGGAACATTGTCAACAAATTTGAAATTTTCATTTTTTTAAAGCAAGAATATTTTTTGAAAAATACCAAACATTTTATATATTTTTTATTTCATTTTTTCTTTCTATTTTCTCTGTTTCTTCACTTTTTTGTTTTTCTTTGGTTTTTCATTGAGTTTCTTTGTTTCTTTAATGGTTTTCACTTGTTTTTCTTTTCTTTCTGTTTTCCTTTTTCTTTCGCGTTTTTTCGTACAATTGTTTTTTCAAATTTATTTTTCACAAAAAACCTAGGGAAAACTAGACGAAAACCAAAAAGCCAAACAACCCTGAAAAAACCTATCTAAAACCCGAAATTGTGTACAAAAAAATAAAATCCCGAGAGAGTGTCCAACATATGATACGTGGAGGTGGCTGAAAGCACGCTCAGCCCACCAAAGTAACCCTTGCAGGGTCTCGCAAAGGGTACCCTTTAATTAATTGCTCTCTTCACCTCGAG
The DNA here is from genome assembly GCA_904067115.1 of Aegilops sharonensis. Taxonomy (NCBI): domain Eukaryota; kingdom Viridiplantae; phylum Streptophyta; class Magnoliopsida; order Poales; family Poaceae; genus Aegilops; species Aegilops sharonensis. The sequence goes on along the minus strand of LR880969.1, from coordinate 796,974,667 downwards.
TAGAACTCGTCCCCACAGTGTTCCACCAAATGGGCCTGGCCTAGTACCTTACTAGCCATACCTGCACGGTGGCACGCTGCGTCCTATCGATATGATATGTATGTATATGCTATTTTTTGGTTCATGTGATGGAAAATAAGGGCTTCGCTATTTTTTGGTTTGGTGGAAGATAAAGGCTTCACGTGTTTAAGCTTGTCATTATAATTCAGTAATCACAAGAAAGCAAGCTATGCATAATGAAGGCAAAGCCTGGAGGACGGCGGGCCTCCTAAAGTCGGACTTAGAGAGTTTCTTTGGGCGGATACATAGGTGAGAGTCTAGCGAAATATAGACATATGTAAACAGTGTAACACCCTCAACAGAGGGTTTCTTGTACCCTTCTCTTTCCCATCAATGAAAGATACGCATGCTATGCATATTTTAGAAAAAAAGTTTTTCCTTTCAAGGATAAGTTTGTTAAGGCCTTTTTTTAGGAAAGGATTAAGTCGGTTAAGTGATATTTCCATAAATAAATTGATAATTAGGCCAACAGCCTATTAGTAGTTGATTGTGCACCTAACACTAATCCAGACGCGAGATAGGAGAGGTGTTTAAGTTGTACTCGTATTAGATTCTATCTCTTCTTCTGTTCTAACTCTTCTACCGAGCTTCTGTAATTCCATGATGAATCCTAGCGATCTCCTTTCGTGTAAGCCACGGCTGTTCTCTTATTAATACAAACCACACGCGGCCCTCAGGGGTTACACGCTTCCATCATACTCCCTCCGTCCCAGAACAGCGATTCCGATGTCGCCCTCCGGGAAGTTGTTGTTCTGCTTGACCCTGTTCGCCGCATGGCACCTCAGCTCGACCCTGTTCGCCGAGGCGCCTCCAGCTCCTGGTGTCGACTCCGCGTCCAGGAACGCATCGTGCCTGGCTCTCGCCAGGGAGGCCGGAATCCGGTCGGAAGGCGGCACGGGGCGGAACTTCGTCATCTCGCCGCTGTCCATCCATGCGGCGCTCGCGAAGGTGGCCGCTGGCGCGCGGGGCGACACCCTTAGCGAGCTCCTGAGGTTCCTCGGGTCGCCGTCGCTCAACGAGCTGCACCGCGCGGCGGCGACCGAGCTCGTCGGCAGGCTCAACGGCATAGCGCAGACGTCCTTCGCCAGCGGCGTGTGGGTGGACCGGATGCTGGTGCTCAAGCCAGAGTTCATGGCCATCGCCGCGTCGCGGTACAACGCCACGGCAGAATCCGTGGACTTCGTGTCGGGGGCCGAGCAGGCGAGGCAGCGCGTGAACGCCTTCGTGGCGGACGCGACCAACAAGCAAATCCTCGAAGTCCTGCCTCCGGGCTCCGTCAACTCCGGCACGGCGGTCGTCCTCGCCAACGCGCTCTACTTCAAAGGGGCGTGGACACAGCCGTTCGACGTCTCTACCGCGCCGTTCCACATCCCAGGCGGCAGTGGCACCACCGTGCGCGTGCCATCCATGACGACAAGCGAGTCACAGCACATCGCGGTCTACCCGGGCTTCAGGGCCCTCAAGCTGCCCTACAAGAACGACGTGCAGCAGCAAGCTGAATTCTACATGCTTATCCTACTACCGGACAGCGAGACTGAGATCGCCGATCTGTACGACAAGGCTGTGTCGACGCCAGAGTTCATCAAGACACACACGCCGATAGGGAAGGTTCCAGTCGGGCGGTTCATGGTCCCAAAGTTCAAGTTCACGTCCAAGTTCGAAGCGTCATCCGACATGCGGAAGCTTGGTGTCATTAGGGCTTTCAAAGGCGGCGACTTCTCGGGCATGATGACTGGCGGGGAAGGGCTTTCCATCAACGGGGTGTACCACAAGGCCACTATCGAAGTGGACGAGGTAGGCACCGTGGCCGCCGCTGCCACGGCCGTCGTTGGGTTTGGTAGTGCGGCTCCAGGGGCACCACGGGATCTGGTCGATTTTGTGGCAGATCGACCTTTCTTATTTGCCGTGGTAGAGGAGGGGACAGATGCAGTTTTGTTTTTTGGTCACGTGGCTAATCCTCTCGCTCGCTAGATGAATAGTAAATAATTATTCTATAAAGTGTGGAATTTTTGATTGTTGAATGAATTATTGTAACATTGTTCGTCGGTCATGTGATTAATTGTGCCACCTGATGTGGAGGACATGCCACAACGCTGTGTCTCCGTAAGGATGTTTTGAACATGTGGTTATTCTCTATCCATCCATGCCCTTGTTTGTAATTATGAAGTGTCATAGCTTGAGTCAATCGAGCTCTATTTTTACTATAAAATGTTTCTTGCCAGGTTGTTTACATGTTATTCAATTTTGCCAAGGTTGTTGTAGTTGATCCGTGTATGGTATGATGTTGTTCTTGCCATGTATAGCTTCTATATCATGTCTTCTTACTGTGAGTTGCCTTGCCATGCCATGTATTGCTCTGTGGTGAGTGATTCAAGCTCACCAACATGCCTACTTATCGTTGTTCCTGCCATGTATAAATCTATAATATAACTTAACTGTTACGCCATAGCAGCAAAAAGTGAGACCCATTTGTCATAAACGTGCTCAAAATACTTTCATCCACTGACCAATGGTTTATGCGAAAAGGTTTACTGTACATATATATTGTGTTTTTTCCCAAAAGAATCGTAAAGTCAAGTTTTCCGATTGTACTTCGTATATGAGCCAATCAGCCAAAAAAATTAGTTTTGGGAGGATTCAAATCGTTAGGGATTTTATGTGCAGTATTGGAATCTTATGGTTTTTTTTTCTTCGTAGAATTCATTTGTACTCTATTCTGATAGGGAAAATTTTCCTTCCAGTCAAACCTCTTGCAAAAATTTCCTTGTTTTTTCTGGGCTACCAAATACAATTCTATCCAAATTCGGGGTTAGGCTGGACCTCCAGGAAGGCGAGGGGATTTGGGCGGCGAGGTGGACCTACGGCGAGACGCAGCCCCTGGTTGTAGCTCGGCGGAGCCGTCGATTGGCGGGCGCGCCCCCTTGTCTCATAGGCGAGGCCGGTACCCTTCTTATAGTAATAGTGGTAGAGCGGCAGGCGGCGGGGATAAGCGGCGGGCGGTGGGACTGGGAGTCTTCGAGACGGAGGGAAAGAGTTCCCGAGCCGGCACCTAATCTTTCCCTAATAATAAAGCACGGATTGATTCCGTGAGTTCACCGTCACAATATGCGTCTTCCCGTGATTTTACGCTTTCAGTTTGATTTTAAAACATATTCAAGGTGGTACTAAATTTTATAATTTTCGTTGGTCCGTTCGTCTTGACTTGTCCGTACGTCAGCTTTCCTTAAGCAGCCCATTATTCTGGTCCACCTAGCCCAACAAACAAATAGAAATCAGAGAGCTAAGACAGGGCGGACTCTCGATCAGTTTGGAGTTTTCCCTTGACCCTCCCAAAAATATCGGCTCAAGATTCAAGAAAGAGAGAAGGGGAGGAGGTGGATCCCCTGGAGGCGGAAGGAGCCGGTTGACGGCCGATCCGACGGGGCACTTCATCTCGACTATGAGGCCGCGGTAGTACGGTCGCGCACATCAGCAAGCGAGGACGCGGGGGCGGTGCCATCGCTGCTTTTGAGAACCCACCGGTCCAGCGGACAGCCATGGTCGATTGGAGCTGCTAAGACAGCGGCGGCGCAGGCGCGCAGCCCCACTTTGAGGTGTAGTGGCTCGTGTCAAGGAGCTAACCATGATTCAGAAGGAACGATTTGATTATCTTCTCATGTACTACGTGAATAATACAGTCTGATCAGCACACAATTGAGACTCTGAGATCGATCAAACGCTATTGGCCGAAGTTGCTCTTTCAGTTGGTTCATCAATTGGTCCTTCTGACGGCCAACAATACGTCCATATGGGAACTAGAAAACCAATGCATACAACCACGAGATCATGATCCTGAAAAACCTGATCCACCACTGTTCCGCTGCTCTGGCTACCGTTCGTCGTCGAGCGCCTGCAGCGTTCCCGCGCCGCCCTCTGCCCATACTGTACTCAAAAATCACCATGTCGTCTTCCTTGACTGGAAACTCCAGGAAAGATGGCTTTATCACATTGAAGCACCGCGGCTGCCGCCGCTATAACCAACGCCACAAGTAATATCTGGGTGATCAGGGCACCGGATGACGATTAGCTGGATGCATGCTTATCAACTGAAGGCAAGCAGCTAGATGCATGTACGGATGATTACTGCAGGCGGACCGAGATAAAATACTAACAACTTCGAGCACGTAACGTCCTCGGGTGCGTCCCTATGCATATGTCATAGCTAGATGCAGTATTGACATTAACTAAACTGAATTAGACTTCTAGATACTTTTTATTTTCTATTAGTGCCACATCTGTCACAATTTATATCCACAATTACTCACGCTTGTCGTCGTCTCCATAAAAAACTCAAGGTCTATCCGAAGAAAATATATTTGGCGCTGCATTATTTAGAGCCAATAATATATGTACATGTGTTTTTCAACGATTTAGAGATCTAGATATAGATACTATGTGATAGTATATCATTATTGCAAAAAGGTTTGCTTCCACTGAGCATGTATGAGTATGCGCAGATAATTTCACACTTAGAAGGAAATTTGTTTAGTTTTCAGACCTAAGTTAAGTTTATTTCGATCCAAATCCAACAATAAAATTTTGAAGTACCATCAACACCGATGGCGTGCCGACCGTTGCGCCTCAGCCATGGTGGAGTGAGGCCGGCAACAGTGGCAGTCCCGGTGGCCCCGAGTGTTGGAGTAGACGGGCGCGGCGACGATGAAGAAGACCGTGAGGGTTGCATGTCATCCTCCCGCTCCGCAAGTGCCCTGGATGCAGACACACCTCCCGGTGTCGAAGGCGTAGAGGACAAAGCTCGCAGCTCCGCCATCGCCGACTCATGGTCAGCCCTAAAGGACGGGAAGAAGATCACTCCCCGCTGGGTAGGTGAAGCAGGTGCCCTTGCAACATAAAGCTCAACAGTGTTGGAGTTGTGTCGAATATTATTGTACAAGGTAGGTTACAGTTGGACTTGGTTTTGGACTGCGTGTAGACAAGGTAGGAGTTGTGTCCTAATTAGGACACTTGTATCCTAGGCCTCTCATATATATCAGGGATAGACACATGATGTAACCTATGTCAACATAATAGCACAGGTACCGAGGGGGGAGCCGGCGGCGTGTGTTGGCGCCCGGGTGTCCGGTGTGCGGTATTGTGACGGTGTCATGAGGAGGAGTGCCCGTAGTCAGGCCTCGGAGATGTAGCCACATCAATGAACCTCGTTAACAAATTTTGATGTCGTGCTCGCGTGATTGATTGGTCCTCGATAGATCGATTGGTTTAGGCGATCGAAAGCGGCGGCGGTAGAATTGTGGAGCGGCAGGATCATTGCGTCTCGGAGCGGCGGCACTTCACTAGCGCGGGCGCGTGGCCGGGCGGCAGCATATGGGCCCAGTGGGGCGCTCACGCATGGCTCTGGCCGAGTCAGACCGAGCAGGCAGCGCCAGGTGGGCCTCTAGGCGTAGGCTGAAGCTGCAGTCGGCTTGTACGGGCGCAGCAAGGGCCAGCGTGGTGTGTTGTCCAAGCTTGGATGCTGGTGGGCAGGCCTGGGCGTGAGAGCCAGAGACGCAGGCGATCGGAGGCTGAGCCACGGGACTAGGAAGAGTTACGTACGAGATTCGTTGTGAAAGAAAAGAGAGGAAGCGTCTGGACAAGTGATTGCTTACCGTTGGTTGGGAGTGAATTAAAAAAACCACCACGTTGACGCTTAGGTTTACAGAAAACACTGGTTTACGAATTTCTGGCAAAAACCACTGATTCTCAACCTAATTTTTTATAGAAAACATTAACCGGTCACTTTGGGCATTTTAACCTTGATTATGACATGTGGAGCCCACATTTGATGACGTGGTGTAACGGCTTGTGTTAGACGGCGTTTGGTCTAATATGACAAACTAGTCTCCGGAATTTTACACAGAGACCCCTCAATCATAAAGCAAAAACGCAATTAGCCCCACCCACGTGCACAGAACCTGCATCACTGCGCCCATGGCTCTCCTCGCCGGCTTGGGGCGGGGATGGACCTTGCAGGCGTCGAGGTCGAGCACCACGCTGGGCGACGAGAACTGCGTCTGCCCGCGCGCCGCGACCTGCCGGCGGCGAAGGCAAGCAGGACACTGACGACGAGCAGGTCCGCGCGTCGGCCATTGCGCTGCCGTCCTCGTTGCTCGAGCAGCACGGCTGCACCGGCTCCGAAGAGGCCGACGACGGCCTTGCGGCCGGGCGCCAACCGGCTCGAGCATGCTCTTGACGCACAGCGACTCCGTGCCCGTTTTACTCTCGGCCACGGCGGAGGATGTGGCTGGACCGGCGCGGCCTTCCGTCCACCGCCCCGTCGACCACGACGGCGAGGACGTGCGGCGTGCAGCTCGCGGTGGCGCACACGGCTCACGCTGAAGGGGCACCGGCGGCGGGGACAGGGTGGTTCTTCGTGGCAGCGGGGCCAAGGTGGTTCTTCACGGTTCACACTGGACGTGGCACCGGCGGCGTTCTTCGCGGCGGCTGAGGCCCGAGGCCCGAGAGACCAGCAAGCACGCCGGGCTGGTTCAACAGCAGGCATCGAGCAGGGCATCGACCGGGAGTACGAGAGAGGTAGGAAGGAGCTCCGGCCAAAGAACTGACAGGAGGAGGGGATGGCGTGGTGTGTTGGAGCGCCAGATCCCGATCTGGATCGGGGAGGAAGAGAGGTGTTTTTTTAGAAAGGGGAGGACTTTTTGACGAAAGGACCCGTTTAATGCCGTTTATCGCGAACCGTTATGCCACGCCAGCACAGAGCGACCCCATCTGTCATAATCATCATTAAAACAGACAAAAACGCCAACTAGTGTTTTTTGCAAAAGATTAGGCCAAGAATCAGTGGTTTCTGGCAGAAATTCGTAAACCAGTGTTTTTTGCAAACCTATGCTTCAATGTGGTGGTTTTCTGCAATTCACTCGTTGGTTGGTGCTATTCATCGTGAGCAAAGAGAGGGAGAGGCAAAGTCAAGCATACATGAAGACGTGGTGGAGTTTGGATCTCTATGACCTCATGCATATGGAAAGGCTGCTAGGTGGATTTCCTCATTGGTTCTATTTGCTTGGTACACGTACAGATCATGTACGGGATGACAGCGGTTGTATGCTGCAATTGATAAAGACGCGGAGTCGCAGGTCCAGATGAAGATTGATTGATTCGATCAGCTACGTGTAATCAAGTGTTGTATCGGAATGCAGATGGTATTGTGGGTGAATAACCTGCTGAAGCAACTAGATACTTGATGGTGTAGCGGGATGCCAAGTCAATAACGATGGACCATTTGCGGCAGATGGCAGCGTGCGTTTAAGGCTTGGAGGAGTCTGGAGCACGTCGTGGCAGGGATCATGCATACACAGGGCGTGAAGCAATGCACAGAGATGTGCGGGCGGACACGACGCATGGTGGAACATGGTTGCAGTCGGATAATTTCGGCTGGGTTGGACTGGACTGTTTGACGGATTGATGGGGATGTCGGTCAAAGCAGAAGACGACAGTGATTTCTGCGACGACGACATAGGAGCGTGATGCTGATGGTGGCCGACTTCTGGGGCGTGGAAACACGTGGTGCAGGCCTGATGGCTTCTGCGGCTTCGACAGACTATGGCGAAGGATTGATTCAAGACGGTGCATACAAGATAACTTGAAGTCGACAGGGTGCGAGGGTAGCATGGCCAGCTACATGGAGTCATGTTGAAGGTGGAGCTGGAGTCTGATGGCTGACTTCACTCTGTGCTGATGGAGGGGCTACGACATAAGTGCACGGAAAATCGGCGCCTATTTCAGCGAGAGACACGTGGATCAGATTGGGGCCCAATGGTCTGATGGAGACGTGATACTCGGCATCGGTCGGTGATGATCGTTGGTTCTCTGTAGTGGGGGTTGAGGCAGTGTGGGCTAGCTACCCGAGAGACTCGACCAGGACAGTAGAGGCTCGACACGGTGATAGCAGTGAGGCGTGCGGTAAGCACGGGACACAGTGACAGGGCAAGGCACTGGTGGTCAGACATGTGATCAGACAAATTGTGCAGGGGTGCTGAAGAGATGATGTTGAGTTCAGGTAACTCTTTTATGTGGCATCCAATATGTGAGTTGTTCATTTTTTTCACGCAGACAGTGGTCGGTGTGAGATGGTGTTGAACGGATACTCCAGAAAATGGAAGCACAAAGTAGAGTAATGAGGAACTTAATTTTGCTCGAGTGTTGACTGTGAAGAAGACGAGAAGGGACTACAATTGCAGGTGGAGTCACGTGGAGTTTGGGAGTAGCAGTGGTGCTCATGGCGTATCTCAAGTCCAATGTACATGGATATTCGACGCATGGATGAATCCAAGATGGTGAAGAATATTCGCCAAGGTGGAGTTTGTTAGAGTTATGTCGACTATTAATGTACAAGGTAGGTTGCAGTTAGACTTGGTTTTGGACTGTGTGTAGACGAGGTAGAAGTTGTGTCCTAATTAGGACACTTGTATCCTAGGCCTCTCATATATATCGGAGGTAGAAACATGATGTAACCTATGCCAACATAATAGCACGGGTACGCAGGGGGAGCTGGTGGCGTGTGCCGGCGCCAGGGTGTCCGGTGTGCAGTATTGTGACAGTATCATGGAGAGGAGCGCCCGTAGTTAGGCCCTGGGAATATAGCCATATCGGTGAATCTCGTTAACAAATCTCATTGTCGTGCTCGTGTGATCGCTTGGTCCTCGATAGCTCGACGATGCGCCTCGGATTATTCTAACAAGCAGGACCAGGACTTGGATCCCCCATTCTTCCCCAGCAGGCCAACTAGCCCTCCAGCCATATGTTAACTGTAGGTAAATGCAAATAATTTATCCTTCTTAGATTGCACCATCTAATCGTCATGCTTTCTATTGTAAAGTAGGTCGATAGCCACATTAAAATGGAAGCTGAAAATTTACTACTAAGTGCAAATGAGCAACATTTAGATGTTGTAGTACTTTCTTCTGACAAAAAGTATAGTCTCACAATCAACTTACACTGTTAATTAAGTTGAGGTACTCGTGTTAATAATTTAACTGAACAACATAAACCAAAATTAAGCAAGCACTGCTGCTTTTACCAACCTTGTTCAGGCCAAGCCAAACCAATAAATTGAAACCAGTTTGGGTTAACTTAGTGCGCTACAAACTCACATAAGTTATACAATTTCGCAAAAGTATATATTTCTAACACCATGAGAAAGAACGCCCAAACTGCACAGAAGAAATTAGATGTGCAAATATCAACTTTTTATGTGATTGTCCAGTTCAGTCTGTATATTTAGCACAAACCATTTCCTTCTTGCTAGGCATAAATGCAAACTTGCTTGCAGTTTTACAACCTAGTTGTGCACCAAACCCAGAAAAATAGGATAAGTTTCTGTAGTATTTATCACAAGGCCAAGTATCATGAATCAGTAAATTGCGGGATAAAATGGACAAAGAGAGATAAGGAAATCGGAAACAAAAATATGAAAGTCATCTCCTAAATCTAATGAATCAGGGCCACCAAGCAGTATATCCGATGCATATAATTGAGTTGCACATGCTAGAATCTAAACTGCAACAGAGCCCAGAGGCTAAGATGCTGCAAACAGTGGTATAAAGCTTCTTGAGTCCGTACAATGTCACTCCATAATCATCAACTAACACCTCGTTGCTTCCTGACACCATGGGTTTGTTCTTTCTCTACCATGAGCAGTATTGTACAAAAATATCAAAGTGAAATGTTTTGCAATGTTTCATAAAATAAAAATTGATGATCTTTTCATACATAACATGAACAACAACACCCGTCGAACACACAAAAGCACAACAATGAAGCGAGTAAATCAACAACTCATAGAATGAAATAAACTACTGATGCAAGTCTGAAGTCTGGCCACTGAATGGACTCGAACAGCCCACGCGGATTACTCGACGCACGACATTTTGTCCTATACTATATCATCTACTCCCTCCGTTCCTAAATATAAGTCTTTCTAGAGGTTACACTATGGACTACATACGGAGCAAAATGAATGAACCTACACTCTAAAATATGTCTATATACATCCGTATGTAGTTTGTAGTGGAATCTTTAAAAAGACTTATATTTAGGAACGGAGGGAGTATACATAGGATGAAATACGTGCAATATTTTCATCACAAGGTCACACAAATCTAGCAAGTTATGTCTCTGCATTCAGATATATATAGCCCAAAAGAGCANGTCACTCCATAATCATCAACTAACACCTCGTTGCTTCCTGACACCATGGGTTTGTTCTTTCTCTACCATGAGCAGTATTGTACAAAAATATCAAAGTGAAATGTTTTGCAATGTTTCATAAAATAAAAATTGATGATCTTTTCATACATAACATGAACAACAACACCCGTCGAACACACAAAAGCACAACAATGAAGCGAGTAAATCAACAACTCATAGAATGAAATAAACTACTGATGCAAGTCTGAAGTCTGGCCACTGAATGGACTCGAACAGCCCACGCGGATTACTCGACGCACGACATTTTGTCCTATACTATATCATCTACTCCCTCCGTTCCTAAATATAAGTCTTTCTAGAGGTTACACTATGGACTACATACGGAGCAAAATGAATGAACCTACACTCTAAAATATGTCTATATACATCCGTATGTAGTTTGTAGTGGAATCTTTAAAAAGACTTATATTTAGGAACGGAGGGAGTATACATAGGATGAAATACGTGCAATATTTTCATCACAAGGTCACACAAATCTAGCAAGTTATGTCTCTGCATTCAGATATATATAGCCCAAAAGAGCAGAGCAATATTAGTGTATGTGGAACACCATTTTTTTTAAGATCCCGTGGAACATACTGATCCTAAGCAATTGAGAGAATAAGGTCTAATGGTCCCGTTAGCCAAAGCCCGCTAAGCAATGCTTGGCCATCTAGCCCAGAACCACTGCCGGACGAACGCTGCGTCCGCGGCACCATCACGGTCTACTGCCGCCACGGCCAGGCCCCGCTCTGCGCCGCTTGCTCGTGCCAGCTGCACACGGCACTGTTCGGTTTCTCTGCTCAAACTGCGTGCAGCAGCATTAGGCTGGTCGTAATGGTAGTATCATAGCTAGTATCATGCATTCCAACTAGGCAATTTTGATGATGTGTCATAGCATTAAATGAAGAAAGAGGAGGTGTAGTATCATATCATGATACCGTATCATATTAAATGCTATGCTACTTTGTGTCATGCATGGCAATAAATAGAGTACAATATGATACTAATATATGATACTATGCATTAGGGAGGTAGTATCATACACTAGTATCATATGCATGATACTAGTATATGATACTCCNCGTGCAGCAGCATTAGGCTGGTCGTAATGGTAGTATCATAGCTAGTATCATGCATTCCAACTAGGCAATTTTGATGATGTGTCATAGCATTAAATGAAGAAAGAGGAGGTGTAGTATCATATCATGATACCGTATCATATTAAATGCTATGCTACTTTGTGTCATGCATGGCAATAAATAGAGTACAATATGATACTAATATATGATACTATGCATTAGGGAGGTAGTATCATACACTAGTATCATATGCATGATACTAGTATATGATACTCCCCATTACAACCAGCCTTAGGGGCTGGCGCAGCCGCCGCCGCATGACCGTGGAAAGGTGGAGGGCTACACCTGGTGCCCCTCAGCGGGCTCGTGATCTTCGACGTGGTCGGCGACAAGACGGCTAGTAGGCCGGCCTCGAGCTTGACCGGCGACGGCCACATGGACACGACGCTGTCATCATCATCGGGAGAAAGAAGGACGGGATGCTGGCATGGAGAGCCATCGCCAAGCAGAACATGAGCGCCTCCATGCCCGCCTGGTTGTCTAGCTGCACTATGACGACATGATTGTCTCCGTAGTAGAGCATGTCACCGGCGAGCTGCTAATCGGCCTGCACCCATTAAGCCTATACATCACACACGCAACAGCAGCATCAGGCAACCGGCGCAGACACACAAAGCAGCAGCAGGACGCGTCAGGTTGCAGGCACGAAAGCAACACAGAGAGGAGGAGACAGGTGCTCCTCAGCAAGAGGAGCCCAAGCATTTAGTGAAGGCTTCCTCTGCGGGAGCGCCGAACTTCAGTGAGTGCTCTGCTTGGAGGCAAGCGGCGACCGCGCCGACACATCGTTGGGCCAGACCCCAGACGGTCCAGCGATGGGATCTTCGCTTGGGTCAAGCGCGTGGCCGCCGCCAGAGCGGCATGCGGGCTATTTAGGGACCCATGAACGGCGTGCTTCCTCGAGTCTTGCTGCTCATGCTGTTGTCTGTCCGATAACAGCATGACGGTGGCGATGAGATTGCGCTTGCGGCAGCCTTTGAAGATGCTGGTAGCCTTGCAAACGCCTGCTTCTAGCCCTGCGCGGCATCGCACACCACCAGCCGGTCCAGAATAGATCGCGCTGGCCGCTGCCCCTCCACAGGGATGTTAGCCGTTTGGCGGCGCCGGAGAAAACCACGATGAAGGGCCGGTCGGCCGGGACGGGGATTAGCGGAGGCCTACGGCGAGGCATGGTGGCGAAGTGGGATGTGGGCGCGCCGGAATTTAGCAAAGCAACGATCGAGGGGTGAGGCGAGGATGCTCGACGAGAAGGAAGCCATTCCTTTTATAGGCGCAAACTGCGGTGTGATGGTGGCAGCAGGTTCGAGATAAGAACAGAGTGACACGTATGTTATTTGATGAATTCCTTCTTGAGGCTGGTCATAGTGGGGAGTAACTTAAACTAGTATCATGCATTTCGAAGACTCGCTCGAAGAAGAAACACCGCCCCTACAAAAACTAGAACCTACCTATTTACTAGCCGGAGCCCAGGCACCACGAATCCCCTGCCCGCCACCGGCCGCCAGAGCGGCAGACGGAGGGGAGGCAAATCTACAGGCTCGCCGAAGGAGATAAAAGGAAGGAAGATTTTCCCTAGTCACCTTGTGAGAGGAGAAAGATCACCCTGGCCTCTGTGTCACATGAACTGGAAAGAAGTTATCCCGAAATCGGTGAATGTGATCTGTAATAATAATAAGAAGAAAAACAGCGAGCAGCTTAGCCTTGTTGGGTGCGTGCCCCCGCACCTGCATGCAGCCTCCCCACCGCACCACAACACCGCCTCTACCAATGCCATGCCCCGTTGTCACCTCGCCTGTCGTCCCCCATGTGGTCTCCACCGCCCCCTCACGGTCCTCCACTCCCTTCCCTTCCCTGTTGTCCATCGCTACCGCTATATATATATATGGCACCGACGGGGCGAGGGGGAGAACCCGCGTTTCCGCGCCCAGCAAAATTTTTTACGGTTCCGACAGGTTTACGGGGTCTGATCAGGCAGCATTTTTCACGCGGACCCGTATTTTGACGGTTATTTTACGGGTCGGNCCCGTTGTCACCTCGCCTGTCGTCCCCCATGTGGTCTCCACCGCCCCCTCACGGTCCTCCACTCCCTTCCCTTCCCTGTTGTCCATCGCTACCGCTATATATATATATGGCACCGACGGGGCGAGGGGGAGAACCCGCGTTTCCGCGCCCAGCAAAATTTTTTACGGTTCCGACAGGTTTACGGGGTCTGATCAGGCAGCATTTTTCACGCGGACCCGTATTTTGACGGTTATTTTACGGGTCGGGGCATTATACAGGGTCTGCTAGAGATGCTCTGACTCCTTATTGCGCCAGCCCCAAGCAGCGCACGGCCGGATCCTCTTGGCTGGCGAGCTGGAGGGGACGAAACCCTGGATCCAGCATCAGCCGATGCACCTCACCGCGTCCATGTTTCTACCGGCGACCGGAGGAGATGAGTCCGCAAGGAAGGAAGGTATAAGCTGGGCCCTGCCAACCTCATTGTGATGCTATCATGTACAGAACGAGTAACGAATTATACCCTGCTGCTTCTTTTTCAGGGGAATAGTATAATACCTCTCTTGTTACAAATTACAAATCATGCCTTGCTTCGAGCAGGACGCTTTTCTTTCTTTCTTTCTTTCTGTCCAAGGTTCTGCAGCATCAAATCAAAAGAAGAAAGAAATCATCCAAAGCGCAATGTCCAGTATACTATATATATATATATATATATATATATATATATATATATATATATATATATATATATATATGGTTGTGCTAACGACGAGTCGTAGTTTATCCTCTCGGGAGTCCTGCTGCTGTTCNCTCACGGTCCTCCACTCCCTTCCCTTCCCTGTTGTCCATCGCTACCGCTATATATATATATGGCACCGACGGGGCGAGGGGGAGAACCCGCGTTTCCGCGCCCAGCAAAATTTTTTACGGTTCCGACAGGTTTACGGGGTCTGATCAGGCAGCATTTTTCACGCGGACCCGTATTTTGACGGTTATTTTACGGGTCGGGGCATTATACAGGGTCTGCTAGAGATGCTCTGACTCCTTATTGCGCCAGCCCCAAGCAGCGCACGGCCGGATCCTCTTGGCTGGCGAGCTGGAGGGGACGAAACCCTGGATCCAGCATCAGCCGATGCACCTCACCGCGTCCATGTTTCTACCGGCGACCGGAGGAGATGAGTCCGCAAGGAAGGAAGGTATAAGCTGGGCCCTGCCAACCTCATTGTGATGCTATCATGTACAGAACGAGTAACGAATTATACCCTGCTGCTTCTTTTTCAGGGGAATAGTATAATACCTCTCTTGTTACAAATTACAAATCATGCCTTGCTTCGAGCAGGACGCTTTTCTTTCTTTCTTTCTTTCTGTCCAAGGTTCTGCAGCATCAAATCAAAAGAAGAAAGAAATCATCCAAAGCGCAATGTCCAGTATTATATATATATATATATATATATATATATATATATATATATATATATATATATATATATGGTTGTGCTAACGACGAGTCGTAGTTTATCCTCTCGGGAGTCCTGCTGCTGTTCTGCAATAATAAATCTCCCTCGTGTCTTCTGCTGCCATTCAGGTAAGAAATCTCTCTTGCGTGCTTAGGATCTACATTTACCGCAAATTAGGCGCTCTACAGAACACCAAACTGTGTGTGATCTCTTTGTCTTGGATTAAAAATATGATGTGGTAGGGTATTTTCTGCATCTTGCAAATAATATACAATTGCGCAACACAAGGGAAATGCCTCGCATCTTCCTCAAATTTCGTCTCGTCTTGGGAAAATGTACTATAAGTGAGTTATTTACCCAAAACCACCACATTATGGGCTAGGGTAACAGATCGGTACCACATTTGAGGCAGGGCATACAAAACCACCAACAATTGGTCTAATTTGTAACGCGGAGCACTGACGCTGCGTTTTAGCCCAGAAAATAGCGAATCCGACAGGTGGGTCCCGCCTGTCGGGCTGACGTGGCGCTTGTTGACGGACGCCGTTAGACGGCGAGAGACGGCCGTTTCGGCGCGCCCGTCTACTAGGTCAAGCCGTCCGTTCCCTTCCCCGCTCGATTCAGTCCACTCGATTCAGTCCTTCCCCGCTCCGCTCCGATGGCGACCAGCTCCGGCGGCGACGGCGCACAAGGAGTCGACGGAAGCGGCGACGCCACACTCAGCGGCGAGGGCGGTGGTACTACTTCAGGGCAGAAGCTGTTGCGCTCGCAATGCGGGGTCATCGGCCCCCACACCGATGGCGGCTACGACCTAGATCCAGAGTCTGCCACGGCGGCGGGCCTGTCGCCGGAGCATGGTACAGAGGAAGCAGCTTCGCAGATTGGTCCCGCGGATGTGCTCCCGTTCGCCCCATCTTCAGCTAGGTAATCTGAATCTTTCAAAATCTGTTCTTTCAATCTTTCCTCCTTACTGCAGGATCTGTTTTATACATTGATTTGTTAGTCATTTATAAGTGATTGTAGTCCTAAATATTTGTCGAATATCACATCTTTAGTTAGGGTTCAGTTATTTTAGTAGTACTGTATGGTTCTGAATTTTTGGAGAAAATCACACTGTAGTGTTCATTTATGGTATTGCTACACTGCATTGTAATGCTTTACACTGCATTGTAACCAGTCTGAGCTATATTAGGCTTGAAGATATTGTCTTGTTAATATATGTCTATTTTAGGCCTGAATTGCTTACACTGCATTGTCATGTTACTGTAATTTAAAATTTTGCTTACACTGATAGTAATGTTAGTACTGATTTGCCATGTTAGTATAATTTAAAATAGTTCATTATAATTGTCAGATATAATGGTCAGTTATGTTAATACAATTGACTTGTTAATATTCATTTGTATGTCTATTTTAGGCCTGAAGATTTATGGTCAATATATTTCCAGTTTCCTGGAGAGAAGTATGCTCTTGTTAAGATGTCTGAAAGAGAAATCATTTATGGTAGTTTGGTCAATGTAATGGTCAGCAATGGATACTGTAAGGATGACAGTCTTTGCTACTTGAAAGAGGAAAATATAGGGCCGCAAGGTGTCTGTGTCATTAAAGGCAACATTGAAGTAGTTCACATGCTGAGACAATTTGAGAGCACCCAGACATTGTCACTGACAGTTAGAAAGGGAAAGGTAGTTATTGAACCACTAGTTTGAAATTTCTTTCAGCAAGCTCAACATTTTCTGTGTGCCTGTCCTTTATATCTTTGTCATACATGCTCCACAATTCAGTGAGGGAGAACTGCATAGCCACTGACCACTCTTGGTCTATCCACTCCAGATAGTTGCACTTTAGTTCTGCCTACAATTAAATAAATATATTCTCAATAAGATTGTATGCACAAATTATGCACAAATTATATAATACTATATGAAATATTACACTGAATTATATTCTATGCATCAAATATTACATCATTAATTAATAGATATACTTATATATTGTGAAAATTGTATGCACAAATTCTGGGAAGAAAAAATTATAATTTCATATATAATTTTTTTAATCTATAAAATTGTATATGCATATATTATATGCATAGATTATGGACAACAACTATTACAACAACTGAAGCAACACAAGATTTAAGTACTGAAGCAACAACTATCCAGAAACAAATCTTTGATACACAAAATTGGATTACTGACAAGTGAATGGACCAAAAACTAACTAAGCTAATCTACTTACAGTGAATACTCACTTACAGTACTAACCAACATACCTTATCCTCAGCACACGCAAGAAAACGTCTGCCTGTGTCCACAGATTCAAATGCAACAAGCATGATGCAAGGTTGTTGATGCAGACAACGAGACGACAGATCGTGAGCAATGCCACTCCATTCATAGCAAGAGATTGTCCTAGGAAGCTAAACAGCACACAAATTGCACAAATGAGCGACCTGGTAAAAAAATCCCCAAATGATGAACCCTAACCCTAGCGGGATGAACCCTAATCCGTGGGGGAGGCGAGAGGCGAACACGCATACCTGGCTAGTCACTTCCTCGCCGTCCGAAGAAGAGCTCGAGGACGGCTCGCTCCAAGAAACCATGGCGGAGCGGCGAAAGGCGGCGACTCGACAGTGCCGGCGCCGGCGGTGGTCGGGGTCGAGAGACTGGGGAGCGAGAGTGATGAACAGGCTGGTCTGGTTCGAACACCGACCGGTGCAGCCACTTAAACGGGCGCACCGAAACGGCCATCTCTCGCCGTCTAACGGCGTCCGTCAACACGCCCCACGTCAGCCCGACAGGCGGGACCCACCTGTCGGATTCGCTGTTTTCTGGGCTAAAACGCAGCGCCAGTGCTCCGCGTTACGAATTAGACCCATTGTTGGTGATTTTGTGTGCCCTGCCTCAAATGTGGTACCGATCTGTTACCCTAGCCCATAATGTGGTGGTTTTGGATAAATAACTCACTATAAGTGGACCCCTTAACAATATGAAATATTTCGTTGACGCGGTGTAGAATTGCTTGTTTAGCACATCAGATCGAGCACAAGTGACTCACATGATTAGTTGTATTGTTCCTAATAAATACAAATATGTAGTAGGTTCTAGACTTCTTGTGGTCAAATTACACTCTCATGTGCCGTTTTGCACCTACCTGTAATAGGGATTTAAAATATCAATAATTTTTTTATCCGAGTTGTTTCCTTGGCAGGTCGATATTGAAATAGAGCATGTTACGTTGAATGTTTCACTACGTTGGTCTAGCAATCTAGATTACCATATAATCTTTTGCAGCTATAAAATAAATACAATATATATTTGGAAATGAATTTTGTAAACTCCTCTATGACTTTTGAATATACAAGCGAGCCAATAGTTCTTAGCATGTTATGCTCATGTTCTAATGCTTGCACCACTTAGAAAGGAGTATATCTAAACATCTGCAAATACCACATTTAAGATATTCATATACAGCCTAGGTGGTCTTCTATACTTGTGGATTATGTGCATACCCTCAATTGCACTTTATGCTACCTATAATATGAAATAGAACACAAGGCGTAGCTGTTAGAATAAATCCGAGGTACGCGGTCGATCATCCGAGGACCAAGCAATCACACGAGCACAACATCAAGATTTGTTAACGAGGTTCACCGATATGACTACATCTCCGGGGTCTGACTATGGGCGCTCCTCCCCATGACACCGTCACAATACCGCACCCGGTCACCCTGGACACCGGCACATGCCGCCGGCTTCCCCTGCCTTCCGGTGCTATTATGTTGGCATAGGTTACATCGTGTGTCTAGCCCCGCTATATATGAGAGGCCTAGGATACAAGTGTCCTACTAGGACACAACTCCATATCCTATCTAAACACAATACAACTACAAGTCCAACTGTAACCTACCTTGTACACTATATTCGACACAACTCCAACAAACTCCACCTTGGCGAATATTCTTCACCACCTTGAATTCGTCAATGCATCAAACTTCCATGTACATTGGACTTGAGTTTATCCCATGAGCACCGCTGCTACTCCAAAGACTCCGTATGACTCCACCTGCAACTTGTAGTCCCTTCCTTTCTTGACCACAGTCAACACTCGAGCAAAATTAAGTTCCTTGTTACTCTAGTTTGTGCTCCCAACTTTCAGAGTATCCGTCCAACGCAATCACACATTGATCACTGACCTGTGTGAAAATGAACAACTCACATATTGGGTGTCACACATAAAAGTTACTTGAACTCAACATCACCGCTCCTTTCTTGACCGCCTGTCTGAAACTTGAAGGAATTTCACCATTGCTTGTAGTCATCCCGAGCCAAATTTGCAGTTGTCTCATCACATGTATGACCACCAGAGCCCTGGCCCGTCTTCATGTCCCGTGCGCACCGCACGCCTCGCCTCTATTACCGCGTCGAGCCTCCGCTGTCCCGATCGAGTCTCAAGGATCACGAACCCACACCACTCAACCCCCATTGCAGAGTACCACCGATCATCACCGACCGGTGACGAGTTTCACGCTTCCATCAGACCACTGGGCTCCAGTCCGAATTGTGTATCACTCGCTTTTTCCCCAACTAAAATAGGCTTCGATTCTCTGGATCTTACACTGTAGCCCCTCAATCCAGCTCCACCTTCAACATGACTCCATGGTAGATGATCAATCCACCATCGCACCCCGTCGACTTCAAGCTTCGTGTGTACATCACCTTGAATCAACCCCGCGCCATAGTCTTATCGAAGCCACACAAGCCCTCGGGCCTGCGCCACGTGTTTCCACGCAACAGAAGTTGTTCACCATCAGCATCATGCTCCTATGTCGTTGTCGCCGATTCCACCTCCGTCTTCTGTACCAACCGACTTGCGTCGATCCTCAGACTGCCTAGTCCAACCCAGCTGAACTTGTCCGGCTACATGACACGCTCAAGGCTCCCAAATCGCCTTCCACGAATTTTCATCCATCACATGATAATTCCATTATAGCTGAATTGACTTCGCATCCCTGTTGTGCCAACAAATCTTTCACCCTCGTCTGCCATAACCCAAGGTCTTTAGTTCCGTGAACTTCTCCACCTCAAACCTGGTACCCGTTGATGCCATGGTTCTTTGTATGACTGACTTCGTGAAATATAATCTGAGCTTTCCATGTGATTCCCCAAGCATACGAACAGAACTCCGCATACTACTTGCAAAACTAACCAAGAATTGGTCTTCACGTTTTGGCTCCTTGGCTTCAACTCCAATACCATGCCATCGGAATTAGCACCGTAATATAACTCAACGATCATCTTGCAAAGCACTTTCTCTAGATCAACTTTCTGGGGCCTCCTCATAACCTTGCTCATGATACCACTTGTTAGAATAAATCCAAGGTACGCGGTCGATCATCCGAAGACCAAGCAATCACATGAGCACAACACCGAGATTTGTTAACAAGGTTCACCGATATGGCCACATCCCCGGGGCCTGACTATGGGGGCTTTTCCACATGACACCGTCACAATACCGCACCCGGTCACCCTGGACATCGGCACATGCCGCCGACTTTCCATGCGTTCCGGTGCTATTATGTTGGCATAGGTTACATCGTGTGTCTAGCCCCACTATATATGAGAGGCCTAGGATACAAGTGTCCTACTAGGACACGACTCCATATCCTATCTAAACACAATACAACTACAAGTCCAACTGTAACCTACCTTGTACACTATATTCGACACAACTCCAACAGTAGCTACACTCATCATTAGTACTAAAAATACATACCCCACTCCTTATATACCGCTTATATGTAAATGACATGCTTCTTTTATCACTTATGTGCTTTAGTATTACTAGAAAAAGAGTTGTGCGTTGAAAAATCAAGTCTGTGAAAAACTGAAAAACAATTTATGTCAGACACAACAGGGACTTTCAGATTTTGATTTTGATGTCGATCGAGCCGTCGTGCGTTTGTGACGGGCTACAACTGGTCAAGCAAAGTGCGCATTTGCGAGGCGGCGCCTAGGATTGGAGTGTGTTGGTGAAGGGTGCCGATTGCTCAACATGATTGTTATTGAAGACGTGGCCACACCGAGCTCCACACACACCTCATACACGTCCTCCATAGGACGACGACCCAATACTAAATAGGCAGGTGTTGCCACATGATTCGAAGCATTATTTGATTGAATACATCGCAGGTCGTTACTGGTCACGTTTTCTTCTTTAATGATCAACTTTGCCCAGCCTCTTGCTGGAATATTTTTACCCATAATCCCGCTTAATTTAGCGTCAATGAGCTATGTACGTTATCTTCTTTAAATATTTTGGCTGCAACCTATACCATCCCATGATTTTTTTCCCATGGCCGCAAGTAAATTAGAGCTAACCAGCCATATATGTTTCACACCTCACCATGTTATTCTTTTCTTTCCTTTGAAGGGGTTTGTTGATTGTCTATGTATATAAATTGGTGAGATCTGGTGTAAAAGAGCGAGGTTGGACTATTGATTAATAAGTGAACAAAAGCTAGTTGAATTGGTTGAACCCTTGTGNCCTAGGATACAAGTGTCCTACTAGGACACAACTCCATATCCTATCTAAACACAATACAACTACAAGTCCAACTGTAACCTACCTTGTACACTATATTCGACACAACTCCAACAAACTCCACCTTGGCGAATATTCTTCACCACCTTGAATTCGTCAATGCATCAAACTTCCATGTACATTGGACTTGAGTTTATCCCATGAGCACCGCTGCTACTCCAAAGACTCCGTATGACTCCACCTGCAACTTGTAGTCCCTTCCTTTCTTGACCACAGTCAACACTCGAGCAAAATTAAGTTCCTTGTTACTCTAGTTTGTGCTCCCAACTTTCAGAGTATCCGTCCAACGCAATCACACATTGATCACTGACCTGTGTGAAAATGAACAACTCACATATTGGGTGTCACACATAAAAGTTACTTGAACTCAACATCACCGCTCCTTTCTTGACCGCCTGTCTGAAACTTGAAGGAATTTCACCATTGCTTGTAGTCATCCCGAGCCAAATTTGCAGTTGTCTCATCACATGTATGACCACCAGAGCCCTGGCCCGTCTTCATGTCCCGTGCGCACCGCACGCCTCGCCTCTATTACCGCGTCGAGCCTCCGCTGTCCCGATCGAGTCTCAAGGATCACGAACCCACACCACTCAACCCCCATTGCAGAGTACCACCGATCATCACCGACCGGTGACGAGTTTCACGCTTCCATCAGACCACTGGGCTCCAGTCCGAATTGTGTATCACTCGCTTTTTCCCCAACTAAAATAGGCTTCGATTCTCTGGATCTTACACTGTAGCCCCTCAATCCAGCTCCACCTTCAACATGACTCCATGATAGATGATCAGTCCACCATCGCACCCCGTCGACTTCAAGCTTCGTGTGTACATCACCTTGAATCAACCCCGCGCCATAGTCTTATCGAAGCCACACAAGCCCTCGGGCCTGCGCCACGTGTTTCCACGCAACAGAAGTCGTTCACCATCAGCATCATGCTCCTATGTCGTCGTCGCCGATTCCACCACCGTCTTCTGTACCAACCGACTTGCGTCGATCCTCAGACTGCCTAGTCCAACCCAGCTGAACTTGTCCGGCTACATGACACGCTCGAGGCTCCCAAATCGCCTTCCACGAATTTTCATCCATCACATGATAATTCCATTATAGCTGAATTGACTTCGCATCCCTGTTGTGCCAACAAATCTTTCACCCTCGTCTGCCATAACCCAAGGTCTTTAGTTCCGTGAACTTCTCCACCTCAAACCTGGTACCCGTTGATGCCATGGTTCTTTGTATGACTGACTTCGTGAAATATAATCTGAGCTTTCCATGTGATTCCCCAAGCATACGAACAGAACTCCGCATACTACTTGCAAAACTAACCAAGAATTGGTCTTCACGTTTTGGCTCCTTGGCTTCAACTCCAATACCATGCCATCGGAATTAGCACCGTAATATAACTCAACGATCATCTTGCAAAGCACTTTCTCTAGATCAACTTTCTGGGGCCTCCTCATAACCTTGCTCATGATACCACTTGTTAGAATAAATCCAAGGTACGCGGTCGATCATCCGAAGACCAAGCAATCACATGAGCACAACACCGNAGAACTCCGCATACTACTTGCAAAACTAACCAAGAATTGGTCTTCACGTTTTGGCTCCTTGGCTTCAACTCCAATACCATGCCATCGGAATTAGCACCGTAATATAACTCAACGATCATCTTGCAAAGCACTTTCTCTAGATCAACTTTCTGGGGCCTCCTCATAACCTTGCTCATGATACCACTTGTTAGAATAAATCCAAGGTACGCGGTCGATCATCCGAAGACCAAGCAATCACATGAGCACAACACCGAGATTTGTTAACAAGGTTCACCGATATGGCCACATCCCCGGGGCCTGACTATGGGGGCTTTTCCACATGACACCGTCACAATACCGCACCCGGTCACCCTGGACATCGGCACATGCCGCCGACTTTCCATGCGTTCCGGTGCTATTATGTTGGCATAGGTTACATCGTGTGTCTAGCCCCACTATATATGAGAGGCCTAGGATACAAGTGTCCTACTAGGACACGACTCCATATCCTATCTAAACACAATACAACTACAAGTCCAACTGTAACCTACCTTGTACACTATATTCGACACAACTCCAACAGTAGCTACACTCATCATTAGTACTAAAAATACATACCCCACTCCTTATATACCGCTTATATGTAAATGACATGCTTCTTTTATCACTTATGTGCTTTAGTATTACTAGAAAAAGAGTTGTGCGTTGAAAAATCAAGTCTGTGAAAAACTGAAAAACAATTTATGTCAGACACAACAGGGACTTTCAGATTTTGATTTTGATGTCGATCGAGCCGTCGTGCGTTTGTGACGGGCTACAACTGGTCAAGCAAAGTGCGCATTTGCGAGGCGGCGCCTAGGATTGGAGTGTGTTGGTGAAGGGTGCCGATTGCTCAACATGATTGTTATTGAAGACGTGGCCACACCGAGCTCCACACACACCTCATACACGTCCTCCATAGGACGATGACCCAATACTAAATAGGCAGGTGTTGCCACATGATTCGAAGCATTATTTGATTGAATACATCGCAGGTCGTTACTGGTCACGTTTTCTTCTTTAATGATCAACTTTGCCCAGCCTCTTGCTGGAATATTTTTACCCATAATCCCGCTTAATTTAGCGTCAATGAGCTATGTACGTTATCTTCTTTAAATATTTTGGCTGCAACCTATACCATCCCATGATTTTTTTCCCATGGC
Organism: Aegilops sharonensis; assembly: GCA_904067115.1. NCBI lineage: Eukaryota > Viridiplantae > Streptophyta > Magnoliopsida > Poales > Poaceae > Aegilops > Aegilops sharonensis. The sequence continues at coordinate 796,950,439 of LR880969.1, read as the reverse complement.
CGCAAGTAAATTAGAGCTAACCAGCCATATATGTTTCACACCTCACCATGTTATTCTTTTCTTTCCTTTGAAGGGGTTTGTTGATTGTCTATGTATATAAATTGGTGAGATCTGGTGTAAAAGAGCGAGGTTGGACTATTGATTAATAAGTGAACAAAAGCTAGTTGAATTGGTTGAACCCTTGTGAACTGAAGGGAGGTCGTAAGAGTTCGATATTCCATGGTAGCAATTTTTTTTTTGCTTTGGCCTAGTGTGGCCCAGTTCGATGATGCCGGAAAAAGGCACAATAGGGTTGTTGCGTAGTGCAGGCAAAGGCCGAGGAGTACGTTTGGCCCAACGTGGCCCAGTTCGATGACGCTCGAAAAAGGCACAATGGGGTTGTTGCGTAGTGTAGGCAAAGTCCGAGGAGTACGTGTCCGGTGCGGACGGGAGTCCCGTCATGAGCGACGGATTTACATGACCGATTCGTGGCATCTTTTTTTGTCGTTGAGAAAACTCGCTTAACCAATAAAGGGTACCTTCCTTTATTTCTCTAACAACATTGACTAGATGACTTGGTTCGTGTATGCGGGCTCCTTCAAAGTGACCATGGTTCGAGTCCTTATTTCACATTTCTTTTTTGAGGTGAAACAATGCGTGCAACGTGACGACCTAAAAATGAAGGGGGTATTATTTTTTTTGACTTGTGAGTGGCATGATGGGTAATTACTATCAACTTCGGGGTGGACTAAACAATTGAAGAACAAAACGAAGGGGTGTTTTTCTAACTTATGAGTGACATGGTGATTAATTATTATCAACTTCAGGATGGACCAAAAGTCGGAGAAATGCACCGTACTTTAATATTAGGACTAGATACGATACTTAGAGGAGAATTACATGAAAGTTGTTGTAGTAAATGGTTTGTGTATATGTTTGGAGTAGGATACAAAGGGAAAAATGACTCCATCTTAGAATTACGGTCAACTATAATGCACATGATAATTAAATGTACACTTCTATTTAAGCGGTATAATTGGTGTTTGACCCTCTACATTGTCTAGAATTCTCAAAACTTGAAAGCCATAGCCTGTTAGGACATATTAGATTATGGGACGTGGCTAGCGGGTGCCCGAGCGCTCGTTGGTGGGTTTGAGCGCTCTTCCAAATATGGAAAGAGTAGTTGACGTGCACGACACAGTTTGCTAAAAAAGGAATCTTGTCTCACGTGCATTTATTTGTGGGTCCAAAAAATTTTAAAACCTGTAACTTTTGATTTAAGCGTCGAAATTCAATTTCGTTTTCATAACTGTGTTTCTCACGACGAGTTCTTCAAAACTAGATTTCATATAAATAGGTTTCGTCGAACTGTTTTTCGAGGCAACTTTGGGTACGATGCTGGCAACTTTAGTTGTATAGGAAAGCAACTTTATTTTTTGCCTAGTAGGACTGCCTATTAGGTTGGTTTGTGTAAAAATAAGAAAATTAAACAAAACATGATGCAACTTTAATGCTACAGATGAGTAACTTCACTGCACCATGTGTATCAATGGATTTTGCTAACATTATCACAACTTGCCTATCATGGTTGCTCAGGTGCCTACCATGGATATTAAGTTGCCTATCATTGATGCTTAGTTGCCTATAATACTACAAAATTGGCCTACCATTGATGTCCAATTACCTGCTATTGATAATTTGTTACCTACCATTGGTGCTTAGTTGTCTAACTTTGTAAATTAGTGGCATACAATATTATGAAGTTGCTTGTCATTGCTTTTTTCTAAGTTGCTAAAACATTATGAAGTTGCCTATCAGTGATGCTTAGTTAACTGGCATTACTATTTCAGTTGCTACAATACATTAAAAAGTTGCCTATCTAAGAAACTGAGTTGCTTACCACATTGAAAAAGGTATTGTATGCAACATAGGATAATGTTATCCTAGTAACTAGTCATGGTAGGCAACTTAGGATAATGCTAGGCTACCTCAGAAAGTAAGTTTCCCATAGTACTATCAACTTGGAGATGAAACTAGTTATGGTAGAATACTTGTGTTATGCACTCGAGTGCCTCACAAAAAAGGTTAGCAACTTCTGGGTGTATTTATACAACTCTAGTGCACTCACCAGATAGCTCATGTGTACTCAGACTTGGTATCTAGAAAAAAGAAACCACATATGGAAAATTCTATGCTCACCATTAACGGGGCTATTGGAGGCAAAACAAGGACAATAACTTTAAGATCGTTATGCACTCGAGTATCCCATAAAAAAGTTAGCAACTTTTGGAGTGTTTTCGTGCAACTCCAGTGCATTCAATAAGCAACTCATGTGTGTGTTTTATCATTACATCTGGGGATTTCAATGATTCTCGTGGGCAACTCATGCCAAAATTATGAACAACTTGTGTAGGTTTGCGGGCAACTGTTTGATGCACCCCCTATAAAACTTATAATCACCCCCCTATGCAAATTCTCATATGTCCCTACTTATGCAACTAGTCAACACCCGTGACTTGGCTAGCCAACACCCGCGCGCTCAGTAGCGTTGGCGGGCTGACTCCCCAGAAAAGGAAAAAAATAAGGCTGTCATACCATCCATCCCACATAGTTTAAAATTTTGGAATCATGATAGGCAATTTATATCCGGCAAAAACTTTCCGACATTTTAGGCAACTTAGGTCCCTTGATGGACAACTTCCATAGTATTTTAGGAAATAGGGGATGTAGGAAACTTTGTAGCAATATAGACAACTTGGTTTTTGAGGCAGACAACTTAGAAGCCATGTTAGACAACTTTTCACTCTATGATAAGCAACTTTCACAGTATCGTAGGCAACGAAACTATCTACAACTTAGTTTTCGACGTATGCAACTTAGCAACCAAGGTAACCATCTATTAGACTACATCACACAAAACTATTAGTAGGCTAGTAGGTGAATTTACTAATACATGATGCAATCCATCTAGCATCGAAGTTGCTCATGTTTAGCACTAAAGTTGCCNTTCTTTACGGAGGGAGTAGTTTATTAATTCGACTGCCATGTTGCATGTATTGTCCCCGTGGCTGTGTGTGTACTTTGTAGCAAATATATGTAACTAGTTTAATTCAACTAATATACTAGTTTAATTCAACTAATTTACTAGTTTAATTCAACTAATTTGGTTGTGATATGATGAACCTCACGTCCATTCAGTGGTCACTGATGGCTGGAGTCGTGCGCCTATGGAACGGCTGGGTGCTCCAAATTCTAGTCCTTATGAGCTTCATGCTGCAAGTGTTCCTGCTCATGTTCGCCAGGATGCGGCGGCGTAACATCTCCATCATCCCAAGGACCCTCCTCTGGCTAGCATACCTACTGGCAGACTACATAGCGGTATACATCCTTGGCCACATGACCTTCTTTGGCAAGTCCCATGGGCACCAACAGCTCATGGCGTTCTGGGCACCGTTCTTGCTGGTGCATCTTGGTGGCCAGGATAACATAACCGCCTACTCCATAGAAGACAACCAGCTCTGGCCACGCCACCTGCTCTCATTTGTTGTGCAGACAGTGGGAGTGGGTGGCTTGTGTCCTATACAAGTATGTCGCTGGCAGCTGGACCTTGGTCATAGCAGCGACGATGATATTTGTCAATGGTGGTCTCAAGTATGGGGAGAGAGTATGGGCACTCAAGTCCTCTAGCCTGGACAACATGAGTAAGTTCGTCGACAGCAGGAAGTTGGGTGAGGCTAGAAGAAAACCTTGTGTGCAGTGGGGCCAAGGGGAGAAGTTTGATCTTGAAGAGGTTCTACAGGGAGCTCATGACTTGCTCCCCATTTGCATGGCTCAGTTGGTGGACTATAAGTTCTGGCCATCCACATTGCAGAGTCAAGCCATAGAGCTATTCGCTAACAAGGGCCTAATGTTTGAGTTGGTTGAGATGCAACTCTCCTTGATGTATGACTTCCTATATACCAACTTACCAAGGCAGCGGTGGTCTTCACATGGTATGGATGCTTTATTCGTGCCATTTCATTGGTAGCCACCATAACAACTTTCTTCCTGTTTCAACCAAGCATTAGCAAAAATGACTTCAACATTGTTGATATCATCGTCACATACATCTTAATAGTTGGGGCTGTCCTCCTAGAGACGATGGCATTACTGAAGCTAATGGGATCAACATGGACATGTGCATTATTGTGTGCTAGAAGATGGCATTGGCTTCACAAAATAGTTGTATCTGTCCGGCGGTGTGTCAGGGCTGCAGAAAGAAATAGAAGATGGTCAGGTTCCATTGGACAACCCGAGTTGCTGAACTCGCCCCATGGCGATGGAGGTTGTCTGTTTGTGCAGTGCCTAGAAATGGGATGCAAAGATTTGTGGAAGAAGTTGTACCACTCCTTACCTGTCATTTCAGATGGTACTAAGAAGTTGGTGTTGGAAGAGGTACGCAGAATGGTGGTGGCATGTCAAGGCAATGAGGAGATCATGAGGAGTTATAGTGGCCAGTGTGCTCTGAATCCATCGGGCAGATTCTTTGAGGATCCCACCTCGCGCGCTGGCATTGATTTTGATGATAGAATCCTTTCTTGGTACTTTGCCACCAAAATGTTCTTCTCATTGTCGCCTCAAGGGGAAAAGTGTGGTTATGTTGTGGAGGCAATCATGGCAGTGTCTAACTACATGATATTCCTCCTTGTTGAACGTCCCTACATGTTGCCAAGCCCTGTTCGGCCCGGATTGTATGACAATACTGAAGCAGCATATGTGTTGGGGCTTGATCTTCCTAGTGTGAAATGCATCAGTAGAAGGTGGGAGGTGGACAGAAGAAGAAGAATGTGGGATCTGGACACAAGAAGGGACAGGGACGAGCTGTACAGAGGAGCACGGGGGAAGTTGGACATAATAAAGGATGATCTGGACATAACAAGGGGGCGGCGTCAGGCCTATATATGGCAACTGGAGGGAACAAGGAAGGAGTTGGAGAAAAGAAGGTCCGAGGTTAACGATGCAAGGGGGAATGTGGAGGAGCTAAAGAGAATAATGACAGACGTGCAGAAGCTAGACAAAATAAGCGAGGAGCTGCGTTTGGGACCTTCTCCTTCACCTGCTTTGGCCCGTGGAGCGGACCTTGTTCTTAGGCTGCTAGAGGTGGAGGCGCTGCGGTCCCCGCAGGAGGTGCGGCGGGTGGTACTTGGGGTGTGGGTGGAGACGATGTGCTATGCTTCACACCACTACAGTAGGGATTCACACGCCAAGCAGCTCAACAGTGGCGGCGAGTTCATCACCGTCGTCTGGCTTGCGTCCACTGCCATGTTCAATCTCTAGTACTGTGATGAGCCCTGGTTTAAGAAGGGCATGTCGGAGTTCTTCACGCCACCGTCAAAGCGCCAGCGTTGCCTGCTTTTTTGGTGCCGGTACTTCAGAAAGGTCTCCGACATAATTCGGAAGTGTTTCCTTATTTCCTTATTAAAAGTAAAGGACCAACAGCTATATCCGCCTCTTTACCGTAGGTGATTTCTTCTTAAAAAAATTAAAAAAAAGGAAAAAAAGGAAAAAAAAAGAGTCTTGTCCAATCTTCTTCTTCTTCCTACTGGAGATGAGGAGTCGTGTTTAGGTTTGGATTTGCCCTATACAGGTATATTTTTGTATATAAATCTCTTGCGGCATGACCTTTGCGGGGCCTTGTAAATTCAGCAGCCTTTTGCTGTTCATCTCACCAGACAGCCTTGCTACACGTATAATTACTTCTTCCTTCGTCCCATAATATAAGAACGTTTTTGACACTAGTGTAGTGTAAAAAACGTTCTTATATTATGGGACGGAGGGAGTATTTTTTGCGGGAATTGCTACAGGTATAATAATAACTCTAATGTATGCATAGTTGTTTTCTTCAGTGGAATCGGGGTGAGGCCCTTTTGCTCTACAAAAGTAAAAACTTCTTCTCTTACACCTCCATTTTGAAAAGAAGAAAGAAATAGAAACGGTGTCTGGTGAGATGAACAAGGGTGACGAAGCTGCGGCCACAATGGCGCACCCGGATTACTTGGAGCATGGAAAGGCTCAAGCTGATGTGCAAGCAGAGATGCATGCTGTTGTCTCCACCAGCACGGCACCGCGACGCGGTAACTTCTGGCTATGGTGATAGCACTGCCAGCAGAGGCGGACCACGAAAAAAAATTAAGGTGGGGCGAAGTATCACTAGAATTTTTTCATGTGAATCAAAGGAGTCAATACACACTAGCAATGCTCACTACAAACCAATAACCAAATACAATGAAAATGTAGACATGTTTCAATAAAAAAACAACCTAAAACATACCGATAATGAAGCTTTTAATGGCGTCTAGAAGACCCAGGCAATGGCAGTGCCCTACCCTCCTTCTGAAAATCTTTCTTAATTTTACCAAGATCAATACTTTTGAAGATCTCTGGCTCAATGTAACACACCATCAAGTCATTAAGCCAGCCATCAGACATCTTGCTGCGCAACTCAGTCTTGATGATTTTCATTGATGAGAAGGCTCTTTCAACTGTTGCTATCGCTACCGGTAGTAGCAATGCCAACTCAATGAGGCAATAAATAGCGGGAAACATAACATGCCTTTCAAGTTCAACCATCTTTTTAGCTAGGCTTGCAATATCATGACAAGCTCTAAAGTCTTCAATTCTTCTCATATGGATAATGAATAGCTCAAGGTTATCAACTATATGGTCACGTTCATAATCTGAGAAATCCTCATGATAAATCTCTGTGAGTCTAGCAAGCTTATTCACATTGAATTTAAGGCTTCAAGCTGCTGTTAAACTTTGCTACAAAATCTGCTTTAAGCTACTACTAAAATATCATCCATTCGGTCACTACAAATCTACAATCTACTTCAAGCTACAACTACTGTTAAATTTGCTATAAAAATTCAGAAAAGTTCAGAAATTACCTCCTCCCCTTTCCTTTATTCCCTTTCCTTTCTTTTCCATCTTCTTGCAATCTGGCCGGAATTGCACCCGGGTCGGAAGTGGCCGGACTACCGGACCGCTTGTGCCGCCGCCGCTAGGCGCCTAGGCCTCGGCTTGCGCCACCGTCGCTTGCTGCCGCTGTGCTGCCGCCCTGGCCAGCCGCCGCCGCTCCTGCCTCCTGGGCTCCCGG
>LR880969.1:796891351-796917824 GCA_904067115.1 Aegilops sharonensis | reverse complement strand
CCCACAAGGGCCCAAGGCGCCTAGGGTTTGGGGAGGGGGCGCACCTACCTAACTTGGGGGGCAAGTTTCCCCTCTCCCCCTTTCGCCGCACCCTAGATGGGTTTTGGGCTGCCGCCACCCCTAGGGAGGAAATCCTAGAGGGGGCGCACCCCCTTCCCTCTCCCCTATATATACTTGAGGACTTTGGGGCTGCCAACACATGAGTTTCACCTCTCCCTGGCGCAGCCCTACCTCTCTCCCTCCTCCTCTCCCGCGGTGCTTGGCGAAGCTCTGCAGGATTGCCACGCTCCTCCATCACCACCACGCCGTTGTGCTGCTGCTGGATGGAGTCTTCCTCAACCTCTCCCTCTCTCCTTGCTGGATCAAGGCATGGGAGACGTCACCGGGTTGTACGTGTGTTGAACGCGGAGGTGCCGTCCGTTCGGCACTAGGATCTCCGGTGATTTGGATCACGACGAGTACGACTCCTTCAACCATGTTCTCTTGAACGCTTCCGCTTAGCGATCTACAAGGGTATGTAGATGCACTCTCCTTCCCCTCGTTGCTAGTTTCTCCATAGATGGATCTTGGTGACTCGTAGGAAAATTTTGAATTTCTGCTATGTTCCCCAACATTCCCCCCGCTTTGTATACAAAGCAACCAGCCGAACCATACAGGGATAGGTGCTGGGGCAGAAGCAGCACAGTCACGCCCAAAAGAAACGACAAAGAAAGAGCAAAAGAAACAAATGTCGACAACGGCGGATCAACAAAAACGGAGAAGCCTCGCGATCGCTGCGCCCACCGAGATCTTCCACTAGGATCCCAGACTCCGAAGCACCGGCACCTATCAACACCTCCAGAAGGATCGCGACGATGACGACGCTGTTGCCAAGGGTTTCCCCCGGTACACGACGAGGCGAGAGGATGGGTAGCCCCCGACGCCCTCCCGGAAGGTCAGGTGGCACCCACAGGCGCCACCGCGCCGGTGTCGGCGACGCCGACAGGGGTTTCCCCCAATCCCAACCCGCACCTCAGGCGCTCCGGATCCAGCCACCAAACCAACCACCACCCTGCGCCAACGCGGTCATGAGGCCTCCACGCTGTCTCACCACGGCACCGTGAAGTGAGGACAGTGCGGCGAAGGATCAGAGTCGGGACTAGGGCATCAACACCATCGGCACGCGGGGGGCCCCACCTCCACCGTCAGCGACGGTAGCCGTCCGGATGCAATAGCAGGAGCACACCCGGCCTGTGGGCCCACAGGCCCGGCCGAGCCCTCATGGGCCCGTAAAGCTCCCGCCTTCGCGCTGCTGCCAGCACGCCATCGGCGCCGACGCCCCAAATCCGAGCCGCTACTCCTCCTCACTGCGTCGCAGACACCAAGGCCACGTCGGGGGGCCAGCCCGCTATGACCCAGCTAGGGCCCACAGGGCCCAGATCTGGTTCGGGGGCGTGACGTCGGCCACCCAGCACCACCACGTCGCCCCGCCGCCAAGGAGCAGCGCCGTCACCACGTCCGCCGCCGGCCACCCCGCCGGGTCACCGGACCGCCACCAAGCCGAGCGACACCGCCGCCGCTCCCCTGCCCCGTGCCAGGAGGGCGCGCGCGGGGGGAGAGGAGATCATGCCGCCGCCGGCACCCCCCGGGCCGGAGCCGGGGGCGCCCGCCGGCGACGGCAGGGGAGAGGAAGAGGGGACGGAGCCGAGAGCCTAAGCACGGGGGCCGCCCCGGCCGCCTCCCGGGAGGCGGCGTGACGGCAGAATGAGGGCGAGGAAGGAGGGGAGGGGGAAGGGGGGCGGATCCGGGCCGCGCGCCGGCGAAGGCGGCCGGATCGTGCCGGAGATGGGCAGGGGAAGGTGGCGGCGGCGGGGTTCGGGACGCGGGAGCGGGTCGCCTACTCAAAGAAAGCTTCTTTCCTAAAACCGTAACTAGAGACATATGCACACTTGTACACGAAACGAACAAGGAAATTAAAGAGAAAAAATTAACCAAAAGAAGTAGCTAGGCCCCTTTGCACAATCACGGTACATGCTCTTTCCCTGCATGCACCCTAAACTAGAGACATGGTACTATATGCACCCTTCTACAACACGAAACGAACAAGGAAATTAAACAAGAAGAGAAACACACATCACGTACGCTCTCCTGCTCATCTGTTGTTTCCATCCATCACCATTACGTTTCCTGCCAAGACTGAGAAAGAAACATCGATCTCTGACTCAGATATACAGTAGAGAGAGAGATGGCTGAAGTTTCCCGGCGAGCCGGCGGCTCATCCTCAGGCGACATCTTGCCGGCCATCTGCACCGACACGCAGCCACCACTGGCTGCCGGCGTCCAACGCGACGCGAACTTCATCAAGGACGAGATGGAGGTCATGAACGGCTTCCTCCGCCACCTTGCCAGGACCCAGCAGCTGGCTCCTAGCGCTGGGCACCACGACGACGACGACGACGACAACGAGGTTCAGGCGTGGGTTAGGCAGGTCAGGGACCTCGCCGGCGACTCCCGGGACTGCATCAACCTCTACCGGCACGCAGGCCCCCGCCGTGCAAAGGGGCTCCTGCGCTACGTGCGAATGCCATGGTTCCTTGGAGGGTGCGCCACCATCCCTCGCAGCCGCAGCACCATCGCCAAGCGTATCCGGGAGCTCAAGGTCCGGGTGCAGGAGGCAGGCGAGAGACGGCTGAGGTACGGCATCGTCATGCCGCCGCCGCCTGCCATCACGCAAAGTTCTACTACCATGGCGATGGTCAACAGCAGCAGACGACCGCCTCTCGGCAATTTCCAAGAATCAGAAGACGGTGGCGACAACGACGACGAGAGAGGTGCTTTCAGGCGAGCTCTGATCGATGCTGAGCCCAACATCTTGGAGGAAGGTGCGGCAGAGCTGATCACCTGGCTGGGCAAGAAAGGAGACGGTGACGAGGCCGGAGGGCGGCCGTTCAGAGTCACTGTCATTCTAGCACCAGATGATGCAGAAGGGGCCGGTCTAGCTCAGCAAGTGTACCAAGATCCTTCGGTGTCCGGCGGCTTCGACGTCAAGGTATGGATCACCATCCAGAGGCCTCCTATCCTCTGGCAGATATTCCATGACCTGCTCTGCCAGCTCCTTCCTGATCATCAAAATCAGGATGACACATCACCAGACAACATGAAACTCCTGTGGAGCATTCGAGGCCGCTTGGAAGGCAGAAGGGTCCTGATTGTTCTCGATGATCTCGACCATTACGCGGGCCTCTGGGACCAGATCAGGATTGCTCTCAACTTCATAAGCCTCCCTGCCGGCAGTGCCATCGTGGTGACCACAAAGGATGATGGGCTTGTCAAGTCATCTTCTCCGGATAAAGTGGTAACCTATTCCCTTGTGGATTTCTTCTCCAAGAGAGCAGTGGCCCTTGTAGCCAGCAATTTTCAGGATGGCGCAGCATACTCAAGAGATGCGACCCGGATGTCGCTTCCATGAAGATGTTCCTCCATGCCTTGTATGGCAACCCTAACAGGACAAGACAGGAGCTGGAGAAGCTGCAGGAAAGCCTGTGTTCAGAGGCCGACCACGATAGCAGCTATAACTTCAAGCAGATGGTTATGTTTTCCTACAGTGACATGCCTAGACACTGCCAAATGTGCTTCCTGCACCTATGCCTTCTCCTCCCACAAGATCACAGCATCAGGAGGACATCCCTAGTGAGAAGATGGGCAGCCCAAGGCCTGATATCTGCGGAAGGCGGTCATGGTTCAGCAGAAGCGGCAGCCGAGCGCTGCTTCGGTGCATTTGTCAGCCGAGGCCTCATTTGCCCTGCTGACATTGGTGATGCAGGCAAGATCAAGACTTGTGTGGTGCCTCCTGCAGTGCATGGCCTCATCACTGAGGTTGCAGATGAAGAGAATGTCATCAGTGTCGGCTCCATGATCTGCAATGCACGTCTTGGTGACATCAAGAGGTGCCTAGGATCACTGCCCGCGTCCTCTCAACTGCTGCTGCTGAAGGTGCTCGATCTGGAAGGCTGCAAAGGCTTGGAGAGGCGCCATCTGAACAACATCTGCAAGCTGTTCATGCTCAAGTATTTGAGCCTCAGGAACACGGATGTTTCTGCGCTGCCCAAGCAAATCCATAGGCTGCAGCAGCTGGAGACGCTGGACATTCGGCAAACCAAGATACAAGCCTTCCCCGCAGATTTCGCCAAGCTCTTGATGCTCAAACATCTGCTTGCAGGCCGCGCAGACTTCTCCTCCCCGGTCAAGGACACCATCAACTCCAAGGAATCATTTTCCACGCCGCGCATGCCCCATGGAATCGGCGCCATGAGGGGGAACCTGGAGATACTGTCACACGTCCAGGTCTCCAGGAGTGGCAGCGAGTTGATGTTGATGGATGTTGGGCAGCTACTCAAGGTACGGAAGCTAGGAGTTGTTCTCCATGGCAAGAAGGTTGGCAGCTCCTTCAAGCATCTGCTCCAAGCAATCAGCAAGCTGAACGGATGCCTTCGCTCTTTGTCGATCCGAATTGGACATCCTGGGGATGAGACCGATCCCCTCACATTCAGCATGGATCAAGAGAATCCATTTTCACCTCCCAAGTTTCTCCAGAGCCTGTACATCAGCGGCCTCACAGGCGTTGGGCTGCCTCCATGGATCACAGAGCTCCACCAACTTGCCAAGATTACCCTGCGTGACACCTCCCTGACGGATCATGCCATACGACTCCTCGGCAAACTCGGCGGCCTGCGCTGCCTTAGGATCCGACAAATGTCCTACGCCGAAATGAAGATCACTTTTGGGAAAGGAGAATTCCCAAGCCTCAAGTGTCTGATCATCGAGGGCTCCGACATCACCAACATCATCTTCGAGAGTGGAGCGGCGCCTGGGCTGGAGAAGATAGCTTGGGGTTTCAAGAGCATGCAGTTCATCTCCGGAATCGGCCATCTCCCAAGGCTGAAAGAGCTCGAGCTCAGTGGCAGCTGCAACCCAGACCCGGTGAAGCAGGCCGTCGCAGCACACCCGAACCACCCCGTCTTCAAGCACAACGCCTGAAGTTAGCCATTGCTGGAACTGATCAGTACGAGCCTGCATGCTCTGGAGTGAGTGACGATTGTGTTGTGTGAGTGTTTGCAATGTGTGTGCTCTATTGATCTCAGTGTGTGTTGCATGCTTGTGTGTTCCTACCTATGATTGTGTTCCTCGTTCTGTTATGGACTGTGATATGCATGTACCGTGTGGAATTGTTATACACTTGTGTGTTGCCTATGCAATAAGACTTGTAGTTTTACAATGTGCTACAATTTTTCTTTGGTTTTGCTGGAACCGGTTTCACTTCGTGTTTTTTGTTTCAGTACCTTCAGTGCTGCACCATGGCCATGTCTAAATGGAGAAAATGTATTGTGCACCTAGGTGAAGAAAATACAAGGAGGTTTGAAAGTTGAGATACATTGTGGGAATGAAATATGAACCTATAAAATTTGATCAAAGAAATATGTCCATTGTGGGCTGTGTACACTTATGGTTCCTATTTTAGACCATCATCAACCATGTTCTTTTCAAAATGGCATGTTTGTGGCAAATGAGGCGATGCATTGTAGGAGGCACTTTATTGGACAATGTATGTAAAAATAATCCACATGTATTGGTCAATGTATGTACAAATAATTCAGAACTTCCCAAAATATCAACGCACATGCTTTTCTATTTAAAAAAAACAATTGATGCACAAAATCAGTTCTCTGTCTAAATGGCCCTATATTGCGGAAATAAAGGTAGTAATAGCATTAGTATGTGCAATGGTATTCTTAGCTTGCCAATTAAGACTGGAAGCAGCTAGCATCAAAGGTATTCTTAGCTTGCCAATTAAGATCACTGGAAGCAGCTAGCATCAAAGGAACAAGATAAAGCCCAAAAACTTTGATATTGTTAGCTTGCCAATTGGACAAGTTAAAGCCAAAAACTTTGAGATTCTTAGCTTGCCAATTGAACAAGTTAAAGCCAAAAACTTTGATATTGTTAGCTTGCCAGTTAAGACTGGAAGCGGCTAGCATTAGTTTGTGGTATGATGATATTCTTAACTTGCCAATTATGTTTGGATTATGGCTAAAGGTCGCCCTACAATTTTCTTGTCGTGAGCAAAACTTTGATCCTTGTTTGGATGGCTACCAATTTTTATGGCATGCCCTGGCTATTATAGTTTCTTTTCTTACCAACATTGGCCAAATCATGGACAAGTAAAACCTTGACTGAAGCTTAACAATTTTAACTAGCTGATTCTCTAGCAAGACAAACTTGAGCTCTAACCAAACACACCCTAAAGCCCGAAAAAACTTTGGCACAACGGCACGTAACCTGGCATCTTCTCTGGGATTAGCAGGCAGCAAGTTTACACCAGATGTGCTTAATCGAAGCAAAGCAAAGGATCCGTCAAAGAAACTTGCAAGTCTTATCAGAACATATTACCTTCCTTCCACCTGCGGATCCATAAAATGTACTCATTCATTAACTAACTAACTTTGCTTGTATATATTCCCACCACGGATCATCGCTGCCGCTGCCGCAGTTTGCATACCCATTGTATTCTCAATAAGTTAATAACCCACTATCACTAGCCAATCAAACCGTGTGGGCGCACGGGGTTTAGTATATACAAGATGTCGTCCCGCTCTACCTCTACCATTGTCGCCAGGGTGGTGAGCGGGCACCACCTGCTCAAGATCGACGGGTACTCACAAACCAAGGTGGTCACCAATGGTAGGCACATCGAATCTTGCACCTTCCATGTCGGAGGCCACGCCTGGCGCATCAAGTATTACCCCAACGGCCGAAGCTCAGATAATTCCAATTGCATATCTGTCTTCATTCAGCTTGCCAGTGTTAGCATGGACTTGCCCTTCAAGCCTGACAATGGCATCTCAGCTCAATGTGTGCTCGGTTTACTGGACCGGGCTGGGAAGCCTGTGCCATCATATACCTTCACCTTCGACAGAAGTTTCACGGCCCCTGAAGGGCAGTGGGGCTGGCAAGAATTCCTCACAAGGTCAGAATTGGAGAACTCGGGTTGCCTCAAGGACGACTGCTTCACTCTCAGGTGCGACGTCACTGTCACAGAGCTGCGCGCCAAGGAAACAGAGGATCGTGATTTCACCGATCTCCTATGGAAGGAGGAGGGGGCAGATGTGGCCTTCCATGTGGGCGGCGAGACAATCGTCGCCCATCGATGGGTGCTGGCTGCCCGGTCACCGATCTTGAAGGCAGCAGCAGAAGCAGAGCTCCTTGGCATGTCGGGAAGGGAGAAGAAGAAGGCACCCATGGCCACCGTAAGGATCGATGACATGGAGGCAAAAGTGTTCAGGGCTTTGCTCCACTACATATACACCAATGCATTGCCTGATGAGATGGACAAGGGTGATGATGCAGCGACAGCAATGGCGCATGGATTGCTTGAAGCAGCGGATAGGTACAAGATGGAGAGGCTGAAGATGATCTGCGAGGACATTCTGTGCGAAAGTGTTTCCACAAGCACAGTGATAACCACGCTGGTGTTAGCGGAGCAGCACCACTCCCAGAGGCTCAAGGCGGCATGCATCGACTTCCTCATCTCTCCGAACAATATGAAAGTCGTCTTGGAAAATGGCGGTTTCAAACATTTACAGAGGAGCTGCCCCTCTGTTCTCATGGACCTCATAGAAAGGGCGAAAGTGGCCTGAGGGAAGCAAGTAAAGGATACAGTCTAAGGGTGATCGTGCTATGGTTCTTCTATTGTAAATACAGTGTTTGTCGATGCAAGAATGAAATTATTTGTGCTTCAGTGATGTTAAACTATTATTAAACAACTACTGATAATTGACTATGCACCATACTAATATACTGATGTACTTCTGTCTATATTGGAATTATAGCTGTATACATTTGCTATATGACCATAATGCTTATGATTTCTTTATATGGTATACAACTATACAATTATAGTTGTATACTGCCCCCTAGGGGCTGCGTTGCCGGAGTTATGATTTGTATTCATGCTACTAGCTTGAATTAATGAAGGCACCAGCTCAACCATGAAGCTGGCACCAGTCGCTTGTCTTGGATCCTTCAGCTCTTTAAGTAAATAACAATCCTTAAGGCCACGACATGATAAAATGCATCGAATTACAATAATGTAGGAGAGTATAGTGAATGTACTACTGGCTTAACCTCTTCAAGCTGGCCTCACAAACAAGACGAAGAACTACATTTATCAACAGTTAAAGTGGACTTTGCATCTAATCATGTAAATCCCCATGTAAATGGTGGGTGATCTGAGTAACCATATGAACAAATAACGATCACCCTCCCGATCAACTGAGAAACAGGCCGGTATACTGGATGAAGAAACACATGGTATTGCATAATCAATGGTTAAATCGGGATTATCATAGTGAGGCTTACAGGTGGAGGTGCCTTTTTCTTCCAGCAAATGGTCAAACTCACAATATTCGCCTCTTCAGGAGACCTCTCTTGGAGGTGACCTTTTCTTTTCTTCCGAGAAATAGTCAGATTCGCAATCCACCAGTGACAACTAGTGAGTGTGGCACATGACCTGTGGTTCTACATTCGCTTGTTCTCATATCATGATAATCTGACATCAGTCCTGTTGTCATGGTTTGTATTGTCATGGCACGGACATAACGCTGACTGATGACGGGTCATCTACAAAAGCAGAAGGCTTTAGACTATCCATAAGAACTGGATAAAATGTATCTTGTACCTCAAACGTACATGATGGGATCCCACTAAACCTAAAACAGTTACCCAAGAAATTATCATATCAATATTCACAAGAAAATAGCATCCATGTACCTGTGTTGTCAGTCATGTTTATGACAGGCAAAAGGTCTCCATCATGCTAGAACCATCGCCCCCCTTTCTTGACAGATTTCAGCTCCATCACTAATCGTTCCCGCTGGGCCTCTACCTCTGCATACTCTAAGCTCATGTTGAGTAAACGCTCCTTCATATCTCTTAGATCTCCTTCCAGATGTAAAATCCTGTCCCCACCAGCAGATTGCTCCTCGGCAATGGGACTGTACAAGGAAGAAAATTATAAACGATGTGAATATTCCGATCTTGTGAATATAGACAGCTGAAAATTAAAAATCAGCAATAAAAGATGATTTGTTACGATGTACGGGACTCCTCTATAGTTCTCCCTAAAAAAAAGGTTTGCTAGGAGAGTGTAATCTGCTATCATATATCTACAGTATAGACAATCCCTCAAGCCAATAAAATGAAATGACAAACAGTTGTAACCAACAGATTTCAAGGTTCTGTTAATACCAATGTGCAACCTAGCTTCAAGACATTATATTAAGCTTAAACACCGGTTCTCCAGCTTGCGACGTGTATAAAGTCATAATTAGTCAATTCACCTGGTCCCAGTTCATATGAGATAGAGAAAGAGCTAAGAATATACTGCAACAGATAACAGATTGTAGAAGCTATTTCCTCGCCCGACTAATAAGCAATTTCATTCTGCAGTTGCAAATCGTCAATTTTTTATGATACTTATATTGCATTACAAGGAAAAAAAACTTTTGGGAAGGCTGCCACTTGTCAATGCTTGCTTAGACTAACTACCCATAACAAAAGAAAAGCGTAATAGCACGACCATTCTATGCATAGTGCTAACATTTAGGTTCAGACTTCAGAGTGCAAAGGATACCTCTTTTGTTGAGCCCTGTACATCTTATTTTCCTCCAAAGCCTCTGCAAGCTTAGTTTCCAGTATTTGAATCTTTGACTGAATATCTGTAGAATCTCCAATCTCCTGAAAATACAAGGAAATACAAGGGGATACCCAGACATTAGGAACATCGAAACGGTGAATTTTTTAATCATCACAATAAGTACTGTATATAGCTAACCTGCTTTCTAGTGAGATCCTCAATTTCCTGCTCAAGGGATTGTATCTTCCTCTGGTATTCACTATTTGATCTTCTGATCCTACTAAGTTCGTTCTTTAACTCTGCTTCATGTACATGTGATGCTTCTGATGCTGATCGATCACTCTCCAATCTCACAAGCTTTGCTTGCATAGATATTCTGCTTCGTTTTTCTTCTTCACCATTGTCCAAAGTCTCTTGCATCTCAGAAACTTTATCTGTTAGCATCGCTTTCTGTGCCTTCAGTTCTTCACATTCCTCAGTCACAGACTCTAGCAGCGCCTTCAATTTTCCCTTTTCAAACTTAGCCTCGTCAAGGGAGCTTCTAAGTTTGGAAACTTCATCTTGAAGACTTGTTATTTTCTGGACCTGAAGTTTCAGGTCAGATATTTCTTCCATCATTTGCTGTCTCTCATAGTCACTGGCTTTAAGCTTTAACTCTAGTTCACCAGAAGACTTCCGTAACTCATCTTCATTGGATTTAGCAGCCTCCATCAACTTCTTCATATGCTCAGCATCTGCTGTCAACATTTCCTCGCTCTGTTTGGATGCATTAAGGGAATCAACCAAACCTTTAATCTTGGTTTTAGACTCCTTGCGAAGGTCCTCAAGTTGAGACTCATAATGTCTCAACTGTGCACTGACATTTTCGAAATTAGCCTCAAGTTTGGCCTTTTCAGCTCGCAGGACAGAGACCTCCCTAATGGCATCTACTGTGGCATTTTCTCTCTCCTCATGTGTGGAGGAGACCTGTGCAGTGAGGCTCACGACCTCCCTCTCAAGATTCTCTACTTCAAGAGTCTTTTCTTTCTCGATCTTATTTAACATGAAATGAGCACGATTTATCTTTTCTTCTTGCTCTGTGTGCTCCTGGAATATACTCTCCAGTTCTGACAGCAATGATTGCTCTTTGGAAGATATGTCCTTCTGAAGAGAAGAAAGCTTTGCTTCTAGGAACTCCACTGTTTTACAAAAATCAAGGATCCTTTTTTTCGAGTTATCCAATTCCTGCTCTTGTTGCATAAAACGGCCATGCAATTCCAACTTCTGCCTCTTGAGATCTGCAGTCAGATTTTGAAGGGAACTGCACTCTTCAATAAGGTTCTCAACTGTAGATTGCAGATTAGAATTAGATCTTCTCAGAACTTCTGAATCGTCCTGTGCTTCCGACAGTTTTCTTTGTGTTTCTTGCTGTTTTTGTTTAAACTCAACCCTTTGAGTATCCATCTCTACTTGTTGTCGCTCTACTTTATCTTTGAGACTGATGACAAGGGATTTTGAGTCGTGCATCTGCAGCTCACTTGACTCCTTTTCATTTGTAATGTAAGATAATTGGGCTTCCAGTCCAGATATGCGTTCTGACAACTCTATATTTTCCTGTTCAAGCTCTGATATATGTAACTCTAGTTCTGCTTTGCAGCTCTCGAGTTCATTTATCTTTCTTTCAAGAACCTTATTAGCAGACACATGGGAATCTATGCTGCTAGAAAGCACCAAAATGTCTTGTTGCAATTCATCCAAGCATTTGGAAGTGATGCTACTTTCTTTAACTGATGCTGCCAAGCGTTCCTCCAACAGACTCTTCTCTGCCTGAATTTCAGACATCAAATTTTCCGTTTCGACTTTGTAGCGCCGCAAGTCATCATTTTCCTGCTGTTGTAGCTGGACTCTAGTCTTCAGTATATCTGTCTCAGATTCATTATCCTCTAGATCTTCTCTAAATTGGTATCTCGCACCACCAGTTTCACCACCTTCCAAGCCTTCAAGCTCCTCTCTCAGCTTAGATAACTCAAGATTTTTTTGTTCTAGTTCTTCTTGGCTTTTTCGGAACTTCTCTTCTAGCTCAAAGCCTTGAGACCTAAAACGTAGCAGCTTCAGCTCAAGGTCAGCACACTTCCTCTGTAACTCTTTGGCATTAGACACTGATGACTCGGTAAAACTCCCGTCATGCATCATTTCCTTATTTCTAAGTTCCTCTTCCAGTTCATATATTTGTGATGTAAGCTTTTCAATTTGCAATTCACTGTTGTTTGAAACACGAGAATCCTGCCCTTTCCCCACACCGCTTTCTTTCAGCTTATATATAAGCTCCAGATTTTCATCTGTTAGTTCAGAACAATCTTTCTCAAGTTCTTGTATTTTTACCCTTAGAGTTTCATTTTCTTTCTCCAATTCAAGATAAACGGTATCAGAACCTGCGGCACCTGCATTTTCAATACTGAGAAGGCGGTCTAGTTTCTGCCTCAAAGTATTAATTTCATCTTCTTTCATTGACAGTTTCCTAGCCCATTCTGTGTCTTCTTTGACTAACAACCCATTCTTCAATACGTCTGTATTAGTGGCATCCTTGGCCTCAGAAATTTTAGATATCTCCGCTCTCTGTTCTTCTATGGTATCTTCCAGTTCCTGAAGAATAGAAACAAGCTCTACATTTGCCTCTTGAGTGTTCTTCAGCTGTACCTGTAAGCTTGCATTTGATTCTTTCAGAAACTTCATCTCGTCTTCTACTTCCTTCCCCATGTCGATCCAGTCCCCACGTTTGGGGGTTACAGATTTTATTTGCCGTCTGCTTAACTCTGGCCGAAATGACTCTTGCCGAGATGACTCTTGCCGTGATGACTTCAATTCTTCAATTTCGTGCCTGTAGGAATCCCGCTCAGCATGTGCAGCAGACAGTTCAAGTGCTAGCTCAGTCTGTTGCTTCGATTTCTCAGAACATTCCCTCTTCAGCGCCTCTAGATCAGCCTTCAATTTGCGAGAATGTCGTTCCCACATTTTTGCCTCATCACGGAGTTCTTCAATTGTTTCTTCAGCAGCTTCAAGGAGATCTTTAGATGAATCAGTTGTCCCCAAAGATGACTGAGCAATCCCATTTGAAAAGGATTTTGGAGTATTTCCTTGCAACGTGTTTGGACCTGAAGCCCGGGAACTGAAAGATGAGTTGTTTGATCTCAACCCTTCATCACCACGGCCAGCGCTAACATAGGAACTACCTGAATCCTGCCCTCCGACATACAATCCACCATTAGTGTTGCCTATTGGAGACAAGTTTGTTCTATCTTGGGTACTATCTCCAGAATTGGAACTCCGATGAGACCCTGATGCTGAGAAACTCATTTCCTGAAGGGAAAAAAGGAGACAACGAACCAGCATTTACACATAATACTCTGACAGGGCATTACATAAAAAAATATTTCATGATTGTGAATTTATAACGAATAAATTACAATTTATATACATGTGGAGCCACAGCTTGATGCAAGACAAATGAATACCTAAAAATAAACAATGCTAGAAAGATTAAAAATAAACTTAAGACATAATGTGATGACCAAAGGCAAATGAACACTTTGAAAGTCTGCTATTAGCTGCAGAAAAGTGAAAGATTCATGGATTGGAATTTTCTTTCATTTCATTTCAGAATATGTAACTGCTGTTGGAACATGGTGTGTTTACTTTCAACTATCCTAGAGTAGCTAGACTGCAAACAAATGGTACAAAAGCATGGAAAAGAGAAGAACCTAGATCTGTAATCGAATATTCTTGTGATCTTTAACCAGTTTAACTGACAATAAGAGAAAATTTTCTTGATATCTATAGGCACCAGAGGCAGTCGAATGACAAGCTAGCTCGAGTTTCCTAAAGAGTGGTAGCATCAGTGCTGGGAAGATGTGTCTAAATGATCAAGAATCGAGTTATTGTTACTAAAATAAAATTTGAAAGATGCAAATAGATTAATAGAAACCGAACTCAAAACATGCATCGCACGCCTGTTAAAAGGAAACACTGTTCTGAAAAAATGAACTTAGGATGGAGAGAATTGTTCTAAATATCAGCATACCCTGTTTCCAGGTTCGTCTTGGTAAGTGCCCCCTAAAGGAGTTCCTGACGAAGAACGGACACTCCTGTTGGCCGTATTATCAGAGCCATCTGATTTGTTATCCATGTCGTCATTTATTAGACAATGGTCACTGATACGAGGAGGCATGTCCCTTGAAGATCTCACACCACTGTATAGATATGCCAAGGTTATAATAGAGTATCAAGACTTGCAGACAGCAAAAACAATAGGAGAGTAATATAAAGAGATTGCAGGGTCTTCAGTGTGAAGTGTGCAGATTGGAGCTATAAATGGGAAATAAGAAAAGAGAAAAAGTGAAGTTGAATTACTTACCCCAACTTAGGCTTTGTGCCAAGAGATTGAACCTTAAGCTGCAAACGAGAAGCAACCAATGTCACCATAAGCAGAATAAATGGAAAAGCATAAACACTAAGAGTTGAGTGAGTTGGCACCATTTTCAGGTTGCAGGATCATATACAGGAGCACCCAGAAAATCTTTAGAAAGGAAACGGTTGCAAGGAACTCGCTTACCTGCAAAACTGTTCCAGAGTTGCATCTCTTCAACGGCATAGAGATGGCAGTTGGGTCCGCCAAATTCAGAAAGTTGGACAGGTTTAGGAAAATTTCGCCAAGAATACCAGTTCTTATCGATCCCTGCAACACGGGATTGAATTGTTCAGCAAAACATATACTGGTCCACAGATATCCATACATCCATATCGGTGAGATTGAAAAACAAAGGTAGCTAGATATATAGAGCACAGTGGTGCGCTATTAATACCCATACGTACCACAGAAACAACAATCTTGTATTGGCACTCATCGAACTCTTTCGACACTGCGTCTCGAGAAAACCATATCGGTTCCGATATGGAATCGGGCCATTGGCAGATTCCACTGCGGGCAGCCGCTTTACTGGATTTGGCGATGGTTTTCCCGGTATCCACGGAGACTATCGAAAGGAACATCCTGTCCGATACTGCAGGGACCTGTTGAATAAAAGTCAAATCAATAAGAGTCGTTGAAAAACCCAGTAAATACACGTAGCGCGTGTACCATAGGAAATGCGCCTGACCCTGAGCATACTGAACAGAAAGAAAAAGGAAGTAGAGAGAGTCGTTATCACAAATTTTTCACAGGTTCGATACATTCCCCTGTGGGATTGTGTAAAGGTGTTTGTTGCCTGAATGACAGGTTCGCTGGCATTCCTTCCAGGGACCTGCCCTTGGAGAAACGGAACACCGTGCTGCAGTAATCTATCTATTAATAGGAGATTCTCAGAAGAACCGTGAAACACCAACCAGAAAGGAGAATACTACCATGCTTTTTTTTCCTGGAAAGAGGTAATTGCCAGTGGGAAGTTGCCCATGCACCGCTGGTTTGATCTGTGACACATGGTGGTCCAATTCCAAATGTAACACACACACACACACACACACGGGTAGGCTGTGGTTGGGGGATCATCATATCATAATGGTCAGATGACGCAGCAACCATTAAACACACAGGTTACTGGTAGTCCAGCAGCGGTGGCTAGGTTAGGTCAGGTGTGTGACACGGCTAGCTAGTAGGAGTACTCTAGGAATGGAATCTCTACATGCGCGGGCGTAGTATGGTGAGCATGGCTTGATCCAGCTAAATACTCTAGTAGTGCTCGTAGATCAAGCAGAGGAGCAGCGCGATTGGTAGCTCCGGAACGCGCGCGCGATCTCCCCAATGCCGCCGCCGCCACTCGAATCGACAGCGGGCGCAGGTGCTGGTAGTAGTAAGCTAAGGGGGGGAGGGGGGGAATCTGGGCGGGTGAGGGACGGGCTCACCATGACGGCGCGGAAGCTGGAGAACCTGAACTCGAAGCGCTCGCCGACGCTCCGGTCCGAGGAGCGGTGGCGGTGGAGCTTGAACATGATCCCGCCCGCCGCGCCGACGACCCCCGGCCGAGGCCGAAACCGATCCTCCTGTCGGTACGGCCGCGCGCCTGGGAGCGGCACGGGCGCACGGCAGGTGGTGGCGCGCTTAGACCACCCGGAGCAGATTGGGTGGGAGCTCCTCCTCCGCCGCCTCCTACCAGTGTACCGCTCACCGGAACCGGAGCAGGGGAGGTGGAGGAGAGAGAGGAGGGGGAGGGGGAGGGGGAGGGGGAGAGAAAGGGGAATCTTAATTAGGGAACTGCACAAAAAGAAAAAAAATCCGAGCCGAGCGGAGCGGAGCGCGTTAATCAGATGTTGCGAGATTTCTAAGGCGACTCCGCTTGTCCATTTCCATTTGCTCCACCGGAAGACGGTGAGAATAGATTAGAAAACAGAATAGAGTAGAATAATGGAGGGGGAGGGAGGAGGAGAGGTAGGGTGGTTCGCCGGTGGGGCCTCCCCCTTCCGTCCCCGGCATAGTGCTGCCCGCCTACCCCGGCCGGCTCTCCTCTCCTCTCCTCTCCTCTCCATCACACTGCGGCTGGCTTTGCGTTTTTACTTTTTGCACACTCTCTCCGCTAACTAATTACCGCTGGTCCGCCGCTAGCATGGGTGTGTGCTTTTTTTTTACCAGAATATCCAGCGAACGTCAGACTTTTAGGATGATGACAAATCAAACGTTTTTGTGACAAATTATGTTCCCTCGGTATTGCAAGTTAGTTAGCGGGCATGGTAAATCCGACTCGGTTCATTTCTCGTCAGGAAATTGCGATGCTGGCAAACTAAATTTTTGCCATCGTCGCGTCAATATAAGCAGCCATGAAAAATTGTCATGCCTAAAAACCCGACGTCCTTAAAAAATTATATGTAAAAAAAATACATATGACAGCGCGCCATGAGCAGATCTCGTTGCCGCTTCGCCTCAGCAAAGCAAACTTTTAAACCCAAGAGCTTGTAGAAATGGCGGCCAATAAATCATCGATGTAGACCAGAAGACGTCGACGGCCGTGCTCTGCTCGTATAGAAGGCAATGTCGAAGACTTGAAGAGGGCGCGTATAACTATTCAGTTCCGACCAAATGGAGTCAACAACACGCAAATCTAACGCGTTCCTTGACGAGGCGAAGGCTAAGGCTGGTTGTAATGGTAGTATCATGGCTAGTATCATGCATGCCAACTAGGCAATTTTGATGAGGTGTCATAGCATTAAAGGAAGAAAGAGAGGGTGTAGTATCATATCATGATACCGTATCATATTAAATGCTATACTACTTTGTGTCATGCATGGCAATAAATAAAGTACTACATTATACTAATATATGATACTATGCATTAGGGAGGTAGTATCATACACTAGTATCATATGCATGATACTAATATATGATACTCCCATTACAACCAGCCTAAGCCAACCTTCATCGATTGAACTTGGAGCCGGAGGACTTAACGCACAACCACGTTGTCCGCCGCATAGGACGGCGCCACCAAGACAACCCTGAAAACGAAAAGGCCAGACCAAAGAATCAGATCGAAGGACACATCATCCTCACACACCTCCCGACGGTGCGAGAAAAGCATCGTCGGACCATGGACGGGCGGGGAATATGTTATTCCACATCGATGGTGGGGTATCATCGTCTCATCACCGTTGTTTGAAGACAAATACCTAACTTTATTTCTAGCCCTACCACTGTCAGAGTGAAGCCATGGCTTCCCGCCCACTCCCGTCACGAGGGCAACAAACAACGAAGTCAAAGTGGGCTTGCGGTCCTGATGGGTTGGATCAACAATCGTCCTGGTCGCTTAGATCATGGGAGTATATAGAATGAGAAGAATGCAACTCTTGGGAACAATATGAATGGATGTTGTGCGCAGTGGCGATTCTACTTGGGGCGTTTAACAGGCTCAGGGCCTCTTTGGTTCGTGGGATTCTAAAAACACAAGAATAGAAATGTCAGGGCATTTCAATCCTACATGACTTCGGGTTGCTTGATTGCATTGTACTCGGAGGGAGTAGAAAAAACAAAGGATTCTTAGGAAAAAAATTCTATAGGATTATTCAATCTTATGAATCAAACAACCAACACAAGAAAAAATCCTAAGGATTATAATCATCCAAAATTCCGATGAAAAACCTTTGAATCAAATGAGCCCTTGAAGGGGGCCTTGTAAAAATGCGACTATTACTACTTAGTCAGCTAAACATTTCAATTGACAATCATATTAAGATTTTTACATGCAGCAACTGCAATGCACCTGATGTTTAGGCTTAGGAGCTTTGATGTGTTTGAGCCATTGGTTGTGTGGTATGACTCTGTCTATGCACAACACGCGGTAGTAAATATGTGACTGCACGCATGCTGCCGTGGTTGAACGAGTCGGTAACTAGATACGTGTGTACTGTCTGTGATGTTTTTCTTTTTTTTTGCTTTGTACTGTCTGTACTGCACGTTTCGACGTGCGGTTTAGGTTGTCGTTTGTGCTGTCTGTCTCTACCGTCCACGCCACACGCCACCACCACTTGCCGGCCCTTGTTAATTCCCTAACGAAGTGGTTGATTAAGTTTTAAAAAAGAATACACCCTCCGTCTTAAAATTCTTGTCTTAGATTTATCTAAATAAAAATATGTCAATTCATGTTTTAGTATTAGATATATTTGCATCTAGGCAAATGTAAAACAAGAATTTTGAGACGGAAAGAGTATAAATTAATTGAGTAATCACCTCGGCACATACTGCCAACCGCCAGGCGTGATAAACCTTTTCTTGCTGTCGCGTGATTCTCCTGGATCTCCTCGGTGTGTGCGGTTGCAGCTGCCCGCTTAGAGCAACTCTAGCAGACCCATAAAACGCTGGCCCGTAAAACGCGTTTACAGTTTATTCAAAACTGATTTTACGGGCCGGCGAGGGCTAGTACAGATACAGACCCCTCAAACGGACCCGTAAAAAAGTATATTCACGAAATATGTTTTTTACGGGTCGGTTATGCGGGTTCTGCTGGGGCACCAGTGCAACGACCCGCAAACAAAAAAACTGCTAAAATTTGTCATATGGTTTCACAAACAAGTTCAAATTCAAATGGCATAAATAGTTTGCGCGCGAATAAAAGCGAAGTTCATTACGCAAAAGAGGGCATGCAAAGGTATGCGCCCATGTCCGGCATCATCTTGGGGGTCGATCTTCACTCGACGCCATGGAGTCCATCTTAAAGTTCATCGGCGCCACCGTAGCCACCTCTGTCGCTTGTTCCAACTCCCGCACCGAAGTCATCCACATTGCCACTGTGTGGAGCAGAGAAAACATCACCGGAACTGGCAGACGGACAGGCTGAGGCGACCATTCTCCTCTTCAAGATCTCTCTCCTTGCCATATCATGCCATGTTTTGGTGATGTCGTCCATGTCATTGCGATTCATTGACATGATCTTGTTCTCTTCGGCGAGCAACAATGACAGCGATTTGTTTTCAGAGGCGCGTACTTTTCTCTCCTCAATGGCAGCTCTGCGCAGCCCCTCTTTCTTGAGCATTTGCCATCTTTCTTGCTTCTCTTTTGCCTTTTTTTCGGCCAACTCTTTCTTGATCTCCAACGACTTCAACAACATTAACTCGTTTGATTGCACCATGGCATCAATTTTCTCCCTCAAGCTCGATGCTTCTTGCTCTCTCTTTATCTTCTCTCTAGTCTTCTTGTCGCCATCAGGCTTGTTCAAATTTCTTGGGCCATCATCATCCTCATCTTCATCCATGTTTGTAAGTGAGCCTCTCTTGGGTGGGGACTCTTTGTCGATCAACTTTCACTTGTCGCACTTTTGAAGCAACTCCCAACAATGCTCTAATTTAAAGAATCTGCCTTCCGAAGCTTCCATGTCCTTGTATCTTTGTTGAGCAATCTTGTCCTACACAATGCGAACAAGGTGATGCAACCATTTTTCATGATACATTATGATGAGCACAACTTGAACAAAGGCAAAGCAAACTCACATAGTCGGACTCCACGGTGCCACTTCGAGGTGCATTGCGTACTTGCTCCAAGCAAACTGCCCAACGGCTGCACATAGGCTTGATGTTCTCCCAACGACCTTGAAGCGACCGAAATATGCGTGGAGTCTTGTTGGGGTAGTTTTTCATAATGCGGAAGTATTGATCTTCGATCCTTTGCCAATATCTCTTGGCGCTTTGATTAGTACCCGTGCATGCATCAAGAGACACCGCACTCCATGTTTTGATCAAAGCTTGATCTTTCAAGATGGTGTAGTTCTTCGATCTTTGGCTTTTCCCAGCTTTTGCTTGTGAATTCTCAAACGCTTCCGCTTCGATCTCCGCCAAGTCGTCCGCACAACCATGATCGTCCACGCCGCCCTCCATTTCATTGTAGTCGAAAGGTTCGAAAGGGGCTTGATCAATGTCAACCGCGTTCGTGTCCAACAAGTTCACGAACTCGGTTGTTGCATTGTTCGAACCACCGCTATACCGAACGATAACAAGTCACGAGCTATCGAAAAACAATGGCGAAAATGAAAGAGAATCACCAAAGTCCAAAGAGATATACCTTCCGGCCATTTCGTCGAACACCTCGCTCACGGGGGGAGCGGCACCGTTGAACGGCATCGCCGGAGCACCTCCTTGCGGGGGGTTGGAGTGAGAGGTTGAAGAATATTTTGTTCCTTGAAGTTGGAACCTTCCTCTGCTTTACGCCCGCGGCCTTGCCGGCCTTCTCACCGCCGGCCGGGATCGCACAGCGGCATTGGCGCCCGGACCGCGGGCCATCGCGGCGGGGGCAGCCGGATTCCCGCCCTGCACAAGCACGTTGCCCTGCCGCTTGCGGGCAGGCGTGGCGTGTGCTTGGGCGACGCCGGCGGGGCCTACATGGCCGGCGACGAGATCCGCCCGAGGGGAAGGGGCGTGCGCGACCTCAACGGTGACGGGGGACAGCATGGGGTCGTCCATGGCAGCGAGGGACGGCCGGGGAGGAGCAGACGGAGCTTTCGAAGGGGGGCAATGGTGGCGGAGGGTGCGGGGAGCGGGAAAGGGGGCGCGGAAATGTCCCTCCCGCCAAATCTCGCGCAGAATGGGGGTTGAGCTCGGGTCGGCCTCCCAGCCCGTGAAGATAGAGGTTGGGGGAGAAGATTTGCCGTGCCCCGTAAAAAAATTTGCGAGCGGGGGCGTTTTGCAGGGTCTGCTCGTGCAGATTTTTTGGCCCCAACCCGTAATTTGGCGATTATTTTGCGCGCCGGGGCGTTTTGCGGGGCGTGCTAGAGTTGCTCTTAGCGTAGTAGTAGTAGTAAGAAATAGGAGATCTCTTCCTTTTCCTTCCCTTCCTTCTTCTTTTGCCCCGATCAACAATTTTCTTCAGGCTTTGTTTTTAACACGGAAATTTTCGAGGCTCCTAGCTAGTTCAGTTTCCACAACAAAGAACGGCTGTCGTGGCGGATCAAATCAAACCGCAGGTGCATGCACGTGTACGAAGCAAGCATGCAGCCAAGTGCACGTGTACGTACGTACTCGTTTTTGTTGTTGGGGGAAAAGACAATGTGTACTGGCACACGGCCGGACCACTGTTTACTTTATCAGCATATATATCATATACCCCTTCCGTTTCTAAATATTTGTCTTTGTAGAGATTTTAAATGATCATCACATACGGATGTATATAGACATATTTTAGAGTGTAGATTCACTCATTTTGTTTCGTATGTAGTCACTATTTGAAACCTCTAAAAAGACAAATATTTAGGAACGGAGAAAGTACTTTACATATACATACATAAAGTACGTGTGCATGCTGTAGAAATACCGGTATCTACTACTACAAAGACGCTTTGCTAATAGTACTACTTTCTTTATGGCCGGCCGGTTGGGTTGGAACTTGGAGCCTTTTGCGCTTTGCAAAAAGGCCCAGCTTCTTTATTTCTTTCCTGTACGATGAATGAAATTCTGGGCCTGCCTGCCTCGCTCGCTTTTCATCGCACACATGCAGGACAGGACATGAGGCAGGACAGTGTACGTGCAACATATGATTAAGCTGGCTGCTTACATGGCTTTGATTGATCAGTTTGGTTAGGTGCGTCCCTTCCCTTTTGGCGACAGGTTAATTACTCACTGCATGGGCTTTTGAAGATGAGTGATAATTTGTGAGACGATGCTGGTATGATGATGATCAGGACGATCGATCAGCTAGTGAGTCGTCGTTAGCCGTTGAGCGAGGGCGCGCGCAGGCGCAAGGAGACAAGCAAGCTGTTGAGCGAGGGCGCGCGCTTGTCCACACGCGTGTGCCGCCTAATTTCCTCTTGCGCTGCCCAGCGGCCAGCGAGCTGTTGTTGGAGTGTCCCCGTCAGCCACCAGAAGCGTACGTCCGTCAACCGATCAATGATACTCCCTCTGTAAACTAATATAAGAGCGTTTAGATCACTACTTTAGTGATCTAAACGCTCTTATATTAGTTTACAGAGGGAGTATATCCGGATGGAGTTGGTGTGGTTTCGGTATGTATGTATGCATGATCCACGTGCCCCAGCTCAACGTGCATGCATGCACCTAGCTCGATCCGCCGCTTCACATCATCCATCCACTACGATCCATCCAGCAGAAAAGATCGGTCGCGAGTGCAGCAAATTTAGTTGCACAGCTTGAGTTCCGTATGTCAGTATAAAAATAAAATGCATACGTGTAGGTACATCTGGGTACCTAGTATATGATTAGCTTAGGCATCGCCATCCAGGTTACCATGATGATAATATATATTTGTGTCAAGTTGTAGGTGTCTAGCGGCGGGCGAGGCTTTGCTTGGCTGGGTTGCCATGTGGCATCGTCAAGTCACAGATTAATAGACAGAGGCCTACAGCTGACCCATGCACGATGCGTCGCGTACAACAAAAGCACGCAATACTATAAACCAAACAGCACGCCAAAGGCAACAACAAAGTGTTAATCCAGAACAAAATCCAATAAAAGTAACAAATGGGAAGAAAAAAAAATCCCGTGCTCAAAAACACCCAAAGGCCACGTTGGTAATTGTGGCCCATCAAGAAAAGAGACGGGAAACAAAAAATGAAACGACGCCTGAGAGATTCGAACTCTCGCGGGGAAACCCCATGTACTTAGCAGGCACACGCCTTAACCACTCGGCCAAAGCGTCAGTTGGTGACCATTCATCGAACGTAATTCTCTCATATAACAATACAAGGCAGATTGGTTGGACCACACTTTCTCCCGCTGTCAACATCTGAAACCAAATGTCGCGAGAACTCCTACTTTCCTAACAACCTGTTTACCTTTGGGCTTTGGGCAGTACTGTCCCATAAAGCCAGACATAACCAAGTCTCTCTCAGGTCACTTGTACAAAACCCATGGATTCCCCAAGCATGCATGCATGCATGGATTCCAACCTCTGTTACTAAAGATCGAACAACTTTGTGCTAGTCTCGTTCATATGCGCCATCGGTCCATATTTAGTTCTGGTCCATAGTTTGAAATATATCCTGACATTGGAACTATTTCGAAGAGCTCAGCCATGAAGGAGTCAAATATCTACATTCTACAAGTACTTAAATCTGTACACTATATTCAAAAGATACACATATCTTTTAGTGTGGTGCAATTAGTGTTGAAGAGGAGACATGAGCATCTCCAGTAGCTGGGAAATGCCCTTTGATTCCCGGGTGTATATACATCTGATATGGAGAAAAAATATTAATAATTGAAAAAAGTCAAAAAAGTTCAGAAGTTTTTTTGGAATAAGATTGACTTTCTTTTGCACTAGTACATATTTTTTATATGAATAAAAAAACACCATGACTTCAGGGTAAAATAATATTTTTTTTCTACATACAAGTCACTGTTCACACTTTTTTTACCTAATATTTTTGTTCTGAAGTCAAAGTTTTTTTCCTTTCGTCTGATTTTTTTTTACGAACACAATGAAAGGTCAAGTTTATTACAAAAATACTCCCAAGTCTGGAAATACTTGTCGGAGAAATTGATGTATCTAGACGTATTTTAGTTTCAGATACATCCATTTTTATCCATTCTCGTGACAAGTATTTCCGGATGGAGGAAGCATTTTCAGTTTTAATTTTTGACTTTTCATTTAGCTATTTTTTTCATCTAGGGTGTATATACATTCAGAAAGCAAGCGTTCCTGTCTTCCAATACCTGCCCTATTTAGGGCATTTGGAGGGGGAAAATCTCTCCAACAGCAACCCAACTATAATTTTGTTGCAAAATATTTTTTGGGCAGCCCTAAAATGAGGCACCAAGTGCTACAAATATACAACACTTGAGCGTCTGCTACAAACTCACGTGAATCCTTGCGACGCCCAACTGTTGGAAATATGCCCTAGAGGCAATAATAAATTAGTTATTATTATATTTCCTTGTTCATGATAATCGTTTATTATCCATGCTATAATTGTATTGATAGGAAACTCAAATACATGTGTGGATACATAGACAACACCAAGTCCCTAGTAAGCCTCTAGTTGACTAGCTCGTTGATCAATAGATGGTTACAGTTTCCTGACCATGGACATTGAATGTCGTTGATAACGGGATCACATCATTAGGAGAATGATGTGATGGACAAGACCCAATCCTAAGCCTAGCACAAAGATCGTAGTTCATATGCTAAAGCTTTTCTAATGTCAAGTATCTTTTCCTTAGACCATGAGATTGTGCAACTCCCGGATACCGTAGGAATGCTTTGGGTGTACCAAACGTCACAACGTAACTGAGTGACTATAAAGGTGCACTACAGGTATCTCCGAAAGTGTCTGTTGGGTTGGCACGAATCGAGACTGGGATTTGTCACTCCGTGTGACGGAGAGGTATCTCTGGGCCCACTCGGTAGGACATCATCATAATGTGCACAATGTGATCAACGAGTTGATCACGGGATGATGTGTTACGGAACGAGTAAAGAGACTTGCCGGTAACGAGATTGAACAAGGTATCGGGATACCGACGATCGAATCTCGGGCAAGTACAATACCGCTAGACAAAGGGAATTGAATACGGGATTGATTGAGTCCTTGACATCGTGGTTTATCCGATGAGATCATCGTGGAACATGTGGGAGCTAACATGGGTATCCAGATCCCGCTGTTGGTTATTGACCGGAGAACGTCTCGGTCATGTCTACATGTCTCCCGAACCCGTAGGGTCTACACACTTAAGGTTCGATGACACTAGGGTTATAAAGGAAGTTTGTATGTGGTTACCGAATGTTGTTCGGAGTCCCGGATGAGATCCCGGACGTCACGAGGAGTTCCGGAATGGTCCGGAGGTAAAGATATATATATGGAAAGTTGTTGTTCGGGTTCCGGAAAAAGTTCGGGTTTTTTCGGTATTGTACCGGGAAGCTTCCAGAAGGTTCCGGAGGATTCCGGAGGGGTCCAGAGGTCCGGAAATTGTTCCACCACGTCCAATATAGTAGCATGGGCTGTAGGGGGGCGCCCTAGCCTTAATGGGCCAGGGGCACCAGCCCCCCCAAGGCCCATGCGCATGGGAAGGGGGAAACCCTAAGGGGGAGGGCCTCCACTTGACTTGGGAGGCACTCCTCCCCCTCTTGGCCGCCCCCCAAGTCCCATCTAGGGCTGGCCGCACCCCTTGGGGTGGCAAACCCTAAAGGGGGCGCAGCCCCCCTTTCCCCCTATATATACTTGAGGCTTTGGGCTGCCCAACACACATGAGAACTTCTCCTCTTGGTGCAGCCCTGCTGAAAGTGCGTTATATCGACTAGAGGGGGGGGGGGTGAATAGGCGGTTTTTATGAATTCTTCACTGAGGAATTTGCCGGTGAGGAAATTCCTTAGCGAAGAAATACTTGTAGCGGAATAAGTACTCAGAAGTAAGCATAACAGATTACAAGCATTGTCATCATGATGAAATGAAGACAATCACGGAGTACAGAAAGCATAATCACAGGATAACACAAGATGAAGACAAACAGACTGAAGAAATTGAACTGAGGAAATTGAGAAAATCTTCAGTCAAAGTCTTCAAACACAGATATGAACAAACACTCAACACAGTAATGAGGAAATGAAAGGGTTGAGGAAATAGAACCAGTTAGGTTGGTGAAGACAATGATTTGATAGACCAGTTCCAACTGCTGTCTCAGTTGTATGTCTGGTTGGAGCGGTTGAGTATTTAAACTCGAGGACACATAGTCCCAGACACCCAGTCGCTGAGCACGCAGCTCAGGACACCCAGTCCTCACCGTATTCTCCTTGAACTAAGGTCACACAGACCTCGTCCAATCACTCGTGGTAAGTCTTCAGGCGACTTCCAAACCTTCACAGACTTGGTCACTCGGCGATCCACAATTCCTCTTGGATGCTCTAGACCTTGACGCCTAACCGTCTGGAAGAAGCACAGTCTTCAAAGGTAAAAAGCGTCGGATCCACGCATGATCAATTTCTTCAGTGATGCTCAATCACTTTGGGTCTGTAGGGGTTTGGTTTTTGGGTATTTTCCTCACTTGATGATTTTCGCTCAAATTCCTCAGAGGATGGGTTGCTCTCAAATGACAAGTGTCAAGTTCTCTCGGAGCAGCCAACCAACTAGTGGTTGTAGGGGGCGGCTATTTATAGCCTAGGGAGCAGCCCGACATGATAAGACATAAATGCCCTTCAATGATATGACCGTTAGGTGGATAAGATATTTGGGACAGCCGGCGCGCAGCACAGCAACGGTCGGAATTTTGAATATCAAATTCCTCAGGGCTATCATGTTCCTCACTGTGTAGGCAATTCGCACTGGCGAATTCCTAACTCCTCAGTCAGAACAAATTCCTCAGCGACCAGAAGAGCTTCGTCTCTGTCACTGAAGAAATTGACTGAACTGT
>LR880969.1:796832096-796848557 GCA_904067115.1 Aegilops sharonensis | reverse complement strand
GTTGTTCGGAGTCCCGGATGAGATCCCAGACGTCACGAGGAGTTCCGGAATGGTCCGGAGGTAAAGATTTATATATGGAAAGTTGTTGTTCGGGTTCCGGAAAAAGTTCGGGTTTTTTCGGTATTGTACCGGGAAGCTTC
Organism: Aegilops sharonensis; assembly: GCA_904067115.1. Taxonomy (NCBI): domain Eukaryota; kingdom Viridiplantae; phylum Streptophyta; class Magnoliopsida; order Poales; family Poaceae; genus Aegilops; species Aegilops sharonensis. Next base: position 796,848,417 of record LR880969.1, on the reverse strand, counting down.
CAGAAGGTTCCGGAGGATTCCGGAGGGGTCCGAAGGTCCGGAAATTGTTCCACCACGTCCAATATAGTAGCATGGGCTGTAGGGGGGCGCCCTAGCCTTAATGGGCCAGGGGCACCAGCCCCCCCAAGGCCCATGCGCATGGGAAGGGGGAAACCCTAAGGGGGAGGGCCTCCACTTGACTTGGGAGGCACTCCTCCCCCTCTTGGCCGCCCCCCAAGTCCCATCTAGGGCTGGCCGCACCCCTTGGGGTGGAAAACCCTAAAGGGGGCGCAGCCCCCCTTTCCCCCTATATATACTTGAGGCTTTGGGCTGCCCAACACACATGAGAACTTCTCCTCTTGGTGCAGCCCTGCCTCTCCTCCTCCTCCTCTCCCTTGGTGCTTGGCGAAGCCCTGTGGGATTGCCACGCTCCTCCACCACCACCACGCCGTTGTGTTGCTGCTGGATGGAGTCTTCCTCAACCTCTCCCTCTCTCCTTACTGGATCAAGGCATGGGAAACGTCACCGGGCTGTACGTGTGTTGAACGCGGAGGTGCTGTCCGTTCGGCACTAGGATCATCGGTGATTTGGATCACGACGAGTACGACTCCTTCAACCGCGTTCACATGAACGCTTCCGCTTAGCGATCTACAAGGGTATGTAGATGCACTCTCCTTCCCTCTTGTTGCTAGAATCTCCATAGATTGATCTTGGTGATGCGTAGAAAATTTTGAATTTCTGCTACGTTCCCCAACACCAACCACTACCCTTTCGCTCCCGCGTGTGATCGGTTGCGGGGCCTCTGCCCGTCCCCCGTCTACTGAATCCAAGAGCGAAGTTCAACTCATCAATTCTTGCTTCAATCTTTTTTCCTCGTAAGATGGCACTTGTGTGTTCGGTTTCGCACACAGATCACCCAACTTCCTCTCGAGTGACCGTAGTTCTTGTCGGACCTAGCTCGCTAGTTGGTCTAGCTTTGCTTTCATCAAAGCAACCGAGCTAGCCACCTCCCCACTGTTCCATGCACGCTCGACCATGGGTACAAAGTCATGTGGGTTCAAAACAAAATGGCTTGTCCACAACTGTCCACATGTTTAAAGCTTCAACCATTACATAGCACAATAGGGCAGTGGTCCTATTTTGCAGCCACCAAGCGACACAGTGATGCAAAGGGAAACATAGAACTCCAGTTGCCCGTCACCGAAGCCCTGTCAAGCCTGACTCGACAGAATTGTCCTCCACTCACTCATTTTTCAAAGGTCCAATTAACACCAATGCATTCAAGATGATCGAGTCCACATAGATTCACCGCCTCCCTAAATCCTACCATTGGAGCCACATCTCTCAAATTAGGCCCCATTTCTTCCTCTCTCCGGCACCTCATTGAAATCTCCAATACAAAGCCACGAAAGTGTAGATTCACCCCGTAGTCAAGTCATCGCGTCCTAAAATCTGCCGCCGAGTCTTTGGTTAGCCTCGTCATAGAAGCATGTTAACTTCCATTCTTCCTCCCCTTCTTCTGACATAACCGCATCAGTATGGTATTTTGAAAAACTCTTGACCCGTAAATTAACTCCATCCCGCCACTTCTACCCGCACTACCCAGAGCAAAACCATCATCAAAACCGAACATCGTCATCAAGCCCTCTACTCTCTCTTTTGACAATTGCACCGGTCCAAAAAAAACTTTTTTTACAAGGGACAGTCCACAAATAACTACGAAGCGGCTTTGACCCGTGGCTTTGCAGCTGATTTTTTTTAGGCATGCTTTTATTTTTCCTGTGGAAAAACCGTCCAGAAAGCCCAAATAAACAAACAAGGCCTACTTTTTTTTTTTTGCTTCGAAACGTATTCTGGGCCGTTCGGATCGCGCTGGCGCCGACAATGGAACGAAGCCCACAGGCCCGTGAGAACCCTAGCGAAGAAGCCCCTCCTCCTCTCTCTATCCGGCCGCACCCTCACCACCGCGCCTCCCCTCCCCAAAACTTGGCCCCGCCTCCTCGCCGCCACCGCCGCTCCCGTCCGTCCTCACCGCGCCTCCGACGTCCCCCCGGGTTTTCAGGTACGAGGTCCTCCCCAACCATCTCCTACCCCGGTCATCCCGAGGGACGACGCGCCGCCCCTGACGAGCAGCAGCCGCCGAAACCTAGGGTTTTCTCGCAGCGCGGATCTCTCACTGCCGCCGCTGATTCGGTTTGTTCCGCGCGCAGGTCGCCGTCCTTCGCCCCGTCAGCCAGCCGTCGCGTCCATGGCGGAGGTAGCGCCCGTCGATGTAAGAATCCAGCAGCTCCCGCAACTTTGATCCAGGCCTTCTCATACGCCGCAGCAGCTTACTGACGCAGTCGTTGGTTCTGTTTTTGTCTTGCTTGCAGCAGGCGAAGAAGGAGGAGGAGGAGTTCAGCACGGGGCCCCTCTCCATTCTCATGCTCAGCGTCAAGAACAACACCCAGGTTGGTTTGGTTTGGTCGACCTCTTGCCTCTCTTGGTTGAGATCTCAGCTTAGCAAGGACATATTTTCTGTGGTAGTAGTACTTACTGACTTACTGTCTGTCTGCATATCTGTTTTAACTGAACACCTGCCCTTCTGGAGAGCTGGTGTTCTCCGTTGTGCGTGCACTTGCTAAAGAAGTCAATCGATTTAGTTGCCTGTGATCCTGTCGTGCAAGCAGACAGTAGTTTCCCTTTCCCTCCTAGTGCTACAAAGCTAAGCGCACCATCGAGTAAATGTGTGAGTAATTAGCTATTGTTTTGGTGCAGCCTTTCGTCAAATGCCTTTGGTGGTAATAGTGTGGCACTGCAAAGTTAAATGCACCATTGCGGACATGAGAATATAACTACTGCAAAATGAAATTCACAATCGTGTAATAATTAGTAAATGCGATGGTTTCTATGCACCCTTTTGTCAATCAATTGCCCTTTGTAACAGTATTGTCCTCTTTGTACTGCAAAGCTAAACGCAATAACGTGTAATATGTGAGTAATTAGCCATCTTGTTGTCGCAGATTTTAGCTCGCTTGATGTGATTATGATTGCAAGTAAACTGGTTATTTTCTTCTACTCCGTAACAAATATGGAAAAACTAGATTTCTAGGCGATTGCACTTGCACTGACCTTAGTCTATTTGCAGACTTCCATCAATTGCCTTTGGTAATAGTGCTGCTCTCTTAGTACTGCAAAGTTCAATGCATCTTCGTGTATTATATGAGTAAATACTATAGTTTCCCTGCACCCTTTCCTCAACCAACCACCTTTGGTAATAGTGTTCCCTTCTTAATGCTGCAAAGTTAAATGCACCAACACATATATGAGTATTTAGATTTTAGCTTGCCTGATGTGTTTATGATGTAAACTGCAAGTGCACTGATTATTTTTTCTACTCGGCAACGAATACGGGAAAAGTAGACCTCTAGGTGACTGCACTTGCGCTGACCATAGATGAGTAATTAACCATAGTTTTGGTTCAGCCTTTCGTGAGATGCCTTTGGCAATGTGCAGTACTGCAAAGTTAAATGCACCATCGTGTATATAAGTAGTAATTAAGTTTGAACCGTAGTTTCTGTGCAGCCTCTCATCAGTTGCCCTTGTAATACTGCTGCTATCTTAATACTGAGAAGTTGAATTCGGAATCGTGTAATAATGAGTAAATACAGTAGTTTCTCTGCTCCTTTTTGTCAGTCAATTGCCCTCTGTAACATTGACGCCCTCTTGGTACTGCAACCGTAAGTGCATCAAGGTGTAATGTATCAGTAACCAACCATCTTGTTGTCACAGATTTTAGCTTTGCTTTGTTTGCTTATGATGTAAATTGCAATAAACTGGTTTCTTTCTTCTACTTGGTAACAAATATAGGGAAAAGTAGATCTCTAGGTGACTGCACTTGCACTGACTGTAGCCTGTAGGTGATGTTTTCCATGTTACAAGTTGTTCTAATGATGTATCCTCTCTTCTGCCTTAGGTGCTTATCAACTGCAGGAACAACAAGAAGTTGCTTGGTCGCGTGAGGGCATTTGATCGTCATTGCAACATGGTTCTTGAGAACGTCAGGGAGATGTGGACTGAGGTATGTGGTGGCAGCAACATCCCACCCGTTAAATGCACTGTTTCCTTGTCTTGTCCTTGTATTGCCGCGTCCACTAACATCCATTGCGCTCGTTACAGGTTCCAAAGACTGGTAAAGGCAAGAAGAAGGCTCTCCCGGTGAACAAGGACAGGTTCATAAGCAAGATGTTCCTCCGCGGGGATTCGGTCATCATCGTCCTCAGGAACCCGAAATGAGTTTGACGACCCGGCGTAAACCAGAAGAGTCTCTTTTCGCTATGCTGCTGTTAGTTTGTATGCCGAGTGCTATGGATCAGGGAGTGTGTAAGACACAGTTATCAAGCAAGCATTGCCTGTACTGATTAATGGTTTGGTGCTGTGGTCTGGATGTTATGAATTCGCGTCTTTTGTAGTATCTAATCTAACAACGTGCACTGGTAGCCTCTGTTCGGATCATCAATATGTCTTCAGTTTCAGAATGTTTTGTTTCCGTTCCATTGAGTTTGTGAACCGGTAGTTGCCCATTCCGTCGTATTGTGATATAATACATTGATTGTTCATATCGTATTGTAGTGCAATCCATTTGCCTGGTACCTTTTGGATGTCAAATACCGAGGGCTCCTTTGATTCACAGGATTTGTATCCCTGGGGATATCTTCAGTTTAAATCAGGAGTCATTTGCCTTTGTTGGAGAAGCATTTTCATCCACTCAAACCGTGGAGTTCGTTTGCCTTTGATGTGCTATCAAACACTCTTCTGCACAAATTTCTCTTACAGGTTACATGAGTAATTTTGTGGTTTACCTTTTTCTATGAATCAAAAGAGGCCATAAGACCCTTTTTCCTGTGAATCAATGAGGCAGTATAGTCTAAGGTGGAAATTTTTCCACATTATCAGATCTAAGATGTCCTTTGTGTCTTTTCTCAAAAAAGTAAAAGAAATTGAGACCATAAAGAACGTGACTTAAACAAGAAATCAATGCAAGGAGTTTACTATGTATAGCCTGAATGCATGCAATCACTCATCCAAGGGTCCATAGCTCAGTGGTAGAGCAATTGACTGCAGATCAATAGGTCACCGGTTCGAACCCGGTTGGGCCCTTATCTTCCTTTATTTTTTTCCTTTTTTTGAAACATGTGGGTCCCAATCCCCAGTGGACATACAGGAGAAACACATGGAACAAGTTTTGCCAACACAAAACAAAAGGATACACCTCAAATCAATGGACCTATGCTAATGCTAGGCAGATGATGAGACTAATGGCCATGCCCTGATGAGATAATGGCTTCATTCATTCATTCGTTCATACATCTGATTCAGCAGCTAGCATGAATGATGACCTTAACAGTAGTGCACTGTACCAGCAAAAGAAAGAAAGAAAGAAGGAACAATGCAGATTAGGTGAGCAACTAGTGACTGAATGACTCCTTGCATCAAGGGAGGAGGATGTTGGTGCTGACGCTGCAGAATTTGGATTGCACACAAGACATAGCTTAAGATAAGACATGGACGATGGCTCATGTCGATAGATCGTGTGTAATCATTCTGCAACTGAAGCTAGTGCACTCACTCATTGTTGGGTGGTATCACGTGGGTGAGAGTAAACCACCGAGTAAAACAAAACCGCTTTCAGTCGTGATGGACGAAAACAATCATATTCTTGATAAAAGGGGGAGATTTTATCGACTCTGCTAACGTTGGACCGATCCGAAACAAACATAACGAGTTCATGCCACACATGAGTAAGCAGCAACAACACGTAGTAGATATGTACGAACACAACAATCAAATACCTAGATCATTTTTCCCAATATAAGAAAGCACTCCCTTTGTTCCAAAATACTTGTCGTGGTTGAACTAAAACCACAACAAGTATTTTGGAACGGAGAGAGTATAAGCTTTTGGAATCCAACCAACCCAAACTTTTCACCTAACTATCTTTCAAAGACGAGGAATCAAATTGGACTCTTGAAAATTTAGCTTCAATGTTGCATTTGGTCCCATCTAGTGCATAGTTTTTCAGTATATCCCCCACACCCACCTATATCCTTCGGTTGCATTACATTTGCGAGACATATGCATTCACAAAACTTTTGTTTTTCTACATAGCTAATTAAGTACTTTGAGAAGCAAACATATCAAATTACATATGTTCTTCTTTTTAATGTTGTACAACATTAACAACAATAATAATTGTATTACTATGAGAAATATGGACAATTTTTGACGTGATTATGTCACTTGCAGTGTCAACATATGCATCGAATTACTGCAACATATAATGGTTTCTCTGTGTAAAATATGATTATTTAAAAGGATGCTAAAAAATGCATTGAATTACTGCAACATCGAATTACTGCAACATATAATGGTTTTTGATTGACTCCTTGCATCAAAGGGAGGCGGATGTTGGTGCTGACGCTGCATGATTTCCCACAAGACATAGCTTAAGATAAGACATGAACGATGGCTCATGTCGATCGTGTGTAATCATTCTGCAACTGAAACTAATGCACTCACTCATTGGTGAGTGGTATCACGTGGGTGAGAGTAAACCACCGAGTAAAACAAAACCGCTTTCAATCGTGATCGACGAAAACAATCATGTTTTTGATAAAAGGGGGAGATTTTATTGACGCTGCTAACGTTGAATCGATCTGAAACGAACATAAAGAGTTCATGCCAGTTGCCGGGCATGTGTTCGTAGGAACAACAAGTAGGTATGTATGAACACAATATGACAACAATCAAATATCTAGGTCATTTTCTTTGTATACCAACATAGGAAAGCATAAGCTCCTGGAATCCAACCAATGCAAACTTCATGAGAGTTTGCTTCGGTACACCCTTAAAAAGGTTGTTGCCATATTAGCCTGCAGATCAAACATATTTAATAGATTCATTTGGATACAAAGGTCTATATTAACCTTTTTGATTGAAGGGGTACCTAGCCTTCACGTTTAATCTGTATTGAAATCCGTAACATTTGGTGCCATAGCGAAGTTCATTATTCAAATGGTGAGGAATTAAACTGGACTCTTGAAAATTTAGCTTCAGTGTATGTAGTTAATGATTGCATTTGGTCCACGAACACCTTTTATTCCTTTGGTTGAATTACATTTGTGAGAAATATGCATGCACGAAACATTTTTTTTCTACGTAGCTAATTAAGTACTTTGAGAAACAAACGTATCCAATTACATATGATTCTTTCTTTTAATGCCGTACAATACTAACAAGAATAATAACTGTATTACTATGAATAAATATGGACAATCTTTTGACGTGATTATGTCATATGCAATGTCGATTCTATGGATCGAATTATTGTACCATATAATGGTTTCTATGTCTGACATGTGAGTATTCAAAAGGATACTAACAAAACACATGCATTGCATTTTGTGTATCTGGTTCGAATTACTTTTGACCCGTGACCATATAAAACACGGTCGCCTGTTTTCATAGTAAGTTGCAGGCGATTTCCCCTTCCCTTTCCTAGTATCTTCAGGCATGTATGTAGTATGTACAAGAGAAATGAAAAACACACAAAGGAAGTAGAAGCCGGTCTCCTAGTATTTAACCCAAGAATTCACAAAAACATCGCTATTATGCAAAAAATGTGCAATTGCAGTATTTAAAAAATGACCAACTAGTTAAATATATTGCAATTGCACAATTTAAAAAATGACCAAGTGGTTATATGCAAAAGAGTGCAATTACCACCATTTTTGTGTAATTTTCAAAATACCAACTAGTGGCATACATATTAAAAAACAAATACTCCCTCCATTACTAAATATAAGTCTTTTTAGAGATTCCACTACAAACTACATACGGATGTATATAGACATACTTTAGAGTGTAGATTCACTTATTTTGCTCTGTATGTAGTCCATAGTGGAATATATATCTAAAAAGACTTATATTTAGGAAAGGACGGAGTATATATTTTAAATATATGTTTTTTTAAATATCAAAACCCTTCCCAAGAGTGAAATAAAAACACAAGTACCATAGAACAACACTACACTTTTTTTAACAAAAGAAGAAGAAGCAAACATGCCACATTTCCCCACTATAAATCGCTGAATTAAGATCGCTAATTAATCATCGCGAAGAAAGACGGTCAATTTCAATTAATTCTAAATAGAGGGTCCATAGCTCAGTGGTAGAGCAATTGACTGCAGATCAATAGGTCACCGGTTCGAACCCGGTTGGGCCCTTTCGTTCTTACTGTTTTTAATGTTCGCTTTTTTTGTTAGGTTTGCCACGTTATTCGCCTACCTTTTCTATACTACGGTAAGATAAGAAGAGAGAGATCACGTCACAGAACACGTGGGTCCAAATTCCCAACGGAGTAGGAGATAACGTTCATGGAACAAGTAGTTTTGCCAACACAAAACAAAAGGAGATAGCCGGCCCAGGACACCTGAAATCAATGGAGCTAAGCTAGGGGAATGAGTGAGATAATGACCATGCATCTGATGGATGAGCATGAATGGGAACCTTAACAGTAGACTGTCACTGTATACCAAGCAAAAGAAAGAAAGAAGGAAAGAGCCAGATTAGGTGAGGAAGTAGTGACTGACTTGTTGTAGGACTTGGGGAGGATGTTGGTGCTGACGCAGGCTCCACAAGTCGCAGGGTGAAGAAGATTTGTAGCTCAAGACATCACTGATGGCCCATGTCTCGATCATGTGTAATCATTCTGCAACTGAAACTGATGCACTGGGTGGTATCACGTGGGTGAGAGTACAAACGATCGAGTACAACAAAACTGATTTCAGTCGCAATCGTCGACGAAAACGATCAGATTTTCGATAAACGGGAGATGTTATCGGCTCTCTTGACGTCAGATCGCGAGGCGAAACAAACATAAAGAGTTCATACACACTGATGCCTGTTATATATTGGGAAAGAAAACTGCATTTCAAATACCCAAGTCATTTTTCTTCCTTTATTTAGTACTATAATTGTACTAGTTTTAGGTTTTGATACTGGGAAACCGTCACCCAATTGCTCAATATACTTTCCCGCCACCATAAATTATCCAGATTCGATGAAAATATGTACATGCATAGAAACGAACAAAGGCCACATCCTCCTACCGTCCTACTACGTACGATCCTATCTGCTCTCTCCGTCCCGTAGTTCTTGTCGTGGTTTTAGTTTTAAATTTGAGCTAAAACCACGACAAGAACTAGTATGAAACAGAGGGAGTAACATCGTTTCTACTTTTTGTTTTGCTTGGAGACAATGCAAGCAAGTGGTAAAGACGGACAGGGAGCGAAGCTGCTAGCAACACAATCACCCTGCATCAAATCAGCACCAATGGATCCATCGTCTGCATGCATGCAGCCAAACCGATCGGGAGGTGCAGAGCCAAAGGCGCCCTGAAATCTGACGCCGCATGCACTTACATATGTGCAGCAATATGTGTTAAGTCATCGACCGATGGGACAACACTAGTACACACAAATTTTCAGAGCCTAGCATAGGTGATCTACATAATCGATGTAGCCCGTCAGGTGAAAAGTGGGTCACACAGAATGTATACTACTACTAGCTAGGCTTTAGTTGGGAATTATAGTTAAGATGGGCACTGAGAATAAGTTTTGTGAATCGATCTGTCTCCCTTGTCTGTCCAAACGCGATTAACCAGCGCCGATTTGGTCAATCTCTGTTGTCTGTGCAACGTGTAGTACGTTCGATGGATCGATCAGAGCCTCACGGAGCTATATATATGCTAGCTAGCTAGCTCGGGATCGACCGGAGGCTGTGATCGTCCGACATGTTCAGTCGCCGGCCGGTCGAGCTTGCATATGCCTAGTACTAGTACCAGACAGATAACTACTACAAGTTGGATGCATTTGCTAGCCAACTAGCTGCCCCCTTTTTCTCTGGAGATTAATTAGTAGCACCAATTCTTCTCCCTGATCGCANTGTGCAGCAATATGTGTTAAGTCATCGACCGATGGGACAACACTAGTACACACAAATTTTCAGAGCCTAGCATAGGTGATCTACATAATCGATGTAGCCCGTCAGGTGAAAAGTGGGTCACACAGAATGTATACTACTACTAGCTAGGCTTTAGTTGGGAATTATAGTTAAGATGGGCACTGAGAATAAGTTTTGTGAATCGATCTGTCTCCCTTGTCTGTCCAAACGCGATTAACCAGCGCCGATTTGGTCAATCTCTGTTGTCTGTGCAACGTGTAGTACGTTCGATGGATCGATCAGAGCCTCACGGAGCTATATATATGCTAGCTAGCTAGCTCGGGATCGACCGGAGGCTGTGATCGTCCGACATGTTCAGTCGCCGGCCGGTCGAGCTTGCATATGCCTAGTACTAGTACCAGACAGATAACTACTACAAGTTGGATGCATTTGCTAGCCAACTAGCTGCCCCCTTTTTCTCTGGAGATTAATTAGTAGCACCAATTCTTCTCCCTGATCGCAGTGGCTAGCTTGATTATAGCTAGCTAGCGTGCTAGATTGGTCATGCCTGACGTATGCATGCCGAGAGTGCCCAACTGTCTGTCTGAAACTCTCTCTGCATACGACCATTTCTTAGCTGATCGTGCATTTACATTTCCTAACTCCTTGCTTGTGCTAATTACCAATTGCATACATGCTACTTCCTCCGTTCCTAAATATAAGTCTTTCTTTAGAGATTCTATTATAGACTACATACGGAGCAAAATGAGTTAACCTATATTCTAAAAGATCGCTATATACATTCGAATGTCGTACTCTTTATAATGGAATCTCTAAAAAGACTTATATTTAGGAACAGAGGTAGTATTTTTTCCAAATTTTATGGGCCTCGGCCCACTAAAATCTAGATTTAGCTAGACCCTAGTCTGATAAAATGTTGAAATCTCAATGGAAAAGCTATCTGGCGACCGATCGCTTGGAGAGCATGATATTTTGAACGTTTTTTCGTGGCAGTTTTAGTTGTATCGGGGTGACAGTTTTTTCAGAAGAATATGGCATTTTCTGGGAGGATGATAGTTTTGATTCTTCAATCCAGAAAATGCCATTTCTTTTAGAAGGAGGATAACCTCGGCCTCTGTATCAGGACGATGCATATAACCATATATTATTTTAAAATTCAGCAGCCGAACAACATCAACCCAAAAATAAAGTGAAAGGAAAACCCGAGTTTGCATGCCTCTTGACAGTAACTTCAACAGATAACCACTAACCGTATGTTACAAGCCGACATCAAAACAAAAAATACACAATTCCTAGGCTACGCCTTCAAAAAGGAATCACCGCACGCTGCACCGATGATGGCGAGTCCAACACAAGGTTGAACTCCGGATTCTAATCCCCAAAGCCAAGCTTCAATCCATCACCTTCAACAAGGACACGACGTAGGCGCACGTTGACATAGCATGATCATAGATCTTGTGTTCTTCTGAAAATGCCATGCTCTTCTGAAGAAACTGCCACTCCCCCCGACCAACTTAAAATGCCACGAAACGTTCACAAATGCCACCCCTCCAGCGAATGGTCACCAGATTGGAGGGTCCAATCTCAAAGGCCCATTGGACTTGAATGATATTATGTGTACAAAGTTTGACCGCGCATTGCAAGTCAGACAAGGAAAACACCAATGTAACATATATGCTCTAATCCTTATAAAACGAGGAAAGAGAGCAAGAGCGCGCGCACACACACCTGACTCACCCTACCAGACATGTGCCACGGAAATCGGGTTTGAGCAAGTGGTACGTTACCTATCAGAAGAGTTAACATTTATTTGCTAGTGTAAATCTCTAGATATACGTGTCAACATATGCTCCAACCTGTTGATGGAACTTTCCTTATGAAAGGTTACAAAAGGGAGAGCTTATTATGTAGATGAAGGGGCATGGTTGTATGGCAGGGCAAACCTCTCAAACCATGCCCCTTGAGAACCTGCACCCATGAGAAGAGAGAACTTCCCAACCAACCTATGGTTCATATGCGAAAATTCTAGATGCAACTAGTCCGTCCTATGTGGTATGCTATAGTACACTCATCGTGTTACTATTAGTTTGAATACGCAATCAAGGAGGACAAATCAAATCATGCGTTTAATATCCTAACAACAGCAACCGTTGGGAGACTGAAAGCACAAGTGCTCCCTAGGTGGTTTTGGTAATTAATGTCAACATATCTTTTGTTGGACTAACACTTTTATCTAGTATGTTTCAGATAAGTTCAACAATGGAGTGGCATGGACTAAAGGATGTGGGAACTCCTTCAAGATGCTAAGGACAAAGGATTGGCTCAAGCTTCAAGCCCAAGACTCTACATTTTACATTTTAGTGATCCAAGATCACATTGAGTCTATAGGAAAAGCCAATACTATCAAGGAGGGATGAGGTGTTGCTTAATGAGCCTCTTGCTTCATGTGCTTAGTGATATTCTCCAAAACCCTCAACTTCTTTCCCACTTCCACACATATGACCTAAACCCAAAGTCAAATTCGGCCCTACCGATTCTTTCTATCCGGCGCCACCGAGTTCAAATGTCATAGCCACTGCCACAAACCCTAGGCAAATCGGTTTCACCGATAGGGATCTCGGTCTCACCGAGATGGGATTGTAATCTCTCTGTGTATGTACATCACCAAAATCGGTCTCACCGAGTTTGTGCAATCGGTACTACCGAGATTACAATGCAAACTTTCTGGTTAGCTTATTACCAAAATCGGTTCCACCGAGTTTGAGTAATCGGTCTCACCGAGTTTGCCTGACCAACTCTCTGGTTAGCTAATTACCAAAATCGGTCTCACCGAGTTTGTGTAATCGGTCTCACCGAGATTACGTTATGCCCTAATTAACCCTAACCATATCGGTCCTACCGAGATGCATGTCAGTCCCACCGAAAACCCTAACAGTCACTAGGTTTAATAAATCGGTCCGACCGAGTTTGATGATTCGGTCCCACCGAGTTTGGTAAATTGTGTGTAACGGTTAGATTTTGTGTGGAGGCTATATATACCCCTCCACCTCCTCTTCATTCGTGGAGAGAGCCATCAGAACAAACCTACACTTTCAACTTACCAGTTCTGAGAGAGAACCACCTACTCATGTGTTGAGGCCAAGATATTCCATTCCAACCACATGAATCTTGATCTCTAGCCTTCCCCAAGTTGCTTTCCACTCAAATTTTCTTTCCACCAAATCCAAATCCTGTGAGAGAGAGTTGAGTGTTGGGGAGATTATCATTTGAAGCACAAGAGCAATGAGTTCATCATCAACACACCATTTGTTACTTCTTGGAGAGTGGTGTCTCCTAGATTGGCTAGGTGTCACTTGGGAGCCTCCGACAAGATTGTGGAGTTGAACCAAGGAGTTTGTAAGGGCAAGGAGATCGCCTACTTCGTGAAGATCTACCGCTAGTGAGGCAAATCCTTCGTGGGCGACGACCATGGTGGGATAGACAAGGTTGCTTCTTCGTGGACCCTTCGTGGGTGGAGCCCTCCGTGGACTCGTGCAACCGTTACCCTACGTGGGTTGAAGTCTTCACCAACGTGGATGTACGATAGCACCACCTATCGGAACCACGACAAAAACATCCGTGTCTCCAATTGCGTTTGAATCTTCCAAACCCTTCCCTTTACATTCTTGCAAGTTGCATGCTTTACTTTCCGCTGCTTATACACTCTTTGCATGCTTGCTTGTTATGTATTGTGAATGTTGAAATTGTGCCTAAACTTCACTTAAACCCAAAGTGATTAAAAACTGCAACTTTGGTACTTAGTGTCTAATCACCCCCCCTCTAGACACCTCTTCTCAAGATCATACAGAGACGGTAGCACAGGCTATCTTTTTGGATGATGAGTTAATAATAGGCTAGGTGTGTAGACATTTTAGTCTATTCTTTGTCGCTGGATATGGCAATTTTATTTTGCTTTTCGACTTAAGCTCAGACTGTGAGCTCCTCTGGACCTTGAGACTTTGTTACACTTTTTTTAATAATATGACTGCATGCATCGATTGATGCAGAGGCTGGGGTCATCCACCTTTTTAAAAAAGAAAATATATCCTGAGAACTACTCCCTCCGTCTAGATACATCCATTTGAGCGATAGCTAGTTTCAGACGGAGAAAGTTCTAGTTTGAATACACAGTCGAGGAGGACAAATCAGATCATGCGTTTGTGTCCATGATAGTAATTAACTAACCACTTGAGGTAATTAGTAGCCGCCTTAAGGACTACTAAATGTAGATATTTCATGCATGTCGATAGTGGGCTGGGAGATCCATTCCACTTGGCGTGCTGCTTGCAGGGCAACATGCATGCACGTATGGCGTGTGGTGTGTGATATTTCCGGTTCTAGCTAGTTGAGCCTAGCTTTTGCCCTTAATTGGCAATTTGCTGATTAGGTGCCCTAACTTATATGCTCACTACCTAGACCACTTGGGAAGCAGTGGAGTTAATCAATCGATTAAATAATTAAACAGTGGTTGCACTTTTCAACCTCATACTGCACTTAGCTAGAGTATTGTGGATCTTCATACATATGTTCAGCCACCGTTTATTAACGGATATGACCAGTGATCGAGCTTTGCAAAAGCACCACGTACTTAGTTAAGGAACTCGTCGAAAAGGGGAGCTTATTTAAGAAATTAGTACCAAACAAAAGCATGCCACAAACAAATTAAAAGATCCACCATGAGATTTAGGTTTCTTTTGTTGTCTTGGCCGCCTCGTGGGAGTGCAACCGTGCATGCATGCTCACACTTTGCAGAGATCTTTTCGATTTCTTGGTGTACCATAAATATGAAAGTAATAATAAATCTTGGTCTAAACTCCCTCCTTCTAGATGTTTATGCCACACCAAAGTAAAAAAAAAAACCCTCTATAGCAAGGGAGCACAGATCTTGATGCAAAGCTGAATGGCATAGATAGAAGGATGCGCTAAAAAAGCCACTCTCGTCGGTTAAGCAGGCCCTTTTCGTTCCAAAAGGCGATAAAAACCCTAGAGTTTGACATGTGGAAGAGATGTGACATGTGGAGTAGTATTCTTTTGTGTCATCCATGGTTGCTTGCATCATGTCAGCACACACTTGGATTGTGCCGTACACATATATGCCACGCCCCACCACGAAATGTTCCACGACGGATGCCAGACCGACACATCATCCTATTTAATCATATCGCGTTAGCTATCTCGTGCGTCTAATGCTGGCTAGGGCCAATCGCATGGGAGTACCGGTTGCGCCCCCTTCTAATCAATCACGCAGTTAACTTAATTATACTAGTTAAAAGATTAATCAACATGTTGATGAAAGGTTGAAGCTGACACTTGCCTAAAGTGCATATAATGAAAGAGAGCAGTCGGCTGGAGCCTGATTAACATCTGTACTTTAGCTAGCAGCTAGCTCTGAAAGTGGCAGTGCAGATTAGTCCTAATCTCTTCGTTCCAAATTACTCAAAGTTCTAGTTTTGTCCTTAGTCAAGTTTTTTTACTGTTTGATCAAGTTTTTGTAGAAAAATATGCTAATATCGACAACATCAAATTAGTTTCATTAGGTTTGTCATAATCTCAATATAATTTCATAGTATACATTCGATGTTGTAGATATTAGCATATTTTCCTACATACTTGGTCAAAATCAAGGACATCTTTGATTTACAGGATTTTTGAAACGCAGGAATAAAAAAACCATAGGATGACGTGATGTCATGCCCTTTTGAATCTTACATGATTCTGGCTTGTTTGATTGCACCACCAAAAAAGAATCAAATAATTATTTACAAGAGTTTTGAGTGCATGCTAACATTCCTACCAAAGAAAGCCTTAGAAAAGAAATTCTATAATATTCAATCGTTCATCCAACATAGAAAAGCTCCTTAAGGATTCCAAACTTTCAAAATTCCTAGGAAAAATCCTTTGAGTCGAAGAGGCCCTGAACAGTGGAACTTAAGACAAAGCTAGAAGTTCCAAGTAATGATTAATTTACAACAAAGGGAGTAATATATACGGGGCTGAACTGCTCCATCTGTCAGCTGGTTTAGCTTGCACTAGTAGAAAAAGGGCCTATAGTTCCGGTTGATGAGGGCCTTTAGTCCTGGTTCATGAACCGGGACTAAAGGGTCGGTACTAATACCCTCACCCTTTAGTCCCGGTTCTATCCAGAACCGGGACAGATGGGCCTCCACGTGGCCTGTCCGCTGAGCCCAGGCAGGAGGGCCTTTGGTCCCGGTTGGTGGCACCAACCGGGACCAATAGGCATCCACGCGTCAGCATTTCTTTGGCTCTGGTTTTTGTTTTTTTTTTCAAAAGGGGGGGGGGG
>LR880969.1:796770874-796796113 GCA_904067115.1 Aegilops sharonensis | reverse complement strand
GACGGCGGGGGCAGACGGCGGCGACGACGGGCGCGGGCGACGGCGATGGTGACGACGGCGGCGACAACGGGCGCGGGCGACGGCGATGGTGACGACGGGCGTGGGCGACGGCGACGGCGGCGGGCGGCGTCGGGGCAGCCTGGCGGCGTCGGGGCGGGCCGGGGCGCAGGGGCGCGGCCGTGCGTGCTCGGGGACGGGGCAGGGGCACGGGGCGGCGGCCGGCGTGGGCTCGGGCGCGGGGCAGGGGCACGGGGAGACGGGGATGGCGGCCGGCGACGGCGACGGCGACGAGGAGCGCGCGACCGATTTGGGCAGCTTGGCGGCGGGGGCAACTGGCTAGGGAGGCGAGGGAGATGTGAAATTTTCACAAGTCCTGGTTATATAGCAAGGGCATTAGTCCCGGTTCGTGGCTCCAACCGGGGCTAATGCCCCCCTTTAGTCCCGGTTGGTGCCATCAACCGGGACCAAAGGCCAAATTTCAGCAGCCCAAAGGGCGGGAAACGGCGGCCTTTGGTCCCGGTTGGTGGCACCAACCGGGACTAAAGGGGGGCATTAGACCCGGGTCGGGGCACCAACCGGGACCAAAGGCCTTGTGCTGCCCCGCGCCAAATGTTTAGTCCCACCTCGCTAGTTGAGAGGGAGCCGCACCAGTTTATAAGGTGCGGTGCGGCTCCCCTCTCGAGCTCCTCTCTAAAGCAGGCTTTCGGGCCTAACTCTGCCATCTTTGCCTGTGGGCCTTCTCGGCCTTCCGCGGGCCTGAATCCTGGCCCATAGGGTTTCTAGTCGTATTCAGGCCGTGGGGGCCCACTAGGTGGCACTTTTTTTTGCTTTATATTTTATTTCTTTTTGCTTTTAGTTTTAGAAAAAATATAAACTTTCTATTAGTGCCATTAGTTTTAAAATTTGAAAACACTTTTTTTGTTTTCTTTGTTGCTTTATTTATTTTATTTTGTTTCTACTTACAACAAAATACTTATTGTTGCTATTTTTATTTTTTTCAAGTTTTTTTGTTTTGTTTTCTGCATTATTTATTTTCTTTTGGTTTTTTGCTTTATTTTTTTAATTCTTTTTGCTTTTAGGTCAGCAAAATTATAAACTTTCTCTTAGTGCTTTTAGTTTTAGAAAAAGTATAAACTTCTATTAGTGCCATTAGTTTTAAAATTTGAAAACACTTTTTTTGTTTTCTTTTTTGCTTTATTTTTTTAATTCTTTTTGCTTTTAGGTCAGCAAAATTATAAACTTTCTCTTAGTGCTTTTAGTTTTAGAAAAAGTATAAACTTCTATTAGTGCCATTAGTTTTAAAATTTGAAAACACTTTTTTTGTTTTCTTTGTTGATTTATTTATTTTATTTTGTTTCTACTTACAACAAAATGCTTATTGTTGCTATTATTATTATTTTTTTCAAGTTTTTTGTTTTGTTTTCTGCATTATTTATTTTCTTTTGGTTTTTTGCTTTATTTATTAATTCTTTTTGCTTTTAGGTCAGCAAAATTATAAACTTTCTGTTAGTGTCATTTGTTTTAGAACAATTATAAACTTTCTGTTTGTGCCATTAGTTTTATAAAATTTGAATTCTTTGAAATTTGTGTGAATCACAAGTTTGTGAGCTCAACAAGGCGTAGATAAATAAAATCTATGTCACGTTGGTCGGCATAATTTTCATAAACAATAAATGAACCAATAGTTATGAAAAGATAATATATACCACATCCGAATCATAGACAGGACGAGGGCCGACGGGGGCGGATACCAAAACTATCGCACTATATAAGATGCAATAATAAAAGTAAGAAAATAATACAAGTAAGAATATTTTTCCTTTCAGAAAGAAGATAAGAACAAGAGGCTCACCACGGTGGTGCTGGCGATGAGATCGGCGCGGGTGATCGACGGCGGTGAAGATGGGGACGGGGCGTGACAGACCGCTAAACCTAGACAAATATTGAGGAAAATGGAGGTTAGAGGTCGAGCTTGGAGAGGAGAAAGCTTAAGTAGTGTGGCTCGGGCATTCCATCGAACACCTTGTGTGCATAGGAGGTGAGCTAGAGCACCACCAAGCCCTCTCCCCCTCGGCCAGAAAAAACAGAGCAGTGTGCTCTGCTCTTGCGCGAGGGGCTATATATAGGCAGCACCATTAGCCCCGGTTGGTGGCATGAGCCGGGACTAAAGGGAAGCCTTTGATCCCGGTTCATGCCACCAACCGGGACCAATAATGATGGACCAGGAGCCAGGACCATTGGTCCCGGTTCGTCCCACCAACCGGGACCAAAAGGTCCGGACGAACCGGGACCAATGGCCCACGTGGCCCGGCCGGCCCCCTGGGCTCACGAATCGGGGCAAATAGCTCCATTGGTCCCGGTTCTGGATTGAACCGGGACTAATGGACTAAACTGCCCTGGACGATAGCCCCTTTTTCTACTAGTGTTGATGCTCGAACGACGGCCTAACTAGCCAGCTAATCAGCGTCAGCGCACGATTAGCACCGGCGAGCACGCGCTAATCACTGGTGCCTGATCGTGAGTCGTTAATCCCCCCGTCCTGATCGTGCGGGGCCAGCTGGAAAATCATCAGTCAGTAACTAATATACTAGTGGTATGTATGTGGCTTTGTGGAGAGGAGATGGATCAGGGGTTTGTCGATCAGTCTTTTTGACGATGTGAGCAAAGTGCACTACCTTGACACCTTTTGGAACGGAAGCACACACTCCTCCATATATTGTTTGGAGATGATCGAGCGTCGGCAGCTCCGTGGAGAGTGAAGGCTCAGGCTGCCTATGTACCTTTGCCCAATGTCAAGGGTTGATCTATCTGACAACACTTCTTTTTGACAGAATTGATCGGCGATATCTGATAGGCTTTTAGCCGAATCATTTCAAAGATTGCTTAGTTTATCACTAGGATGCACGTGAGTGCCTGCGTCTTTACCGCGTTTCTAAATGAGTGACCTCGCTATGAACAACTGCACATAATGGGAATGCATTGGGACGTTCGATGAGTAATGAGCATCATGATGCTTTAGTGGGTCGCCGTGCCGCCCCTGCCTCGGTGGCGGGCGGCGACAAGCAAGCCAGAGGGAAATGGCATGATCAAGAGGACCGGGCGAAGGGGGTGACCGCAAGGAGAAATGAGGCGGGAGGGGCGCGGATGAGACCACATCGACAACAAATAGGTTTGGAGAAAGTAGAGGTGTGTGTTGAGGGGGGGGGGGGGGGGGGGGGGGGGGGGGAGGGGGGGGCGGATGGGTAGGGGAGGTGGGGGGGGGGGGTGGGGGGGGGGGGGGGGGGGGGGGGGAGGGGGGGGCGGATGGGTAGGGGAGGTGGGGGGGGGGGGTGGGGGGGGGGGGGGGGGGGGGGGGGAGGGGGGGGCGGATGGGTAGGGGAGGTGGGGGGGGGGGGTGGGGGGGGGGGGGGGGGGGGGGGGGAGGGGGGGGCGGATGGGTAGGGGAGGTGGGGGGGGGGGGTGGGGGGGGGGGGGGGGGGGGGGGGGAGGGGGGGGCGGATGGGTAGGGGAGGTGGGGGGGGGGGGTGGGGGGGGGGGGGGGGGGGGGGGGAGGGCGGGGCGGGGGGGTACCCTAAGCCTATGACGCGCCTACGTATATAGTGTTGTCCAAGTGCATGCTCACATTGGTTGGTGATACGTACGTTGTCCAAGTTCATATATATGTACTGTATTTTTTTTTCTCCTTATTACACCTAGCTAGTAGGAGTAGTAGATAGTTTTGGGCCAATAATATCCCAGTGCATACGTACATTGGGCGGCGACGGCGTGAGCGGCGCCTTTAGTTTACATTACCCTTTTGATCTCACGCCATTTGACTCTTAGCCCCTTGGCCCCTTGCGCCCTACCCTGCTAGCGACAGTGGAGTGCCGCTAGCTCCAACCCTCCATGACCTCACCACCCCGCCAAGCCCTACATATACCCCCGACCCACGACCGTCCTCCTCAGCACAACCCAGCCCAGCCACCACACCGGTGAATGCAACCTTGCTCACTAACCAAGCAGAGCACTAACCAGCCACCACCTTAGACAGCTCCGTCTCTCACACCGGCGGCCAGCCATGGCGCTCGCGTCCCTCCCCAAGGTGGTGCTCGGCTCCTTCGCCTTCGCCATCTTCTGGATGATGGCCGTGTTCCCGTCGGTGCCCTTCCTGCCCATCGGCCGGACGGCGGGGTCGCTGCTCTCCGCCGTGCTCATGATCGTCTTCCACGTCATCAGCCCCGACGACGCCTACGCCTCCATCGACCTCCCCATCCTCGGCCTGCTCTTCTCCACCATGGTCGTCGGCGGCTACCTCAAGAACGCCGGCATGTTCAAGCACCTCGGCACGCTCCTCGCCTGGAAGAGCCAGGGCGGCCGCGACCTGCTCTGCCGCGTCTGCGTGGTGACCGCGCTCGCCTCGGCGCTCTTCACCAACGACACCTGCTGCGTCGTGCTCACCGAGTTCGTGCTCGAGCTCGCCGCCGAGCGCAACCTGCCGGCCAAGCCCTTCCTCCTGGCCCTCGCCTCCAGCGCCAACATCGGCTCCAGCGCCACCCCCATCGGCAACCCGCAGAACCTGGTCATCGCCTTCAACAGCAAGATCTCCTTCCCCAGGTTCCTCATCGGCATCCTGCCGGCCATGCTCGCCGGCATGGCCGTCAACATGGTCATGCTGCTCTGCATGTACTGGAAGGACCTGGAGGGCGTGGCCCCCGACGCGGCCGGCAAGCAGATGTCGGTCGTCGAGGAGGGCGGCCGCTCGCCGTCCGTGGCGTCGCTCAAGAGCCCGCACCCGTTCAACGGCACCACGGCCGACGACGGGAACGAGTCGATGATGGAGGAGAACATCTCGACCAAGCACCCGTGGTTCATGCAGTGCACGGAGCACCGCCGCAAGCTGTTCCTCAAGAGCTTCGCATACATCGTGACGATCGGCATGGTGGTGGCCTACATGGCCGGGCTCAACATGTCGTGGACGGCCATCACCACCGCCATCGCGCTGGTCGTCGTCGACTTCCGGGACGCCGAGCCGTGCCTCGTCAAGGTCTCCTACTCGCTGCTCGTCTTCTTCTCCGGCATGTTCATCACGGTGAGCGGGTTCAACAAGACGGGGCTGCCGGGCGCCATCTGGAACTTCATGGCGCCCTACTCCAAGGTGGACAGCGCCGGCGGCATCTCCGTGCTCTCCGTCATCATCCTCCTCCTCTCCAACCTCGCCTCCAACGTACCAACAGGTTGTTACTCATGCATGCATGGATTTTGTGCAGTACAACACACCATGAGTAGTATCGTAGGAGTTTAAAAATATATGGAAACAAGGGTGACACTGTGACAAGACAAAGCACTCAAAACAGTAGAAAATATTGATCAATTTCTGCATATTCCAAACTAATCAAAAGCAACAGTTAATTATTATTATTTTTGCGATGAAAAGCAATAGTTAATTATGTTGGTGCGGCTGCAGTTAGCACACGCAGGCATGCATGCATGCATGATGCATGGTTTTTCTTTTTGGAATACAACAAGCAAATTTTAAAGTATGAAACGGACCAAAATTGCTATCTACTCCCTCTGTACCAAAATACTTGTCGTTGGGGAAAACCAGTACAAGTTCCCCAGCGACAAGTATTGTGGTACAGAGGGAGTAGTCATCACTCACTCAGTAGACTCTAGCTAGCTTAAATAGTTCATTTGGTGTTACTTGTGATAAGTGACCAGTGGGCAACATCAAAAGACCCACAAATCTAGTAGTAATTCTAAGTAGAATATTTTTATCTTCATTCACTTAAATACCCTAATTATATCACCACTAATCTTATAGTGATGTAAACTATTCCCCCTTCCCCCATAGCTCCGGCGGTGTAAGTGACGGTCATGTGTTTTTGGTATGTGCAGTGCTGCTGATGGGGAACGAGGTGGCGACCGCGGCGGCCCTGATCTCGCCGGCAGCGGTGACGCGGTCGTGGCTGCTGCTGGCGTGGGTGAGCACGGTGGCGGGCAACCTTTCGCTGCTGGGGTCGGCGGCGAACCTGATCGTGTG
The DNA here is from genome assembly GCA_904067115.1 of Aegilops sharonensis. Taxonomy (NCBI): domain Eukaryota; kingdom Viridiplantae; phylum Streptophyta; class Magnoliopsida; order Poales; family Poaceae; genus Aegilops; species Aegilops sharonensis. The sequence goes on along the minus strand of LR880969.1, from coordinate 796,790,094 downwards.
CGAGCAGGCGCGCCGGGCGCCGCGCAACGCCTACGAGCTCACCTTCTGGAACCACCTCATCTTCGGCGTGCCCTCCACCCTCATCGTCACCGCCGTCGGCATCCCCCTCATCGGAAAGATGTAGCCACCCTATCCATCTACCAACATCGCCCTCGCCACCGCCGACGATCCAACTATATGCAATATACACTTTCCTTATATACACCAGCAGCCTGTACATACGTACGTGCATACACAAGCGTATATACGGGCACTTTGTACGTACGTACGTATAGGTCATAGCCTCCGCTTTCGCATGTGTGTTAATTGCTGTGTGCGTTGTTGATTAATTAGTATATGTATATGTATGTAATGGTGAGAAGAGAAGGAGAGGGAGATGATTATCACGCACGGTGTGCTAATTAATTAAGCAGTGCACTGTGGGCTGTACTGGTGATTGATCTGCATGGATGAATGAATTTGGTTCATCAGATCAGAGAACACATATGTATATATGCAAGTGCAACACATGTGGTTGCATGATGCATTATATGCATACAATATGCCAAGATGTAAGGGAATTTAAGTAATGTTATCTTGTCACATCTTGTGTATGTATGTGGCAGGTGGTCCTTGAAGAAAAAAGAAAAGAAATCCTCTGTTGGTTTCTCTCCTAATTATTAATCACTACATAATACGAGCATAAATATATCATAAGCTTGTTTGTTTACTACTAAAAAAATATTAAAGTGTTGTTAGGCAGCTGTTGGGGGCTCCCAGAGACAGGGAATCAGGTCCTCTGTCTCTTTGTTATAAGAATGGTGACAAGCAAGCGTCTCTTTCCAAATGGCAAATCTCACTGCCTTTAGTTTTGTACTAGTATAAGAGGCAATCATAGTATCTAAGACCTGTCCTACTGCCATAGTACTGTATAATATACTCCCTCCGTCCGGAAATACTTGTCATCAAAATAAATAAAAGGGGATGTATCTAGATGTATTTTAGTTCTAGATACATCCTTTTTTGTCCATTTTGATGACAAGTATTTTCGGACGAAGGGAGTATTAACCTCATGCTATTTGTCTTGCTACCAAGACAGCAGACTACCCAACTTTTGTTTGCAAGAGTTCTTGCTTTCAAGTCTCATTTATGCTGCTAATATCCCGGCGGTTAGATATGTAGCATGTCTGCCATGTACTTGTGGATCAAGCCTCTCCTCAAAGTTGAAGCTAAATAGAGTAATTATGAGTGAAATAATGCGCGTTCACGCAAGTGTTGATGATGGTCAGTTGGAATTAGTAAGGATCTGTTCTCGAAAAGATGATCATCTCCCCTTTGTAGAAAAAAAATAGCGGTGGCGGGATTTTAAACCGTGAATCCCCAAAACCCAAAGTTACGCGTCCTAAACGGGGCTTCAGGTTAAGAACAACACAGAAGAATCTTCAAACAGAACTATAGTTTGTTCAGACCCTCAAATTCATGAGCTGGAACTTGATGCCTAGTAATGATTAGAATATTTGGCGCAAGCTTATACAGTCGGTGATTGACAAATCTTGTTCGATTGAGTCTTAAGTATATATATGCTCTCAGCGTCGACACTTAATATTCAGAAGTCTTATCTTTTTCCCCATTATGCATTTCAAAGGAAAATGTGCGGAATACACGAGGAAAATATCGCAAGAGTATATTCTCCTCACTGGCATTAGTTAATCCAAGGGAAAAAGGGTCAACAAAAGCTACATTTAATTAACGGCCTCTCCTCTGCAGGAAATGGCCAACCAATCCCAAGACCAGTTCCTGCTATATAACTTCATATCTTGCTAACCACCCCTCTTCTATATTTCACAGGGTGATGCCAGGCTCGCCTGCTCCAATGCCCATCTGACAACACATTTTTAAAATTGGTGGGATACTTTTTAAGGATGATGCAACCTTCCTATAGTGCAACGGACTTCCTGTGCATCTGACAACACATTCTCCACTTCATAAATATAAATATCTACATCATAGTTTATAATTGAAACGACATTTCAAGAGTGATGCACGCAGGCATGCCACTACGATACTAGCGTTGCGCACCCGACAACACATTTTTTTGCTACTGTATAAATATCTGCAATATAGCAAAATTTTCTGAGAATGACGCTGGGAACTCACCTGCCAACAACCACCATCACACATGCCAACTGCACCACCATATAACTATTGCTGAGGCAGGCGCCAATTGGGCATATGCAAATGCAGGCTTGGAGAGTCTCCCCAGCGACCATGGCCACGCATAACCTGCACAAGTGTCACCGCGATAACTAAATTAACTCATAATGTGGTAAGATAAGATATCTCTACGCATCACCTGGAAACGTAGAAAGTATCTACGAAGCACTCCTGAAGTTGTTGCGCCGCAGTCCTAATAGTCGATACATTACACAGTTACCTGAATGACAGTTCAGAGGACATTGAGGCCATATCATTTTACAGGATGGAAATATATATTTTCACTGTATTCAAGGGATTTTACAGGACACAGCCTGTATTTATTGTTTCTATAATGTCTAGATGACAAACAATTAAAAGAGAGAGCATGCTTATTAGTTCGATTCTGATACATCTACTCATCTTCACACTTGAGGTTGACCTTTTCAGCCTAGTACTTTCAGTAAGGTGCCATGTTGGCGATGAACTCTTTTCAGCTAGCTGACATCATGGTACAGGGCAAACAATAAGACATCAGAAGGGTTAGAATCCATAAATTGATTTTAAGGAGAAAAACAAAAGAATTTCAAAAATATCAGAAAACATCTAAAGTAAATCATAAGATAAAAATGAAATGCACTTTTATACAACATTGTGACACCTGAATTGTGTCTTCTGAATAAAGACTAAAGAGGGATCGATGTATAACTTTGCAATCCAGATATATTTACTTGAAGGATTTACAGGTTATACACTGAGAAATGACTGGCTACAAGAATATTTCCTACACTTGAGGCATCTAAGTAGAGTCTGGCTGCTGCAGCCTGACATCAAGTATTACATAGTGACCAGAGCAAAGCTATACGCAAGATGGCTGAATGTATGCATATTGTCAACAACTTTTCACTAGTCATGTTTGCACGCCTCCATGGGTGACCTGCGGAAGAGCAGAAGATTAGTTACTGTTGCAACAGAGGGTTGAAGGAAAGAACATCAAGTAATTCCATGTCTAGCAAACTTGCAAATTAAAACAGGGGTCATGAGCACCACAAAGTTGTACAACCATATCAATCCTGCTCTGAGGCAACCAACACCCTTTGGTAGTACCAAATCCAAGTCACCGTATACAGTTTTATGGGTTGCCACCTGACAGAAAACAGTTAATATGATGAGTATCGAGAAGAAACATACCTAGCACTAAGAAACTTTACTATCTCTACACAACACGACCTTCATAGGATGAATACAAATCTGTTATGTTTTCTTTCAGGGGGCGGGGGACTTATTGGAGGAAAGAATGGCATGAGCATCCTACTTGAACAATGTGTTAATAGCACAAGCTTTATTCCATACAATGGCTTAACTCTTAACATTGCCAACTGTTAGCCAATCATTCCTAGCCAGACACATTGATCCTGTGCCAAATTATCATGCTCACAAGAAGGCAGAAGTCCGATGAAATTATCATGCAGTCATTGAAGGGTCGCAACAAAAACACATACTCCCTCCGTTCGGAATTACTTGTCGCGAAAATGGATGTATCTAGACGTATTTTAGTTCTAGATACATCTATTTCCGAGACAAGTGATTCCGAACGGAGGGAGTACATAAGAGGAGGTGAGCTCACCATCTGAGTAAAAATAAAAGTACATGCTACAGCAGGTCCAGGACATCTGATAAGGTAGCAATTGTCAGAATTAACAAACAGTACAGCCTGGTTCACTATGCTCATCTGAAGGAACAAAGCAGCTCTAATTTCTTCATCGGAGCCCATCAGCGATCTACCTTTGAATTTATACTGTACATCAGTTAACAAATTCAACACCAAAATAACGTATATAGACCGGAAGAAAGAAAGCTCACTGAAAAGAAGTCGGGAAGTGTCGCTGCCCTGAAAAAAATGGCTGTACTCAGAATGATGTACTCCCTCCGTCCCAAAATTCTTGTCTTAGATTTTTCTAGATACAGATGTATCTAATCTTGGGACGGAGGGAGTAGCTACCAGAAGCAACACTGCTTGCAATGATTTTCTTAACTCTCCATCTATCTGGTGAATTACTCAGTTCCACCCTTTCAAATAATATTGCAAAGGATGTACGTGCAAGTAAAAAGGACAAAAACAATTGAACACTGAAATGAAGATACAAATAATACAGTCCCACCGATCCATAATGCAAGTATTTTAGCATTTTCAACTTTAACCGAAATGCAGATCCTAATAAGGTCACATTGAACTATTTCTCATGTTGTTCCTATTTCGCTCCTCATTCATTTCATCAAGAATTGAGCATGTAATTCAGGAAATTATGGTATTTGGGAGGAAAGAAAGAAAGTTGTAGAAATAACTGAAGGGTAGTATTGGCATTGCACATACACCCTTAATTCCTGTGGCAAAGTCTAAAAGGACCTATATTTTGGATCAGAGGGAGTATAATGTAGAGTAAGGTTGTGGACGTTTTGCAGTTGAATTCACAATGAAAACTGGCAATCACCAAAGCCAGGAAACTTGACAAGTTAAAGTTCCACAAGAGTAAAAATGACATGGATACCAACCTTCAATAAAATTAATGATCCATGTTAGCATTGCACAATACAGTCAATTATAAAAACTATTAACACAATATACAGTCATAATTGTACTCACAAGATGGACAGTTGATGACACAGTATAGATCTGCAACAAAAGCAACATATTGCAAGTGATCAGCCGTCTATCATGATTTAGACAACAAATACCATGTCAGCAACCAAACATTTAAATACATTCGAATGACATACCGTGTAACCCCTCATAATCTGACAGATCTACCTACTGATTTGCACAGCTGATGAAATAGGTAACAGGGCAGACTGAGCCAAAACAAGATCAGATTCACTTTTGGCGCAATCAGTGGCCTCAGCTACTGAAATTCCAATATGGCTTTCACCAATGGCATCATGATCAAGAAATTCATACCCAACCATTGCACAAAGACATCCGAAATCTCTTAGCCTTCTCACTATATCACTGTTATCCTCTGCACTAATAAATCAAGATAGCAAAATCGTAAGACTAGTGCCTTTGTGCCTTCCACATATCAAAGCCTTAACGTTATTAAAATTGTGTGCTGTAACTTTCTTGAGAGGATAGAAGTACTACTCAAACTGTCAACATAAACAGAAACTTCTTCCAAAGATTTCCTTTGGCAGGTGGGACAAAAGAAGTGTGAAAAATGGACATCGCTCCAAAGATAAGAACAGACCTGGAAAGAGGTCGGAAATTCCATTGATGTTTAAGTGAACGTCTCTGTTATTACGAGGTAACTCAAACACCGAGTGGGCAGGTAACACATTGATGCCAGTTTTCCAAGCTTTCCACATACTTGCTTTTTAGTCAACAATGGGCTTTCTGAGGAGAGAAAATGAACTGTTTGCTGAAGAACTATGTATTACAGGAAATGACAATAGCTGAAACAAGACAGCTGAATGGTTGAATAACCTGTGAGGATTCTAATATCCAAACCAAAATTGATAAGGCTATCAACAGCATCTACGCTAGCACTTCTAAGGTCATCTCTGAAAGGTAGAAGACCAATGAACTCCCAGCATGAGTCTACCTGGAGGAAAATAATATTAAATTAAATGACACATGCAATAAATTTGGGCATTGGAGAATTCTAATTAATATGAAATTCAGTTGCACACCTGGTGTCCTACAGCTATGGCTTGATACCCATCAAGAGCAAAATTATCCATTACCATGCTTATTTTCTCTTTGACTGCTTTGCTGCAGCCACATTGATGAGGCACCTATAGCATGAAAACAAGAGATGGCCAAGGAATGAGCCTGTACTAACACAATATGTGCAAATGCGTGCATGGTGATGGTAGTGGGGCTTGTTTGCTTGTCTCTATGCGTTTTTGACACTGTGACTTGCCTTTGCAGGATCACCTTTGAATACGCAGCACTTGGATCCATTGCTATCAATGTATGTAAGTTAGGAACATCAACTTCAGTGCAACAAAGAGGCGGGCATGGTGCTCTAAGACCTCAATACCAGCTCTTGCCTACATTATCAGTATGCTTGTTAAGTTTACCAAACATTAATACACACAGGCATTAATAAAAGATAACATAATGAGAGGAAAGAACCTGTTCTGGATCATCCAAGAGGCTCAGAATAGCTGCATCAATTGACTCTATACAGAATTCGTGTTGAGATCTTGATGCTCGTGCAGCTAATATAATAGCTTGATCTTTGCCAACACCGTCAGCAAACAACTCAATCTTGTCCCGGAAAAAACATGGCTTATTACACGTTAAAGTACCAGTCAGGTTGAAGAGCATCACATCCGTACTGGCCAGATCTTCAAGTGCAACTGTTCCGCGGCTAGCAATTCTCAGAAAACAAAGCCTTAGAGATCCCAATGCTGATGCCAGGTACAGGACAACAGGCATTGCCATTGGAATCCCACCAATCAACGGCATAAAGTGGCAATTGTGCAGCATGTACTCAGGGTTGTGTTTACGGAAGAGCAATGTTAAGACTAGCTCAGCAACGGTACCAGCAAGTATAAGGGAAAAGCAGAAGCAGCCAGCAACCATGATTCCCTCTTTAAGTTGCACCGGCCTAGCATAACGCTGTGGGTAGAGTCGCAGTGTGCAGCTAGGGACGCCGCTGCCAGTCGCAATAACAACAGCAGTCCCTTGGCCACATGACACAGTCCAAGCATAATATATGAGGAAACCATGCACGCAGTCAACAGACCTTTTAGCCCAGCAAGTCATCGTGGCAATTTTCTGAAACCGGAGGACACGAGCATTGGCAGGGACAATGTCCCCAACCTTGAGAAATATGATATCCCCAGGGACCAGATTCGCTGCATGCACATCTATCCAACTCCCGTCTCTCAGCACCTTGGCCCTTGGTGCGTATGCTTTGGCCTCCAGTGGTGTCTTAGCATACTCCACAACAAGCTTTGCACTAAAGCATGCTATCAAGGTTGTAGCTAGTAAAAAGATGACGGCAGCCAGCATGTAAGATCTCTGATCAGCTGATGTGATGACGAGAGACACAACTGTAGTTAGTACAGTAACCCATGACATGGAATTAAGTATGACAGAGATCATGGTCTTGTACTCAGGGAGGACATGATGCCATCTCCAGAGTGAGAAGATCATCATCAGGAATTCTCGAAACACGCTTCCATCCTGCAGGAGCAGTATATTTGACCTTATGAAGCTGCATTTTTTCATGTATAAACCTGTAAAGGAACTGATACTCTACATGACCTAGCTAACAAATTCAATTATTTCCAAATTAGATACAAACTGTGTGTGGTAAACTAGCAACCAATTGTGATGCCTTTCTCTGCATCTCTCATCCAGATCAACTAATAGTGAACCATTGCTTTGATAAAAATGAGTGGAGAGAGGTGAGCTGGGTACTACTGACGAAGGGGAACTCCCTGTGATCTTTGAAACTCGAAAGAGAAATACGATACCTACAATTTAGCATATTGAGTTCGACCAATATTCTTGGGAGCCATCAAAGAACATAGTACAATAGAGCGATAGGTTGACGAACGAACATTCAGTGTGTAGTTTGATCAATATTTAACAGCGTGACACTAACTTGTAAAGCAGCAGAGCAGAAAGGCAATTAAGACAGTCGGATGGAGAGACAAAAAAGCCATGTGCTGTACTTGGGAAGCAATGCTTGTAAGAGATTCAGAGTAGTGGTGGTTGAGCTATGTTGATTCAGCTGAGTAACCCATCATCACAGTTCACAACATAGGGTGATGATGCAACTCTGAAGACTGAAATTACAGGGCAGGCCAACAATCTAATCGCAATCTGAGCCAACATACTTAGCGCTCGTCTAGTCCATGGACCGAAGGATTGGTAAATCACTGCTGAATTGGTGGTGTACTGAACTGAATCACCCTTCAGTTATTATTAATTAATAATGGGCCATGAAGGGAGGAAGAAAGGTGGAGAGCGGGGGGCCTCACCTTCACGTGGTGGGAGCGGACGCCGACGTTGGGCCCGTGGAGGCGGCGCCGCCTCCTGGGCGGCCGTGGCCAGCCGCCGCAGCACCTCCTCCTCCTCCGCCGTCTCCTGCAGTACCCACCAACGCCCACATCAGACGGCCCCCAAGCGAGCCAGTGGGTCAGCGGAGCAAGAGGCAGGCCCAGGCCCAGGCGAGGACGACGAGGGCCGAGGCCTGGCGACGGAGCGTCGCGGGTGGGCCAAGGCCCGGTGGGCCGGATGGGCGAGGCAGATGGATAAGGGAGTGAGGGGGCTCGCACTCCCGTGTCGCTTCGGCTTCCTCCGCTCGCCATTTTCCGTCCCGAACCGAACCAAACCGCAGGCAGGCGCACGCCCACCAACCAAATAACACCACACGCCTCCTTCCCTCCCCACCCCGCCCCCCCTCGCCGCCGCCACTCGCCACCGCCGCCGCCGCGGCCCTCCCTCCCTCCCTCCTCGCCGCCGCCGCCCGCTCCGGCCCCCCGAGGTACGCCCGCCCCGCGCCCGCCGCCGCCAACCAGTCTAGTCCTCCCCGCGTCCGCGTTCGCGCCGCCGGGGCCTACTGGCTAGGGTTTTGGCCGGCGGCCCCGGCGCCCCGCGGGGTTCTGGGATTGCCGGCCCTCGCAATCCGCCCAGGGCCCGCCGCGCCCTCCGCGGTGGTTTCTCCCCCGCTAGGGTTTAACCCCCATTTCCGGGCGCGGCTGCGTTTCGCGCACCGCTCGCGCCGTCTAGGGTTCGGCCCTCGTTTCCCATCCGTTTAGGGTTGCAGGGTCCGCGCGCCTGGGCTCGCCAGGCCTAACGGGCGCCTCAGGGGCGAATTTCTTTCTGTTGATTTGATTAGGAGTGACTTTTCCCCATACGACTGTTTCCCATTGCTGGATGCCGGATTCAATTGGACTCAATTCTCATTCACGTCTGTAAATAAAATCGAACAAGTTCCATAGATTGGTTTTCCCAATCTGTCCCATCACCACAGAGTCCAGACAATAGTTCGCTGAAACCATTAAACTGATTGCTCTCTCTGCTGTGTAGTTTGCCAAATCATATTTCTGTTGCTTATTGACGTTGAATCTCTGCAATCGTCATATCAGAGTAAGGCGCACATGTTAGATTTTCCATGTCCGCCAGTGCTCTTTGGGTCCATGTAATACTCCTCTTAAACAGTAGTTAAACAGAGGCTGTGGCTACAGATGAGTTTGTCATGTCTGACATGCTACTCAGCTGTTGAATGTGTGTGTGTTTGTGTGTGTAATCCATTTCGTTGGAATTGTATGCTTATATAGTTATGCTGTGCAGAACCGATGCCGTGAGCCCAGCAGTACATTTTCAGGCACAGCAGCTTGTTTCTTTTCTTGTGGCAATTTTGATTATGCACCATCTTGGGTACAAGGGCTTTAGATGTGAAATCTCTCTTCAGATATGGTTATCACTTGCTTTTGCATAATCCAAAGAAAATAAATTAAGTTCATTGTCTGTTCAAAAGAGTAAATAAGGGATACCTGAATTTTGCATTTGCACAGTTAATTGCTGGCCATTGGAGTACTTGGTGGAGGAATACCTAAAAAGGAGTTACTTGTAAATTTTCTGCTGCATCCAATTCCTCCCATATATTTTTTCTGGCATTGGCAAGAATGTCAGAAAGTGAGTTATCAGTAATAAAACCAGAGGTATGACCAATCCATTTATTTGTTTGGAATTCGTTTGCCTTGCCGGAAAAATACTCACTACTAGTTTTATTATCAACTTGCAGTCGTTGAAGACTTATATTTGGCTTCAGTGCTTTGATGGATCCATACAGCAAGTGGAGGAAGAGGTTGCCATGTTCTGCCCTATGATATGTCGAGAAATTGTGAAAAATGGCACAGGATCATCCAAAAATCATGCTATTGCTCTCCCAGAAAGAGTTAATCCATCAAGTTTGAGTTTGATTCTTGACTATTGTCGGTTTCATCAAGTCCCAGGGCGCTCCAACAAGGTACTGTATGTTGTAACTTCCTGGCCTCTCCATTTTACCTTATTTTACTGCTTTCCCTTTTTTGCATCTTCGACCCTTGGAGATCGTGTAAGTTTAGATTGTTATATACCGTTTTTGTTTCCTTATTAGTCACATGATCTTATGGAATTACTTTCTCACCATAAGGGTGATTGTCTGAATGTTTCTACTATTTTTCTTGGGAAAAAGGTTCACCAACTTGGATGTTGTATTTTGTTAAGCTTGTACATTTTATCATAGTCGACAAGCTTACCTCTGTTCCAGTTATCTTATTAGGCGTTTCGTTTATTGCGCAGGAGCGGAAGTCATTTGATGAGAAGTTTGTTAGGATAGACACCGAAAAACTTTGTGAGCTGACATCTGCAGCTGACAGTCTTCAATTAAAGCCATTGGTTGATCTTACTAGTCGAGCACTTGCTCGAATCATTGAAGGGAAGACACCTGAGGAAATCCGTGATATTTTTCATTTACCAGATGACTTAACGGAGGCATGTAAACTTTTCTTTTTGAGGATCAGCAGGAGTTTGCTTTATTAATTTGAGACAGCACTTACTGTGAGCTTACATACATGCAGGAAGAAAAATTGGAGCCACTGAAAAATATAAACGATGATCCCAGGATTCGCTTATTGAATCGATTGTATGCAAAGAAACGGAAAGAACTACAGGAGCGCCAGAAACTAAAGGTAATTTTGATAGATTTCACCTGTTTTGCATGCTTTGATATGTTATGTCCTGGGCAATGATGTTTATCTCTTTCATCTAGTTGTCTTGCTCATGTTTGAATTTTACATGTTATGTTCGGTTTGTTTCAGGATATTCAGGTACAGCAAGAGCAAAAGGATGAGCGGTCTTTGGACGAGTTACTTTGTTTTATAAATGGGGATGGAGGTATGTAACTGCACCAAGTTATATTGGCTATATGTTCTATGTAGTAATCGTAAATTGCTAACAAAAGTTGTTGTCCTGAACCAATGCCCATAATTCAAGGATCAAGTTGCAGTGAATGCATATGCCCATAATTCCCTGCCAGTTAGTAGTAATTGATCACTTGGTCGGTCAGCTTTTCATGAGCTCCCATATTTCAGTAACTCGTTTCTCTTCTGGGTGCACCTTACGGATTTTGTGTCTGAATGGAATAATGATTGGAATAGGCTTTTGAAAATGGTTAGTGTAGATTGAATTGTTCCAAAATGTGGTGTGGATACCTTGGTACTGTAAAGCTTTAGATTATCTGTGCGATTCGCTTCCCAGTAGGAACAGTAATGAATATATTTTTGTTAATGGGGCAATGCGGGAGTAGTGTGATGGTTCTAAGAATAGTCAGCTGCAGGACCAATCTGATTTACGATGGCACATCTATTAGGCACTTCTGATTTGACAACTAATGTCAAGTATTTTGTTGCTCCCTTGTGATTTTCTTCTGTTATAGATCGACCTATTGACTGAACTTGGTTACCATTTCAAGTTAAACCAATACCTACAGTGCAAGCATGCAACATGGAAACATTCTCCATCATTCTTTCTTCATAACTGCATGTAACCAGCTGTTTACTTGTCTGACAGGTTCTGGAGGTGGGAAAGCTGGTAAGAATAAGAAAAGGAACAAGAGAAGGAAGGATCCTAAGAACCTCCCAAAGGCTGACCCTGAACATGTAAATAAGGTTATATTTTGTAACCCTAATTTTTTAGTGTATGCTATGTGAATAATATTTTATTTCTTACATCTTTCTATCTGTTGAGTTCAGGAGGAAGGTGCCTGTGTGGTTCCATGCAATGCGGGTGCTGTTAATAATATTTCTAGAGCTCCTTGCCCAAGTTCAGATGTGCAAAATGATAATGAGTACCCCTTTGAAGATGGTGATCTTGATGATGGACTTGATCCTGCAATGCAGGAAGAGCTTGATAGGTAAGGAAACTATCTCTCTCTTTTGTACATCTATTCAGGCCCTTAGCTTAGTTCCTGATTTTTTACTATGTCGACACGTTTTTTCCTGATGGGTTGAAGTGTTATGTGGCGCTTATTGTGCATCTGCTATTTTGTTGCTCAGTTACAAATAGATGTTATTTTCCTGAAATAATGGACCCCTTTATGTGTTTGTGCTCACTAGCTGTTCAATAGAAGTCGGTGTGTTTAGAATTCAGAACTGAGGATAGATCAAATGGTTGAGCTGTAATATGGAGCAAGCTAAATGTTTGCTAGTACTTGGGCTCACTGCTTTTTATATTTGATTATTCTATTATTATGTGTACTGAAAATGCTATAACGAATTTACTGCCCATATTCCTGTACCAAAGCCGTCATGCGAATTAATGACATGCTTCATTTCTGAACAAACAGGGAAGTTGAAGATTTTGCTAGGAGGCTCAATTCTGTTTGGCCTGAAAGAATGCATTTGGGTCAAGAAAGAAGAATTGAGTCGCAGCTGATTGGTGGTAATGGTTCTCTGCAGAGATTTTCTGGTAATTTTTTCCATATAGAATAGTTGGAACGGTAGTGAGTAAAGAATTTAGCCCACTCTACTGAATCTAGTTTTGGAAGAACAGAAGGTTTTACATACTAAAGGACAGTGTTTGGTTAGTCCAACGTAAAGTAGGAATGACCTCATTCTTGCACCAGCTCATTCCATAACCGGGTCAAGTGATAATTTGTATGTGGCCGCAGGGTTCAATCACAGGTGAATGCCGTGCGGCAGGATGAGCAAGCTGAAGCCTAGGAAATTTGTGCACATACAGCTTCGAAGAGAGGTAGAGACCGAAGTGAGCAGCTGCTGCCGAAAAGGCCTTGAAACTCGGAACCGAGCTTGCAGACAATGTTCATCTGTTTCCCTTTGCCATTTCTGGCGCAGGGTCCGGCTCGTCAAAGTTGGGATGAAGCATAGCAAGGTTTTAGATAGATCAAGGGGGAAAATTTTCCGGTCCGGTCGTGTTATTTCTTGGATAGCGTTTGTTCATTCTGGGTCGACTCTGTTTTTTCCGTCGTCGTCGCAATTTTCCTGGACAGAGCAGAGTGTGCAACTGTAAGAAATGATCAAGTCGTGACTGCTGTGAAAGAAATTCCGTTGGTTGGTACTTATGCAATGTCTGCTTGGTTGCTTCCTCCTCGTGGTACCAAAAATCACGCGTCGCTACAACACCTGTCTAACGGCTGTGATCTAGTTCAACTATCTTCTGTTGCAACAACGGAATGAGCAACGTGACGGCCGCCATAGTAGTATTATTATTACTACTACATGTCCAAACGTTTGTGTATGACAATATTCGTGACAGGACACAGCTTTCGCGCTTGTGATTTTGCTGGCATTTTCATGTCCTTTTGATAACTTGCACCTTCACCATGCATGCACAAATGTCAGGAAGAGGATGCATGCACCTCCGACCATGACGGCGAGCCGCATATGCATGCACGGACAAGCTCGCTTCCCCCTCACAGCAGCCAGCCACCGACATCGCCGGAGCATCCTCCCCCTTTTTGCTGCCCCTCTTGTGGTCTGCCCTATAAAAGCAGGGCAGCAAGCAAGAAGAGGTACAGCGGCAACAAGGAACAGTTGAAGAGAAGATGGCTTCTTCTTCCTCGTCGGTGCTGCTGGTTGCGGCGGTGTTGGCCGCGGTGGTGTGCGGCGCGCACGGCATCGCCAAGGTTCCCCCTGGCCCCAACATCACGGCGTCTCCTGGGAGCTACGGCAACAAGTGGCTGGACGCCAAGACCACGTGGTACGGCAAGCCGACGGGCGCCGGGCCCAAGGACAACGGCGGCGCCTGCGGGTACAAGGAGGTGGACAAGGCCCCCTTCCACGGCATGACCTCCTGCGGCAACATCCCCATCTTCAAGGACGGCCGCGGCTGCGGCTCCTGCTTCGAGCTCAAGTGCACCAAGCCCGAGGCCTGCTCCGGCGAGCCCACCATGGTCACCATCACCGACAAGAACGAGGAGCCCATCGCCCCCTACCACTTCGACCTCTCCGGCCACGCCTTCGGCTCCATGGCCAAGAAGGGCGAGGAGCAGAAGCTGCGCGACGCCGGCGAGGTGGAGATCAAGTTCCGGCGCGTCAAGTGCAAGTACCCGCCGGGCACCAAGGTGAACTTCCACGTGGAGAAGTCCTCCAACGAAAACTACCTGGCGCTGGTGATCAAGTTCCTCCAAGGCGACGGCGACGTGGTGGGCGTGGACATCAAGCAGAAGGGCGAGGACAAGTGGACCGAGCTCAACGAGTCATGGGGAGCCGTGTGGAGGATCGACACCCCCCACAAGCTCATCGGCCCCTTCTCCGTCCGCTACACCACCGAGGGCGGCACCAAGACCGTCGTCGACGACGTCATCCCCAAGGGCTGGNATCGCCAAGGTTCCCCCTGGCCCCAACATCACGGCGTCTCCTGGGAGCTACGGCAACAAGTGGCTGGACGCCAAGACCACGTGGTACGGCAAGCCGACGGGCGCCGGGCCCAAGGACAACGGCGGCGCCTGCGGGTACAAGGAGGTGGACAAGGCCCCCTTCCACGGCATGACCTCCTGCGGCAACATCCCCATCTTCAAGGACGGCCGCGGCTGCGGCTCCTGCTTCGAGCTCAAGTGCACCAAGCCCGAGGCCTGCTCCGGCGAGCCCACCATGGTCACCATCACCGACAAGAACGAGGAGCCCATCGCCCCCTACCACTTCGACCTCTCCGGCCACGCCTTCGGCTCCATGGCCAAGAAGGGCGAGGAGCAGAAGCTGCGCGACGCCGGCGAGGTGGAGATCAAGTTCCGGCGCGTCAAGTGCAAGTACCCGCCGGGCACCAAGGTGAACTTCCACGTGGAGAAGTCCTCCAACGAAAACTACCTGGCGCTGGTGATCAAGTTCCTCCAAGGCGACGGCGACGTGGTGGGCGTGGACATCAAGCAGAAGGGCGAGGACAAGTGGACCGAGCTCAACGAGTCATGGGGAGCCGTGTGGAGGATCGACACCCCCCACAAGCTCATCGGCCCCTTCTCCGTCCGCTACACCACCGAGGGCGGCACCAAGACCGTCGTCGACGACGTCATCCCCAAGGGCTGGGAGCCCGACACCTCCTACGAGGCCAAGGGCGGCTACTGAAGATGATGATCGATGATGATTCTTCTTCCCCGGCGGCCAGGCCAGCTTAATTAATTAACTTCTTTTGCCTCCAGAAGAAGAAGAAGAATAAACCAGCCGCACATATCATACATATGATGCGATGAGAGCATGAGTATATATACTTATTTCATTCATTTAATATAGTTTTGATGTATCTAAACTTGCTCATGATTGTAAACATGTCTTATTAATAGAAATTGGTATGCACGCATTAATTATGTTTTCTTTTCTTTCAAAACTCCCATGAAAGATGGTCACAACGGGCTCAAGCTAGCCCGTTATTTTTCTTCTTCTCAAAAACTGAATTGCCACACCTAAACAACAGGGCAGCACTATAGCTCACTTGGAGACCACTTAGTTAGGTAGCTGGATGGTCTCCATTTTCGCCAAAGGGAATTTACTAATATTGCAAAGATACCGATTACACCCAGACTCTGCAATAATGAAATGTTCTACATAAATTACGGCTGCACACAACCCTACAACAAAAAAGAAGAAGAAGAAAACAAAACATCCCGCTCCGGAAATCTCTAAAAAGATAAATATTTAGGAACGGAGGGAGTAATATTTTGAGCTGGAGAACTTGTGAGGTGCAACGAAGGAGGCAACCACCCAAGATTTGGTTTGCTCTCACGCGCGCCCACTCTCTCGACCCCCATTTTTTATGTATCTATAAATCTTTTCATGACTATGAACAGATTTCATTGGATGTTTCAAATATTAATGAGGTCCTTTATTCCTGTTTGTAAGTGACAATATGCACCCATGTGTAACGAGAGTAATCATCAACAATAACAAAGCCATATTGAGATGCATCATTTGTGACGGCTGAGTAATGATTAGGACCAAAGAGATCCATGTGAAGCAATTCAAATGGTCGANTAATGAAATGTTCTACATAAATTACGGCTGCACACAACCCTACAACAAAAAAGAAGAAGAAGAAAACAAAACATCCCGCTCCGGAAATCTCTAAAAAGATAAATATTTAGGAACGGAGGGAGTAATATTTTGAGCTGGAGAACTTGTGAGGTGCAACGAAGGAGGCAACCACCCAAGATTTGGTTTGCTCTCACGCGCGCCCACTCTCTCGACCCCCATTTTTTATGTATCTATAAATCTTTTCATGACTATGAACAGATTTCATTGGATGTTTCAAATATTAATGAGGTCCTTTATTCTTGTTTGTAAGTGACAATATGCACCCATGTGTAACGAGAGTAATCATCAATAATAACAAAGCCATATTGAGATGCATCATTTGTGACGGCTGAGTAATGATTAGGATCAAAGAGATCCATGTGAAGCAATTCAAATGGTCGATAGTAGTCATGATAGTCTTCGCTGGATGCTTGGCCTTGGTCATCTTTCCAGCTTCACAAGCTCCCCATAAGTGATCCTTGAGTAATTTGACATTCTCAATGCCAATGACATGCTTCTTCTTCGCAAGCGTGTGCAAATTCCTCATGCCTTCATGACCAAGTCATCGATGCCATAGCCAGCCTTCTAAAGCTTTTGCAAGTAGGCATACGGCTGGTTGTGGTCCTGTAGAGAAATCAACAATATACAAGTATCCTCTCCTAAAGCCTTCGAAGACTTTGGAATTGTCAGCTTCCATGATCACAACACAACGATACTTGCCAAAAACAACAACCATATCAAGATCACAAAGCATTGAGACAGACATGAGGTTGTATCCTAAGGACTCGACGAGCATGACTTTGTCCATGTGCCGATCCTTTGAGATAACAACCTTACCTAGACCCAATACCTTGCTTTTGCCTTTTTTAGCGAAGATGATATGCTTCAGATGCGATGGAGATAAGGGAGCATCCATCAAAAGATTCTTGTCACCAGTCATGTGGTTTGTACATCCACTATCGAGGACCCACTTAGTGGCTTTGGGTTGATCATCCTGCAGATGAATTAGTGCATCTTACAAACTCATATACTTCATCAGTGAAGAATATGACATCAATTCAGCAGATCAATTTCATCAAGCAATAGAGCAGTTAAAGCAGTATGAGGACATGAGAAATGAAAGTTCATTTCTTCATGATTAGCCTGCGTTCTTTCTGGCATTTTTAGGTCTCCAGCAAATTCTTCAGACGTTTAAGCACGTTTGGAGACCCGACCCTGCATAACAAATTAGTTCTTTTTCTTCACCACCCACATCTGAAGGGGTGGCAAAGAGTTCATCACTCTGCGAGCTCCATATGAGAAAGGTGGCATAGAAGCCAATCCATTTCGTTTCACATAGAAGGAGTTAGGATAAGCATATGAATAAGCAGAGATATTCTTCGAGGACTTATGAACATAATGATTAGAAGAATAATGCTCATATTCATAGCCCTTAGCTCTTCCCTGCGAGACAGAGGTGTTAGCGCGATGTTAATCATATGAGGACTTTGATCCTTTTGAGGAATTTGATCCATGTGAGGAATTTGGTCCGTATGAGGACTTGGATCCATATGAAGAATTTGGTCCATATGAAGAATTTGATCTGGGGTTCCTATTCTTCACTGGTGGTGTCATGAGGACATTCACCTGAAGATTTCCAAGGCACCTTTTGGGAACCCAGATTTTCTTCACAGGGGAACCATTCCTGAAGTTAGTGCCAACATATCTAGCAAATACTTCACCATTCTGATTTTTGAACAGTTTATAGTTGGAGTCAAATGACTCATCAGAAGAATGACTCAATTGGAGGTCCCTTTGCAGCAACCCATGAGGTTTTGGGGTACTGCTCAGGCTTCCAATATGTACCATCAGCATTGAGTTTCCTCTCAAAGGCAATACCCTCTTTCCTAGGGTTCCTGTTGAGGATATGCTTTTTAAGCACATCACAAAGAGTTTGATGCCCTTTGAGGCTTTTGTACATGCCTGTCATGTACAATTCCTTCAGCCCTGCATCATCAGTGATACTAGCAATGTCCTCAGATGAGGGATTAGTGATAGGAGAGACAGGTGAAAAATTTGTAGCATTAGAAGCATTTGAACATTCAGGTGAAGAATTAGCATATTCACGTTCAATGTAGTTCAAACATGGAGGAACAAATTCTTCCTGAGAAGCGCTGATTTGTTGAGCAAGTAATGAATCGCGCTCTTTCTGAAGATCTTCATAACTCACTTTTAGCTTTTCAAGATCTTGCTTTATTTGAATAAATTCATAAGAAAGCTTCTCATGATCAGATAAGAGAGTGTTATGATGACCTTGAAGGGTGTCAAACCTAGTCTGAAGACTCTCAGCCAAAGCTTTCGACTGATCCATTTCTTCACCCAACATATCATCGCTCTTATTTAGCATGTATTGAAATTTTTCCAAATCTCTTTGTTGTTTAGTGGCAAGGGAAGCAAGTTTGACATAGCTGGGTTCAAATTCATCGCCAGATTCATCATCACTGGATTCAGACAGATAGCATTCAGTTACATTTGCATCTTTTGCCATAAGGCATGATGTAGAAGATGATGATTCTGGTTCGAATGTCATCGCGTTGAGAGATTCCTTGAAGTCCTCAAACCAAGGATCATGACGGGTTCGATGACCTTCATAGACCTCAGAGAGACGGTCCCAGATAAGCTTCACATGATTGAGATGCATGATATTCCTGAACTGATTTTGAGACAGACAAGAGCAGACGACGTCCTTCGCCGTGAGGTTGAGAAGGATGAACTTGTGAATGTCATCAGCTTCTGCCATCTTGCACAGATCGATAAGACCAATCTCAGTGACGGTCCACAGCTCACTGTTCATCGCCATGAGACGCTTCTTCATCATGGCCTTCCACTTGGGATACTCGTGACCGTCAAAGATGGGGCATGACACGGTCTTCATTCCGGTGGTCGACATAACTAAAACTCCAGGCGATTAAACCAAAATCACACAGAACGAGGGAGTACCTTGCTCTGATACCAATTGAAAGTGTGTTATATCGACTAGAGGGGGG
>LR880969.1:796727591-796742098 GCA_904067115.1 Aegilops sharonensis | reverse complement strand
GGGAGAAGTCTTGCTATTAGTAGTCATGTGAATTTGGTATTCGTTCGATATTTTGATGAGATGTATGTTGTCTAGCCTCTAGTGGTGTTATGTGAACGTTGACTACATAAAACTTCACCATTATTTGGGCCTAGAGGAAGGCATTGGGAAGTAATAAGTAGATGATGGGTTGCTAGAGTGACAAAAGCTTAAATCCTAGTTTATGCATTGCTTCGTAAGGGGCTGATTTGGATCCATATGTTTCATGCTATGGTTAGGTTTACCTTAATACTTTTGTTGTAGTTGCGGATGCTTGCAATAGAGGTTAATCATAAGTGGGATGCTTGTTCAAGTAAGAACAGAACCCAAGCACCGGTCCATCCACATATCAAATTATCAAAGTACCGAACGCGAATCATATGTACGTGATGAAAACTAGCTCGACGATATTCCCATGTGTCCTCGGGAGCGCTTTTCCTATTATAAGAGTTTGTGCAGGCTTGTCCTTTGCTGCAAAAAGGATTGGGCCACCTTGCTGCACTTTGTTTACTCTTGTTACTTGTTGCTCGTTACAATTTATCTTATCACAAAACTATCTGTTACCACTTATTTCAGTATTTGCAGAGAATACCTTGCTGAAAACCGCTTATCATTTCCTTCTGCTCCTCGTTGGGTTCGACACTCTTACTTATCGAAAGGACTACGATAGATCTCCTATACTTGGGGGTCATCAGGCCACCAAGCTCATGGCCAGGCCAGTGATCTGCATATCATTCCCCAGAAGGAAGGGGAGACCCTGCGCAAGTACATCCAGAGATTCAGCCGGGTGCAGTACAACATCCCCGACGTTCATCCCGCCGCTGTGATTAGCGCGTTCCACCAGAACATGCGCAATCGCAAGATGCGTGAGGAGCTGGCAATGACCAAGGTTAAGGATGTGGCCGAGCTCTATGTTCTGGCCGATAGGTGCGCCCGGGCTAAAGAGGGAAGGAAGTACCCCGGCGAAGACGCTGACGCGGAAACCGATTCTACCGATGAAGACGCCGCCACCCCGACGAAGAAGAGCTGGTGTCGCAACAGGAAACGCAAAGGCAAGGCCGTGCTTGCCGTTGAGGGATCCGACGATACGGTGCCGACAAGAAGGTTAAGGCAGACACCCCCGGCAAGGAGATTGCTGGGTGCGTTGCCTGCCGGGCCTTGGCGGCTACCGACAAGCCAGGAAGCTCCGGCAAGCAATGTTGCAAGATCAACCGCACCAAGGGCCACGACCTCCAGAACTGCCGACAAGTCGAGCTGCTTGCTGAGAAGCAAAAGTCTGAGTATGAAAGGCGGGACAAGGAGAAGGACCAGGACGGTGCTGAGGGATCCGGCAAGAAGCGTGGCGGCCAAGGAGGCCGCCCCGACAAGGACAACCAGCAAGAGAGGCCTGACCGGGGCTGCTACAAGAAACAAGAAGACGACGATCACGACGAGGACGACGAGTCTGGTGAGCAAGGGTTCCAGAAGGATACGGAGGCCATGTGCGTCGATGGCGGCGCCTCGCTGCATACCTCTCACCGCCAGCTCAAGCAGTGGGCGCGTGAGATTACAGCAGCAGAGCCATCGTTTGACGCTTAGAAGCCGCTGAAGTGGTCCAGCATGCCCCTCATCTTTGACGCCGAGGACCACCCTGACCGCACTACGCGGTCGAGTGTTTGCCATTGTTGGTGTCGCCAACGATACGTAACCTCAGGGTGAACAAGATGTTGGTTGACGGCGGGGCCGGCCTGAACCTGATCTCGCCTGTCGTGATCAAAAGGTTGCAAATCCCTGATGGAGACCTCGAGGAAATGGGCACGTTTCAAGGGGTCAATCAGGGGAGGAGCCAGCCGAAGGGAAAGGTCACACTGCCCGTGACATTTGGAGGAGAGTTGAACTACAGGACGGAGAGGATCGTCTTTGACGTGGCCGAGATCCCCTTGCCCTACAACGGGATCCTCGGCCGCCCGGCACTAGCCAAGTTCATGGCAGCGTCACACTACACCTAAAACATGCTAAAGATGCTCGGGACATTGACCATCATCTCCGTCCCCTCCGACAAGAAGGACACGCTGATCTGCGCCGACCAACTCTACCGGGAAGCAGTTGCAGCAGCTGCCGTCAAGGCACCTTCTCCTGCCGCTGAAGGCCTGGGAGGGAAGAAGGAGCCCGGCAAGACCTCTCGCACCCACTCCGGCAAGCGCACCTCCTCGGAGTGTTGTGCTACCGTTGAGGACGTGCCAGAGAGCTCTACCGACAAGAGCAAGAGATCCAGAGCCGAGCCACCGCAGACCAAGAAGGTGCCCATCGGGGAGGATGGCACGGGAGGGGCCTTCACCATAGGCTCCACCCTCGACAACAAATAGGAAGGCGCACTCGTCACCTTCTTGCGGGAAAATGTCGACGTGTTTGCATGGCAAGCGTCCGACATCCCCGGTGTTCCCAGGGAGGTGATTGAGCACCACCTAGTTGTCTGCCCCCACGCGCGGCCCGTCAAGCAGAAGGTCAGAAAGCAGGCTCTGGAAAGGCAGGAGTTCATCACAGAGGAGATCAGGAAGTTGGAAGCGGCAGGTTTGGTGAGAGGGGTGCTCTACCCGACGTGGTTGGCCAATCCGGTAGTGGTGCGCAAGGCGAATGGGAAGTGGAGGCTGTGTATTGATTACATAGATATTAATAAGGCTTGTCCTAAGGACCCCTTCCCGTTGTCGTGCATCGACCAGATTGTTGACTCCACTGCCGGGTGTGACCTGTTATCATTCCTCGACGCCTACTCAGGCTACCACCAAATCTTCATGACAAGAGAGGATGAAGAGAAGACAACATTCATCACCCCATGTGGTACGTATTGCTTTTTACAGATGCCTTTCGGGTTGAAGAGTGCTGGCTCAACGTTTGCAAGAGTAGTCCAAATTGGTTTTGAACCTCAGCTCCATAGAAATATGGAGGCCTACATGGATGACATAGGGTCAAAACCAAGGACGGGCCAACTCTTGTGCAAGATCTGGAAGAGACATTTGCTAACCTGCGCAAGATCAACCTCAAGCTGAACCCTGAGAAGTGCGTATTCGGCGTTCCGTCCGGCAAGCTTCTCGGGTTCTTTGTGTCGCAGCACGGGATCGAGGCAAACCCAGACAAGACCAAGGCTATTGAGCGGATCGAGGCGCCCAAGCGGATCAAGGATGTGCATCGGCTCACCGGCTGCGTTGCCGCCATGAGCCGATTCATCTCCAAGTCCGCCGAGCGCGCCCTTCCCTTCTTCAAAATCTTGAAGAAGGCAGGCCCAATAGAGTGCACCCCAGAAGCCAAGGCAGCACTGCAGGATCTGAAGAAATACCTTTCCTCCATGCCAATACTGGTTGCGCCTAAACCACAAGAGCCGTTGCTTCTGTATCTGGCGGCGACGAATCAAGTGGTCAGCGCCGCACTGGTGGCACAGAGGGAGGTCGACGAGGAGGCAGCAATGGCGGCAGAACCAGTGGATGGCAAGCCAAAGATTCCCCGGTAGGGCCTGGTGCCGACAAGGCGCAGCCCCCGGTAGAGTCTGGTGCCACCAAGGCAATGCCCGCGCAGTCGAGTGAAGTGGTGCCAAAGAAGAAGATGATGCAGCACCCGATTTACTTTGTCAGCTCCCTCTTGCAGGGGGCTAGGTCGACGTATTCCGGCGTGCAAAAATTGCTCTTCGGCCTCCTTATGGCCTCGAGGAAGCTGCATCACTACTTACAGGCCCACGAGATCACTGTCGTCACCCGCCTCCCATTGCAACAGATACTGCACAACCCGGACGCAACCAGAAGGATTGTGGAATGGGCCTTGGAGCTGTCAAGCTTCGATTTAAAGTTTAAAAGTACCTCGACAATTCAGAGCAGAGTCTTGGCGGAGTTCATCGCAGAATGGACCTCGACGCCTGATGAAGAAATCCAGGAGACCACTCCCCGACAAGGAAGCAGACCGCGACTGGATCATGTACTTTGATGGGGCTTTCTCGCTGCAAGGCGCCGGTGCCGGTGTGCTGCACGTCGCACCCACCGGAGAACACCTCAAGTACGTGATCCGGATGCACTTCCCCAGGTTGATGTCCACCAACAACACCGCTGAGTACGAGGGATTGCTTGCCGGTCTCAGGATCGCGGAAGACCTCGGGGTTAAGAAGCTCATCGTCAGGGGTGACTCGCAGCTCGTTGTCAGGCAGGTTAACAAGGATTATCAGAGCCAATTGATGGAAGCTTACGTAGATGAGGTGAGGAAGCTGGAGGAACGCTTTGACGGTATCCAGGTGGAGCACGTCCCCCGAGTGGAGAACGATATTGCCGATTACCTGTCAAAGCATGCCGCATTCAAGCTACCTGTGGAACCAGGTACCTTTTTGCTCCAGTTAACTCAACCATCCGTCGAACCATCAGTGGGGTAGAGCAAGCGGAGAAAATCAGGTCCCGGCAAGTACTTTCCTACCGAGCCCCCTGGGGCTGCCGGCAAGGGTGCTGCCGCGGACGCTGAGCCTGCCCAAGAGCAACTGGCTCCGGCAGGGCGTCAAGCCCTGGCCGTAGAGACAACCGCTCCCATGGCGGAAGAGATGCCTTTGGTCCTTGCCGTCGAGCCCCAGGCTCCGGCATGCGTGCAGCATACCGTCCAATTCCTCCAAATAGGGGAGCTTCCTAAGGAGCAGGAAGAAGCTGAGAAAGTAGCCCGTCGGTCCGCCCTGTACCAGTTCGTCGATGACGTCCTATACCGGAGAAGGTCGAACGGTGTGAAACTCAAGTGCATCCCCCGGGAGGAAGGACTTGAGCTGTTGGCGGAGATACATGGAGGCATATGTGGCTCCCACATAGGGTCGAGGGCCCTTTCCGGGAAGGCGTTCCGGCAAGGTTTCTTCTAGCCCATCGCCCTCCAGGATGCGACGGCACTAGTAACCAAGTGTGAAGCGTGCCAGTTCCATTCAAAGAAACTTCATCAACCAGCCCAAGCCCTTCAAACAATCCCTCTCTCCTGGCCTTTCTCGGTCTGGGGGCTCGATATACTGGGCCCTTTCCCCCGTGCTGTCGGGGGCTTTGAGTACTTGTACGTTGCAATCGACAAGTTCACAAAGTGGCCGGAGGTGGAAGCAGTGAGGAAGGTGACTGCTCAGTCAGCCGTCAAGTTCTTCAAAGGACCGGTCTGCCGTTTTGGTGTGCCAAACAGAGTCATCACCGACAACGGCACGTAGTTCACAAGCCACACCTTCATGCAGTACATCCAATACCTCGGCAGCAAGGTCTGTTTTCCTTCCGTGGCACATCCACGGAGCAACAACCAAGCGGAGAGGGCAAATGCTGAAGTATTGCGAGGCTTGAGAACGAAGACGTTTGACAAGCTGCACAAGAGTGGAAGGCGCTGGATTGATGAGTTGCCGGCGGTTCTTTGGTCGATCAGGACGACGCCAAATCGAGCCACCGGCCAGACACCTTTTGCCCTGGTATACGGGGCAGAAGCAGTTCTCCCCACGGAACTCATATACGGGTCACCTCGAGTGCTCGCTTATGATGAGCTTGAGCAAGATCCGTTGCTCCAAGATGACACGACGCTCCTTGAGGAAGATCGTCTTCGGGCAACTGTGAGAGCGGCACGCTACCAGCAAGCCTTGTGCCGCTACGATAGCCGCAAGGTTCATGCCCGAAGCTTTGAGGAAAGCGACCTTGTTCTTCGGCGCGTCCAGTCGGCCAAGAATTCCAACAAGTTGACGCCGAAGTGGGAAGGCCCTTATCGGGTAATGTGAGTCACCAGGCCTGGCGCAGTCCGCCTAGAGACCGAGGATGCCGTACCAGTGAGCAACTCCTGGAACATCGAGCATCTTCGCAAGTTTTTCCCGTAAGGCGCGGCTTGCCGAGGCCTCCCGGCAAGCCACCTTTTGTACAAGCTTTGCCGGCAAGGCATGTGACCCTTTGTACAAAGCCAGGCGCAGACCCTGAGCATAAGTAAATGAAGCGCTGGCGCCCTAAGTTATAGCATGCATGCTAGGTCAAGTCTCTTCCTTGGTTAGGCTTGATAGCGCTTAGCGGCGACTAACCCCTAGCCTAGAGGTCGAGTGCGCGTCTATCTGTTCCTTTTCTGTCCTCCTTTGGTTCGAAGGGCACATGAGCACTTCTGCTGAGCTACTCGGAAATAAGGAAACGGACCGGCGCCCCGACCCCGGCAAAACAGAGTTGCCAGGGGCTGCAAGCACAAGGATCCAACCGCGGCAAGATGAGATTGCCGGGGGCTGCAGATCCAGATAAGTCTTTTATCCTCTATCATGCATTTCAGAACCGGACCGGGGTATGTGAAACCTCGTTTTTATCTCTAGGCTGCCGTGCTCCCCTTTTTCCTATACCTAAGGATTATTTCCTGGGTCCGGATTTGGTTGTAGCCACGGCGGCAAGGAGGTGGGACAAGGAGCCTGAAGCCCACTTCATCCCTGCCTCCGCCAAGAGCACGAGAACGGTTGAGTGGAGTGGGGGGACGGCAAGGCCTGTTGCCGGGCGAAAAACGTTTATCTTAAACAATAACAAGGATTCACTCCTTGTCGCGAGATTTACCCGCGAACGAAAAACCCGACAAGCATCCCTTTTTCATTAAAAACATCCCATATAGGTACAGTTCGTGCGAGATGAAAAACATGAGCAAGGGGATTACAAGTTTTAAATTTAACAAAGGCCCCCAGGCTTACAAACTAAAAAAGAGATAAGATGCCCATAATCCCTTTCTTGTCCCTCTCCTCAGGAGGCAGGTGAAGGAGGCGAAAGGGTAAAAGGGGCGCCTAGGCGAGCTACGAGCAGCAGAAAGCACCAAGAGAACACCTCGGTGGCCGCCCACGGGCGGCCCGGTGATGACGGTGCCGGGAAAGGAGCTGGAAGACGAGGCGGCAGGACTGGCAATACGCGATGAAGGCGTCGGTGCCCGCGTACTCCGAGTTGACGGCCTTGCTGCCCGCCCTCTTCCTCTTCTGCAGCCTCCCGACGCCAGCCGCCCAAGGAGACGGCCCCGAGAAGTTCATGGAGCTGGCCCCGCCCCGGCAAATGCCGAAGGAGCGGCCAGGTGCAGATACTGCTGTCACCGCACCCGCCCAGGCGCGGGGCGTCCGACGCCTAGTCGGACTTGTCCCCACTATCCGCCCCGCTGTCCTCCTCATCACTTTCACTCGAGGAAGAGCTTCCATCGTCAGAATCTCCACCGGAGGAGCTCTCCACGCAGCACTTCAGGCGAGTCCCGAACTCTCCGAAGACCTTGACGGAGAGTAGGCCGTCCTCCATTAATTTGAAGTAGAGGACGAGCCCCGCCGTCAGGCTATGGATGCGAGCGAACGTCTTCCACCCACGACGGAGGTACATGATTCGAGGAGCCGGGAAGTCGACGTCGACCCGCGTGCCCCCGTTCCCGCAACCCCTCATGTGCAATCTGAGGGATTGGGGCCGGTCACGCTCCATCTCCAGAGCAAACGGGGCGGGTAGACGAAGATGGCGACGCGGAGGCCGGCGCAGCCTGATGAAGAACTCGCGGGGCTAGTCTCCGACATGGCCTTCCATCAGGAAAGGCATCATTGGCGGGGGCGAAGCCGGCGCGCCGCCTGATGATCCACAAGTATAGGGAATCTATCATAGTCCTTTCGATAAGTAAGAGTGTCGAACCCAACGAGGAGCAGGAGGAAATGATAAGCGGTTTTCAGCAAGGTATTCTCTGCATGTACTGAAATAAGTGGTAACAAATAGTTTTGTGATAAGATAGTTTGTAACGAGCAATAAGTAACAAAAGTAAATAAGGTGCAGCAAGGTGGCCCAATCCTTTTTATAGCAAAGGACAAGCCTGGACAAACTCTTATAATAGGAAAAGCGCTCCTGAGGACACATGGGAATATCGTCAAGCTAGTTTTCATCAAGTTCATATGATTCGCGTTCGGTACTTTGATAATTTGATATGTGGGTGGACCGGTGCTTGGGTGCTGTTCTTACTTGAACAAACATCCCACTTATGATTAACCTCCATTGCGAGCATCCGCAACTACAACAGAAGTACTAAGGTAAACCTAACCATAGCATGAAACATATGGATCCAAATCAGCCCCTTACGAAGCAACGCATAAAGTAGGGTTTAAGCTTCTGTCACTCTAGCAACCCATCATCTACTTATTACTTCCCAATGCCTTCCTCTAGGACCAAATAATGGTGAAGTGTTATGTAGTCGACGTTCACATAACACCACTAGAGGCTAGACAACATACATGATACATCTCATCAAAATATCGAACAAATACCAAATTCACATGACTACTAATAGCAAGACTTCTCCCATGTCCTCAGGAACAAACGTAACTACTCACAAAGCATATTAATTCATGTTCATAATCAGAGGCGTATTAATATGCATAAAGGATCTGAACATATGATCTTCCACCAAATAAACCAACTAGCATCAACTATAAGGAGTAATCAACACTACTAGCAACCTACTAGTACCAATCCCGGACTTGGAGACAAGAATTGAATACAAGAGATGAACTAGGGTTTTGAGATGAGATGGTGCTGGTGAAGATGTTGATGGAGATTGCCCTCTCCCGATGAGAGGAGCGTTGGTGATGACGGTGGTGATGATTTCCCCTCCCGGAGGGAAGTGTCCCAGGCAGAACAGCTCTACCGGAGCCCTAGATTGGTTCCGCCTCGTGGCGGCAGAGTTTCGTCCCGAAAGGTTGCTTATGATTTTTTTCTTGACGAAAGACCTCATATAGCAGAAGATGGGCATCGGAGGGCCACCAGGGGCCCACGAGGTAGGGGGGCATGCCCGGGGGGGTAGGGCGCGCCCCCACCCTCGTGGATAGGGTGTGGGCCCCCTGGCCTTCATCTTTGGCGAGGATTTTTTTATTATTTATTGTAAGATATTCCGTGGAGTTTTAGGACTTTTGGAGTTGTGCAGAATAGGTCTCTAATATTTGCTCCTTTTCCAGCCCAGAATTCCAGCTGCCGGCATTCTCCCTCCTCATGTAAACCTTGTAAAATGAGAGAATAGGCATAAGTATTGTGACATAACGTATAATAACAACCCATAATGCAATAAATATCGATATAAAAGCATGATGCAAAATGGACGTATCAACTCCCCCAAGCTTAGACCTCGCTTGTCCTCAAGCGAAAGCCGATAACGATAAATATGTCCCCATGTTTAGAGGTAGAGGCGTCGATAAAAACAAAATACGGACATGAAGGCATCATGATTATTCTCATAACAACAACATATATAGATATTGTCATATGATTTCTTATTTTCAAGTAATAATCCATTCACAATGCAGAGTATGAATCATAAACTTTATTGAGAACCAACAAACTATAATCTCAGTCATTGAAGCAATTGCAATTTATCATAACATCAGAAAGAGTCTATGTTAGAGCTTAATAGCAAGTCCACATACTCAACTATCATTTAGTCTTTCATAATTGCTAACACCACGCGATACTTGTGTTTACAGAGTTTTAATCAGACACAGAGAAACATAGGTGCTTATAATTTTGCCTCCCAACCTTTTACCTCAAGGGTAATGTCAACAATTATAACTCATGCCCCCTACATCTAATTAGATATACCCATCAGGATCTTTCCAACATACTGTGCTTGCCAAAGGATAAAATGAAAAAAAGGAAAGGTGAAGATCACCATTCCTCTTGCATAAGGTAGGAGATAATAAATAAAAGATAGGCCCTTCGCAGAGGGAAGCAGAGGTTGCCATGCGCTTTTATGGTTAGATGCACGAAATCTTAATGCGAAAGAACGTCACTTTATATTGCCCCTTGTGATATGAACCTTTATTATGCAGTCCGTCGCTTTTATTTCTTCCACATCACAAGATCGTATAAAGCTTATTTCTCCCACACCAATCAATCATACATATTTAGAGAGCAATTTTTGTTGATTTGCACCGACGACAACTTACTTGAAGGATCTTGCTCAATCCATAGGTAGATATGGTGGACTCTCATGGCAAAACTAGTTTAAGGGATTTTGGAAGCACAAGTAGTATCTCTACTTGGTGCTGAGAATTTGGCTAGCATGAGGGGGAAAGGCAAACTCAACATGTTGGAAGATCCATGACAATATACTTTATCTCAGATATAAGAAAACATAACCCATTACGTTGTCTTCCTTGTCCAACATCAACTCTTTAGCATGTCATATTTTAATGAGTGCTCACAATCATAAAAGATGTCAATAATAGTATATCTATATGTGAAACCTCTCTTTCTTTATTAGTTCCTATTAATTGCAACGATGACCAAAGCTATGTTTGCCAACTCCCAACAACTTTTAATCATCATACCCTTTCTATGTGAAGTCATTACTCTCAATAAGATCAATATGAACTCTTTGTTTCCCTTTTATTCTTTTTATCTTTCTTCTACTTACTCAAGATCATGGCAGAACAATCAAACCCTTTACTCACCACTAATCTTTATTATATAACTCACGGACTCGATTACATAGAGAGACCATAAAGCAAAACTCAAAACTAGATCATGCCATAAACTTTATTCTACTAGATCAAGATACCACTAATAGAATCGAACTAAGAAAAACATCAAAGATAGGAGATGTGATTGTGATACGATACCGGGGCACCTCCCCCAAGCTTGGTAGTTGCCAAGGGGAGTGCCCATAACCATGTGATTATGTCTCCTTTGTTGTTGGTGAAGAAGGTGGAGGTGTTGTTGATGATGCGGGCTTGTCGTCCATCTTCCAAGGCATGGGCTCACCATCATAGAAGGATGATCGAGTCTCTGGGATCCTCATATCTGCAGCCAAACTCATCCTTTTGAATCTATATTCATACTCACAGTTTTGATTTTGCAGGTCATAGATTTGGGCTTGAAGGTGCTCGATCTTCTCATGAAGCTTGAAGATGGCCTCCCCGATGTTGTCGGCATCCAACTTGTGGTTTCTAGTGAACTCCACGATCGTCATGTGGTTAGAGTTGAGTCCACGTTCCACCATCCGCTGACACTTGAAAACTTGTTGCTCCACTGCTTCGAGCCTCGTCTCCACGCTTCCGGTCCCCTTGGGTCCCTCTTCATCGCGGATGTGCAGCAACCCATCACGCATCTCAATGGTTTGAGGGTGTCACAGCACCTCCGCGAGGTAAGGATTGATGACCTTCTCGAAGAACTTGTCCTTGGAGGCACTTGGGGACGTCATGATAATCTAGATCTGTCAGAAAAACAACTCAAAACAAAAATAAAGGATAATTGCTTGATACGGGAGTCAAAACCTTTGGGAGAACATATAATGAATTTTTACCGACCAAAATACGTATCGTGCAAGAAAACGGAGTCCGGAAGGCACACGAGGTGCCCACGAGGTAGGGGGTGCGCCCAGAGGGGTAGGGCGCACCCTCCACCCTCGTGGGGCCCTCGTGTCCTTCCCGGACTGCTACTTATTTTTCTATTTTTCTAAATATTCCAAAATGGAGAAATATTGCCTTAAAATTTGTTCCCCTTATTTTACTTACCGTACCACATACCTACTCCTTTTCGGAGTCTGAAACATTCCGGAAAGTTCCCCTTATGTATTCCTCCGGGGTTATGGTTTCAATAACATTGGTTTCAACATTTATAGGATTACCTGAGATGTAGTGTTTGATTCTTTGACCGTTTACCACCTTCGGATTTGTGCCTTTGAAGTTGTTGATTTTTATGGCACCGGAATGATAGACCTCCTCGATAACGTAAGGGCCTTCCCATTTAGAGAGAAGTTTTCCTGCAAAAAATCTTAAACGAGAGTTGTATAGCAACCCATAATCACCTACATTAAACTCACGCTTTTGTATCCTTTTTATCATGCCATCTTTTAACTTTTTCTTTGAACAACTTGGCATTTTCATAGGCTTGGGTTCTCCATTCATCAAGTGAGCTAATATCAAATAACCTCTTCTCACCGGCAAGTTTGAAATCATAGTTGAGCTCTTTAATAGCCCAATAAGCCTTATGCTCTAGTTCGAGAGGTAAGTGACATGCTTTTCCATAAACCATTTTATATGGAGACATACCCATAGGATTTTTATATGCAGTTCTATAGGCCCATAATGCATCATCAAGTTTCTTGGACCAATTCTTTCTAGACCTATTGAAAGTCTTTTGCAAAATTAATTTGAGCTCTCTATTACTCAATTCTACTTGACCACTAGACTGTGGGTGATATGGGGATGCAATTCTATGATTAACATCATATTTAGCAAGCATTTTACGGAAAGCACCATGAATAAAATGTGAACCACCATCAGTCATTAAATATCTAGGGACTCCAAACCTCGGAAAAATAACTTCTTTAAGCATTTTAATAGAGGTGTTATGATCAGCACTACTAGTTGGAATAGCTTCTACCCACTTAGTAACGTAATCAACAGCAACTAAAATATGTGTATATCCATTAGAGGCAGGAAAAGGTCCCATATAATCAAAGCCCCAAACATCAAATGGTTCAATAACAAGTGAATAATTCATAGGCATTTCTTGACGTCTACTAATATTACCATTTCTCTGACATTCATCACAAGACAAGACAAACTTACGGGCATCCTTGAAGAGAGTAGGCCAATAAAAACCAGATTGCAATACCTTATGTGCACTTCTATCTCCAGCGTGGTGTCCTCCATAAGCTTCGGAGTGACACTTGCGTAGGATCTGTTCCTGTTCATGCTCAGGTACACAACGTCTAATAACACCATCTACTCCTTCTTTATAAAGATGTGGGTCATCCCAAAAGTAATATCTCAAATCATAGAAAAACTTTTTCTTTTGCTGGTATGTGAAGCTAGGGGGTATAAATTTAGCAACAATGTAATTAGCATAATCAGCATACCATGGAGTACTACGGGAAGTATTTATGACATTTAATTGTTCATCAGGAAAGCTATCATCAATAGGTAGTGGGTCATCAAGAACATTTTCTAACCTAGACAAGTTGTCTGCAACGGTGTTCTCAACTCGCTTTCTATCAACAATATGCAAATCAAATTCTTGTAGCAAGAGAACCCATCTAATAAGTCTAGGTTTAGCATCTTTCTTTTCCATCAAATATTTAATAGCAGCATGATCAGTGTGAACAGTTACTTTAGAATCAACAATATAAGGTCTGAACTTATCACATGCAAATACAACTGCTAAGAATTCTTTTTCAGTAGTAGCATAGTTTCTTTGAGCATTGTCTAGAGTCTTACTAGCATAGTGGATAACATTTAATTTCTTATCAAATCTTTGTCCTAGAACAACACCTACAGCATAATCACTAGCATCACACATAATTTCAAAGGGTAAATTCCAATCCGGTGGCTGAACAATAGGTGCAGAGATCAATGCTTTCTTAAGTATTTCAAATGCTTCTACACAATCATCATCAAAGACAAATGGTATATCTTTTTGTAATAAATTACTCAGAGGCCGAGAAATTTTTGAGAAGTCCTTAATGAACCTCCTATAAAATCCGGCGTGACCAAGGAAACTTCGTATACCTTTAATGTCCTTGGGACATGGCATCTTTTCAATAGTACCAACCTTGGCTTTATCAACTTCAATACCTCTTTCAGAAACTTTATGCCCTAAGACAATACCTTCATTAACCATAAAGTGGCACTTCTCCCAATTCAAGATAAGATTAGTTTCTTCACATCTCTGCAAAACTCGATCAAGATTGCTCAAGCAATCATCAAAAGAGGATCCATAGATGGAAAACTCGTCCATGAAAACCTCACAAATCTTTTCACAAAAGTCAGAGAATATAGCCATCATGCATCTTTGAAAGGTAGAAGGTGCATTACAAAAACCAAAAGGCATACGTCTATAAGCAAAAGTACCAAAAGGGCAAGTAAAAGTAGTCTTTGATTGATCCTTAGCCGAAACAGGTATTTGAGAGAAACCAGAATAACCATCTAGAAAGCAATAATGTGTATGTTTGCATAATCTTTCTAGCATTTGATCGATAAAAGGTAAGGGGCAATGATCTTTCTTAGTAGCTTTATTTAATTTGCGGAAATCAATTACCATCCTATATCATGTAATAATTCTTTGCGGGATCAATTCATCTTTATCATTAGGAATAATATCTAGGGACTCCAAACCTCAGAAAAATAACTTCCTTAAGCATTTTAATAGAAGTGTTATGAGCAGCACTACTAGTTGGAATAGCTTCTACCCACTTAGTAACGTAATCAACAGCAACCAAAATATGTGTATATCCATTAGAGGTAGGAAAAGGTCCCATATAATCAAAGCCCCAAACCTCAAATGGTTCAATAACAAGTGAATAATTCATAGGCATTTCTTGACGTCTACTAATATTACCAATTCTTTGACATTCATCGCAAGACAAAAAAACTTACGGGCATCCTTGAAGAGAGTAGGCCAATAAAAACCGGATTGCAATACCTTATGTGCAGTTCTATCTCCTGCGTGGTGTCCTCCATAAGCTTCGGAGTGGCACTTGCGTAGGATCTGTTCCTATTCATGCTCAGGTACACAACGTCT
>LR880969.1:796665570-796685952 GCA_904067115.1 Aegilops sharonensis | reverse complement strand
TAATTGCATTAGCATGGCTCCTACGACTCAATGCATCAGCAACAACATTAGCCTTACCAGGATGATACTGCACATTCAAATCATAATCCTTAATAAGCTCCAACCATCTCCTCTGCCTGAGGTTCAAATCCTTCTGAGTAAAAATATACTTCAAGCTCTTATGATCAGTAAATATATCACAATGATTACCAATAAGGTATGGCCTCCAAGTTTTCAATGCATGCACAACTGAGGCTAACTCCAAATCATGTGTGGGATAATTAAGCTCATGATTCTTAAGCTGACGTGAAGCATATGAAACAATTTTACCTTCCTGCATCAAAACACTCCCAAGTCCTTGACGGGAAGCATCACAATATACCTGGAAGTCCTTATGTATGTCTGGCAGAGTTAAAACTGGTGCCGTAACCAAACGCTGCTTCAACTCGTGAAAGCTGGCTTCACATTCATCAGTCCAAACAAACTTCTTCTCCTTCTTCAACAATTCAGTCATAGGCTTTGCAATTTTCGAAAAGTTCTCAATAAACCTCCTGTAATAACCTGCAAGGCCCAAAAAGATGTGAATCTCTCCAACTCTGTAACTGCAGCAACCTTAGATGGATCAACTGCAACTCCATTACCTGACACAACATGTCCAAGGAATGCTACCTCATCCAGCCAAAACTCACATTTGCTGAACTTGGCATACAACTGATGTTCCCTCAATTTCTCCAATACCAAACGCAAATGCACCTCATGCTCTTGCTTATTCTTGGAGAATACCAATATATCATCAATGAAAACAACCACAAATTTATCCAAGAACTCCATAAACACCTTGTTCATCATATTCATGAAGTATGCAGGAGCATTAGTCAATCCAAATGACATAACAGTATATTCATACAACCCATACCTCATAGTAAAAGCAGTCTTTGGAATATCTTGCTCACGAATCTTTAATTAATGATAACCAGAACGAAGATCAATCTTAGAAAACACATTAGCTCCTTCCAACTGGTCAAACAGATCATTTATCATAGGCAAAGGATACTTATTCTTAATGGTTACCTCATTCAGAGAACGATAATCAACACACATCCTCAAGGTTCCATCCTTCTTCTCCACAAACAAAACTGGAGCTCCCCAAGGTGATGAACTTGGGCGAATAAATCCTTGTGCCTGCAATTCTCTTATCTGCTTCTTCAATTCCTCCAATTCTTGAGGAGGCATTCTATACGGTCTCTTTGCAATAGGTCCAGCGCCTGGTATTAAATCAATGAGAAACTCAATATCTCTATCTGGTGGCATACTTGGCAACTCCTCTGGAAACACATCTGGATACTCTCTCACAACTGGCACCTCTTCCAGGCTACCCCCCTTAAGAGAGTTCACCTGCACCTGATTACGCTTATACTTACACAGATATGTGATCCTCTTCCCTCCTGGTGCACTGAGAGTGATAGATCGACTGGCACAATCAATACGACCTTTATATAACTGCAACCAATCCATACCCAAAATAATATCCAGACCTTGTGACTTCAATATAATCAAATCCGTAGGAAACTCATGCTTCCCAATAGACAAAGTCAACTGATGACAACCAACACCCGCTATCATCTCAGCTCCCGGGGAACTCACTCTAATGGGCATACTAAGTGTTTTGGTTGGCAATCCATGTTTATCAACAAATACCCTCGAAATGAATGAATGCGATGCACCAGTATCAAAAAGAACAAGCGCGGGTACTGAGTTAATCAAGAACTTACCAATCACTGCATCAGGTTCATTGTAAACCTCCTCCACATTAACATGGTTGACATGACCCTTTTGGAAGGGGTTTGGCTTGTTGGATCCCGAGTTCTTCGCCCCCGGGCAATCTGTGGCATAGTGCCCCATAGCCTTACACCTGAAGCACTGCACTTGACTCAAATCCCTTGGCGCACGTGTAACCTGGTAGTTCTGGTTATTGTTCCCTCCATTGCCATTACCATTACCATTACCTTTGCCATTGCCATTGTTACTCTTGTGCCCATTATGATGATGGTGGCCATTATGGTTGTGGCCATTCCCTCCATGATGATTATGATCATTACCTCCATGATGATTATGTCCATTACCTCCATTACCATGATATGAAGTGTGTGGCTTCTGCTGTGGTCCTGAATTATACCTGTTATTGTTGTTGTACTTCCTCTTGCGATTCTCTATGGCCTGTTGCTTTCCCTCCAGCACAATAGCCTTATCAATCAGATCCTGGCAATTCCTAAATGTGTCCACTATCAACTGAAGGCTCAAGTCATCATTTAGGCCCTCCAAGAATTTCTCCTGCCTAGCTGCATCAGTGTTAACATCATTAGGAGCATAACGTGCAAGATTATTAAATTCCTCCACATAAGCATTAACTGTGCGACCTCCCTGGCGCAAACTGCGAAACTCCTTCTTTTTAAGACTCATAGCACCAGCAGACACATGTGCACCACGAAAAGCATCCTGAAACTGAGGCCATGTGATAGTAGCAATGGGATAGGTGACCAAGTAATTGTCCCACCAAGCTGCAGCAGGACCCTCCAACAAATGTGAGGCAAACCTCACCCTCTCTGCATCTGTGCATCCAACCGTCTCCAGGTTCCTATTGACTGCACGGAGCCAATCATCAGCCACAATAGGTTCAGGGGAACTGGAGAACCTCTGAGGATTCAACCTCAAGAACCTGGTAAGCATATCCACTGGTGGCGGTGGCGGCGGATTGTTGTTGTTATTGTTGTTGTTCTGGTTCTGGACAAGCAACTGGATCAACTGAGGTTGTCCCTAAAGCAACTGTTGCATGTATGGCGGTACATCATTGCCATTGTTGTCTCCTCCTGCAGCATTACGCCTATTATCACGCCTCGGCGGCTCTGGTGGGCAAGCATAGATGAGTTATAGATATAATAGGGCCAAACGCTATATATATATAAATATATTCTACCCATATGCATAATATGATCAAGCCAACAAAACATAACAACGAATAACACCGACAAACAAACAACAAACAACAAACAACAAACAATATGATAATATTATATATATATATATATAGTCAAATAATTTCGACACTAAGCAATTTAACAAACAACTACCAATCAAGCAAACAATCTAGTATCTTCATACCACGAAAGTGAGCATAATCAGATACGCTAACACGATAACGTGGCAATATAAAACAAGCATGAATGGTGGTCTCAGCACTAGTTCCTACTTAACTGTTCAAGATACTTGAGGGGGTTAACTAATAAACAGTAAGAAGTATAGCTAGTTTATAAAATAATTTTCAGTCCTATGGCTTTTCTAATCCATTTTCTAGGGTCACGTCCTACAGTCAACACACTGCTCTGATGCCATCTGTAACGACCAAACCTCGAAGGATTTGAGTCTCTGTGCTTACCGTGCTAGTCCCTGGATCGAACTCGCTAGCACACACAGTATAGATGAATACCAGAATAGCAAGTGCATCATTTATTACAATGTATGATCCAGAGTATATAAAATAAAACAATCTGCATAGCACTTGGCTAGCTTTATTCAATCAAACAGCGGAAAGTAGTAGAAAATAACGATGAGTCCCATCATAGCCCACTGGCGATGCTGAGTGCAGACTCGCGACCCTAACGGTACCTTACTCTTCGTCTGAATATCCTGCAACATGAGACGTTGCAGCCATATAGGTCATTACTTGGAATGTATTGGCAAGTTACACAGGAGTAATAATAAAGCAGACCTACATGTATATGCAAAGTACAACAAAGGAAGGCTTGAGGGTTTATTTTGCAGAAAGCTGATTTTATCCTAATAACTACCTAGTAGTCAAATTTTTATTTAGTTCTTTTATTACTAATTAAATGCACAAGGTTGAGTTGGCAAAATCAACTCCAACCTACCCTTTTATTAAGTTGCCCACAAATATTATTAAGTGTCACATCTGTCAAGATCATCCAACAACTGTAATGGCATAGTGGCTCAGATTTACCCATAACCGGGGGCACGGCTAATCATGATTAGTTTTAATACTCTGCAGAGTTTTGTACGCTTTACCCACTGGACCCAATCCGAAGATTGAGACAAAGTCTTTCAGAAGAGGTTCCCTTAACCACCTGACGGCCACATCCCACCTACATATGCTACATCTGTCGACACTACCTGGGCCAGGGTTCCAACAACTGATCAACTAAGCTAGATCCCATATAGCCAGTGGCCGCACATGGAAGCTACTAGTCACTAAGTCTGTCTGATCTTTTTGAACCTGGGCGGCATTCCACTTAGGGTGCACTCTCATGAGCGCATGGCCTTAGAAAAGGTGCAAGACCCCATGATGCCTTCCCTCAACACCAAGCAATACCACTTCCGCCCAGAGGTGAATTAAGTCCTTAATTACTACTCATTTTAGTTATGTATATAATCCTCACATAAACTCAATGAATACACGAACCACCCCCGTCTACAAAGCATAGCAAACTACAACTACCACGATTTGCAAAAGACGGGAAAATAGCTCAACAGCATAGCCAACATATATAATACTCCTATACATGCATATATTCATAGTGTGATATAACTACATGCATAGAAAATAATAGGTAAAAGATGATCAACATGTAACTTGCCTTGGTTCTGGTTCAGAAAGTCACACTCCTGACAATAGCTCGCGTCGCACTCCGGACAATCTACACGTTTCACACAATTCAACAAATCAATCACCGGAACACGAATAGAACCAAAACAAAACCAACAGCAAGAAAATCATTTTTAAAACTCAACAACAGAATCTTAACAACACCTAAAAAGCACTACGATCACAATGCAAAAAGAATCACTCGATTCCGATAAACAGTTTGAAAGATACGTCCTCCGGAAGATTTGATTCAAATCCGAACGAATTCAAATTTGAAAGGTGCAAACATGTGAAAAGTTGGTACTGTGATAATGTGCTGATTTTTGTGAGATCACAGGAAAAAGAATTACCTAAATTGGATTTATAGAATAGGAGTTATAGCTAATTGAAGTTACAGTTGAAAACTGAAAAAGAACAAAAACAGCAACAGAAAACTCATGAACAGTGCACGTACGGTTACTGTAGCAGGCGCTGTAGATTTTGCCATGTGGCATCACCCGATTGGCCGAGGTGTGTTGCGCGCGCATGCTCACCAGGGAACAGGGGACGCGGCGGCGACGGGTCGGGCGTCGGCGGTGGAGCTTCTCCGGCGGGTCTCCGCCGAAGGCGAAGTGATGGACGGGCGAGGCGCACGGTGGCGGTGACGTGGGTGGCTGAAACGGCGACGATGGCGTCCTCTAGCAGCGGTGGCGAGCTCCTGAACTCCGGCGAATTCGGGCGTCGGTGGTGGCGTCGTTCTGGGGCGCTGCAGATTTCCCGGAGATTTCAAACGTGTGAGGAGTCGAGAGGGTGTTCAAGGGGAGTGAAAGGTGTGGCCGGAGTCGTTCTTACGGCGGCGGAAACCTCCGGCGAAGACGGCTGTCAGCGGAGCTCCGGCGAGATGCGTTTCGCCCTAGCTTGCGCGTGCGGCAACGGGAAGGATCGAGGAAGGGGTTGGGGGTTCGTCGAGGGCTTTGGCTCGCGCACGGACACTCGGGCGCGTTCGAGGTGGACCAGGGCGCGGCGTCGAGTCGGGCTCGGCCTCGGCGTGCGCGCGGCATGCGGTCGAGCGGTGTCCGGCTCGATGGAGGGGACGAACAGGGCGCAGGACCCGCTGGTCAGCGGCTGAGGCGAGCTGGCGGATCGGGTGCGGGCGAGCGATGCTGCGTACCGCTTCGCGGGAAGTGGGCTGCGGCGGCGGGACGATGGGGCTGGCGGTTGGCTAGGTGGGCCGCGTAGGTGCGCTGCTGCGCTGGGGTGCTGGGCCGCGGGCGTTGGGCTGCGCAGTGCGCTGCGCTCCTTCTTTTTTTTAAACAGAAACAACAACAGTAAAACAAAATAAATAAAATAAAAATACACAATATAAAATCTAAATAAAAATACCTAGACACACTGTAAAAATAGCTCTACAGCTATAAACTACGGGAACACTAGTTCCAACACTAATGCAGTTTTGTAAAAATAATTTTGATGCAATAGGCCACTCGAACAACAATAAAACAAACAAATAAAATATTTTGAAGATCACAAAAATTACCAGAACATATCATATGAACTGGAAATAATATTCTGCACATTATGAACATTTTTAAAATAGGGGAGAAGTCATGTTATCTCCACTCCAAATAAATTCCTTTTGTTGCATAATGATTTGAATATTCTGAAAAAGCAAATAATGCAATAAAAATATGATATGCATATGAATAATCTATTAACATCCTAATTTAGGAAAATTGGGATGTTACAATTATTCATAGCAACAAAAATTTCATGATTCCTAAATAGCTAACATTTTCTATCAATTCAAATAATTCTGGTTTTTGGACCCTTAAAATAGTGCTTACCAGACATACAAACTTTAGCGTTTCTTACTTGAAGTGGCGCAAGATTGGTAGCATTTGTTGGCCAACCATGCATTGATACCCCTTAGAGAATGTACCTTTGCAAAGAACAGGCACAAAACAGTGATGAATTAGCAAACTAAAGCTGGCAGAATGGGATCTCCCCTTGTACTCAAGAAGAAAAGCACTAAGCGTCATTGGTAAAATATCAATCAACGTATGTGTCAGATCCACTCACCTTTCTCTGCTCTTCCAGTGGGTGAAAAGGCCCGTGCAATTGCTTCAGAGTAACAAAACTACAACCTTCAAATCGAGTCATTGAGAATATAAAACATACAATGATTATTAATAATGTAGTCCCACTTAATTCATAATAAAAAGAAATCCCTCGGAAGAATATTTTTTAAAACAAATTACATACTATGCACAAGCGTATGGAAAAGGACCACTCAACATTGTCAGCTAGTATTTCGCAAAAAAAACATTGTCATCTAGTAAAAATGCATCAGGAGAAAGATCTGAAAAAATAAGTCAATTATTTGAAAGAACTTTCCCCTGCAAAAATTTCAAATTATGCCTACACATTTCGCATACCGTTATTTGTGTCATCTCGATCTACACTGCTCGGTGCCTTGTTAAAATCCTATCCATCAAAATTTATCCCACAACAATATCTACCACCTGTAGTTGTTGAATGGTTAAAAAGCAGCTTGGCTAAGCCGTAGTAGTGCCGGTCTTTGTACCAAGAATATAGTGGAGTGCGTGAATCCGTCATCAGTGTCAACGTTCAAAATCGACACTGGGTCACCGGTCATGCACTGCCTCTGATTTCGAACACAGCGAGGATAAGCAGGCCAACCACAAAATCTGCAGTGGTGGCCGTCAGGGCGACCCATGGTGCGGCGCCGAGCTAGAGAACATGCCCATGACCTTGCTGCCTCCAGCGGAGAGGGACCGTCAGTAGTCGCTTGTAGGGGATAGATGTGCTCATGGCACGGGATCACCTCGGGAGGCGTTGGTCCAACGAGGTGCGTGCCCCGCTCACCGCCTGAACCTACATAAAAAATTTGCTGCCCACCTACATGTTTTCAAGCTGAACCTTCACGTAAAAACATTGTGAAGTGAGCAGGGATACTAAATAGGGTGCTCATCTCGCCTTGATGCAACAACTTGGTGCTGATTGGTACCACTTGGGTACGTATCATTGACTGCCAACCTTTGGGAGAAGCACTCGTTCCCATCAGTCATGTAATGACTGTCTGGGCTGCACCTAAAGCACCGATATTAAGGGAAACTGAACGGGAGGAAGATGAGCCATACCTGCAGAGCTCGATGCGTCGCTTGCTGATTCTGTTCTTCAGGCACCGTGGCCGATCCAAAATTTCAGCCGGCATCGCCGCCTTCTTTTTGTTGGTGAGGAAGATTCTGCAATTGGCATGACAAGTAGGCCGGGTCACCTGCCAGAGGCTAGTGGTGGTTTTGGAACCACGGTTGATGGCTGACGCATGCCCTATCTTGGCGGGTCTCCTCTCTTCCTTTGCTCCGACGCCCAGACTCGACGTCTCTTCCTGCTCCGACGCCTAGACTCGCCTACAACCACGTCTCCGCGACAATGAGAACTTCCGGGGAAGTTGTCGGGGGCGAGATACTTGTAGACTTGCAAACTTGTGATGCAATTTAGCTTTTTATAACACGAATTCCTTGTGGAATCCGGATGAGGACATCCATGGATACGTATTGTAGTAGTTTTCCTATCAGGATTCGATCCAAAACGGATACGGCACACGGCGCTGGAGAAAAGGGAGCGAGCGACGGCGGCGTACGCACGCAATACGTCGTGCGTCCTCTCCTCGACGGAGAGTAAGTTTCAGCAACATATGGGCCAGATGATCTTTCGTTTTGGCAATCAAAAATTAGTAATATGGTCCGACGAGCTTGTATTATTTTTGGGTTCCTTTACACGTACGTATGGGCCGGGCCGCCGGCTTCGCTTTTTAGTTTCCTTTACACACGTACGTCTCTGGTTTCGTATGTTTGTCAAACTGAAACAAACACAAAACATACCGTACATCAATAAAAAAAACTAAAATCGGGACAACGCTTTTTAGTTTTCTTTACACACGTACGTCTCAGCACACCGGATATCGCTTCAGATGGTCAGGCTGCAGCGACAACAGGTGACGACTCTGTTCCTCATCCGACAAGCAGAGAAGAGGCGGAAGGATTCAAAAGTCCTCGTGGGCCTGCGGCGCGGCCCACTCGAGTGAAGACGAAGCCCAGATGGCACGCCGGCCCGGATTGGATGTAGTTTAAATACCCTTGTAACGTTCAAGTGATTTGGCTTTGGACAGACGGCGGCTTCGGCCGATTGTAATAGCTAGAGCAGTGAGGGAGGTTGGGAGGATAAACACGCTGCTAAATTTCCCCAATTCGCCATGAACCCTAGCTTTCACGCGTAGAGCGACTACGACCCTTACACTTGGTATCAGATTCGGCGGTCCTGGCGCTTCCCCAACACCATCACGATACGCGGTGGCGGGATCGGCGGCGAGCGGTGGTGATGGAAAAGCTGTCGGAGGATGGGCGTGGGGTCTACGAGCTTCTTCGGGTGGATCTCGCGGTCGACCTCGACAAGCGGTTCCGCGACCAAGGTGCGGATCTCCTCAAGGCCATGGAGAAGCTGATTTCGACAAATACTTCGACCCTCGACGGCTTGCTCTCTTCGCGCGTGGACGGGGTCCGCGACGAGTTATTGATGGAGATAGAGCAGATCCGGGGCGAACCATTGAAGGGGAGTACTCCTCCGCAGGAAGATCCGTCTCCGTCGCGTGTGGCTGGGAATGGTCGCGGCGGTGGCCCGACTGATTCCCTCGGCTTCAACAACGATCACCGGGGGAAGGCACATAATACTTATGTCCCTCCTCCGGTCAGAGGTGCGCGCGAGTCCAATTTTTCATTCCGTCCTTCTCTGGGCCGCGAATCGAGTTCCTATGATGCTGCTGATTCGTTTGCTTTGGTGCTCACTTGGAATTGCCGCGATTTGATGGCGCCAATCCGCGTCTGTGGCAAACGCGGTGTGAAGATCAGTTTAGGCTGTGGTGTACTCCGGCTCATCGATGGATTTCTCTGGCAACGGCTCAATTTGAGGGTGCTGCTACTCGTCGGTTGGAATCGATGCAACGTCGACAGCCGTAGGCAAGTTGGTCTGAATTCTGTCAGAGTGTGCAGAACCGCTTTGGGCGTAATCAACATCAGACATTGATTCGTCAGTTGTTTCGAATAGCTCAAACCTCATCAGTAGCAGATTATGTGGAGCGTTTTGCTGATTTGTATGATCGGTTGTCTACATATGAAGAGGCGCCCAATTCTCTGCATTTATACAACTAGGTTCCTGGATGGCCTTAAACCTGGTGTTCGTGTTGCTGTAGCTCTGCAGAAGCCACGCGATTTGGATGTTGCATATGATTTAGCTTTGTTGCATGAGGAGTTAGGTGAGGGACTTACTCCACTTAACCATGTTCCTGCTGCTAGATCAGGGCCTATGCCGTTGCCACTGCCACCGTATAAACATCTCAATTCTGATGATAAAAGAAGTGTTGAAGTTCAGAAAACAAGTTCGTCTGAAGATAAATGGTCTGCATTAAGGAATTCTCGCAAGTCCAAGGGTCTGTGCTTTGTTTGTGGGGAGAAATGGTCTAAGGATCATATGTGCAAGTCGTCAGTCCAGTTGCATATAGTGCAGGAGCTTATTGATCATATTCAATCAGAAGACACACCCACCAATGACAGTAGTCCTCAGGACCAGATGTCTGTTTGTAGTATGCATTTGTCTGCTGCTGCTGTAGGGAAACAGTCTAGTGCCCCACAGTGCAGTTGTTGATTGAGTTGCAAGGCATGGAACTTATCTTCCTTGTTGATTCAGGCAGTACACATTCTTTTATTGATAGTAGTTTGCAGGACAGGCTGACAAATATTCAGACACATGAACCTGTGACAGTCTCTGTAGCTGGTGGAGGTACTTTGCAATGCAGTTCTGTTTTAAAGTCTTGCTCCTGGAGCTGTGATCAAGTAGAATTTGCTACCAGTTTTCGACTGCTTCCTCTAGCCAATTATGATGGAATTATAGGGCTGGATTGGCTTGCTCAGCACAGTCCTATGCAGGTTGATTGGGTTCAGAAGTGGATGTCCTTTTACTACCAAGGAGATACAGTTACATTGCAAGGGCTGTTGCCTGAAGATGTAGCAGTTACAGTGTTTTCTGTTTCCCTGATCAAACCTGTGGAGCAGAAACTGGTTCAGCCAGAGTTGAAAGTGTTGCTGGATAAGCATGCTGTGGTATTTGAAAATCCAACTACATTACCTCCTAGAAGACTTAAGGATCACACCATTCCCTTGATTCCTGGGGCCAGGCCAGTATCTGTTAGACC
Source organism: Aegilops sharonensis (assembly GCA_904067115.1). NCBI lineage: Eukaryota > Viridiplantae > Streptophyta > Magnoliopsida > Poales > Poaceae > Aegilops > Aegilops sharonensis. The sequence continues at coordinate 796,675,069 of LR880969.1, read as the reverse complement.
CTACAGGATTGCTCCACATCTGAACGATGAATTGGAAAGACAGATTAAAGAGCTGCTGGACTCAGGAATGATTAGGCATAGTAACAGTGCTTTCTCTTCTCCTGTGTTGTTAGTTAAGAAGAAGGAAGAAGGGACTTGGAGAATGGTAGTTGATTATAGACAACTCAATGCTATCACAGAAAAGGGGAAATATCCAGTGCCTGCCATAGATGAACTTCTGGATGAACTTGCAGGAGCTTGTTGGTTTTCTAAGCTGGATTTGAAAGCTGGTTATTATCAGATCAGGTTAGCACCAGGAGAGGAATACAAAACTGCATTCCAAACTCATAATGGTCATTATGAATTTAATGTGATGGGCATGGGACTCACAGGAGCACCTGGCACATTTCAAGGGCAGATGAATTTTGATCTTTCTCATGTTTTGAGGAAGTTTTCTTTGGTTTTTTTTGATGATATTCTGATATTCAGTAAGACCTTGGAAGAGCACTGGGGACATTTGGATGAGGTACGTCTATTTTGCACAGGGAACAGTGGAAAGTTAAAATGTCTAAATGTGATTTTGCTCAGCCCAAGATATCATATTTGGGGCATGTTATTTCTGCAGAAGGGGTTTCTACTGACCCTGATAAGATAGTGGCTGTTAAGCAATGGCCTACTCCATAGAATGTGAAGGAAGTGAGGGGTTTCCTTGGGTTGAGTGGTTACTATAGAAAATTTATTAAACATTATGGAATTATTGCAAGGCCTTTGACTGATCTGCTTAAGAAAGAAGTCCCTTTTGTATGGACCAGCATTGCAGAGGAGGCTTTTATTACACTTAAGAATGCCCTAGTGTCTGCTCCTGTACTGGCTTTACCAGATTTTAGTAAGCCATTCATGATTGAGACTGATGCTTGTGGCTATGGTATTGGTGCAGTGTTGATGCAACAAGGACACCCACTAGCACTTGTCAGTAAAACTCTGGGACCCAAAAATAGAGCTCTGTCAGTGTATGAAAAACAGTACTTGGCTATCTTGTTGGCAGTGGACAAGTGGAGGCCTTATTTGCAAGTTCAGCAGTTCACTATTAAAACTGATCAGAGAAGTTTGGCTCATTTGCAAGACCAGAGATTGCATACAGTTTGGCAGCAGAAGTGTCTTACTAAACTCCTTGGATTGCATTATCAAATTCAGTACAAACAAGGTGTAGCAAATAGTGCAGTTGATGCTTTATCTAGAAGACCTCCTGATGATTCTCAGTTGTTTGCCATTTCCAGTAACCAACCCACTTGGTTAGCTGAGATTGTTGACAGTTATAAACAGGATGAGAGGGCCATGGCAATTATGCAACAGTTGGCTATGCAACCAGCTTCTAAACCACCTTACAGTTTGGTTAATGGTCTTTTGAGATATAAGCAGAGTATTTGGGTTGGCCCTGTTCCTGAATTACATCACAAAATTTTCTCTGCTTTCCATGATAGTCCCTTGGGAGGTCATTCAGGGTTTCCAGTGACATACAAGAGGATTCATGCTCTGTTTGCCTGGAATGGAGTGAAGAAGTTTATTTTACAACAGGTGCAATCTTGTTTGATATGTCAGAAAGCTAAACCTGAAAGAGTACCTTATCCTGGTTTGCTATCTCCCTTGCCAATTCCACATCAAGCCTGGGATACTGTATCTATGGACTTCATTAATGGTCTTCTCCAATCATCTCAGTACAACTGTATTTTAGTGGTGATTGACAAGTTTTCTAAATATGGTCATTTCATTCCACTCAAACACCCTTTCAATGCTCAGAAGGTGGCTGAAGTGTTCTTGGATAATGTGTATAAATTACATGGTATGCCTAGTGTGATCATATCTGACAGAGATCCACTGTTTACTAGTCATTTTTGGAAACTGTTGGTTGCAAGAACAGGGACTCAATTGAATATGAGTACATCAAATCATCCTGAAACAGATGGGCAGACAGAGAGTGAATCAGCAAGTGGAGTGTTATTTAAGATGCTCTATTAGTGCTCAACCACACAAATGGAGTAAATGATTGCCATTGTGTGAATTCTGGTACAACTCCTATTGGCATTCTACATTAGGGAAGTCTCCTTTTGAAATCTTGTATGGATATACTCCCAGATATTTTGGCATCTCTGCAACTGACATAGTTGCTCCATTGGAAATGCAAGACTGGTTGCAATCTTGTCAAGCAGTCACAGAAACAGCTCGACAACACTTGCTGCGAGCACAACAGCGCATGAAACATCAGGCTGACAAGAAGAGAACTGAATGAGTTTTTGCAGTTGGGGATAGTGTTTTTCTCAAGTTGCAACCTTATGCTCAGTTATCATTGTATTCCAGAGCAAATCAGAAACTGGCCTTCAAGTATTATGGGCCCTTTCCAGTTCTGGAGCGCATTGGAGATCGAGCTTAGCCTTCCTGATAACAGTAGGCTACATCCTGTTTTTCATGTTTCCCAGCTCAAGAAGTTTTTGCCTCGAGAGACCATTCCTGGTCAAACATTACCTACAGTCAGGGCAGCTATACAAGTTCCTCTCAGTATACTGCAGAAACGAGTACGCTCTCAAGGTAACAAGACTATTGCCCAGGGTCTGGTTCATTGGTCTGAGTCTTCTCCTGCAGATGCTACTTGGGAGGATTTGGAGCATTTGAAGCAGCAATTTCCCCGTGCTCCGGCTTGGGGTCAAGCCGGCTCTCAAGGAGGGAGGAATGTCAGCACACCGGATATCGCTTCAGATGGTCAGGCTGCAGCGACAACAGGTGACGACTCTGTTCCTCATCCGACAAGCAGAGAAGAGGCGGAAGGATTCAAAAGTCCTCGTGGGCCTGCGGCGCGGCCCACTCGAGTGAAGACGAAGCCCAGATGGCACGCTGGCCCGGATTGGATGTAGTTTAAATACCCTTGTAACGTTCAAGTGATTTGGCTTTGGACGGACGGCGGCTTCGGCCGATTGTAATAGCTAGAGCAGTGAGGGAGGTTGGGAGGATAAACACGCTGCTAAATTTCCCCAATTCGCCATGAACCCTAGCTTCCACGCGTAGATCGACTACGACCCTTACAGTACGTCTCTGGTTTCGTATGTTTGTCAAACTGAACCAAACCCAAAACATACCGTACATCAATAAAAAAAACTAAAAACGGGACAAACTAAACGGAACCAAACCAAAAATATCACCTCCTTTTAATAGTAGGTATAGAAGGGAGGAGAGAGATTAAACGAAACGTTTTGTTCACTTGGCGGTGGCAAACCACGTAATTTCAGCCAACTCCACGTTTTGGAGGATTGCTGAAGCAGCGATTTCCTAACTTCTCCAACTCCACGTTTACTACACTAGGATCCATCACAGCTTCTCAAAGCTAGCTTCTGGAGCTAGAATCGTCCGGCTCATGTAGTTTCTGAAGCATGGAGTTGGAGGAGTTAGCTAGAATCGTTCGGCTGCACGGGACCTCCCATACTGAGCTAGCCCATGCGGCTGGGCTGCTCATATGCCTCGCCTACTGCGAGGAATAGCGGGGACGACTGGCCTGCAGCCGGAGCTAAATGGGCTGGAACTTATGCGGCTCGTAGAGGTACAGATCTTTTTTACATCTGGCAAATATGAATCCTTTCCTAAGAAGAAAAATAAGAATCCTACTAATTTATGTATAATCAATTTAGTAAAAAGAATAATTAAAATATTCATATTTTTTGCACTTCAAAAAATATCCATGAAAATTAATATTTTTAAATATGTTGATTTATTTATTCAGAAATATTCTTATAATTTTAGAAATCAGGAAACAAAGATAATATCCGAGCAAACCCAGGCAAAGTGAACAATATGCAACAAAAGAAAAATAAGGAAAACTGGGCTCTCCTGCTTGGCTGGCCCCTATGTGTGTGGACTGCTCGTTGCAGCCCAAGCTAAATGGGCTGGAACTAGTGTGGCCTACAAAAAGGTAATTTTTTTTAAAAAAATGCATCTTGCAAATATGAATCCTTTCATGAAAAAATGTATCCTACTAATTTATGTATAAGAAATTTAATAATAGAAATAAGTAAAGAATACTCGTAATTTGTTTGCACTTTTAATAATACCCGTGAAGTTAAAAGTGTCTCCGCCTCTAAAAACATATTCTATCATGAACTTAAAAATGTTCAACATTATTTGAATCTTTTAATCGTACAATTCCCAAAAATATGTGTATTTGTAAAAATGGTCAGCTTACGAAGAATGTCCAACATGTCCGAAAACGTTAATGCGATCACAAAAAGTGTTCACTTGTTAAAAAAATGTTCCTGTAATATTAAACAAATTTCATGACTAATCTAGAAAGTATTCATGCAATTAATATACTACCTGATATTTTCTGTACATTTACCCAACCTATGAACGCGCGCGTGTATACCCTACCCATATGAGCACCTTCGAGATACTGAACTGGCATCACATCTTGAGATTGACGAAATCACCATAGACACCTCGTAGTCGTTCAAAATTTCTCCTCTCACTGAAAATATCGTCGGAAAAGCTGAAACAAATGCAGGAAAATGCAAGACTAGTGAATTCTAGGACTACCCAGGTGAGCGTGTTCCACTACAAGTATCGGTAGCTCAATAGTCCTCGCAGTTTAATAAATGCCCAACTGTACTGTGGTGTACATACACTACGGCTTTTAGTCCTAATTTATTGTCGCCAAACAGATACGCACTATGCCACTCTACGCTGGAGCGGTTATTCAACAAAAAACAATTTATTTCGTCCAATTACGCATTGATCCCTAGACATCAGTGCAGCAGCTGAGATTCCGGTGAGCATCATTGCCGAGTGCTCCTAGTTTGCGTCCTAGGAACAAGTGCATATTGTACTAAAGAAGAAGGAAAAATATAACACAATATAGATTAAGTCCAAACATTAGACTAAAGTTATTCACAACTCAACTTTTGGGCGCCACGACCGTGGATGTGGTGGAGCTTAGGAGGAGTGGATGTGTGCAGACATTGTCGACCTATCTTCTCTCTACCAGACGTTATCAAGAAGACTCATGATTGTAAGACCCAGTGGCAATTATTGAATGTTGTACTTAAATTCTAGGTTGTTGTAAAAATAGCCCTCCATTTATGACCTGGTGGTACCTAGCCAATCTTTGACTCGAAGTCGTAACTGATTACTCGAGTCTCAACAACCAACTCTAACATGTCCTAGTTTGATATAAGATTTGGACTATCGCCGCCTTTAACCCGACTCTCATGTGGCTATCCATAGCTCCAAGGCACCTTGTGTCACCCGTCTCAGCTTCAGTTGTTATGTCATGTGCATGAATGATGAAGCATTGCATGCTGTTGAATCAAAACTGAATGACCCTCACTAGGGTTTTATTCAAAACTCTAGGATTCTATGGATCCTTGCTATTCCTCACCAGACTCTTTTCATCAAGCCGACCTACCTAGTTAATCCGACAGTTCAGAAGACATGATCCATTCATGAGAGCTCCCTTTGAGTTGCATGCAATGTCAATCTAACCAATGGTGCTTGCCAATTGGATTGACCTTGGTCCAACAACATCTATTGTGATAGATGTCCAGCCGATTTTGATTGCATCTCAGGAGGTATTATCGCCTGATCACCTTGCATCATAATTGCTTGTCTGTGATGCTTTGCTGCCAGCAATGGCAGAGGCAACAATCTACAAGCTTTGGCCTCCGCCACACCTTAATTTTTCCTCCCTTCATGCATATCCATGGTGAGTTTAAGAAAGCTTCACACCCGCTATAATTTTTGATTGTTCCATTCTATTATAGTATTTGAAAGGATCGATATAGTTGACTAGAAGGGGGCTGAATAGGAACTAACACTTTTTAGATTTTCTTTACCGAGTTAAACTTTGCATCAAAGTAGGTTGTCTAGATATGCAACTAGGTGAGCAACCTATATGATGCAACAACAACAAGCACACAAGCAAGCAAGGGAAATAACACAAATAAGCTTGCACAAGTAAAGGCACGAGATAACCAAGAGTGGAACCGGTGAAGACGAGGATGTGTTACCGAAGTTCCTTCCTTTTGAGGGGAAGTACGTCTCCGTTGGAGCGGTGTGGAGGCAAAATGCTCCCCAAGAAGCCACTAGGGCCACCGTATTCTCCTCACACCCTCACACAATTAATGCGAGATGCCGTGATTCCACTATTGGTGCCCTTGGAGGCGGCGACCGGACCTTTACAAACAAGGTTGGGGAAATCTCCATAACTTAATTGGAGGCTCCCAGCGACACCACAGAGCTTCACCACAATGGAATATGGCTCCGCGGTGACTCAACCGTCTAGGGTGCTCAAACACCCAAGATTAACAAGATCCACAAGGGATGAGTGGGGGGAATCAAATTTCTCTTGGTGGAAGTGTAGATCGGGGCCTTCTCAACCAATCCCTAGAGAATCAACAAGTTTGATTGGCTAGGGAGAGAGATCAGGCGAAAATGGAGCTTGGAGCAACAATGGAGCTTTGGGGTGGAAGAGGTAGTCAACTCGGAGAAGAAGACACCCCTTATATAGTGGAAGAACAAATCCAACCGTTATCCACCAACTCAGCTTGTGCAGCACGGTACTACCGCGCCGGGGACGCGGTACTACCGCAAGGGCACACGGTACTACCGCAGGGCCCCGCGGTACTATTGCCCGTGCAGCAGAAACCAGAACAGCCCAGATGCAATGAAGCAGAGGGAGGTAGAAGCGCTGGCGCGGTACTACCACTCCCCCTTGCGGTACTACCGCAAGGTAGGGATAGTCCAGTTTTTGGGAAGGCACGGACATATAAAAATACATCCGTGGAAACTTCCGCTAAGTTGGGATCTATGCAAAAATCCGACACGGTAGTACTGCAAGCCAGGAGCGGTACTACCACGCGGGGTGCGGATGTAAAAACCGCTCCTACTGCCGCGCACGCTGCTGAGCCTGGCCAGAGCGCACGGTACTACTGCGCACCAGGCGTGGTACTACCGTGTAGGGTGCAGATGTAAAAATTACATCCGCCCCTACTACCGCAAAAGCAGCAGCGCCTGGCCTGAGGCCACAATACTACCGCTCCAAGGAAGCGGTACTACCGTGGGTACTTGTGGTACTACCGCGCCAGAGGCCGGTATTACCGCAAGGGCCTGCGGTACTACCGCTTCTAGGAGCAGTACTACCGCATGCCCCAGTTCAGCAATCACGACATTTTGCATAGACAAGAAAAGACGGAGGATGCTCCAAAGTGCCAAAGGAAAGGCGGTGCAAATGGAGTAGACGTGTACGTGATGATTCCACCCAAACCTTTCCAAAGCGGACCCCCTCTTAATAGTACAACTTTCTTATGACTCAAATCCACCGAAAAGAAACATAGAGAAACGCCGTCTTCAATAGTCTCCGAGGGGCACCAATCATCTTGTGCCTAGTGATGAAATGTCTGAAATACTCAATGCACACGATTAGTCCGCAAAAGCATTGTCATCAATCACCAAAACAACTAAGGGATAAATATGCCCTTACAATCCCCCCTGTCAGTGTCAAAACCGGCGGATCTCGGGTAGGGGGTCCCGAACTGTGCGTCTAGGCGGATGGTAACAGAAGACAAGGGACACGATGTTTTTACCCAGGTTCGGGCCCTCTCAATGGAGGTAAAACCCTACTCCTGCTTGATTAATATTGATGATACGGGTAGTACAAGAGTAGATCTACCACGAGATCAGAGATGCTAAACCCTAGAAGCTAGCCTATGGTATGATTGTTGTTCGTCATACGGACTAAAACCCTCCGGTTTATATAGACACCGAATAGGGTTAGGGTTACACAGAGTCGGTTACAATGGTAGGAGATCTACATATCCGTATCGCCAAGGTTGCCTTCCACGCCAAGGAAAGTCCCATCCGGACACGGGACGAAGTCTTCAATCTTGTATCTTCATAGTCCAGGAATCCGGCCAAAGGTCATAGTCCGGCTATCCGGACACCCCCTAATCCAGGACTCCCTCAGTAGCCCCTGAACCAGGCTTCAACGACGACGAGTCCGGCGCGCATATTGTCTTCGGCATTGCAAGGCGGGTTCCTCCTCCGAATACTTCATAGAAGATTTTGAACACAAGAATAGTGTCCGGCTCTGCAAAATAAGTTCCACATACCACCGTAGAGAGAATAACATTTACACAAGTTCAATCTGCTGACGTATTTCGTGGCGTGACATCACACCACGGCCAAGCCTTTATTCGAATCGTTTTCACTGTCCAACCTCAACGCTTTAGCGAGGCGGTTTCCTTGGCACGTCTTGTCAAAGCAGAGATCGTGTCCCCTTATTCCGGGATTCTCATCAATACGGGCGTGGGTAACCCAATCGTGCCCGTTGGCACGCCTCCTCTATCAAAGGCGAGTCCCGAACGGTCACGGGGAGGGCTCCTGGCATTCAACCTCTTTATAAAGAGACCAAGGCCCCGCTCCTTTTTCTCAATCTCCATCGAATCCGCCCCTCGCTTCGAGTGCCAACACCCAAAGCTCCAGATTCAGGCGCTTCGGACCTTCGATGATGTCCGGCTCCGACCTCCAAGGCCGGTGGATGCCTTCCTCCGTCACGGAAGAAGACGTCCTAAAGCTAAGAGAAGCCAGGTATCTAACCGGCGAAATCTCGCACAGGCTGCCTGCTCAAGGGCAGGTTATTCCCACTCTCAAGCCCGGTGAAAGCGTGGTGTTCGCATCTCACTTCCTTCGAGGGCTAAGTCTCCCGACGGACCCCTTCGTGAGGGGGCTCATGTTTTATTACGGGCTGTAATTTCACGACTTGGATCCGGAGTCCATCCTCCACATCTCATCGTTCATCGTCGTGTGTGAAGCCTTCCTCCGCATTACCCCTCACTTCGGATTATGGCTCAAGACCTTCAAGGTGGAGCCGAAGATGATCAAGGGGCAACAGGCAGAGTGCGGAGGGGCTGTTATAAGCAAGAATGCTGACGCTCCATGGCCCGAGGGCTCTTTTCAAGAGGAGCTCAGCCTATGGCAACAAGAGTGGTTTTATATCACGGCTCCCAGGGGCACCAAATGGGTGGCGCCACCTGCCTTTCGCTCGGGTCCTCCACCGCGGCTGGCGTCATGGGTCAATAAAGGGCTTGACTGGGGGCCGTCCAAGAACGTGCCCTTGTTGTAGGGCCGTATTCGAGATCTCCTAGAGAGAGAGAAATCAATCTGGTCGTAGTAGCTCAAGTCATGCTGATTCTGAAGGAAATATGCCCTAGAGGCAATAATAAAGTTATTATTTATTTCCTTATACCATGATAAATGTTTATTATTCATGCTAGAATTGTATTAACCGGAAACATAATACATGTGTGAATATATAGACAAACAGTATGTCACTAGTATGCCTCTACTTGACTAGCTTGTTAATCAAAGATGGTTATGTTTCCTAACCATGAACAAGGAGTTGTTATTTGATTAACAAGGTCACATCATTAGTTGAATGATCTGATTGACATGACCCATTCCGTTAGCTTAACACTTGATCGTTTAG
>LR880969.1:796642624-796655364 GCA_904067115.1 Aegilops sharonensis | reverse complement strand
GCGCCGGAGAAGTCATATCGTCGCGGAGCTTAGGCGAAGCCCTGCGTCGGTGGAGCATCAACATCGTCACCACGCCGTCGTGCTGACGGAACTCATCCCCGACACTTTGCTGGATCGGAGTCCGGGGATCGTCATCGAGCTGAACGTGTGCAGAACTCGGAGGTGCCGTACGTTCGGTGCTTGGATCGGTCGGATCGTGAAGACGTACGACTACATCAACCGCGTTGTTATAACGCTTCCGCTTTCGGTCTACGAGGGTACGTGGACGGATATTCTCCCCTCTCGTTGCTATGCCATCACCATGGTCTTGCGTGATCGTAGGAATTTTTTTGAAATTACTACGTTCCCCAACAGATTCGTCGCATCCTGCCCTGCAAACGTCGCCCCCTCCGCCTGTGGGAGTTCAATCCGGAGGTACCACGAGCTCTCCAACATTTTATGGGCGCAACGCCCGTGGAGATGTACAAACTGTTCTTCAGATCACAAGCAATGTGTCCGGACTTGACTGAGGACGCAGGTCTGAGCTGCAATCGCCCGGATGCTCAAGTAAGTAGTCCCGTACCCGGACACGCTATTCGTATATTTATCATAAACTTGCCCATAATAGAGTTGTCCCCTAAACAAGAGTGGATAGCGAAAGCAAAACTGATCAGGTGTCCGGCCCCCCTCCCTGAGACCACGCCGGATCCCGTGTTAACCAAGATGCTAGAGGCTGCGCCTTTAGAAGAAGGCGAAGGGGGGAACAAGGAAGCTAATGTCTCCGCGAAGGAGGTTATCAAGCAAGGAGGGATCAAGAATCCCTCCATCCAAGGGGAGAAGAGGACCGCCTCTGAAGATCCGGAGACCGAGGCCTCAAAGCGCGGGAAGAAATCCTCGCCAGAGGGTCCTGCGCCGGAAGATGCCCCAGCCGCATTATTTCCCTAAGGAGATCAGCCCTCCAGCGAGCCGTAAGTAGAGAGGGGAGTTTTTCTTAAAATAAGAGACATCCCTGTTTTATCTCTGAAGATGACCGAAATTTTACCTTGAAGTTCGGATCTCAGCCCTTCTCAGCAGAGCTCGTCTTCGGGGGATCTTCGTTCGGAGATGATGGAGAGCGGAACGCCTCCCCCTGCCGTACCGCCTAGCAAGGCGGACGATCCTGAGGTGTCGTCGTGGAGGGTTTCCCCGAATCTGGCAGGGGTGGAGGGCGGTCGTAGGGCCCCCCCAGAGCCCTCCGTGTCCGGCCTTCGAAAAAGTCCATCCGACGAGTCCGGCACCTCCTGGTGCATGGTCGGAGGAGTTGAAGGGTCTGCTCGGGCGAGTGTCTATCTCAGAGGATCACCGTGCATTGATGGGTACGCTGACTGAAAAGATTTCGTCCGCGGAAAGCAGGTTGTACGAGGCCGCCAGGATTTTACTGACGGGTTTTGAGGTACGTGCAATGATGTACCTTTTGACGGTTCCGCATATATAAAATGCGCCCTGTGTAGAAAGTAGCCCCTGAGACTCGGTGCGTTGTCAAAAATGACGGTGTGCCGAGGATCATAATCCCAGCTATAATATGTCGCCCTTCCTATGTAGGTGGCGGATCGTCCGGTGGCTAGCCGGACTGATGAATTTGCCGAACTAAAGCGGCAACATGACGTGGCGGATGCCGACATCGCGCTTGTCAATAAGCGGCTGGACGAGTCACAAGGTATGCAGTTTCTCCGCGGACACCTAGTAAGGGAGATTGATGCCCGTGCCTTACAACATGTATGCTTGATGCAGATGGTGCCGCTGCCATGGAGAATCTTCGGGCGGAGCTTGCCCGAGCCAAGGAGCAGGCCAGAAAAAGTGATGCGGCTGCCTGAAAGGCGGCCGAAGAGCTAAAAGCCGAACAGGCTGCTCACTGCCGAAGCAAAAAGGAAATGGCCGAAATGGCCGTGAAGTTGAAGAAGTCTACCGACCGCTGTGAGCTTCTTGAAAAAGAAGGTCGAGCGGAGCAAGAGGACATGAAGAAGGCCAGCACCGATGCCAAGGATGCTCGCTTTGCGATGAGATCTATGAAGGAGGAGCTACGTCAGGCCGGAGATATCGCGGCTGGAAAGCCTTTTCTGCTGCGGAGGAAGTTCACGGATCCTAAATATGCTCAGTTGGACTGGCTGTGGAGTAGTAAGGATGCTTATCTGGACTTGGCGGCGAGTGCCGCGGACGCGGCCGAACACTTCGGAGATCAAAAAGATCATGAGATGGAAGAGCTTTTTTGGTCGCAGTTCCGTAGTCCAGAGCGTCCACTTCCATTAAACGATCGTTTGCCCGAATGGGCAGAGCTGAATAGGTTGTCCGGACTTTCCATGAAGAATGTCGTGACTCATTTGTGGCTGAAAAGGCCCGAGCCAAAGAGTTATTTTGGCTTGGTGCAGTAGTTCCTTGATGCGGTGCCGCATATCAAGGCAATGAGGCGGTCAGCATGCATAGAGGGTGCGCGGATGGCTCTTGCCCGTGTCAAGACATACTGGGCGGAGATGAAGGCCACCGATGTTGCATCCCAAGATTCGGACGGAAGCCGAGTACCTGTCGAGCACTATTTTCAGGAAGTTCTGCAGGGCGCTCGTTTAATAGAGACGCAGTGCTCGAAGGATATTATGTTCGAATAACATGTATTATTGTGAAACAATGTTTCGATGGAATATAAAAGCTTTTTTATACTTGTGCCTTCAAGAATTAAAAATACCTCCTGTGCGACCGTTAATGTATGTGTATATAACCTGAAAGATGGCAGTCTTTGGCTTCAGCCCCCACGCATATAATGCGGGGGTGTTTGCAGAAAACGCATTTTCACACTTAATCCAACGTCTTGGTCCTACAAAGGAGGTGATAGCGCAGCAAACTAGGCAACCGGACTATAATGCTTTATCACTTTCACTTAGCCCTAGGAGTTCGACAGTGGGGCTACTATATAGCCCCTAGGGGCACCGCGCTTACTCGAATTCGAGGCGCGTATGTGCCTGGCCGGGAAACGGCCCTTCGTCAATGCGGAGGAATTCGTAAGATTCCGGCGGGTCATTGAGTGGTTGACCAGTCTCACGTTATATCATGACAGTCAATTTTCGGCTTTCTCTACCGAGGTGCTCCCCTGGCCGAACCGGGGGCACAATCGCAGTAGTTCTCCTGGTGCCGCATTAGCCGATAGAGCGAAACGTAAGGCAGCAAAACACAGGAGCCGGGCAAACCCAACATTTGACCAAAGACATGATTCGGAGCTGATGCATATAAGGCCTAACTCGAGACGCCGAACACTCCTAAGATATTCGGTCTTTATGAAAACGGGTCGAACAATCGCCCTTGGTAAAAAGCCCCTGGTGTCCAGGTACGCGCGAAATTCTGACGTGTCCTATGCCAAAACGCCAGCCTCCTCCTCGGTTATAGCAAGAAACCAGGGGATGTGTATCAACAAGAGACAGTGAAAAAGGTTTACGCAGGGTATTAATCTGAAAAGAATCCTTGCAACGGGTCCCTACTGCACGTCTGCGCCTGTGTCTCTGTTGTGCCGTATCCTGGACGGGTGTAGCACGGTGTTCATCTGTAAAAGAGAGGAGCTTAGTTGAAAAAGATCGTGCGAAAATGTACGGTATATTAAATAAACAAAGTACAATTCAAAAAATGAACAAAATTGAGCTTTATTGTCTCTTGTTGTGGATGCGCGGAGCCCCTTTTACGGGGGTATGCGTCTAGTGAGCCCTTGTATGTTTATGCCGGACTCGTCCAACCGTGTCCGGGGTCTGGACGACCTGTCTAAGTGCTTGTATTGGTGAAGTCGGTTTATTGTGGGGCTGTCAAGGCATCCGCACAATTTTCCGGACTCGAGGAACCCTCGATGTTTCCCTTTAATGAGATGATGCCGCGTGGACCGGGCATTTTAAGTGTAAGAGATGCATAATGCGGTATTGCGTTAAAGCGGGCAAAAGCTTCGCGTCCCAATAGTGCTTGATAGCTACTTGTGAATGGGGCGAGGTGGAAGGTTAACTTTTCGCGACGGAAGTTGTCGGGTGAGCCGAACACAACTTCTAGCAGTAGAGAGCCCATACAATGGGCATATGGGCCTGGCATTACCCCTTGAAAGGAAGTGTTGCTATGGCGAAATTTGGTTGGGTCTATCCCCCTATTGCGGATTGTGTCATGATATAGCAGGTTTAGATCACTGCCGCCGTCCATTAGGACTTGTGAAAATTGGAGTCCGCCAATTATCGGATCTAATATCAAGGCAGTCCAACCTGCGTTCCGTATACTTCTAGAGTAATCCCGATGGTCAAAGGTGATTGGTTTGAACAACCAGTGGAAGGACTCCTCCGGGATAGGCCGTCTGGCGCGTACCTCTGTGGGCGCCGCTTTATTTTTCCCTTTTTTCACGTGAAGTGAGTTCACTGTTTTGATTTCTTGTGGGAAATTCTTTTGTTTTCTGGTGCTCTGCTTTTGGGGTTCGTCATCGTCCTCGCTTGGTGTGTCGAGCCCCTTGTGTTCGGCGTTGAGTTTGCCGGACTGCTTGAGGACCCAACAATCTCTGTGGGCGTGGTTTGCAGGCTTCCCTGGAGTACTGTGGATTTGGCATATCTTGTCCAAGATTTTGTTTAAGTTAGATAGCTCGTCCCTGTTATCCTTAAGGAGCAGCTTTTTATGATTCTGCCGAGAGCTTTTGAATCCGGCGTTGACTGCCGTGCTCTTCGGGCTGTTTCCCTTGGTCCGACGCTGGTCCTTGCTGCGTCGTGGTTTCCTGTTTCCATCCCTGACTTCGGATGTACTTGGGTCGCTGGTGCTGCATCTTTCTAGCCAGCTATCCTCTCCCGCGCAAAAGCGGGTCATGAGGCTTGTTAATGCGGCCATTGTTCTTGGCTTTTCTTGGCCTAGGTGTCTGGCGAGCCATTCGTCTCGGACGTTGTGTTTGAAAGCTGCCAAGGCTTCGGCGTCCGGACAGTCGACTATTTGGTTCTTTTTAGTAAGGAATCTGTTCCAAAATTTCCGGGCTGACTCTCCGGGTTGTTGAGCTATGTGACTTAAATCGTCGGCATCCGGAGGTCGGACATAGGTCCCTTGAAAATTTGCCCGAAAAGCATCCTCGAGCTCCTCCCAACTTCCAATGGTGTTTTTGGGAAGGCTTTTAAGCCAATGCCGGGCTGGCCCTTTGAGCTTGAGGGGTAAGTATTTTATGGCATGGAGATCATCTCCTCTAGCCATGTGTATATGGAGGATGTAATCCTCAATCCAGACTCCAGGGTTTGTTGTTCCGTCGTATGCCTCTATGTTTACGGGCTTGAATCCCGCCGGAAATTCATGATACAACACCTCATCAGTGAAACATAGGGGGTGTGAGGCACCCCTATATTTAGGTGTACCGTGATGTTCGGATACTTGATGTGTTGCCTTGCTTACTAGAGCTTGCTTTCTTGGCCCGTAGATAGATCTAACTGGGCCATCTTTTTGATGTGAATCCTTGTGCGGATCGCGTGCCGGCTTGTGTGCGGCGCCGTTCGCTGCTCTCTGTTTGCCATGGGGTCATCCATCCGACCAGGTGGCCTCCTTGTTTTTTGATTGTGGGGGCTCTACGGCCTCCTCATCAAATTCAGGCAGTAGTTTTCACTTTGGGTAGCTCTTTGTTCGGCGACTGTCGCCGTATTTGTCTGTGGTGTTGAGTACTTTGCTCCATCTGATTCTGAGTGCATCTTCCGCTGTTTTGAGCTTCTGCTTCTGCTTTTTCAGGCTACGCGTTGTGGCGACGAGCCTTTTGTGGAGGTTCTTCTGCTCCAGCAACTTGTCCGGTGTGAGATCGTCCGGACTGTTATCTTCGCCGGGGACGGGTTGTTTATCCAGATTGTCCTGTTCGGACGGTTGCTCGATAGCATGTTCGTCGTCCACCAGTTCACCCTACTCTATAGCTGGGTCTGTATGTCTGTTGTCTTTGTCGAGGCGGGACTTTGAGCGGCGCTTACGTCGCCGTTTTGACTGCTTTTCGATGGAGCGATCCTTCGTAGTGTCCCGTTGTTCCTCGTCGTCGCTTCCTTTAGGTGTGTCCACCATGTATACATCGTGAGATGAGGTGGTTCTCCAGTGCCCTATAGGCGCTGGTTCATGCTCCTCCCCTACATCGTCGTCCATACCGTCGATGTCTTCGGAGTCGAAGTCGAGCATGTCGGTTAAATCACCGACAGTGGCTACGAAGTGGGTGGTGGGTGGGCTTTGAATTTCTTCGTCGTCCGCATCCCAACCTTCCTGGCCATAATCCAGCCAGGGCTCTCCTGATAAGGAGAGAGACATTATTGAATTCAGGATGCCGCCGAAGGGCGAGTGGTGAAAGATGTCCACGGCAGTGAATTCCATGATCGGCGCCCAATCAGATTCGATTAGCGGGGGCGCGGAAGGCTCGGAGTCCGGCACCTTGGAGTCACGAGCTTCGCAAAGGATGGGGTAGGTGTATGGCTCAATCGCCGTAGAGATCGCAACCCCCGAGACAGTGTCCAGCCACCCGTCCTCGATCGGCGCAGTCGGCTCCGAGCTAAAGGTCGGAGCGGGCACTGGTGCGGCCTCCAGGACACTGTTCGGCGGCAGAGCTAGATCATGCCCCTCGTGCTTGGCTGTGGCTCGAACCCGTCGAAATCAAGTCTCCGCAGACGTCAGCTGTGTAGTTCAAACTTCCAAATCTGACCTGATGGCCAGGGGCGTAGCTTTCAATCTGCTCCAGATGGCCAAGCGAATTGGCTCGCAGTGCAAAGACGCCGAATACGAAGATCTGTCCGGGGAGAGAAGTCTCACCCTGGAGCGCATCGTTATTGATAATCGGAGGAGCCATCGGGCCTAAAGGTGACGACATAGAGGAACTCTCAATGAAAGCACCAATGTCGGTGTCAAAACCGGCGGATCTCGGGTAGGGGGTCCCGAACTGTGTGTCTAGGCGGATGGTAACAGGAGACAAGGGACACGATGTTTTTACCCATGTTCGGGCCCTCTCGATGGAGGTAAAACCCTACTCCTGCTTGATTAATATTGATGATATGGGTAGTACAAGAGTAGATCTACCACGAGATCAGAGAGGCTAAACCCTAGAATCTTGCCTATGGTATGATTGTTGTTCGTCCTACGGACTAAAACCCTCCGGTTTATATAGACATCAAATAGGGTTAGGGTTACACATAGTCGGTTACAATGGTAGGAGATCTACATATCCGTATCGCCAAGCTTGCCTTCCACGCCAAGGAAAGTCCCATCCGGACACGGGACGAAGTCTTCAATCTTGTATCTTCATAGTCCAGGAGTCCGGCCAAAGGTCATAGTCCGGCTATCCGGATACCCCCTAATCCAGGACTCCCTCACCCCCCTTTTTGGTGTATTGATGACAATACGGGATTTGCACAAAGGGAGATAACATAGAACATGAGCAAACCCCACATCTCTAAAATATAGACAGGCTCCCCTAGATGTGTGCTATCTAGATAAGTGCTTTGGACTGCACGACACACATACTAGGATCAACACTCCCCCTATATTTTATAGACAAGGCATATCTTGCAACAAAAAGGCTAACACTAAGCAAGATAGTAAAAAAGAGCATAAAGTAAATAGCACAAGATAGCATAAGCTCAATAAGGTATGATAGAGTGCATATGTCTTACACCATATGATAGAAAGGGTCTCACAAGCGCAAACCAAACCAGAGCAAACGAGGTCCAATGGAACAAAAGCAAACGAAACAAACACGACACACAACTCGCAAATCCTACTCTCTCTCTCCCCCTTTGGCATCGAGACGCCAAAAAGGCAGAGAGGACACCTACAACACAAGTGGTGGCTCAAGCGGAGTAATCACTCGCACGCTCCTTGTCGGACTCAGCAGCGGGGATGGGCTCCTCCTCAGAATCAGTCCACTTGTAGCCCTGTTTTGCCATCCATTCAGCCTCTGGAGTGATGTGCTTCTCGGAGCCACTGGTAATGTCCTCTCCAAAAGTCCTCAAGATCCTCTCGTCGCAGCGGCGACTCTCCTTGGAAGCAACGTGAGTCCGGTACTGCCCCTTTGCCTGCATGCAGAACAAGGCCTTCATCTTGGCCTTCAGCTTCTTAGCCCATGAGCTGTCCTCATCTGTGTCCTCCTCCTCATCAACATCCATCCTAGCAGCCTCAGCCTCTGCACGAGTAGTAGTGTTGGCCCACTGGGTTTTGACACGGAGCTTGATGGGCTCATGACGAGTCCAGCCAGGAGCAAGAAACTCATCATCGGGATACAACTTCTCCCAAGTCTTCGAGATCAACAGAAACAGGTAAGGTCCATAGATGGGAACCTTACGGTTGAACACCACAAACCGAAGCTCGCACCACATGATATGTGAGATATCAAGTGGTTGCGTCTGAGAATGGCGCGCCTCCTCACAAATGAGCATCATATCCACAAGATAGGCATGCACCTTGTCCTTATCACCAATGCGTGGAAAGAGAGAGTTTCGGAAGATGCGATGCATGATGTCAAGGAAGGAGTTCAGCACCCATGCCTTCTTGCCACTGGGAAGCAACTTCTCAACATAGTAGGGATGAAGCTTGTTCTTGTTGGCTGACTCGGAATTGGCACGAGGGCGTACACCAACAGGCGTGTTGAGCCCCTCATCAAGAACCTGAAGCAAATTCATGAAGTCCTTCCATGTAGCAGACAACCGCTGTCCATTGGTCATCCAGGTCATCTTCCGTTCCTCATCAGTATGAAAGTGGACCGAGGCAAAGAATTGGGCCACAATCTCAGGATCAAAGTCCAGGTGGAAAGAGATCACATCCCCAATGCCAAACTGCTCCACCAGATCCAGAGCCTCACCAAAGTAGGCACGATGCTTGTCCTGCCGCATATGGTTCATGTCAATCCAGTGCACATACACATAGATGTTCTGCTTGGCCTTGATCACATCCAGATAAATGAGATTCTGCTGCTTGGTCCAGAACAGGTCATTCCCTCTGAAGTTGGCACGAGGATTCACATAGGGGTTGATCTTCCTTCGAGTGACAAACTTAGCAAGGGGTATCTCATCCATGCCCATGGAGGTCTCCTTGTTCTTGGTGGCGGTGGTCTTGGTCCTGTGTTGGGGGGGCATTGGAGCCCTCTGGAGCTTCGTCTTGGTTGCGCAGACGCTTGGAGCCCGTGTCACGGCTGGGATTGGAATGGCGAGCAGGGGCACCGGAGCCACCACCTAAGGCACAAAACACAAAAACACGCACGAGAGGCGAGAAGGATCAATGCAAAGACCACAGCAAAACAGGTGAAACAAGTAGAACTCGCACTTGATAATTGCCACATGAGAGATTTAACAACAACGATAGTACCGCATGGCTGTGCGGTACTAAAATTTTAGTGCTGCTCCTAGCCACGGTAGTACCACGCCAGGGTGGCACGGTAGTACCGTGTCTCGGAGCAGCAATAAAATTTTAGTGATGCGCCTCGCGCGGTAGTACCGCTCCGGAGGAGCGGTAGTACCGTACGAGCGGTAGTACTGCACCAGAGATGCGGTAGTACCGCACCGTGTCAGATCCGAATCCTCAACTGGATCTGAGCACAACCGTGACAACGAAGCGGTACTACGGTTGATCAAATCTACCACGAGGCAACATATCTAGTACAATCTCTACGCATTAATGCTCTCCTACATCCTACTCTTGCAAAGATTTGGCCAAAAATCTCAAGAACAACATGCATCTCCCCAAGAACCTAGAAGCAAAATAACAAACCAAAGAGAGAGGGATTTGGGGAGAAACCTTGTTCCATGGCAACAGGAAGTGGTGGGGAATGACCCCACCGGTCGGAATACGAGGAGTGCGGCCGGAGATGAAGATCCGGCGAGGGTCTCCGACGTCGTTCTTGGGTAGGAGAGAGAGAGAGACGGTGTGGGGAGGAAGAGTGAATGGGTATGGGGGAGTTGGAACTCCCCCTGCTCGCTCTTAACCCCCACGCGCTCTCGACTGCGCGGTAGTACCGCGTGTCATCTCGGTAGTACCGCCTGGGCGGAAGTACCACACTGAGGGCGGTAGTACCGCTCCTCCAGGCGGTAGTAAAAAATTACTGCCGTGCTGGGTGCGGTAGTACCGTGTGCAGGAAAATGCAAGTTTTAAAACAGAGAAGACCAAAAGGGCCTTTGCACATCAACCTTCAAGCGAACGGACGCACCAAAACACTGACACACGAGACAACACACACAAGCTCGGCACGAAGAAAGAGAGACAAGAGACAACGAGGACTAAACACGCAACACAACCTCTCCAAAGAGGGGGCGATGGCTGAAGCAGCCTATGTTTGAGTCAATTGGTATGGCACCGCGAAGAATTATCCTTGGGCCCACAACCAAAACTCGTCTTTGAAGCACAAGTACCATCAAAAATGGCTAATGTGAAAGAGTTGATCAATTTATGCATAATGGGGGGAGGGAGAATTCATTGAGAGAACAACACTCCCCCTATGTCCATGCCTACACCTAAACAAGATAACAAGTTGAGTATGGTGGGGTGTGCAAGGGTTCAAGCAACATTGCTCGAATCAATGATATTTAGCTCATGCCTTAACTCGNGGAATACGAGGAGTGCGGCCGGAGATGAAGATCCGGCGAGGGTCTCCGACGTCGTTCTTGGGTAGGAGAGAGAGAGAGACGGTGTGGGGAGGAAGAGTGAATGGGTATGGGGGAGTTGGAACTCCCCCTGCTCGCTCTTAACCCCCACGCGCTCTCGACTGCGCGGTAGTACCGCGTGTCATCTCGGTAGTACCGCCTGGGCGGAAGTACCACACTGAGGGCGGTAGTACCGCTCCTCCAGGCGGTAGTAAAAAATTACTGCCGTGCTGGGTGCGGTAGTACCGTGTGCAGGAAAATGCAAGTTTTAAAACAGAGAAGACCAAAAGGGCCTTTGCACATCAACCTTCAAGCGAACGGACGCACCAAAACACTGACACACGAGACAACACACACAAGCTCGGCACGAAGAAAGAGAGACAAGAGACAACGAGGACTAAACACGCAACACAACCTCTCCAAAGAGGGGGCGATGGCTGAAGCAGCCTATGTTTGAGTCAATTGGTATGGCACCGCGAAGAATTATCCTTGGGCCCACAACCAAAACTCGTCTTTGAAGCACAAGTACCATCAAAAATGGCTAATGTGAAAGAGTTGATCAATTTATGCATAATGGGGGGAGGGAGAATTCATTGAGAGAACAACACTCCCCCTATGTCCATGCCTACACCTAAACAAGATAACAAGTTGAGTATGGTGGGGTGTGCAAGGGTTCAAGCAACATTGCTTGAATCAATGATATTTAGCTCATGCCTTAACTCGTGAAATCTTGCTTCATCCAAAGGCTTCGTGAAAATATCTGGAAGGTTATCATGAGTGTTGACATAGTTGAGCTCGATCTCCCCTCGCCTAATGTGATCCCGGATGAAGTTATACCGAATCTCAATATGCTTCGTCTTGAAGTGTTGAACCGGGTTGAGAGAAATCTTGATGGCACTTTCATTGTCACACCAAAGAGGCACTTTGTCACAAATGACACCGTGATCCTTTAAAGTTTGCCTCATCGAAAGAAGTTGTGCACAACAACTACCGGCCGCCACATACTCCGCTTCGGTGGACGAGAGAGACACACAACTTTGCTTCTTAGAAGACCAACTTACCAAAGAGCAACCAAGGAATTGGCACCCTCCGGAAGTGGACTTCCTATCCACTTTGTCTCCCGCCCAATCCGAGTCCAAATATCCTGCAAGCTTGAAGTTTTCTCCTCTTGGGTACCATAAGCCAAAGTTTGGGGTATGAGCCAAATATCGAAAGATTCATTTGACCACCACAAAGTGGCTTTCCTTAGGTGCGGCTTGAAACCGTGCACAAATTCCCACACTCAACATGATATCTGGTCTAGATGCACAAAGGTAAAGCAAGGAGCCAATCATGGAGCGATATACCTTTTGATCCACCGCTTTACCATTGGGATCTATGTCAAGTTGGCATTTGACGGGCATTGGAGTCGAAGCCGGCTTGACATCACTTAGCTTGAATCTCTTGAGCATGTCTTGAGTATATTTGGCTTGGTTGATGAAGGTTCCCTCTCTTCTTTGTTTGACTTCGAACCCGAGAAAGAACTTCAATTCTCCCATCGAAGACATCTTGAACTTTGAGGTCATGAGAGCGGCAAATTCCTCATTGAAAGCTTTGTTAGGGGAACCAAAGATAATATCATCAACATATAGTTGGCACACAAAGAACTCACCTTTGACCTTCTTAGTAAAAAGAGTGGGGTCGATTTCCCAACTTCAAAACCATGATCTTGCAACAACTCGGTAAGGTGGTCATACCACACACGCGGGGCTTGTTTAAGGCCATAGAGTGCCTTATCGAGTTGATACACATGATCGGGGAAGTAGGGATCCTCGAACCCGGGGGGTTTCTGTAACGCCCCCGATGCGGCTATATCTCCCACGTGTCGAGGCACGACTTAGAGGCATAACCGCATTGAAAGCAATGTCGCAAGTGAGGTAATCTTCACACAACCCATGTAATAATTAAGGGAAAGAGATACATAGTTGGCTTACAGTCGCCACTTCACACAATACATAAATAAACATCCATCATTCAGAGTACACTCAAGGTCCGACTACGGAACCAAAATAAAAGAAGATACCCCAAATGCTACACAGATCCCCGAATCGTCCCAACTGGGCACCACTACTGATCATCAGGAAAAGACACATAGTAACGACCACGTTCCTCGTCGAACTC
>LR880969.1:796617828-796630063 GCA_904067115.1 Aegilops sharonensis | reverse complement strand
ATAATTAAGGGAAAGAGATACATAGTTGGCTTACAGTCGCCACTTCACACAATACATAAATAAACATCCATCATTCAGAGTACACTCAAGGTCCGACTACGGAACCAAAATAAAAGAAGATACCCCAAATGCTACACAGATCCCCGAATCGTCCCAACTGGGCACCACTACTGATCATCAGGAAAAGACACATAGTAACGACCACGTTCCTCGTCGAACTCCCACTTGAGCTCGGTTGAATCACCTGCACTGGCCTCGTCGGAACCTGCAACTGTTTGGAAGTATCTGTGAGTCACGGGGACTCAGCAATCTCACACCCGCGAGATCAAGACTATTTAAGCTTATAGGAAGGACAGGGTAGTAAAGTGGAGCTGCAGCAAGCGACTAGCATATATGGTGGCTACATCGCAAAAGAGAGCGAGAAGAGGAGCAAAGCACGGACGTGAAACTAATAGCGATCAAGAAGTGATCCTGAACTACTTACGTCAGACATAACTCCAACACCGTGTTCACTTCCCGGACTCCGCCGAAAAGAGACCATCACGGTTACACACGCGGTTGATGTGTATTTTAATTGAGGTCAAACTTTGGGTTTTCTACAACCGGACATTAACAAATTCCCATCTGCCTCATAACCGCGGGCACGACTTTCGAAAGATATTACACTGCAGGGGTGTCCCAACTTAGCCCATTATAAGCTCTCACGGTCAACGAAGGATGTTCCTTCTACCGGGAAGACACGATCAATCTCGGAATCCCGGACTACAAGACATTTCGACAGCAATAAAACAAGACCAACAAAGCCACCCGAATGTGCCGACAAATCCCGATAGGAGCTGCACATATCTCGTTCTCAGGGCACACCGGATGAGCCAGACGTCGGGTTGGCATAAACCCTGGTTGCCCAAGGGGCGCTGGACATCGCTCAAGTTGGACCAGCAATCGAAGGAGAACTGGCCCGGGGGTTAAAATAAAGATGACCCTCGGGCTCGCGAAAACCCGGGGGAAAAAGGCTTAGGTGGCAAATGGTAAAACCAAAGTTGGGCCTTGCTGGACGAGTCTTATTCAAAGCGAACTGTCAAGGGGGTCCCATAAATCACCCAACCGTGTAAGGAACGCAAAATCAAGGAACATAACACCGGTATGACGGAAACTAGGGTGGCAAGAGTGGAACAAAACACCAGGCATAAGGCCGAGCCTTCCACNGGGCTCGCGAAAACCCGGGGGAAAAAGGCTTAGGTGGCAAATGGTAAAACCAAAGTTGGGCCTTGCTGGACGAGTCTTATTCAAAGCGAACTGTCAAGGGGGTCCCATAAATCACCCAACCGTGTAAGGAACGCAAAATCAAGGAACATAACACCGGTATGACGGAAACTAGGGTGGCAAGAGTGGAACAAAACACCAGGCATAAGGCCGAGCCTTCCACCCTTTACCAAGTATATAGATGTATTAAATATAGCAGACATATATTGTGATATCCCCAACAAGTAACCATGTTCCAACAAGGAACAACATCTCCATGTTCCAACAAGGAACAAACTTCAACTTCACCTGCAACTAGCAACGCTATAAGAGGGGCTGAGCAAAGCGGTAACATAGCCAAACAACGGTTTGCTAGGAAAGGATGGTTAGGGGCTGACATGGCAATATGGGTGGCATGATATAGCAAGTGGTAGGCATCGCAGCATAGGCATAGCAAAAGAGCGAGCAACTAGCATAGCAAAGATAGAAGTGATTTCGAGGGTATGGTCATCTTGCCTGCAATGTTCTCAGAGTTGTCGAAAGCTTGATCCTCGAAAGCGTTCTCAACAGGTTCCTCGTTCACGTACTCGTCTCCCGACTCTACCCAAAGCAACAACACAAACAAAGGAACCACAATAAATCACGGTGCAATGCACAATCAACATGATGCAAAACATGACATNTAGCATAGCAAAGATAGAAGTGATTTCGAGGGTATGGTCATCTTGCCTGCAATGTTCTCAGAGTTGTCGAAAGCTTGATCCTCGAAAGCGTTCTCAACAGGTTCCTCGTTCACGTACTCGTCTCCCGACTCTACCCAAAGCAACAACACAAACAAAGGAACCACAATAAATCACGGTGCAATGCACAATCAACATGATGCAAAACATGACATGATATGCGGGATGCGATATGCAATGCGTATGTGCGCTCCGGAAGGTAAATGATGAACCAGGCATCAACTTGGCAAACCAAGTATGCCACTGGAAAGATGAGATGATTTCAGTTGAAATCGATATAAAGATCACCGGAAACGGATGCACGGTTTGGAAATGACAAGCAAAACAAGAATGGCACAAATCTGCCATTAACAACATGATGCCACTTAGCAAGCAACAATTAATTAAGCTACTGCACCCAAACGTAACGACAAAGCACATGGAAGTGATCTACACAAGATGCTCGACAAAAGATGAGCACTGTGCTACGGCTAGTTCACATCAAAACAGGTTCAAACAAGCATGGCAAAAGTGCACAAAATATCAGGCTGGACATGGCAAAAACAGCATCAGGTTGCAATGTTCAGAGCAGCAAAACTACATGCTACAGGACCTTAAAATAGAAACACATGGCATGGCATGAATCTACTCAAAGCATAGAACAAAAGTCCCTTACTGACCATAAGCCAAAAAGGACTAGAAAATATAGTAACACCCATGTCAATATCGAAAGTTTCGTTAACAGATTCAGCAACATGGCATGTCAAAAACTGATAACGAGTAGGCATGTTTACAAGCTCAATGCACTCACTACAGAGTCTTATATGATAAACTAATCATACATACATCAAGACGACATGACATAGAAGACATACATGGCAAGAACAATAACATAGCATAAATGGATCAACCACAACAAGCTTGGCAAAATTGAATTAACATGTAAACAATCTGCCAGGAAACATTTGATAGCAAAAGTAGAGCTCGATTTACTCAAGCTATGGCACTCCACAATTGCAAACAAAGGCATGGATGGATAGAGCAAGACATGCTTTACAAAACACCCTTACTGAAGTATCTCAAAATATGCATAGATCTCTCGGTATCATCAAGTTAACATGGCATCAAAATCAGCTAAAACAGGGCTGAAATCAGCAACATCAGGACACCTACTTTGCATGCTTGTGCTAGTCACCACATAGATCACAAAAATACATGGAATACACCCCTGGAAAGATGGCATGGCATATTGCAAAACACATGTAGGACTCAAATTCATAGGGTGCACACAATAATCATGGCAAAAATAACAAAAGTGCAAGTTCTGTTAAGAAACAGAAACTAACATCACATAGCACTCTTCCAACAGCATTTCGGACATCAAGATGAGCTCAAATGAAAATGATGCAATGAGATGAAATGATCTACTCTTCGAGGCGAACATTTTGACATATTATACGCGCAAAATGGATCTACAGATGCAAAGATATACCACTTTGAAAATGACACAAAATATCATGCGATTAAGGACTTAGAAGAAAAGGAGGGGGAAAGAGAGGTCAACGGGTGCACGCCTCCCGAGGCCGGATCGGGCGCGGGGTCTCGGCGGCGCGCGGGCTCCCGGAGCCCGGCGAGGAGGAAGGCGGCGCGGCGGAGGGCGGCGGCGGGGGCCGGCGCGTCCGGGCGGCGGCGGCGGGCGAGGTCGCCGGGGCGCCGGCCGGGGACGGCGTGAAGCGGCGGCGGCGCACCACGGCGGCGCCGGGGCGGAGCGTGCGGGCGCACGGCGGCGGCGACCCGGGCCGGGCGGCGGCGGCGGATCCGGGCCCCGCGGGCCTGGCGCGGGCCCCGCGGGCCGGCGGGAGCGGACGGCGGCGGCGGGTGGCTGGGGCCACGTGGCGCACCCTGAATGGCCGGGAGCGGCGGCGGGATCTGTCCGGCGGCGCGCGGACACGTCCGGTGGCGTACCGGGGGGATTTTAGGGTTTCGGGGAAGGGATGATCCGGATTTGGAGGGGGTTTGCTTAAATAGGCATAGAGGGAGCTAGGAGAGTCCAAATGAGGTGTAGTTTTCGCCCACACGATCGTGATCGAACGACGGAGAGCATGGAAGTGACTTAGATGGGTTATTGGGCTGTTTTGGAGGGGTGTTGGGCTGTAACTTAAAAGAGGCCTTTGCGAGAGTGCGGTTAACCGTTGGAGTACCAAACGAGCTCCAAATGACCCGAAACTTGACCGGTGGTCTACGGGTGGTATACCAAGGCCACTAGACAAACCTCGGTCCATTTCGAGAATGTTTAGTACCCGCACACGGAAAAACGTAAAAGGGACCGCCGGGGGAGATAGGAGTGCCGGATTGCAAAACGGACAACGGGAAAAATGCTCGGAATCATGAGACGAACACGTATGCAAATGCGATGCACATGATGACATGATATAAAATGCATGACATGGACAAAATGCAAAAAGAGGAAAAACCCAACCACGGAGGGAATATCATATATCAATGCCGAAAATGGCAAGAGTTGGAGTTACAAATATGGAAAGTTACTTCCGGGGTGTTACAGTTTCTTGACATACACCAACTCATTAATAGGACCATTAAGAAAAACACTCTTCACATCCATTTTTTTGCAACTTAAAGTTATGATGAGAAGCATAAGTAATCAACAAATGAATGGATTCAAGGCGAGCAACGGGAGCAAAGGTTTCACTGTAGTCGATGCCCTCGACTTGGGAGTAGCCTTGTGCTACCAATCTTGCCTTGTTGCGAATGATGGTCCCATGAGCATCTTGCTTGTTCTTGCATATCAACTTGGTTCCAATAACATTGTGGTTCCCCGTTGGCCTTGGCACCAATCTCCACACCTTGTTGTACTCGAAGTTGTTGAGTTCTTCATGCATGACATTGAGCCAATCCGGATCTTCGAGTGCCTCATAGACCTTTTGGGTTTCAACACAAGAGACAAACGCGTGATGTTCACAATAGTTTCCAATTGTCTACGAGTGCTTACCCCCTTTTGAATGCTTCCAAGCACATTCTTCATGAGATGACCCTTGGTAGAGAGCTTGGATGCAATCTTGGCGGCACGACGCTCCAATTCCTCCTCGGGGGTGAGTTGAGGAGCGGTCACTTGATCATCTTGAGCGTTGTCTTGAGCTTGTTCTTGATCTTGAGCTTGCTCTTGATCTTGAACTTGCTTGGAGGAGAGAACTTGACCTTGGGCATCACTTGGTGATTCAACACCATCTTGAGATTTATCTTGCCCTTGGTCTTGTTCATGATGTTGAGGGCCTTCACTTTGTTCTTCGGAAGCATGTGGGCCTTGGGTTGGTGATGGCTCCACTTGAGTGGAGCATTGTCCTTCTCCTTCGGCCACAAGGGGTTCCTCAATGGGTAGGATAAAACCAACTACCATTCTTCTTATGGCTTAGGGAGGAATTTCATCACCTACATCACAAGTGCCACTTTGATCCACTTGGGAGCCGTTATTCTCATCAAACTCCACGTTACACGTCTCCTCAATAAGTCCCGTGGATTTATTGAGGACACGGTAAGCATGAGAGTTTGTAGCATAACCAACAAATCTGCCCTCTTGAGCTCTAGCCTCAAATTTAGACAAACGAACACCTTTCTTGAGAATGAAACACTTACACCTGAATACCCGAAAGTACTTGAGGTTAGGCTTGTTACCGGTGAGTATCTCATATGGAGTCTTGTTCAAGCCTTTGCGGAGATAGAGCCGATTTGATGCATGACACGTGGTGTTGATGGCTTCGGCCCAAAAGTTGTAAGGAGACTTGAATTCCGCCATCATGGTCCTTGCCACATCCATCAATGTTCGGTTCTTCCTCTCCGCTACACCATTTTGTTGAGGGGTCTATGGTGCGGAATATTGATGCTTGATCCCCTCATCACTAAGAAATTCATCCAAGGTGTAGTTCTTGAAATCAGTGCTGTTGTCACTTCTTATCGTCAAGATCTTTGCATTGTGTTGGCGTTGAGCCTCATTTGCAAAGTCAATGACGCTCGATCTTCCTCTTCAAGAAGTATACCCAAGTGTATCTTGAATAATCATCCACAATCACCAAGCAATACTTTCTACCCCCAAGACTATCAAAGGATGGAGGCCCAAAGAGATCCCAGTGAAGGAGCTCCAAAGGCCTCTTCGAGTAAATGATAGTAGTGGGAGGGTGAGCCTTTTCATGTAGCTTTCCTTCGATACAAGCACTGCAAGCACGATCTTTAGCAAAACTAACATTTGTTAGTCCACGGACATGGTCCCCCTTGAGAAGACTTTGCAAAGATCTCATATTGACATGGGCTAAACGGCGATGCCAAAGCCATCCCACGTCAACTTTAGCCATTAGGCATGTCGCGGTCTTAGTGGGTCGCTCTGAAAAGTTAATCACATAGAGACCATTCTCGACATGCCCAACAAAGGATACTTTAAGAGTCTTGCTCCACAAGAGGGCCACGGTATCAACATCAAAGAAAGTCGCAAAGCCCATGAGTGCAAGTCGACGAACGGAAAGTAAATTGTATGCAAGGGACTCAACAAGCATGACATTCTCGATCGTGAGATCATGAGAAATGACAACCTTGCCAAGTCCCAATACCTTAGAGGACGAGGCATCACCCCACTCGACATTTGTGGGCATAGATGGAATCTTGTGAACATCCACCACCAAGTCCTTGCTTCCGGTCATATGATTTGTAGCTCCATTATCGAGCAACCATGATCCCCCACCGGAAGCAAACACCTACAAGAGATCAATGCTTGGCTTTAGGTACCCATTTTGTAATGGGTCCTTTGATGTTAGTGATAAGGGTCTTAGGAACCCAAATAGACCATTCAATGTACTCATAAGGAGAACCAACAAATTTGGCATAAACATGCCCTTCACTAGCACGGCACAACACATAAGAAGGGTTAAAGTCGCTGGCTTTGTTGGAAGGGGTGGTGTCGGTGTCAAAACCGGCGGATCTCGGGTAGGGGGTCCCGAACTGTGCGTCTAGGCGGATGGTAACAGGAGATAAGGGACACGATGTTTTTACCCAGGTTCGGGCCCTCTCGATGGAGGTAAAACCCTACTCCTTCTTGATTAATATTGATGATATGGGTAGTACAAGAGTAGATCTACCACGAGATCAGAGAGGATAAACCCTAGAAGCTAGCCTATGGTATGATTGTTGTTCGTCCTACGGACTAAAACCCTCCGGTTTATATAGACACCAGAGAGGGTTAGGGTTACATAGAGTCGCTTACAAATGGGAGGAGATCTACATATCCGTGTCGCCAAGCTTGCCTTCCACGCCAAGGAAAGTCCCATCCGGACACGGGACGAAGTCTTCAATCTTGTATCTTCATAGTCCAGGAGTCCGGCCAAAGGTCATAGTCCGGCCATCCGGATACCCCCTAATCCAGGACTCCCTCAGTTGCCCCTGAACCAGGCTTCAATGATGACGAGTCCGGCGCGCAGATTGTCTTCAGCATTGCAAGGCGGGTTCCTCCTCCGAATACTTCATAGAAGATTTTGAACACAAGGATAGTGTCTGGCTCTGCAAGATAATTTCCACATACCACCGTAGAGAGAATAATATTTACACAAATCCAATCTGCTGACGTATTTTGTAGCATGACATCACACCACGGCCAAGCCTTTATTCGAATCGTTTTTACTGTCCCACCTCAGCGCACTTAGCGAGGCGGTTTCCTTGGAACGTCTTGTCGAAGCAGAGATCGTGTCCTCTTACTCCGGGATTCTCATCAATACGGGCGTGGGTAACCCAACCGTGCCATTAATTTACGGCGCTTGGGAGATAAGCGAGTTTTACCAGGCTGGTGGGGGCACATAGTTTCGTCCGCCCATATAAGGGGATAAGGATCCACCTTTTCCATCTACGCCTTCTTCCTCCTTTGCTTATCCATTTTCGCGCACTCGAGCTCCAGCGCCCAAGTCCGCACTTCCCACCTCAACCTTCTCCAGCCATGTCCGGAGCGGGAGGCAAATGGATGGTCTCCTCCGTCACGGAGGGACACATCAAAAAGCTGAGGGAGGCCGGATACTTGTCTAACGACATCGCGCACCGGCTCCCAGACAAGGGGCATCTCATCCCCACCCCCAGGCCCCATGAGAGGGTGGTGTTCCTCACCCATTTCCTCTACGGACTAGGTTTCCCACTTCACTCGTTTGTCCGAGGGCTCATGTTCTACTACGGCCTGGATTTCCACGATCTGGCCCCGAACTTCGTCCTCAACTCTCGGCGTTTATCGTCGTGTGCGAGGCCTTCCTCCGCATCAAGCTCCACTTCGGCTTATGGCTGAAGACCTTCAATGTCAAGCCGAAGGTAGTGAGCGGCCAGTAAGCGGAGTGCGGAGGCGCCATGGTGGGCAAGATGCCCAACGTTACATGGCTCGAGGGCTCCTTTGTGGAGACCATAAAGGGGTGGAAATCTGGGTGGTTCTACATCACCGAGCCGCGTGACCCTGAATGGGCAGCGGCCCCCGAATTCCGATCTGGCATCCCCACACGGCTCACCTCCTGGAAAGAGAAGGGCCTGTCGTGGCGTAATTCGGAAGAGCGGACCGGACTCCAAACCTGCATCCAAGACCTGGTGGACAGAGAGGTTAAACTCGTCAACGTAGTCCAGGTCATGCTCATCCGCCGGATCCTCCCGTGCCAACGACGGGCTTTTAACTTATGGGAGTTCAACCCGGCCCAGCGCCAAACTCTGACCAGGCTCTTCGACACAACGCACGAGGATGCCTGGAAGGTGCTATTCAAGGGCGCCGAGGTTCCCCCTCCCATCACTGAGGATCGCGGATTCCGCGCAAAGCGCCAAGCCAGCGTAGTAAGCTTATTTTACCCTTTACGGGATACTTGTTTTTCATAGTTCAACTCTATGCGGGATCTAAACTCCCGTTCCTTTGACAGGAATGGCAGAAGAAGACCGGACAGATCGACTTCCCGGATCCTTTGCCCGAAGACCCAGCGGACGCCCGCTTTACGGGGCTGCTGGTTCCGGCACCTTACGTGGTGCCGGAGAAGAAGGCCAAGAAGAAGGCCACGGGAACTCGAAGGAGTTCCCGGCGCCAGGTGGTGTCGGACTCATCGTCTGATGACTCCGAGGCAGACTCCTCTCGTGAAGACGAGGAGGAGGAAAGAGAGGCCTCTCCCCCAGCAGGGGGAGAGAAGAAAAGGAAGGCCGCCCCAACTGGGGGGGCCGGAGGGTCCAAGAAGGGAAGGACCCTCCCTCCGGACTACTCCACCAACGCCGACGACGGCGAAGAAGAGTGGCCACCCAGGGCCAAGCCCCTGGCGAAATCATAAGTATCCGGATACCAGAATAACTCATGGTGCTCCTTCATTGCACAGTACCTTCTGACGCCGAATATAATCATGCAGTCCACCCAAGGCCGGGCTCGACGCTTCGTCGAGCGGTTCCCTGGGTTCGTCGAATGTGAACAGCACTTCACTTCCGACCGCCTCCTCTCCTCGCGCTGCGGATGATGCCGAGGTGGCGTCCCAAAAGGGGCCAAGCCAGGAGAGGGTGGTCCTGGAGGCGCCGCAAGGCGACCTCCCGGACTCCAGGCGCAAAGGGGATAAAACCCCGAAGGGCTCTAAGTCCGGCCCTGGGCCGGACACCGCACCGGAACCTTCAACGGTTCTGGCATCCGGCAGGCGGCCCCCTACTAAGAAGGGCAAGCCTACGACGCCGGTGACCCCCGTCCAACCGGAGGCACCGGATAATCTGCGGGAGGTGCTTAACGGCGCCTCCATCGATGAGGAGCACCGCACAATTATGAGTGTGGTGATCTAGAAGGTTCAGTCCGCCAAGAGCGGGCTGACCAAAGCCTGTGCCAGCCTTCTAACAGGCTTTGAGGTATGTATTTAAGATTTGTAAAAATATTACCGCATAGACAGTAGCCCCTGATGCTCAGTTTGGTGTTCGGAAAGAAAAACCGAACTGAGGATCAAAAAGATATACGCAGGAGTCTAACATAAATATGTCAATATGGGAATGCAGGCTGTGCTGCTGACCTCTGCCGCACTGACTGCAGAGGTCAATGCATTGAAGCAGAGCCTCTAGCGGTCCGAGAACGAGCTCGGACTTGCCAAGAAGCAGCTCGAGGACAAGGAAGGTAAGTAATACCTTATGTAAGTATATAAAAAAGATGTGGTTGCAAAAAATGACAGGACCAACGTGAGTATTGCAGGGGCCACAACCGAGGTGGCGACCCTGAAGGAAGCACTGTCCAAGGCCGAAAACAATGCGGCCGTGGAGCGCACCGAGCGAGAGAAGCAGGAGGCGAGGGTGGCGGCGGTGCAGCAAGAGCTCCAGGCTCTCGTGGAAAAACACGAGAGTTTGGAGCTTGACTCAAAGACTCGAGAGTCCGAGCTCGCCTCGGCGCTTGAGAGCGCCAAATCTGCCAAGGCCGAAGCCCAAGAAGCCCTCCAGGAAATTGAGGAGATGAAGAAGATAGCGGCGGGTAAGGCATTCTTTATGCAAAGCAAGCACGTGAAAGTGAATTACCTGTTACTTACCCGAATCCGGAGCTCTCCAGGAGCGTTCGCAGAT
Organism: Aegilops sharonensis; assembly: GCA_904067115.1. Taxonomy (NCBI): domain Eukaryota; kingdom Viridiplantae; phylum Streptophyta; class Magnoliopsida; order Poales; family Poaceae; genus Aegilops; species Aegilops sharonensis. The sequence continues at coordinate 796,619,522 of LR880969.1, read as the reverse complement.
CTTCCCCGGAGTGTGTCCGATGCCGCCGCATTCTACTGAGCCAAAGAGGGGAGCTCGACGGAGAAGGTGTTCTGGTCTCAGTATGCTGAGGCCGGACACCCGGTGCCCTTGAGCGACCAGCTGAAGCAGCTGGTTGATCTCCATAAGGTGGACGAACAGGCCATGAAGGGTCTCATAGTCCGGCTATGGCCTGGGGAAGCCATGCCTGGAAGCTACTTCAGGCTGGTGAGACGGCTGGTGGATGCCTGTCCAAGGCTTGAAGTCATCAAGCGCTCCGTATGCATCGAAGGTGCCCGTAGGGCCCTTGCCCGTGCTAAAGTGCACTGGGGCAAGATGGACGCTGAGAAGCTTGTGACGGACGGACCGCCGCCGGGCAAGGAGCATCGCAAGCCCGAGATGTATTATGAGGGCGTCCTGAAGGGTGCCCGCCGTATAGCAGATGAGTGCTCCAAAGATGTAATTTTTGAGTAAACTCGCATTTGTGATCCTGTACGCTGAAAACTTGTTCATATGCGCTAAGCAACACTTTTGAATTTAAAATATTGCCTTATGTACGGCCGTTTATTAAATTTGAGAGATGGCGAGTCGTCGGCTTCTGCCCCCATGCCACGAGTGCTGGGGTGTTCGGGATAAACTTGAGCGCTCTTTTTCCCATTATTGGGTCCTTCGAGGGAGACGCACAACACAACGAACAAGGCAATCAGACTATAATGCTTGAACACTCTCACTTAGCCATAGAATTCTATAATTTTAAATTTCGGCGAAGCCCCTAGTATTCGGAAGACCGAGTTCGGGGCGCTATCCATGCCTAGGCCGGACAAAGCCGACTCCTCGCTCTAAGCGGCATAAGTCTTTAGGGACTCGAAAACCTCTCGAACAGCGACCGGCTCTCGTCCTATCATGACGGTCAGTTTTAGCTTTCTCCACTGAGGTGCTTAGCCCAGCTCAACCGGGGCATAATCGCAGTGGTTCTCCCAGTGCTACCATAGCCGATATAACGGAACATAAGGTACCAAAACATGGGAGCCGGGCAAACCCAACTATTGACCCAAGACATGATTCGGAGCCGATTCATATAATGCTATAAGTTCGGGGTGCCGCACTTGTGAAAGTATTCAGACTTATCACACCGCGTATTTTGGGGTACTTAAGCCCCTGGTGTATTTGGCCGTACCAAAGTGTACGGGTGCAACATGTCATTAATGAACATATACAGATAAAAAAAGGAATGCAATAATAGACAAAAGCTATGCATTGTTTATTTGAAAAGGCTGCGGTAAAAGCAGAACGATACAAATAGTGCGATAAGCAAGAGATGGGACTATTTGACATGTCCCCCTCTAGGGGCGAGCTGCGGGATGATATGTGAAACAAGTACATTGCTCGTTATAGAGACCACCTGGTCACTCGACGTAGATTTCTGCCTCCCTGGCTATTGCATCGTGTGTTCGACGATTATACTGCCGGACAGGCCTTCCAGAAAGTGGAGTCCTGAAAGTAAGAAAAAATAATAATGACAAAATCGGGAGCCCCTTGTGCGGTTGAGCCGCATTTTGGGCGTGCCGTGGTCATGCCCCTCCCCCTATGCCCATGGTATTTCCAGAGCGTAGTTATGTACGCGTAGTACTGGTTTCGCAATTTCGCGAGGGCTGGGGTTGGGGCCGGATTGCTACGCGTGCTCGGAACGTGCCAGG
>LR880969.1:796562428-796588916 GCA_904067115.1 Aegilops sharonensis | reverse complement strand
TTTTATCATTTACCCACTCGAGGACGAGCATGAATTAAGCTTGGGGATGCTGATACGTCTCCAACGTATCTATAATTTATGAAGTATTCATGCTATTATATTATCCATATTGGATGTTTAATGGGCTTTACTATGCAATTTTATATTATTTTTGGGACTAACCTGTTAACCTAGAGCCCAGTGCCAGTTTCTGTTTTTCCCTTGTTTCAGTGTTTTGCAGAAAAGGAATATCAAACGGAGTCCAAACGGAATGAAACCTTCAGGAGCGTGATTTTTGGAACGAACGTGATCCAGGAAACTTGGAGCTGAAGTCAGGGAAGCTTCGAGGAGGCCACAAGGCAGGGAGGCGCTTCTGCCCCCTGGGCACGCCCCCACCCTCGTGGGCCCCTCGTGGCTCCCCTGACCGACCTCTTTCGCCTATATATACCCATATACCCTAAAAACATCGGGGAGCAGAATAGATCGGGAGTTCCGCCGCCCCAAGCATCTGTAGCCACCAAAAACCAATTGGGACCCTGTTCAGGCACCCTGCCGGAGGGGGGATCCCTCACCGGTGGCCATCTTCATCATCCCGGCGCTCTCCATGACGAGCAGGGAGTAGTTCACCCTTCGGGCTGAGGGTATGTACTAGTAGATATGTGTTTGATCTCTCTCTCTCTCTCTCTCTCTCTCTCTCTCTCTCTCTCTCTCTCTCTCTCTCTCTCGTGTTCTTGATTCAGCACGATCTTGACGTATCGCGAGCTTTGCTATTATAGTTTGATCTTATGATGTTTCTCCCCCTCTACTCTCTTGTAATGGATTGAGTTTTCCCTTTGAAGTGATCTTATCGGATTGAGTCTTTAAGGAGTTGAGAACACTTGATGTATGTCTTGCCGTGCTTATCTGTGGTGACAATGGGATATCACGTGATCCACTTGATTTATGTTTTGGTGATCAACTTGCGTGTTGCGCCCATGAACCTATGCATAAGGGTTGGCACACGATTTCGTCTTGACTCTCCGGTAGAAACTTTGGGGCACTCTTTTAAGTTCTTTGTGTTGGTTTGAATAGATGAATCTGAGATTGTGTGATGCATATTGTATAATCATACCCACGGATACTTGAGGTGACATTGGAGTATCTAGGTGACATTAGGGTTTTGGTTGATTTGTGTCTTAAGGTGTTATTCTAGTACGAACTCTATCATAGATCGAACGGAAAGAATAGCTTCGTGTTATTTTACTACGGACTCTTGAATAGATCGATCAGAAAGAATAACTTTGAGGTGGTTTCGTACCCTACCATAATCTCTTCGTTTGTTCTCCGCTATTAGTGACTTTGGAATGACTCTTTGTTGCATGTTGAGGGATAGTTATATGATCCAATTATGTTATTATTGTTGAGAGAATTTGCACTAGTGAAAGTATGAACCCTAGGCCTTGTTTCCTAGCATTGCAATAACGTTTACGCTCACTTTTATCGCAAGTTACCTTGCTGTTTTTATATTTTCAGATTACAAAAACCTATATCTACCATCCATATTGCACTTGTATCACCATCTCTTCGCCGAACTAGTGCACCTATACAATTTACCATTGTATTGGGTGTGTTGGGGACACAAGAGACTCTTTATTATTTGGTTGCAGGGTTGTTTGAGAGAGACCATCTTCATCCTATGCCTCCCACGGATTGATAAACCTTAGGTCATCCACTTGAGGGAAATTTGCTACTGTCCTACAAACCTCTGCACTTGGAGGCCCAACAACGTCTACAAGAAGAAGGTACTGTAGTAGACATCAATGTGTTACCGAAGTTCCTTCCTTTTGAGGGGAAGTACCTCCATTGGAGTGGCGTGGAGGCACAATGCTCCCCAAGAAGCCACTAGGGCCACCGTATTCTCCTCACACCGTCACACAATGCGAGATGCTGTGATTCCACTATTGGTGCCCTTGGAGGCGGCGACCGGACCTTTACAAACAAGGTTGGGGCAATCTCCACAACTTAATTGGAGGCTCCCAACGACACCACAAAGCTTCACCACAATGGAATGTGGCTCCGCGGTGACCTCAACCGTCTAGGGTGCTCAAACACCCAAGAGTAACAAGATCCGCAAGGGCTGAGTGGGGGGAATCAAATTTATCTTGGTGGAAGTGTAGATCGGGGGCTTCTCAACCAATCCCTAGAGAATCAACAAGTTTGATTGGCTAGGGAGAGAGATCAGGCGAAAATGGAGCTTGGAGCAACAAGGGAGCTTTGGGGTGGAAGAGGTAGTCAACTCGGAGAAGAAGACACTCCTTATATAGTGGAAGAACAAATCCAAACGTTATCCACCAACTCAGCCTGCGCAGCACGGTACTACCGCACCAGGGACGCGGTACTACCGCAAGGGCACATGGTACTACGGCAGGGCCCCAGGGTACTACCGCCTGTGCAACAGAAACCAGAACAACCCAGATGCAATGAAGCAGAGGGCGGTAGAACCGCTGGCATGGTACTACCGCTCCCCCTTGCGGTAGGGATAGTCCAGTTTTTGGGAAGGCACGGACATATAAAAATACATCCGTGGAAACTTCCGCTAAGTTGGGATCTATGCAAAAATCCGGCACGGTAGTACTCCAAGCCAGGAGCGGTACTACCGCGCAGGGTGCGGATGTAAAAAATTATATCCGCTCCTACTGCCGCGCATGCTGCTAGCCTGGCCGGAGCGCATGGTACTACCGCGCACCTGGCGTGGTACTACCGCGTAGGGTGCGGATGTAAAAAATTACATCTGCCCCTACTACCGCAAAAGCATCAGCGCCTGTCCTGAGGCCACAATACTACCGCTCCAAGGAAGCGGTACTACCGTGGGCACTTGCGGTACTACCGCGCCAGAGGCCGGTACTACCGCAAGGGCCTGCGGTACTACCGCTCTTAGGAGCAGTACTACCTCATGCCCCAGTTCAGCAATCACGACATTTTGCATAGACAAGAAAAGACGGAGGATGCTCCAAAGTGCCAAAGGAAAGGCGGTGCAAATGGAGTAGACGTGTACGTGATGATTCCACCCAAACCTTTCCAAAGCGGACCCCCTCTTAATAGTACGGCTTTCCTACGACTCAAATCCATCAAAAAGAAACGTAGAGAAACGCTGTCTTCAATAGTCTTCGAGGGGCACCAAATCGTCTTGTTCCTAGTGATGAAATGTGTGAAATACTCAATGCACACGATTAGTCCGCAAAAGCATTGTCATCAATCACCAAAACAACTAAGGGATAAATATCCCTTACAGTATCAATCCTGGATGTTTTATATGCAATTATATACTATTGTATATCATTTTCTGGGGCAAACCTATTAACCCAGTGCCAGTTGCTGTTTTTTTGCCTGTTTTTGATTTTCCAGGAAATCAGTACCAAACGGAGTCCAAACGCCACGAAATTTTTTGACAATTTTTTTCCATACAAGAGAGATCCTAGAAGCTCCAGGAGGAGACCAAAGGCAACCGAGGAGACGGCAAGGCAACAGGCGCACCCAGGGGGGCAGCCGCGCCCTATTACCTTGTGGGCCCCACGGGGCTCCGTCTGACCTAATTCCGCCTCTATAAATTATGTAAAATCTGGAAAACAACAGAGCCACCCAAAACACTTTTTTCGCCGCCGCAAGTTTCTATTCTTCCATGATCCCCATCTGGAGGCCTGTTTCGGTACTCTGCCCGAGGGGGAATCAATAACGGAGGGCTTCTATATCTTCCTTACTGCCTTCCGATGATGCATGAGTAGTTCACCAAAGACCTACAGGTCCATAGCTAGTAGCTAGATGGCTTCTTCTCTCTCTTTGATCATCAATACAACATTCTCCTCGATGTTCTTGGATTTCTATCCGATGTAATCTTCTTTTGCACTATGTTTTTTGGGATCTGATGAATTCTGGGTTTATGATCAGATTATTGATGAATATTAATTGAGTCTTCTCTGAACTTTATTATGCATGATTCTTATAGCTTTGTATTTCTCTCTGATTTATCCGTTTGGTTTGGCCAACTAGATTGATTTATCTTGCAATGGGGGAGGTGCTTTGTGATGGGTTCAATCCTGCAGTACTCTATATCCCAGTGACAGAAAGGGACAAGACACGTATTTGTATTCTTGCCATTAAGGATAAAATTACAAGGTTTATTCATATTGATTGGGTTTAGTTTGTTTACATATTGTCATCTTGGTTAAGGTGTTACTCTGTTTTATACTTAATACCATAGATGCATGCTGGATAGCGGTCGATTGGTGGAGTAATAGTAGTAGATGCAGGCAGGAGTCGGTATACTTGTCTCGGATGTGATGCCTATATACATGATCATTGCCTTGAATATCATCATAACTATGAGTTTCTATCAATTGCCCAACAGTAATTTGTTCACCCATCGTAGGCTATGTGCTCGAGAGAGAAGCCTCTAGTGAAAACTATGGCCCCGGGTCTACTTTTATCATATATAAAAACACAAAAATATCTTGCTGCAATTTGTTTTTGCAATTTACGTTATTATCTACCACTACAAGATTTAATACTTTGCAAGTAACCGCTGAGGGGATTGACAACCCCATTGTTTGTGTTGGGTGCAAGTATTTTCTTTTGTATGTGTAGGTGCTGTTCACGAGGTTCTGTGTGGTTCTCCTACTGGATTGATAAACTTGGTTCCTAACTAAGGGAAATACTTATCTCTACTGTACCGCTTCATCCTCTCCTCTTCGGGGAAATCCCAACACAGCTCACAAGTAGCAATCCTTCAATAAAGATAGTTGATCAAGTAGTAAATAAAGGCAATCTTCAATTGTCTAGTTGTGAGAATAAAGAGTCTGTTTGTGATGCTTGTCAATGTATCAAGAGTCACCAACTCCCATATCCTAAGTCATATAGTGTGTCCCATGCTCCCTTGGAATTGATATTAAGTGATGCATGGGGTCATGCCAGATATTCCTTTGGAAGAAAGAAATACAATGTTAGTTTCATTGATGATTATAGTAAGTTTACTTGGATATACTTGCTTAAGTTCTAATCTGAAGTTTTTCCTGTCTTTCAAGAATTCCAAAAACTCGTTGAGCGTTAACTTGACAGGAAAACTCTTATAGTCCAGAGTGACTGGGAGGAGAGTATGAAAAACTCAACTCTTTCTTCCGGAGCATAGGCATTGAACATCATGTTTCTTGTTCACGTGCACATCAACAAAAAGGTTCAGCTGAACGTAAACACCATCATATTGTTGAAGTAGGGCTTTATCTTCTTGCTCATGCATCTATGCCTCTAAAATATTGGGATGAAGCATTCATTGCTGCCACTTATCTTATCAATCATTTTCCTAGTAAGGTCATTGGAAACACAACTCCCTTAGAACGATTGTTTCATCAAAAGCCAGATTATAATTTCTTCAAAGTTTTTGGATGTGCGTGTTATCCTAATCCGTGTCCATACAATCATCACAAACTTGAGTTCCATTCCACTCAATGTGTTTTTATCGGCCATAATAATCTTCAAAAAGGTTACAGGTGTTTAGAAATCTAAACTGGACGCATCTATATCTCTCAGGATGTCATCTTCGATGAAAATATTTTCCCTTTTGCCAAGCTTCATCCCAATGCGCGAGCCCTTCTTCGTGCAAAAATTTCCCTCCTCTCTTATGCTTTGACACGTTGTGATCACGGGGGAGAGTTAATAGAAAATGATCAAGTGCCTAGTCTAGAAGAAAATGATACTAATGAAAAAATGCAGAGTTTGGCTCTGATTTTATGTGTGCAGAAACGAATAGAAGCAACACTGGATCCCAAGCTGATTTGCTGTAGAAAGTCTGTTCCAGAGAGGGCGTGTGATCCCAGGATGATTCCGTCGCTGAGCGTGCAGTGGTGTCTCCCTTGGCGCCAAGTGGCGGGGCCAGTACGTCTGCGGAGCCCATGGTTGACCGAGGCTCTGGCGTGGAGCCCACAGAGTTGGACGACGCGGGGTGTAGCCCATCTCCACGCGCCAAATGGGAGCAGGCCGAGCTAGCGGCCGACAGCCCGACCGACGCGGTGTTGGGAAAAGTTGCATGGAAAACAATTTTTTTTCTACGTGCACGCAATGATCTATCCATGGAGATACATAGCAACGAGGGGGATAGTATGTCTACATACACTCATAGACCATAAGCGGAAGCGTTGCACAACACGGTTGATTTAGTCGAAGTTCTTCGCGCTTCAACCGATCAAGTACCAAACGCACGACACCTCCGCTTTCTGCACACGTTCAGCTTGATGACGTCCCTCGCCTTCTTGATCCAGCAAGACGTCGAGGTAGTAGATGAGTTTTGTCAGAACGACGGCGTGCTGACGGTGATGGTGATGTGATCTCTGCAGGGCTTCGCCTAAGCACTACGAAAATATGACCGAGGGAGTAAACTGTGGACGGGGGCGCCGCACACGGCTAAGACAATGTTTGTGTCATTGTGTGGCGTCCCCTCCCCACATATATATGGGTGGGAGGGGAGAGGAGGCAGCCAGGCGCGCCCTAGGGCTGGCCGCCGGCCCCATAGGGGCCCTGCCTTGCCCTGCGCCCCTGCCATGTTTTCCCAAGGGGGAAGGAAAGAGGGGGGAGGGAAGGAAGGGGGAGTCCTACTCCACACTTTCCTTTCCTTCCCCTCTTTCCTTCTCCTCCTAGGGCGGCCTGCTATGGGCGCGCACCAGCCCCTTGTGACTGGTGCGTTCCGTGTTTTGGCCCATAAGGCTCATATCTTTGCCGGGGGTGTCCGAAACTCCTTTCTGGTGATCCGATAAGTACCCGGTACCCTCTGAAACACTTCTGGTGTCCGAATACCCTCGTCCGATATATCAATCTTTACCTTTCGACCATTTCAAGACTCCTATTCATCTCCATGATCTCATCCGGGACTCCGAACAACATTCGGTCACCAAATCACATAATTCATATAACACTATATCGTCAACGAACGTTAAGCCTGCGGACCCTACGGGTTCGAGAACTATGTAGACATGACCGAGACACCTATCCGGTCAGTAACCAATAGCGGAACCTGGATGCCAATATTGGCTCCTACATATTCTACGAAGATCTTTATCGGTCGAACCGTTATGACAACATCCGTAATTCCCTTTGTCCATTGCTATGTTACTTGCCCGAGATTCGATCGTCAGTATCTCTATACCTAGTTCAATCTCGTTACCGGCAAGTCTCTTTACTCGTTCCGTAATACATCACCTCGTGACTAACTCCTTAGTTGTCGTGGAATCGTCATGGCAGATGTCCTAGTGTAAGGACTTAGTCGTGAGGCCGACACACCTATGTGGTAGCTTGAGAGGGGTTGATCGGAACCGAGAGACGCAACATAAGACAAGGGTGTCGGTGTCAAAACCGGCGGATCTCGGGTAGGGGTCCCGAACTGTGCGTCTAGGCGGATGGTAACAGGAGACAAGGGACACGATGTTTTTACCCAGGTTCGGGCCCTCTCGATGGAGGTAAAACCCTACTCCTGCTTGATTAATATTGATGATATGGGTAGTACAAGAGTGGATCTACCACGAGATTAGAGAGGCTAAACCGCAGAAGCTAGCCTATGGTATGTTTGTTGTTCGTCCTACGGACTAAAACACTCCGGTTTATATAGACACCGGATAGGGTTAGGGTTACACAGAGTCGGTTACAATGGTAGGAGATCTACATATCCGTATCGCCAAGCTTGCCTTCCACGCCAAGGAAAGTCCCATCCGGACACGGGACGAAGTCTTCAATCTTGTATCTTCATAGTCCAGGAGTCTGGCCAACGGTGATAGTTCGGCTATCCGGACACCCCCTAATCCAGGACTCCCTCAGTAGCCCCTGAACCAAGCTTCAATGACGACGAGTCCGGCGCGCATATTGTCTTCGACATTGCAAGGCGGTTTCCTCCTCCGAATAGTTCATAGAAGATTTTGAACACAAGGATTGTGTCCGGCTCTGCAAAATAAGTTCCACATACCACCGTAGAGAGAATAACCTTTGCACAGATCTGCTGACGTATTCTGCGGCGTGACATCACACCACGGCCAGGCCATTATACGAATCGTTTTTACTGTTCCACCTCAGCGCGTTTAGCGAGGCAGTTTCCTTGCCACGTCTTATCAAAGCGGAGATCGTGCCCCCTTATTCTGGGATTCTCATCAATACGGGCGTGGGTAACCCAGTCGTGCCCGTTGGCACGCCTCCTTCATCGAAGGCGAGTCCCGAACAGTCACGGGGAGGGTTCTTGGTATTCAACCTCTTTATAACGAGACCAAGGCCCGCTCCTTTTTTCCAATCTCAATCGAATCTGCCCCTCGCCTCGAGTTCCAACACCCAAAGCTCCAGATTTAGGCGCTTCGGATCTTCAACGATGTCCGGCTCCGACCTGCACGGCCGGTGGATGTCTTCCTCCGTCACAGAAGAAGATGTGCTAAAGCTGAGAGACGCCAGGTATCTAACCGGCGAAATTTCGCATAGGCTGCCTGCTCAAGGGCAGGTTGTTCCCACTCCCGAGCCTGGTGAGAGCGTGGTATTCGTGTCTCACTTCCTTCGGGGTTTAGGCTTCCCGACGGACCCCTTTGTGAGGGGGCTCATGTTTTATTATGGGCTGGAATTCCATGACTTGGATCCGGAGTCCATCCTCCACATCTCGTCGTTCATTGCCCTATGTGAAGCCTTCCTCCGCATTACCCCTCACTTCGGATTGTGGCTCAAGACCTTCAAAGTGGAGCCGAAGATGATCAAGGGGCATCAGGCAGAGTGCGGAGGGGTTGTTATAAGAAAGAATGCGGACGCTCCATGGCCCGAGGGCTCTTTTCAAGAGGAGCTCAATTTATGGCAACAGGACTGGTTTTATATCACCGCTCCCAGGGGCACCAAATGGGCGGCGCCACCTGCCTTCCGCTCGGGTCCTCCACTGCGGCGGGCGTCATGGGTCAATAAAGGGCTCGACTGGGGACCGTCCAAGGACGTACCTCTGTTGCAGGGCCGTATTCGAGACCTCCGAGAGAGAGAGATCAATCTGGTCGTAGTATCGCAGGTCATGCTGATTCGTCGCACCTTGCCCTGCAAACGTCGCCCCCTCCGCCTGTGGGATTTTAATCCGGAGGGACCATGAGCTCTTCAACATTTTATGGGCGTAACGCCCGTGGAGATGTACCAACTGTTCTTCGGATCACAAGAAATGTGTCCGGACTTAACCGAGGACGCAAGTCTGAGCTGCAATCGCCCGGATACTCAAGTAAGTAGGCCTGTACCCGGACATGCTATCTGCATATTTATCATAAACTTTCCCTTAAAAGAGCTATCCTTTAAACAGGAGTGCATAGCAAAAGAAAACTTGATCAGGTGTCCGGCACCCCTCCCTGAGACCACGCCGGATCCTGTATTAACCAAGATGCTAGAGGTTGTGCCCTTTGAAGAAGGCGAAGGGGGGAACAAGGGAACTACTACCTCCGTGAAGGAGGCTATCAAGAAAGGGGGGATCGAGAATCCCTCCCTCCAAGGGGAGAAGAGGACCGCTTCTGAAGATCCGGAGACCAAAGCCTCGAAGCGGGGGAAGAAATCTTCACCAGAGGGTCCTGCGGCGGGAGATGCCCTGGCCGCACTATGTCCCCAAGGAGATCAGCCCTCCAGCGAGCCGTAAGTAAAGGGGGCGTTTTTTTTAAAAGAGAGACATCCCCGTTTTATTTCTGAAGGTAACCGAAAGTTTACCTTGTAGTTCGGATCTCAGCCCTTCACAGCAGAGCTCGTCTTCAGGGGATCTTGGTCCGGAGATGATGGAGAGCGAAATGCCTCCGCCTGTCGTACCGTTATGCGAGGTGGACAACCCTGAGGTGTCGTCGCGGAGGGCTCCTCCGAATCCGGCGGGGCCAGAAGGCAGCCGTATGTCCCCTCAAAGCCCTCCGTGTCCGGCCTTCGAAAAAGGCCGCCGGACGAGTCCGGCACCAACGGGTGTGCGGTCGGAGGAGCTGAAGGATCTGCTCGGGCGAGCGTCCATCTCGGAAGATAACCGTACATTAATGGGTACGGTGATTGAAAGGATTTCATTCGCTGAGAGCAGATTGCATGAAGCCTTTGTAAGTTTACTGACGGGTTTTGAGGTACGCAAAATGATGTACCTTCTGACAGTTTTGCATATAAAATGCGCCCTGTATAGATAGTAGCCCCTGAGACTTGGTGCAGTGTCAAAAATGATGGCGCACCGAGGATCATAACCCCAGGTATAATATGCGCTCTTCCTATGTAGGTGGCGAAGCGTCCGGTGGCTAGCCGGGCTGATGAATTTGCCGAACTGAAGCGGCAACTTGACGTGGCGGATGCGGACATCACGCTTGTTAATAAGCGGCTTGACGAGTCACAAGGTATGCAACTTCTCCGCGGACACCTGGTAAGGTAGCTTGACGCCCATGCCTTACAACATGTATGCTTAATGCAGATGGTGCCTCTGCTATGGAGAGCCTTCGGGCGGAGCTCGCCCGAGCCAAGGAGCAAGCCAGAAAAACTGATGCAGCTGCTTTAAAGGCGGCCGCAGAGCTAAAAGCCGAACAGGCTGCTCACTGCCGAAGCAAGAAAGAAATGGCCGAGATGGCCGTGAAATTGAAGAATGCTACTGACCGTTGCGAGCTTCTTGAAAAAAGAAGATCGATCGAAACAAGAGGACCTGAAAAAGGCCGCCACCGAGGCCAAGGATACTCGCTCTGCAATGAGAGCTATGAAGGAGGAGCTACGTCAGGCCGGAGATATTGCGACTGGAAAGCCCTTTCTGTTGCGGAGGAAATTCACAGATCCTAGGTACGCTCAATTGGACCGGCTGTGGGGTGCGGAGGATGCTTATCTGGACTTGGCGGCAAGTGCCGCAGACGCGGCCGAACACTTCCGATGTCAAAAGGATCGCGGAATGGAAGAGCTTTTTTGGTCGCAGTTCCATAGTCCGGAGCGTCCACTTTCATTAACCGATTGTTTGGCCGAATGGCCTGAGCTGAATAGGTTGTCCGGACTTGCCATGAAGGCTGAAGTGACTCATTTGTGGCCGAAAAGGCCCGAGCCGAAGAGTTATTTTGGCTTGGTGCAACAGTTCCTTGGTGCGGTGCCGCATATCGATGCAATGAAGCGGTCAGCATGCATAGAGGGTGTGCGGATGGCTCTTGCCCGTGTCAAGACATACTGGGCGGAGATGAAGGCCACCGACGTTGCATCCCAAGATTCGGACAGAAGCCGAATACCTGCCGAGCACTATTTTGAGGAAGTCCTGCAGGGCGCTCGTTTAATAGAGACGCAATGCTCGAAGGATATTATATTTTAATGACATGTATGATTTGTGAAAACAATGTTTCAATATAATATAAGAGCTTTTTATACTTGTGCGTTCAAGTATTAAAACACCTCCTGTGCGGCCGTTGATGTATATGTGTATATAACCTGAAAGATGGCAGTCTTCGGCTTCAGCCCCCACGCACATAGTGCGGGGGTGTTTGCAAAAAGGCGCATTTTCACACTTAATCCAACGTCTTGGTCCTGTAAAGGAGGTGATAGCGTAACAAACTAGGAAACCGGACTATAATGCTTTATCACTTTCACTTAGCCATAGGAGTTCGATGGTGGGGCTACTATATAGCCCCTAGGGGCACCGCGCTCTCCCGAATTCGGGGCGCGTATGTGCCTGACCGGGAAACGGTCCTTCGTTAATGCGGGGGAATTCTAAAGATTCTGGTGGGTCATCGAGTGGTTGACCAGTCTCACGCTATATCATGATAGTCAGTTTTCGGCTTTCTCTACTAAGGTGCTCACCTGACCGAACCGGGGCACAATCGCAGTAGTTCTCCTGGTGCCGCGTTAGCCGATAGAACGGAACGTAAGGCAGCAAAACACAGGAGCCGGGCAAACCCAATATTTGACCAAAGACATGATTCGGAGCTGATGCATATAAGGCCTAACTCGAGACGCTGAACACTCCCTAAGGTATTCGGTCTTTATGAAAACGGGCAGAATAATGCCCTAGGCCCCTGGTGTCCAGGTACGCGCAAAAATTCTGGTGCGGCCGATGCCAAAACGCCAGCCTCCTCCTCGGGTATAGCAAGAAACCGGGGGATGTGTATCAACAAGAGACAGTAAAAAAGATTTATGCAGGGTCTTAATCTGAAAAGAATCCTTGCAACGGGTCCCTACTGCACGTCTGCGCCTGTGTCTCCGTTGTGCCGTATCCTGGACGGGTGTAGCACGGTGTTCATCTGTAAAAGAAAAGAACTTAGTTGAAAATAAAAAAGATCGTGCAAAAAATGTACTTTATATTAAATAAACAGAGTACGGTTCGAAAAGTGAATAAAATTGAGCTTTATTGTCTCTTGTTGTACATGCGTGCAGCCCCTTGTACGGGGGTATGCCGCTAGTAGGCGTTTATATGTTTACGTTGGACTCGTCTAGCCATGTCCGGGGTTCGAATGACCTATTCAGGTGCTTTGATTAGCGGAGCCGGATTAGTGTGGGGCTGTCAAGGCAGTCTCACGTTCTTCCGTGCTCAAGTAACACTTGATACTCCCTTTTAATGAGATGTGACGCATGGACCGGGCATTTTAAGTGTAAGAGATGCATAATGCAGTATTGCGTTAAAGCGGGCGAAAGCTTCGCGTCCCAGTAGTGCTTGATAGCTACTTTCGAATGGGGCGATGTGGAAGGTTAACTTTTCACGGCGGAAGTTGTCGGATGACCCGAACACAACTTCTAGCAGTAGGGAGCCCGTACAATGGGCATATAGGCCTGGCATTACCCCTTTGAAGGAGGTGTTACTATGGCGAATTTTGGTTGGGCCTATCCCCATTTTGCGGATTGTGTCCTGATATAGCAGGTTTAGATCGCTACCTTCGTCCATTAGGACTTGTGTAAATTGGAGTCCGTCGATTATAGGATCTAATATCAAGGCAGTCCATCCTGCGTTCCGTGTACTTCCGGAATAGTCCTGATGATCGAAGGTGATTGGTTTTGACAACCATCGTTGGGACTCTGCTGGGATAGACCGTGAGGCGTGTGTTTCTATGGGCGCCGCTCTATTTTTCCCTTTTGTCACTTGAATTGAGTTCACTGTTTTGACTTTTTGTGGGAAATTCTTTTGTTTTCCGGTGCTCTGCTTGTGGGGTTCGTCATCGTCCTCGCTTGGTGTGTCGAGCCCTTTGTGTTCGGCATTGAGTTTGCCGGACTTCTTGAAGACCCAACAATCTCTGTGGGTATGGTTTGCAGGCTTTCCGGGAGTACTATGGATTTGGCATATATTGTCCAAGATTTTGTTTAGGTTGGATAGCTCGTCGCTGTTGTCCTTGAGGGGCAGTCTTTTATGATTCTGCCGGGAGCTTCTGAATCCGGCGTTGACTTCCGTGCTCTTCGGGTTGTTTCCCTTTGTCCGGCGCTAGTCCTTGCTGCATCGTAGTTTTCCATTTCCATCCCTGACTTCGGATGTACTTGGGTCGCTGGTACTGCATCTTGCCAGCCAACTATCCTCTCCCGCGCAGAAGCGGGTCATGAGGCTTGTTAATGCGGCCATTGTTCTTGCCTTCTACTGGCCGAGGTGTCTGGCGAGCCATTCGTCTCAGACGTTGTGTTTGAAAGCTGCTAAGGCCTCGGCGTCCGGACAGTCGACTATTTGGTTCTTTTTTATGAGGAACATGTTCCAGAATTTGCGGGCTGACTCTCCGGGTTGTTGAGTTATGTGACTTAAATCATCTGCATCCGGAGGACGGACATAAGTCCCTTGAAAACTTTCCCGAAAAGCATCCTCGAGCTCTTCCCAACTTCCAGTGGTATTTTCAGGGAGGCTTTTGAGCCAATGCCGGGCTGGCCCTTTGAGCTTGAGGGGTAAGTATTTTATGGTGTGGAGATCATCTCCTCTAGCCATGTGTATGTGGAGGATGTAATCCTCAATCCAGACTCCAGGGTCTGTTGTTCCGTCGTATGCCTCTATGTTTACGGGTTTGAATCCCGTTGGTAATTCGTGATCCAGCACCTCATCGGTGAAACACAAGGGGTGTGCGGCACCCCTATATTTGGGTGTGTCGTGATGTTCAGATATTTGGCGTGTTGCATTGCTTGGAGCAGCTTGCTTTCTCGGCCCATAGATGGACATAACTGGGCCATCCTTTTGATGCGGATCCTTATGCGGATCGTGTGCCGACTTGTGTGCGGCGCCGCTTGCCGCTCCATGTTTGCCATGTGGTCGTCTATCCGACCAGGCGGCCTCTTTGTTCTTTGATTGCGGGGGCTCTACGGCCTCCTCATCGAATTCGGGCAGTAATTTGCGCTTCTGGTAGCTCTTTGTTTGGCGACTGTCTCCGTATTTATCTGCGGTGTTGAGTACTTTGCTCCATCTGATTCTGACTGCATCTTCCGCTGTTTTGAGCTTCCGCTTCTGCTTTTTCAGGCTATGCGCAGTGGCGACGAGCCTTTTGTGGAGGTTCTTCTGCTCCAACAATTTGTCCGGCGTGAGATCGTTCGGACTGTTATCTTCGCCGGGGACGGGTTGTTTATCCAAGTTGTCCTGTTCGGACGGTTGCTCGATAGTATGTTCGTCGTCCACCGGTTTGCCCTGCTCTATGGTTGGGTCTGTGTGGCTGTCTTCTTTGTCGAGGCAGGACTTGCTGCGGCGTTTACGTTGCCGTTTTGACTGCTTTTCGAGGGATTTATCCTTCATAGTGTCCGATTGTTCCTCGTCGTCACTTCCTTTAGGTGTATCCACCATGTATACATCATGGGATGAGGTGGCTGTCCAGTATCCTATAGGTGCTGGTTCATGGTTGTCTCCTACATCGTCGTCCATACCGTCGATGTCTTCGGAGTCGAAATCGAGCATGTCGTTTAAGCTTTCGACAGTGGCTACAAAGTGGGCGGTGGGTGGGCGTTGAATTTCTTCGTCGTCCGCATCCCAACCTTCCTGACCGTAGTCCGGCCAGGGCTCTCCTGATAAAGATAGAGACTTTAGTGAATTCAGGATGTCACCAAAGGGCGAGTGCTGAATGATGTCAGCGGCAGTGAACTCCATAACCGGCGCCCAATTGGATTTGATTGGCAGGGGCGCGGAGGGTTCGGAGTCCGGAGAGGAGTCCGGAACCTTGGAGTCACGGTCTTCGCAAAGGACAGGGACGGAGTTCGGCTCAATCGCTGTAGAGATCGTAGCCCCCGAGGCGGTGTCCAAACACTCGTCCTCGATCGGCGGAGTCGGCTCCGAGCTAAGGGTCGGAGCGTACGCTGGTTCGGCCTCCAGGGCACTGTTCGGCGTTAGAGCTAGATCGTGCCCATCGAGACAGTGCGGCGCGCTTGGCTGTGGCTCGAATCCGTTGAAGATCAAGTCTCCGCGGATGTCGGCCGTGTAGTTCAAACTCCCAAATCTGACCTGATGGCCAGGGGTGTAGCTTTCGATCTGCTCCAGATGGCCAAGTGAATTGGCCCGTAGTGTAAAGCCGCCGAATACGAAGATCTGTCCGGGGAGAAAAGTCTCACCCTGGACCGCGTCGTTGTTGATGATCGAAGAAGCCATCGGGCCTAAGGATGACGACACAGAGGAACTCTCAATGAAAGCACCAATGTCGGTGTCAAAACCGGCGGATCTCGGGTAGGGGGTCCCGAACTGTGCGTCTAGGCAGATGGTAACAGGAGACAAGGGACACGATGTTTTTACCCAGGTTCGGGCCCTCTTGATGGAGGTAAAACCCTACTCCTGCTTGATTAATATTGATGATATGGCTAGTACAAGAGTGGATCTACCACGAGATCAGAGAGGCTAAACCCTAGAAGCTAGCCTATGGTATGATTGTTGTTCGTCCTACGGACTAAAACCCTCCGGTTTATATAGACACCAGATAGGGTTAGGGTTACACAGAGTCGGTTACAATGGTAGGAGATCTACATATCCGTATTGCCAAGCTTGCCTTCCACGCCAAGGAAAGTCCCATCCGGACACGGGACGAAGTCTTCAATCTTGTATCTTCATAGTCCAGGAGTCCGGCCAACGGTGATAGTTCGGCTATCCGGGCACCCCCTAATCCAGGACTCCCTCAAAGGGTTTAGACAACTTCAGGCCCCGGAAAACATCATCCGGTAACAACCCTACATGCTGTTTGTGGCCGTATGTCCGGCTCTCCTAGTTGTATCTAGCCTTAAAGACTATCTCGCCTCCCTCTTTCTTAGGGTGCCATGCCCCTCCTTATATAAGTTGAAGGGGCGGGTTACATGTAGAGTCCACCTCGGATTAAGACTTAAACTATTCTGACTTCTCACCACGGGCTTCTCACCATGGTCTTCTTAACGTCTTGGGCTTCTTAACATCTGCCGGCTTACCACTATCTGCCGGCTTACCACTATCTGCCGGCTCATAATCTGGCTTACAATCTGCCAGCTTATAATCTGCCGGGTCACCAATGAAACACCAAGTCCCAGCCGGGTTATATCTCCGGCCGGATCATATCGCGGGGTATATCCCCGACATTAGCCCCCGGATTAATTTGGATTTATCCATGTTAAACTGATCCTGTAAACAAAACACAAGAACAAATTTGACGGATTGTGCTCCGGCTTAAAAAATTATTGTAAGCCGGCACCTGAACATCCTTAAGTCCTTGTCATTTCCTTCTTCTAGAAAATCCAGGTCAATAGGCCAGCCTCATACTCAATTTGTTGACGTTGGCTTCTCGCAGAAAAATATTGTGAAGAATAATTCCTTTGATTCAACTCTCAATGCTTAATAAAAAAATATTGGTCTTGAAATACCCATCTGATTTTTAGCCGGCTTGAAGATGTAGAACTTGTCAGTTTATCATTGCAAAAATTGTCGGCTTGTAAATATTGATGGCACCGGGTCATAATTGTTGTTAACATCCGGCTTCAAAATGTACCTCCCTTATACGTATATCACTTGTAGCCCCAAGTCTTAAGAAGGGAACGTAGTAACAGCTTAAGACTTGGTTCAAGATGAATGTCACAAGCTTGAAGAAATCTAGGTTGTTCATCTCAATCATTAATTATAAACTGAATATTCCACATATGTAGCCCTCAAGTGCCGGATTGTCATGCTTGCAGCAACCTGGGACTTGTAATCGCCTTATGCTCATAAAAACTTCAACCAGTGTAGCCCCCAAGGGCCGGCTCAGTAAGATAATACTGAGTTGGGACTTTATATATATATACTGAGCTGGGACTTTGCATTAGCCCCCAAGTGCCATGGTGCATGCTGGCAGCGACATGGGACTTGCATATTTGACGTAATTTCAACTTGAATAATGTAGCCCCCAAGTGTCGGGTCATAAGCCTGCAGCGACTCGGGACTATTCCTTCCATTGTAGAATACATTATATCCATTGATAAAATAATATCCATTCCACTAAAGCGACTTTCAAAACCTCAATCATAATACTTGTTGTTGATAACCATAATAAAAATCCAGCCGTGTTGGCTATTCAAGATTTGAATAATATAATCTGGTTTGAAAACCGATTCCTGCCATATAAACCAGTATATCCATGCACATATCATGCATGCTATGATGATGTAATGATGATGCAATATATGATGATGTATGTGTATGATGACAGAATACTTCAATGAAACTATCATGATAGCCACTGGAGTATCCTCGCTTTCTGTAAGCCGGCTCTCACATGACCCAATCGATGTTTGAACCTAGATAAGTTCAGATATGACTTATCGAGAGTAAAGAGGTCGAAGTAGCATCAAGCAAACAGGCAGGTTTAACCAAGTTTCAATGAAGGCGGCTTAGTAGCGTGGGTTCATCCTTGCTATCTGTAAGTCGTGCCCTCACATGACAATCCAGCGTTTTAACCTTAAGGAGTTCAGATATGACTGTTAAGAGTTCGGTGGGTCAATCAGGATTACCTGATGGAGAAGCAGCTGACCTATAGGCAGGATGACCCGAAAGGGTTATGTCCTCTTTGGTGAATACACCTATGTTTGAACAAGATAACCCAGTCAAGAGGGTAGTAACGCTATGTTCTCTTTGGTGAATACACCTATGTTTGAACAGGAAGCCCCCAAGTGACATATTTGGTCAAGAGGGTACTAACGCTATGTTTTCTTTGGTGAATACACCTGGTGTTCCAAGCCAGTTCACGAGGGTAGTAACGCTATGTTCTCTTTGGTGAATACACAGATGTTTGAACAGGAAGCCCCCACGTGCTTTATAACCATGGCGTATGAGCCGGACCAACAGGGATATTCACAGCTATGCTCAATGAGCAGGAAGCCCCCAAGTGGTTTGTGGCATTGAGCTGATCAAGAGGGATATTCACAGCTATGCTTCAAATATGAGCAGGAAGCCCCCAAGTGACCATAAGTGTGGCATTGAGCCGATCAAGAGGGATATTCACCGCTATGCTTCAAATATGAGCAGGAAGCCCCCAAGTGACCATAAATGTGGCATTGAGCCGATCAAGAGATATTCACAACTATGTTTCAAATATGAGCAGGAAGCCCCCAAGTGACCATAAGTGTGGCATTGAGCCGATCAAGAGGGATATTCACAGTTATGCTTCAAATATGAGCAGGAATCCCCCAAGTGACCATAGGTGTGGCATTGAGCCGATCAAGAGGGATATTCATAGCTATGCTTCAAATATGAGCAGGAAGCCCCCAAATGACCAATAAGATAAGCCAATAAGGCAGGATACCCATGTTTGAACCGCGCATCATGGCAGCAAATTCTCTTTGGCAACCTTTTATTTTTTCTGAGACTTCGGACTTGCGAGGGATGGATTCTTTTTGAGCCGGAGTTTTAAACCGGATATTGAGATCTTCAAAGCTTTATGGGAGAGAGATGTCTCTTAAGCCGGATTTTAAACCGGAATCTTCATTTTGAGCCGGAAATTTTCTGACGGCCTTTAAAATTTTCATCAATATGGCAGCAGCCTCCGGGACCGGGTTATCTTCCCCTTCAACGTTCTGGGGTCCTTGAGCTTGCTACTGGCAAGACTTGCTGAGTCATATCATTGTAGCCCCCGAGTCTTAAGACGACCCGAGGAGTTGGCTTGAGACTCTCCATACTTGACTGTGATATGAACCGGCATATAGTTGAATAGCGGATTGCTGGAATATGTTGAATCTCAGCGGGTTATAAATGACCTTGTCTATTGATCCGTCCGATGTAGGCAAGGGCCATAGTTTGATGGTCTCCTTCGCAATTATGAATTCTGCATAAGAATGTGCACAAACGAGAGTAATTGTTCTTGAAGAAATATAAAAATGTAGCAATAGAAACTTGACAGGATGGATTTCACCTGATATGTTTGACCGAAAATTATCAGCCGTAGGGTTGCAGCAATGATGAGAGCGGTGGTAGCTAAAAGCGCATCACCGGGCGGCCCACAAGTGATCCTCCGGGTCATGCTCGACCATTGGATTTTTTAGGAGGCCTGAGGCCTATCTCTTTATCCATCGGGTCCAGCTCCACACAACTAGCTGGTGCCTGTTTCTTGAGTTGTTTCTTTCCTCTCCACGGGTTCTGTCGACGGCGGGTCACCGCAGTGGCGTCTTTCGTGAAGCGGCAGGGGCTTGGCGCTAGAAGGACGGCGACTCAAGGCGGCACGGACGCGACAGCGAAGAGGCTCCGGTGGCTCAGAGGGCCATGGTGAGTCCACAGCGGAGGCAACTGGCTGCAGGAGGCTACATCGACAGGTCACAGAAGCTGGAGGCTGCGGCTCAACACCTGCTCCGGCAAGGGCGGCCCAGAATAAGGGCCAGGGTGAGGTTGTGATGTCTACTACACAACCTTCTTCTTGTAGACGTTGTTGGGCCTGCAAGTGCACATGTTTGTAGGACAGTAGAAAATTTCCCTCAAGTGGATGACCTAAGGTTTATCAGTCCGTGGGAGGCGTAGGATGAAGATGGTCTCTCTCAAACAACCCTGCAACCAAATAACAAAAAGTCTCTTGTGTCCCCAACACACCCAATACAATGGCAAATTGTATAGGTGCACTAGTTCGGCGAAGAGATGGTGATACAAGTGCAATAAGGATGGTAGATAAAGGTTTTTGTAATCTGAAATAATAAAAACAGCAAGGTAACTAATGATAAAAGTGAGCGTAAACGGTATTGCAATGATAGGAAACAAGGCCTAGGGTTCGTACTTTCACTAGTGCAAGTTCTCTCAACAATAATAACATAGATAGATCATATAACAATCCCTCAACATGCAACAAAGAGTCACTCCAAAGCCACTAATAGCGGAGAACAAACGTAGAGATTATGGTAGGGTACGAAACCAGCTCAAAGTTATTATTTCGGATCGATCTATTAAAGAGTTTGTACTAGAATAACACCTTAAGACACAAATCAACCAAAACCCTAATATCACCTAGATACTCCATTGTCACCTCAAGTATCCGTGGGCATGATTATACGATATGCATCACACAATCTCAGATTCATCCAACCAACACAAAGTACTTCAAAGAGTGCCCCAAAGATTCTACCGGAGAGTCAAGAACGTGTGCCAACCCCTATGCATAGGTTCATGGGCGGAACCCGCAAGTTGGTCACCAAAACATACATCAAGTGGCACATGATATCCCATTGTCACCATAGATAAACACGGCAAGACATACATCAATTGTTCTCATAAAAGACTCAATCCGATAAGATATCTTCAAAGGGGAAACTCAATTCATCACAAGAGAGTAGAGGGGGAGAAACATCATAAGATCCAACTACAATAGCAAAGCTCGGGATACATAAAGATCGTGCCATAGAGGGAACACGAGAGAGAACACGAGAGAGAGAGAGAGAGAGAGAGAGAGAGAGAGAGAGAGAGAGAGAGAGAGAGATCAAACACATAGCTACTGGTACATACCCTCAGCCCCGAGGGTGAACTACTCCCTCCTCGTCATGGATAGCGCCGGGATGATGAAGATGGCCACCGGTGATGGGTTCCCCCTCCGACAGGGTGCTAGAACGGGCTCCCGAGAGGTTTTTGGTGGCTACAGAGGCTTGCGGCGGCGGAACTCCCGATATATCTTGATATTCGATGGTTTTAGGGCACGAGGGAATATATAGGCGAAAGAAGTCGGTCGGGAGGTGCTCGAGGGGCCCACGAGACAGGGGGCGCGCCCAGTAGGGGGGGGGGGGCTATATCCTGGCCTCCTCGAGTATCTTCTGACTTGATCTCCAAGTCTCCAGGATGATATTCTTCCAAAAAATCACGATGCCGAAGGTTTCATTCCGTTT
Source organism: Aegilops sharonensis (assembly GCA_904067115.1). Lineage (NCBI taxonomy): Eukaryota > Viridiplantae > Streptophyta > Magnoliopsida > Poales > Poaceae > Aegilops > Aegilops sharonensis. The sequence goes on along the minus strand of LR880969.1, from coordinate 796,567,724 downwards.
GGACTCCGTTTGATATTCCTTTCCTTCGAAATACTAAAACAGGCAATAAAACAGCAATATGGGCAGGGCCTCCGGTTAGTAGGTTAGTCCCAAAAGTAATATAAATGTGTAAAATAAAGCCCATATACATCCAAAAGGGGTAATATAATAGCATGGAACAATCGAAAATTATAGATACGTTGGAGACGTATCAAGCATCCCCAAGCTTAATTCCTGCTCGTCCTCGAGTAGGTAAACGATAAAAATAGAATTTTTGATGTGGAAAGCTCCCTAGCATGATTCTCAAAGTAATTTTCTTTATTTTGGCATGAATATTCAGATCCAAATGATTCAAAATAAAAGTTCATATTGATAAAAGAAATAGTAACACTTCAAGCATACTAATCAAAGTAATCATGTCTTCTCAAAATAACATGGCAGAAGAAAGTTCATCCCTACAAAATCATATAGTTAGGCTATGCTTCATTTTCGTCACATAAAGATATTCCCAACTTCTATACCCCCAATGACAAGCCAAGCAATTGTTTCATACTTGAATAATCTCAAACTTTTTCAACCTTCACGCAATACATGAGCGTGAGCCATGGATATAGCACTATGGGTGGAATAAAATATGATGATGGGGATTGTGTGGAGAAGACAAAAAAGGAGAAAGTCTCACATTGACGAGGATAATCAACGGGCTATGGAGATGCCCATCAATTTATGTCAACATGAGGAGTAGGGATTGCCATGCAACGGATGCACTAGAGCTATAAATGAATGCTCAACAAAAGAAAACTAGTGGGTGTGCATCCAACTTGCTTGCTCACGAAGACCTAGGGCATTTGAGGAATCCCATCGTAGGAATATACAAGCCAAGTTCTATAATGAAAAATTCCCACTAGTATGAAAAAGACAACTTATGAGACTCACTATATGAAAAACATGGTGCTACTTTGAAGCACAATATATGAGACTCTCTACATGAAGAACAAGGTGCTACTTTGAAGCCCAAGTGTGGAAAAAGAGATAGTAACATTGCCCTTTTTATTTATTTTCTTTTTTTTCTTTTCTTTTTTATTTTTTATTTTTTTGGGCCTTTATTTTTTTTCCTTTTGGCCTTTCTTCTTTTTTTTCTTTTTTTTCTTTGGGCAATGCTCTAATAATGATGATCATCACACTTCTATTACAACATATGAATTACAACTCGAAACTAGAGCAAGATATGACTCTATATGAATGCCTCCGGCGGTGTACCGGGATGGTGCAATGAATCAAGAGTGACATGTATGAAAAATAATGCATGGTGGCTTTGCCACAAATACGATGTCAACTACATGATCATGCAATGGCAATATGACAAAAGTAAAGTATGTCATGATGATGATGAACGGAACGGTGGAAAGTTGCATGGCAATATATCTCAGAATGGCTATGGAAATGCCATAATAGGTAGGTATGGTGTCTGTTTTGAGGAAGATATAGGGAGGTTTATGTGTGATAGAGCGTATCGTATCACGAGGTTTGGATGCACCGGCGAAGTTTGCACCAACTCTCAAGGTGAGAAAGGGCAATGCACGGTACCGAAGAGGCTAGCAAAGGCGGAAAGGTAAAAGTGCGTATAATCCATGGACTCAACATTAGTAAAAAGAACTCATATACTTATTGCAAAAATTTAGAAGTCATCAAAAACCAAGTACTACGCGCATGCTCCTAGGGGGATAGATTGGTAGGAAAAGACCATTGCTCGTCCCCGACCGCCACTCATAAGGATGCACAAGCCAGGTACACTTCATGTTTCAAATTTGTTACACAACTTTAACCATACGTGCATGCTACGGGACTTGCTAACTTCAACACAAGCATTCTTTAAATTCATAATCACCCAACTAGCTTGACTTTAATATCACTACCTCCATATCTCAAAACAATTATCAAGTATCAAATTGATCATAGCATCCAGTTCACCTCCTATGAAAGTTTTCGTTCAAATTACCATGTTGTTTAAGACTCTCAAAATAATATAAGTGAAGCATGAGAGTTCATTAATTTCTACAAAATAAAACCACCGCCGTGCTCTAAAAGATATAAGTGAAGCACTAGAGCAAACGACAAACTACTCCAACAAGATATAAGTGAAGATCAATGAGTAGTTAAATAATTGTGCAACTATGTGAAGACTCTCTAACATTAAGGAATTTCAGATCTTGGTATTGTATTCAAACAGAAAGCAAAACAAAATAAAATGACATTGCAAGGATAGCACAACTCATGTGAAGAAGCAAAAACTTAGGCTCAACCGATACTAACCGATAGTTGTTGAAGAAGAAAGGTGGGATGCCTACCGGGGCATCCCCAAGCTTAGATGCTTGAGACTTCTTCAAATATTATCTTGGGGTGCCTTGGGCATCCCCAAGCTTGAGCTTTTATGTCTCCTTAATTCCTCTCATATCATGGTTTCTCTTCTTTTTTATCAAAAGCTTCATTCACAACAAACTCAACAAGAACTCATGAGATAGGTTAGTATAAACCAATGCAAAACCTTATCATTTTCTACTGTAACAAATCACTAAAATTATTATTCAACATTGCATACTAAATGCCTCTGCATATTTAATACTCATATCCTCAAATAGAATCATTAAACAAGCAAACATATGCAAACAATGCAACCATAACAGCAATCTGTCAAAACAGTATAGTCTGTAAAGAATGCAAGATTCATCATACTTCCCTAACTCCAAAAATTATGAAATAAAATTAACACTATATTAAATTTATCATAGATCAATATGCAAAAATATCAAACACTATACCATTCTCTGACTTTTCTAGGAAATTTTTGCAACAACGGTAAACTTTCTGTTTTCAAACAACAACATGTATACTAGCAAAATAAGCATGGCAAAGGCTATCCTTGACATTTTTATTGAAAGTAAAGATGCAAAACATTATTATAGCTAACATCAAGCTAAGCTAAAGAAAATAAAATGACGCTCCAAGCAAAACACATATCATGTGGTGAATAAAAATATAGCTCCAAGTAAAGTTACCGATGAACGAATACGAAAGAGGGGATGCCTTCCGGGGCATCCCCAAGCTTAGGCTTTTGGTTATCCTTGAATATTAACTTGGGGTGCCTTGGGAATCCCCAAGCTTAGGCTCTTTCCACTCCTTATTCCATAGTCCATCGAATCTTTACCCAAAACTTGAAAACTTCACAACACAAAACTTAACAGAAAACTCGTGAGCTCCGTTAGCGAAAGAAAACAAAACACCACTTCGGTACTGTAATGAACTTGTTATTTATTTATATTGGTGTTAAACCTACTGTATTCCAACTTCTCTATGATTTATAAACTATTTTACTAGCCATAGATTCATCAAAATAAGCAAACAACACAGGAAAAACAGAATCTGTCAAAAACAGAACAGTCTGTAGTAATCTGTAACTAACGCAAACTTATGGAACTATAAAATTCTAAAATAAATTGGTGTACATGAGGAATTTTTCTAGTAATCATCTGCAAAAAGAATCAACTAAATAGCACTCTCCAGTAAAAAGTTGAAGCTAATCTCGTGAGCGCTAAAGTTTCTGTTTTTTTACAGCATGATCATAAAGACTTCACCCAAGTCTTCCCAAAGGTTCTACTTGGCACAAACACTAATTAATACATAAAACCACATCTAAAAAGAAGCTAGATGGATTATTTATTCCTAAACAGAACCAAAAAGCAAGAAACTAAAATAAAATTGGGTTGCCTCCCAACAAGCGCTAACGTTTAAAGCCCTAGCTAGGCATGATGATTTCAATGATGCTCACATAAGAGATAAGAATTGAAACATAAAGAGAGCATCATGAAGAATATGACTAGCACATTTAAGTCTAACTCACTTCCTATGCATAGGGATTTTGTGAGCAAACAACTTATGGGAACAATAATCAACAAGCATAGGAAGACAAAACAAGCATAACTTCAAAAATTGAAGCACATAGAGAGGAAACTTGACATTATTGCAACTCCTACAAGCATATGTTCCTCCCTCATAATAATTTTCAGTACCATCATGAATGAATTCAACAATATAACCAACACCTAAAGCATTCTTTTCATGATCTACTAGCATAGAAAATTTACTACTCTCCACATAAGCAAAATTCTTCTCATGAATAGTAGTGGGAGCAAACTCAACAAAGTAACTATCATATGATTGAAAATTAAGATCAAGATGACAAGTTTCATGGTTATCATTATTATTTATAGCATACATGTCATCACAATAATCATCATAGATAGGAGGCGTGCTTTCATCATAGTAAATTTGCTCACCAAAGCTTGGGGGACAAAAATATCATGTTCATCAAACATAGCTTCCCCAAGATTGTGGCTTTGCATATCATTAGCATCATGGATATTCAAGGAATTCATACTAATAACATTGAAATCATGCTCATCATTCAAAGATTTAGTGCCAAACATTTTAATGCATTCTTGTTCTAACACTTTGGCACAACTTTCCTTTCCATCATACTCACGAAATATATTAAAAAGACGAAGCGTATGAGACAAACTCAATTCCATTTTTTTGGTAGTTTCATTTTATAAACTAAACTAGTGATAAAACAAGAAAAAAAAAGATTCGATTGCAAGATCTAAAGATATACCTTCAAGCACTCACCTCCCCGGCAATGGCGCCAGAAAAGAGCTTAGTTGACGGGGTGTGAGTGTGTGTCGCTTACCTAGCCTCCCCGGCAACGGCGCCAGAAAAGAGCTTGACGTCTACTACACAACCTTCTTCTTGTAGACGTTGTTGGGCCTGCAAGTGCACAGGTTTGTAGGACAGTAGCAAATTTCCCTCAAGTGCATGACCTAAGATTTATCAATCCGTGGGAGGCGTAGGATGAAGATGGTCTCTCTCAAACAACCCTGCAACCAAATAATAAAAAGTCTCTTGTGTCCCCAACACACCCAATACAATGGCAAATTGTATAGGTGCACTAGTTCGGCGAAGAGATGGTGATACAAGTGCAATAAGGATGGTAGATAAAGGTTTTTGTAATCTGAAATAATAAAAACAGCAAGGTAACTAATGATAAAAGTGAGCGTAAATGGTATTGCAATGATAGGAAACAAAGCCTATGGTTCATACTTTCACAAGTGCAAGTTCTGTCAACAATAATAACATAGATAGATCATATAACAATCCTTGAACATGCAAGAAAGAGTCACTCCAAAGCCACAAATAGCGGAGAACAAACGTAGAGATTATGGTAGGGTACGAAACCACCTCAAAGTTATTCTTTCAGATCGAT
>LR880969.1:796532549-796546658 GCA_904067115.1 Aegilops sharonensis | reverse complement strand
GCGGAGCTTAGGCGAAGCCCTGCGTCGGTGGAACATCATCATTGTCACCACGCCGTCGTGCTGACGAAACTCTCCCTCAACACTCGGCTGGATCGGAGTTCGAGGGACGTCATCGAGCTGAACGTGTGCAGAACTCGGAGGTGCCGTACGTTCGGTACTTGGATCGGTTGGATCGGGAAGAAGTACGACTACATCAACCGCGTTGTTATAACGCTTCCGCTTTCGGTCTACGAGGGTACGTGGACGGATACTCTATCCTCTCGTTGCTATGCCATCACCGTGGTCTTGCGTGATCGTAGGAAAATTTTTGAAATTACTACGTTCCCCAACAGTAAATGCACGCAGCTTATTTTAGCAAAAAAGAAAGAAAAGTAAATGCATGCAGCATGGTCCTGCGGCTCGGCGTGATTAGCAACTTCCGGCCATAGCAGTCTCATGACATTATGTTGTTGTTTTTCTCTTGATTGCATCTTCACTTTAATCTATATATCTTCAGAAAGTTTGTAATAGGCATGCCAATTATTCCCAAGAATAGTATGATGATCAAGTCAATGGTTGCAAACCAAACAGAAGTCTGTTTTTGCCAAAATTTTGGACATTGCAATGGCTACAATCCAAACAGCCATGACTTGCCAATATTTTGGTCATGCCCTGGAATTGGTCTTGCTAATTTTTTGGTAGGGCAAGATTGGGCTCAATCCAAACAGCCCCTATATATCCAAGCACTAACAGTAGGTAAAAAACTAACAATATGTATATATCCAAGCACTAACAGTAGGTATATATCAAATTGACTCATTATCCAAGCACTAACAGCAGGTAAAAAGATAAAAAAAAGGAAAAAATCAGCAGCAGAGGACGCCGGACCGCCGGAGCCGGTGCTCACCAGTAGCAGAGGGCCGGCAAGGGGGCGCCGGACCGCCGGAGCCGCGGCCACGGCCACCTCACTAGCAGCTGCGGGGAAGGAAGGGGGTGTGGACGACGGGGCCGGGAAGGGGGCAGGGACGACCGGGCCGGTGCGGGGATGGGGCCGGGCGGGGACGGTCGACGGCGATGCGGGGCGGGCGGGGACGGCCGGCGGCGGTGCAGGGCGGGGACAGACGGCGGCGGTGCGGGACGGGGAAGGACGGCGGCGGTGCGGAGCGGAGACGGGGGCACGCGGTGCAGGGCGAGGACGGGGGCGCGCGGTGCAGGGCGGGAACGCCACGATGCGGCCCGGGCGGGGGCGGCGCCGGCGCAGAAGGGGGCGGCGGCGGCGGCGGCGAAGATCAAGGGCGGCGTCGGGGTGGATCGAGCGGCGTGGAGGCACGAGTGGTCGGGGCGAGGTGGATAAGGCACGAGTGGCCATTTTTTTGCGATGACTTTTTTTTGCGAGCACTTTTTTTTGTCTAAATTGTGTAGAACTCACAGACTACATGGCTAATCAGTTTTTTTTGCGAGCACGATGGTTTGGAAGATAGGAATAAATTTCATTTCCTGTCAGAACATTGATCAGTTTAATGACTAAACAAACCGGAATAGACAAAATTAAAATGCCACTGTTGAGGAAAAACAAAAATATTATGGATAACTAATAGCTTATGTACTTATGATAATTTTATTATTTATTGGCTGTTAAATACGAGAGTGAACAAATTGCATGGAAAATTAGTGCAATCTGGAATGTAATGTTTTTTCTGTTGTTGTGATATCTCTCGCGAAATACATATTGCTGCTATATATTGGCTTTTTCTAACTCTGCCAAATTGATTTAACTTAATTTGATATTGTACAATATGGGGCATTATTCGCTCTGTGGAACAACATAGAAAACTTTCTAGGGGAAGGGTTTGGTCAAATAATTTTGACTGCACCTTGGAAAGGAAAATTATAGTATTTATCAATGGAATTGGCAAGGAGGAGGTGGAGGAAAATTGTGGTAATAATGCCAGCTTTGCATGAAAAGGAATTCACAGAATTGTCTATTGTTGAAAATTCGTTATTTATGGAGGAAGATGGGAACCACTCCGGAAAATTAAGGAAATTTGCTCTCATTTAACGGTATGCACATTGTTAATATTTGCATTGAGTATGTACATGTCACTACTTTCAAATAATTGATTTGTGGCATTAAGGTTCTATGTATTATATTGCTGGAATACAGTAGCAATTTTATTGACACATGCTAACAGTACCAAAGAAAATTATATATATTGTGTGTTTTTTCATTGCTACTAAATCTTATACACTTTGGAATTGGAAATTTTCCATGAAACTCCTTGGTGGAGGAAAAGTATTATTGTTCATGAGTCACACGGATTTTTCCGGAAACGGATGGAATATTAAAACACCTGGAAGTGGAGTCTATAAATAGGTCCCTACTCTCTAGTCTCAACATCCATCAGGAGCCGTGCGATGTTTCGGTGGCATAGCTACGCGCCGAAGGTCACCCGGAATCCTAGTTGGCCAGGAGATCTAGCCCTTTGACTTTTGCCGGATGGGCTTTGACCAGTGGTCTCTTCCACCTGGTTGCGACAGGTCTGCCCATAACAACATCCCAGAACACGGTCTGGACACAACCCACCACAAGATTCCCTCCAGTTCTACCGCACCCGCACGATTCCCCCTCCAAGTGACGATGGCACTGCCGTCCGTGGAAGGGGCCACACCACGGAGCCCCAAGACGTGCGTCTACGCATGCCACAACACGTTCACACATGCATCAGGAGCCGTTCGATGTTTTTGTGGCATAGCTACGCCCCGAAGGCCACCCGGAATCCCAGTTGACCAGGAGATCTAGCCCTTTGACTTTTGCCGGACGGGCTTTGACCAGTGGTCTCTTCCACCTGGTTGCGACAGGTCTGCCCATAGAAACATCACCAAACACGGTCTAGACACAACCCACCACTAGATTCCCTCCGGTTCTACCGCACCCGCATGATTCCCCCGTCCAAGTGACGGCGGCGCTGCCGTACGTGGAGGGGGGGGGGCACACCACAGAGCCCCAAGACGGGCCTCTACGCATGCCACAACACGTTCACACATGCATCAGAAGCCGTGCGATGTTTCGGTGGCATAGCTACACCCCGAAGGTCACCCCGACTCCCAGTTGACCAGGAGTTCGAGCCCTTTGACTTTTGTCGTACGGGCCTTGACCAGTGGTCTCTTCCACCTGGTTGCGATAGGTCAGCCCATAGCAACATCCCCGAACACGATCTGGACACAACCCACCACTAGATTCCCTCTAGTTCTACCGCACCCACACGATTCCCCCTCCAAGTGACGACGGCACTGCCGTCCGTGGAAGGGGGGCCACACCACGGAGCCCCAAGACGGGCGTCTACGCATTTCACAACATGTTCACACATGCATCAGGAGCCGTGCGATGTTTCGGTGGCATAGCTACGCGCCGAAGGTCACCCGGAATCCTAGTTGACCAGGAGATCTAGCCCTTTGACTTTTGCCGGACGGGCTTTGACCAGTGGTCTCTTCCACCTGGTTGCGACAGGTCAGCCCATAACAACATCCCAGAACACGGTCCGGACACAACCCACCACTAGATTCCCTCCGGTTCTACCGCACCAGCACGATTCCCCCTCCAAGTGACGATGGCACTGCCGTCCGTGGAAGGGGGCCACACCACGGAGCCCCAAGATGGGCGGATCGGAAGGGCGCCGCGCGGGCAAAGAGGGAAGATCACGGGGGCGGCCGTACCGTGAAAAAGCTACACCCCGAAGGTCACCGGGAATCCTAGATGGGAAGGGGGTCTAGTCGGTAAAGTGTTGCCGTCTCGGCTTTGACCGGAGGATTCTACAACCTGGTTGCGACAGGTCTGCCCATAGCAACATCCCCGAACACGGTCTGGACACGACCCACCACTAGATTCCCTCTAGTTCTACCGCACCCGCACGATTCCCCCTCCAAGTGACGATGGCACTGCTGTCCGTGGAAGGGGCCACACCACGGAGCCCCAAGATGGGCGGATCGGAAGGGCGCCGCGCGGGCAAAGAGGGAAGATCACGGGGGCGGCCGTACCGTGAAAAAGCTACACCCCGAAGGTCACCGGGAATCCTAGATGGGAAGGGGGTCTAGTCGGTAAAGTGTTGCCGTCTCGGCTTTGACCGGAGGATTCTACAACCTGGTTGCGACAGGTCTGCCCATAGCAACATCCCCGAACACGGTCTGGACACGACCCACCACTAGATTCCCTCTAGTTCTACCGCACCCGCACGATTCCCCCTCCAAGTGACGATGGCACTGCTGTCCGTGGAAGGGGCCACACCACGGAGCCCCAAGATGGGCGGATCGGAAGGGCGCCGCGCGGGCAAAGAGGGAAGATCACGGGGGCGGCCGTACCGTGAAAAAGCTACACCCCGAAGGTCACCGGGAATCCTAGATGGGAAGGGGGTCTAGTCGGTAAAGTGTTGCCGTCTCGGCTTTGACCGGAGGATTCTACAACCTGGTTGCGACAGGTCTGCCCATAGCAACATCCCCGAACACGGTCTGGACACGACCCACCACTAGATTCCCTCTAGTTCTACCGCACCCGCACGATTCCCCCTCCAAGTGACGATGGCACTGCTGTCCGTGGAAGGGGCCACACCACGGAGCCCCAAGATGGGCGGATCGGAAGGGCGCCGCGCGGGCAAAGAGGGAAGATCACGGGGGCGGCCGTACCGTGAAAAAGCTACACCCCGAAGGTCACCGGGAATCCTAGATGGGAAGGGGGTCTAGTCGGTAAAGTGTTGCCGTCTCGGCTTTGACCGGAGGATTCTACAACCTGGTTGCGACAGGTCTGCCCATAGCAACATCCCCGAACACGGTCTGGACACGACCCACCACTAGATTCCCTCTAGTTCTACCGCACCCGCACGATTCCCCCTCCAAGTGACGATGGCACTGCCGTCCGTGGAAGGGGCCACACCACGGAGCCCCAAGACGGGCGTCTACGCATGCCACAACACGTTCACACATGCATCAGGAGCCGTCCGATGTTTTCGTGGCATAGCTACGCCCCGAAGGCCACCCGGAATCCCAGTTGACCAGGAGATCTAGTCCTTTGACTTTTGCCGGACGGGCTTTGACCAGTGGTCTCTTCCACGTGGTTGCGACAGGTCTGCCCATAGAAACATCACCAAACACGGTCTAGACACAACCCACCACTAGATTCCCTCCGGTTCTACCGCACCCGCATGATTCCCCCGTCCAAGTGACGGCGGCGCTGCCGTACGTGGAGGGGGTGCACACCACAGAGCCCCAAGACGGGCGTCTACGCATGCCACAACACGTTCACACATGCATCAGAAGCCGTGCGATGTTTCGGTGGCATAGCTACACCCCGAAGGTCACCCCGACTCCCAGTTGACCAGGAGTTCGAGCCCTTTGACTTTTGTCGTACGGGCCTTGACTAGTGGTCTCTTCCACCTGGTTGCGATAGGTCAGCCCATAGCAACATCCCCGAACACGATCTGGACACAACCCACCACTAGATTCCCTCTAGTTCTACATCACCCACACGATTCCCCCTCCAAGTGACGACGGCACTGCCGTCCGTGGAAGGGGGCCACACCACGGAGCCCCAAGATGGGCGTCTACGCATGCCACAACACGTTCACACATGCATCAGGAGCCGTGCGATGTTTCAGTGGCATAGCTACGCGCCGAAGGTCACCCGGAATCCTAGTTTACCAGGAGATCTAGCCCTTTGACTTTTGCCGGACGGGCTTTGACCAGTGGTCTCTTCCACCTGGTTGCGACAGGTCAGCCCATAACAACATCCCAGAACACGGTCTGGACACAACCCACCACTAGATTCCCTCCGGTTCTACCGCACCCGCACGATTTCCCCTCCAAGTGACGATGGCACTGCCGTCCGTGGAAGGGGGCCACACCACGGAGCCCCAAGACGGGCGTCTACGCATGCCACAACACGTTCACACATGCATCAGGAGCCGTGCGATGTTTTGGTGGCATAGCTACGCCCCGAAGGCCACCCGGAATCCCAGTTGACCAGGAGATCTAGCCCTTTGACTTTTGTCGGACGGGCTTTGACCAGTGGTCTCTTCCACCTGGTTGCGACAGGTCAGCCCATAGCAACATCCCCGAACACGGTCTGGACACAACCCACCACTAGATTCCCTCTAGTTCTACCGCACCCGCACGATTCCCCCTCCAAGTGACGACGGCACTGCCGTCCGTGGAAGGGGGGCCACACCACGGAGCCCCAAGACGGGCGTCTACGCATGCCACAACACGTTCACACATGCATCAGGAGCCGTGCGATGTTTCGGTGGCATAGCTACGCGCCGAAGGTCACCCGGAATCCTAGTTGACCAGGAGATCTAGCCCTTTGACTTTTGCCGGACGGGCTTTGACCAGTGGTCTCTTCCACCTGGTTGCGACAGGTCAGCCCATAACAACATCCCAGAACACGGTCTGGACACAACCCACCACTAGATTCCCTCCGGTTCTACCGCACCCGCACGATTTCCCCTCCAAGTGACGATGGCACTGCCGTCCGTGGAAGGGGGCCACACCACGGAGCCCCAAGACGGGCGTCTACGCATGCCACAACACGTTCACACATGCATCACGAGCCGTGCGATGTTTCGGTGGCATAGCTACGCGCCGAAGGTCACCCGGAATCCTAGTTGACCAGGAGATTTAGCCCTTTGACTTTTGACGGGCTTTGACCAGTGGTCTTTTCCACCTGGTTGCAACAGGTCTGCCCATAGAAACATCACCAAACACGGTCTAGACACAACCCACCACTAGATTCCCTCCCGTTCTACCGCACCCGCATGATTCCCACTCCAAGTGACGGCGGCGCTGCCGTACGTGCAAGGGGGGCCACACCACGGAGCCCCAAGAAGGGTGTCTATGCATGCCACAACACTTTCACACATGCATCAGGAGTCGTGCGATGTTTCGGTGGCATAGCTACGCCCCGAAGGTCACCCTCTAACCAGATTCCCTCCGATGTCGACTAGTTCCCCCTCCGTGACACGGCGGCAGCGACGTCCATGAGGGGGGCTATCAATATACTATTGGGGTATGATTTTTGTTTATACAAGGCACATTTGTATTGTAAAAAAAGAAAATAATAAATAATAGTAAAAAAATAAAAATAAAATTGAAATATAGGTATGCCTACGGTAAGGCCGTTGGCATAGCTGCGCACATCGAACTCCAATGCCATGGATCGATGACGTGGCGATGCACGTGGATTGATGATGTGGCAGAGGGCATGGGCCAGCCCTATGCCGACGGCATAGCCGTTGGCATAGCCGTCGGCAGGTATGCCTACGGTAAGGCCGTAAGCATAGCTGTGCACACGGTCAGGGATCGATGACGTGGCGATGCACACGGATTGATGACGTGACAGAGGGCATGGGCCAGGCCTACGCCGACGGCTATGCCGTCGGCATATCTCTATCACACCATAGACCCCTCCCTGTCGGATCAATGATGTGGAGGCGGCGCGGATCGACGATGTCAACATATCTATGCCAGGCTATGCCAACGGCTTAGCCGTAGGCATAGTTTCAGATGTATGCCGACGGCCTAGCCGTAGGCATAGGCTCCACGTGGCGCCCTCTGGTAGCTCGTGGTAGCCCTATGCCTACGGTTAAGCCGTAGGCATAGTTTTTGTCTCATTTTCCCCCCTTTTCCCTGTTCGATTTCAATGCCGACGGCTATGCCGCCGGCCGCCGTTAGCCCCGTCGGCATAGATCCGACGCCGTCAAATGGTCGCCACTGACCAGGTAGGCGGGCCTCATCTATGCTGACGGCCCCGTAGGCATACCAACCGAGGTCCCGACGGCGGTAGTATGCCGACGACCCCCGTAGGCATACCTCTAGAGGTCCCGACGGCGTTATTATGCCGACGGCCCCCGTCGGCGTAGATCGACATATGCTGACGGCTTTTCTACGCCTACGGCCTGCCCTAGGCCGTCGGGATATATCCATCTATGCCTACGGGGGCCGTCGGCATAGATGAGGCCGTCGGCAACTACGTTAATTCTGGTAGTGAGAGGCGCCGGCGAAGCGGCGGGTTGAGGTAGGACAACAGGGCGATTTAGAGTCCGGGCCGTTGCCGTTTTCCTTTCTCGGACCGGGATTGATGTGCTTTGGAACATTGATTTACTTGATTGCTTTGCCCAGGAGTTGGCTCAACACACGGTAGGGGATAGATTTGTCAAGCTCCATGCGTCATTCTTGGACTGCGGATTGGATCCTCTCCTTCTTTTAATCTGGCGGATCAGCTTACTAGCAGCAACACAAGTTGATTCGGACCGATCTGACGCGGCGTACGGCGGCTCATGAATTTTGTCTACCTCGGCGACATGTATCGCGCCGATAGCGCACGAACCGCCAAACCCTAATTTTCCTTTGAACTTAAAAAACTTGTACTGGTATTCGATCGAGACAATACAAATCCTTCCTTGATGACTCTTCTTTAACCGGAAAACTGCGAATCTTCTCAAAACCCGAAAGATCCCTCCAAGAGCTCAACACCACCGTGCGCCTAGCCCCACGGTGGGCGCCAACTGTCGTGGAATCGTCACAGCAGATGTCCTAGTGTGAGGACTTAGTCTTGAGGCCGACACACCTATGTGGTAGCTTGAGAGGGGTTGATCGGAACCGAGAGACGCAACATAAGGCAAGGGTTTAGACAGCTTCGGGCCCCGGGAAACATCATCCGATAACAACCCTACATGCTGTTTGTGGCTAGATCTTATTATCATCACGAGGGAGTCGTCGTATGTCCAACTCTCCGAGTTGTGTCTAGCCTTAAAGATTATCTCGCCTCCCTCTTTCTTAGGGTGCCCTGCCCCTCCTTATATAAGTTGAACGGGAAGGTTACATGTAGAGTCCACCTCGGATTAAGACTTAAACTATTCTGACTTCTCACCATGGGCTTCTTAACGTCTTGGGCTTCTTAACGTCTGCCGGCTTACCATTGTCTGCTGGCTTACCACTATGTGTCGGCTTACAATCTGGCTTACAATCTGCCGGCTCATAATTTGGCTTACAATCTGCCGGTTCATAATCTGGCTTACAATCTGCCTGCTTATAATCTGTCGGGTCACCAATGAAACACCAAGTCCCAGCCGGGTCATATCTCCAGCCGGGTTATACCGCGGGGTATATCCCCGACATTAGTCATTTGCTTGCAAGCTTATGATGTGTATTACCGAGAGGGTCCAGAGACACCTTCTCCGATACTCGGAGTGACAAATCCTAATCTCGATCTATGTCAACTCAACAAACACCTTGGGAGATACCTGTAGAGCATCTTTATGATCACCCAGTTACTTGTGACGTTTGATAGCACACAAGGTATTCCTCCGGTATCCGGGAGTTGCATAATCTCATAGTTGAAGGAATATGTATTTGCCATGAAGAAAGCAATACCAATAAAACGGAACGATCATTATGCTAAGCTAATGGATGGGTCTTGTCCATCACACCATTCTCCTAATGATGTGATCCTATTATCAAATAACAACACATGTCTATGGTTAGGAAACATTAACCATCTTTGATCAACGAGTTAGTCTAGTAGAGGCTTACTAGGGACACAGTATTTGTTTATGTATTCAGACATGTATTTAGGTTTCCGATCAATACAATTCTAGCATGAATAATAAACTTTTATCATGAATAAGGAAATATAAAAGAACAACTTTATTATTGCCTCTAGGGCATATTTCCTTCACGTGGGGCCTGCCAACTGTGTGCCGGCCCGCATGCCTGGTCGTGCATCTCCAGGAGGTGCCACGCGGAGTCCCCTTGCTGGTGCGCCCATTGCGAGGCGAATCTCGTTGGATCTCGTGTCTACATTGGATCAAGAGCCTTATGGTGAAGCAGTCCAGGGCGATTTGATGGGATCTTTTGTGGTTGGTTCTGGTACTACATGAAATTGTGACTGCTCCTTCCATACATCATCTGAAATTCCTTGGTGCATTACCAGATCGAAATCTGGGATATTTAAACCTAAAGAGTACAAGGATGTACAATAAGTATGATCCTTGTAAACGTGCTTTCCTTGCTAGTACCGGTGAACCCACTCATTTAACTAAAGCTCTTGCTCACAAAGAATGGAAAGGAGCTATGGACAATGAATATCAAGCACTCATGAAAAATACAACGTGGCACCTAGTACCACCAGAAAAAGGAAATAATTTGATTGACTGCAAGTGGGTCTATAAGATTTAAAGAAAATCATATGGAAGTATAGATAGATACAAGGCTAGATTAGTTGAAAAAGGTTTTAAGCAAAGCTTTGGAATTGATTATGAGGATACCTTTAGCCCTGTTGTCAAAGCAGCTCCTATCAGACTTGTACTGTCTATTGCTATTTCTAGAGGATGGAGCCTACGGGAGCTAAATGTTTAGAACGCATTTCTTCATGGTGTTCTTGCGGCAACCACCAGGGTATGAGAACAAAAGCACACCTCATTATGTCTGTAAGTTGGATAAAGCTTTGTATGATTTGAAACAGGCCCCAAGAACTTGGTACTCCAAGTTGAGCACTCATTTACAACAACTTGGTTTTACTCCAAGCAAAGCAGATACCTCACTATACAACAAAGGCAACATCTCTATGTTTGTTCTTGTCTATGTTCATGATATAATTGTTGCTAGTTCCGGCTCAGAAGCCACTACCTGTCTTCTTCGTGATCTTAACGTGGAATTTGCGCTCAACGACTTGGCTGATCTTCACTATTTTCTTGGTATAGAGGTAAAACAAATCAAGAATGGGATACTTCTGACAGGAAAAATACACCACAAACATCTTAAGAAGAGTAGGACTGGAACATTGCAAACCAGTAAGTACACCACTCTCCACTTCTAAAAAACTTACAGTTGAGGGAGGAGAATTACTTGGGACAAATGATGCAACTAGCTATAGGAGTGTTGTTGGTGCATTACAATACTTAACTTTGACTAGACCCGATATTTCATATTCTGTCAATAAAGTATTTTAGTATTTACATGCACCAAGTACAGGTCATTGGACTGCAGTAAAGAGAATTCCGAGGTATCTAAAATTTACAATGGGACTTGGAATCAAGATTACTAAGTCGCCTCCATGCTTGTTAGTGCATATTTTGATGCAGACTAGACAGGGTGTGCCGATGATAGAAGGTCCACAGGTGGATTTGCTGTGTTTCTGGGATCAAACCTTGCGTCATGGAGTGCAAGGAAACATGCTACTGTGTCAAGATCCAGCACTGAAGCAGAATACAAGGCTCCTGCTAATGCAACTGCTGAAATTATGTGGATTGATACCCTTCTATATGAACTAGGGATCAAAGCTCCACAAGTTGCAAGGTTATGGTGTGACAACATTGGTGCAACCTATCTTTCAGAAAATCCTGTATTTCATGCACGTACAATACACATAAAGGTTAATTTTTATTTTGTGAGAGAAAGAGTAGCGAGTAAGCTACGAGTGCGGCTAATCTGCACCCGGGCTCATCTGCACCCCCGCTTAGAGAAAAATTAAAAAAAATACTAGAAAAATTCAAAAAATTCCAAATTTTTTTGTGGTGGTAGATAATCTGACGCGTGAGGTGCGCACCAAAATTCAACTCATTTGAGCATCTGAGCAGCTCTCGGCAAAAAAGACAAAATCAGGATCTGTAAAAATGTTTACTGTTCATGCACTGTTTTGACCCGATTCGTCTTTTTTGCCGAGAGCTGCTCAGATGTCCAAATAAGTTGAATTTTGGTGCGCACCTCACGCGTCAATTTATCTACCACCACAAAAAAATTGGAATTTTTTGAATTTTTCTAGTATTGTTTTTGATTTTTTTGCTGAGAGGGAGCAGATGAGCCCGGGCACCGTTTTGAGTTTTCGGTAAGCTACTTGATATCAAGTTTATTCCCACAGGAGATCAACTTGTTGATGGCTTCACTAAACCACTCACCACGAGGAACTGAATGAGTTCAAATACAATCTAAACCTATACAAGGTTCCATAGGTTTGGATTGAGGGAGGATGTTAGAATAGTTACATAGAGGTAGCAGATATGTCTGTTTAAACTATTTCTATCTCTTCTTTTGCTGTATTCTTCCTCCCGTGAGTTGTAACTGGAAGAATCCTAACGATATTCCAAGCTTGTAAGCCACGGCAAACCTTCTATATATACACATGCGGCCCGAGACAAAGGGTTTAACGTTTCCTATAGTGTTACACATATTTATTTATTTTGAACACATCACAAGCTCAAATGCTCATATACACTCAACCCTATAATGTACGCACACACCTTACCTTTATGAACATCTCCGAGATACTGAGCTGATACCCCGTAAAAAAAAAGATACTGAGCCGATACGGACAGCATCTTAAGATTGGCGAAGTCGTCAGAGACGCCTTCATATGCTAGGTATAGGCTTACTCATGCTACATATGCTTAGTAGAGCTTACTAATCGGGAGGCTTTAGTGCAAAGTGCACATTAGTAGACGTGGTCGACGACCCTGAAGTGGCCTCAGTTCTTGACGACCACCACCGGCACGTACACCAGCGCCTTGCTCTTCGCCGTCGTCGATGCGTCCAGCTCCATCACGCCGTCCTTCCGGAACACCCACACGCCTCCCGCCGCCATATGTCTACTATCTAGCTTAGCCGGTGTTGGTGTCACAGCTGCCTTCTGGTGCGTGTGTGAGGTGCTGGGCATTATATCGCCGTCGCACGTACAATCCCAATAATGCAATAAATCAGTGAACCACATGGAGAATATGCAGGACAGCACGAGTCGTCGCGATCGAGGGTGCAGTAGCACATGAACGTACATACGCGAGAGCTGCAGCTTGGCCCGGCTGAGCGCCTGGTTTGCCAATTCGAGCGGTGTGCCGACAGGCAGAAATTAAAATCTGTGCCGACGTACGATGGCGACCCCGGCTAAGCCAAAATAGCGACGGACCACCCGACTGCGCCATGACACAGCAGTGAGCGCGTTTTTTCATGACACTTCGTCATCAACATATATTATTTATTGTTAGAAAGAAAACATATACTATTTATACGCGTCATTATTCACAAGGATTTCTGTCAATATATATGGGGCCTTAGCACGACGACTTTTCGACTTTCTACTACAACAAGTTATACCCGACTCCGACGATGGAGGGGCGACGACGGCGGCACGCCTTTGGCTCACTTCAGTGCTTGTAGTCGTCGCTAGGTGGTCTACGGATCTGGATGTAATTTTTATTATTTCTGGTGCTCGTTGTATTGCCATGACTGAAGGTAAATAGATCGTAAGTTTTCTCGCAGAAAAGGAAGATTGAACACATGATCTTCTCACTTTCTACATGCACTTAGCTCATTGGAGGTGAGGTAATTAATGAGTAGAGAGATTGTAGCTTACAGCTTTTTAATGCATTTTTTTACTTCATTCCATAAATTATCCTAAAATTTCTATATGTACACTTATTCGTGAACAGAGGGAGTATGTCATATTCTTCTTAGATTAGTTCGCAAAAACCGATATGTCATATTATCCTTAGATCAGTACAATACAGAAGATGATGACGATGATCTTGGGCTACGGGAAAGACAAATGATGCCTATTGTATTACCGTAAGCCAAGTGTTATTTCTTTGCTATACTTGACTTAGCCCACTGTAAGCTGTGCATCCCTTCAAAAACACACGACAACTATAGGGCTCTCGAGTTAGTCCCCTGCAAGCCGTCGGATTTAAGAACTATTACACGCCACTTAAAAAAGTTTAAAATGTAGTGAGAAAATGCTCGAAACATGCATTTAGAAATATGTACATAATTTATTTACAAAATATTCAACGTGTATTTAGAAAAGGTTCCACCTGCATATGAAAAATGTAAAATGTGTAAAAAAAATTATAGACATGAGTTGAAAAATAGGAAAGGAAAAAAACCCGGTGATGGAACACAGTATACTCGATAAAAAAAACATGTAGAAACTTCTAAAGCCGGTCCAAACCGGTAAGAGAAGCTTTGTAAGACCGGTCATACTGTGCCAACCCATGTAGCGAACGCCTTCTGTGAGACGGAGTATCATCTCGCATTAGGCGAGATATAGGGTATCAGATTTTTTTTTTTTTTGCGTGACGGCTGTATTAGACTTTGCAG
>LR880969.1:796513062-796531934 GCA_904067115.1 Aegilops sharonensis | reverse complement strand
ACAGCCGTCACGCAAAAAAAAAAAAAATCTGATACCCTATATCTCGCCTAATGCGAGATGATACTCCGTCTCACAGAAGGCGTTCGCTACATGGGTTGGCACAGTATGACCGGTCTTACAAAGCTTCTCTTACCGGTTTGGACCGGCTTTAGAAGTTTCTACATGTTTTTTTATCGAGTATACTGTGTTCCATCACCGGGTTTTTTTCCTTTCCTATTTTTCAACTCATGTCTATGCATTTACCATACATGTGACTGTATTAATACTTTTGAAAGGTGTTTTATTTGCTCGGAGTTCCATGAACAGAGATCACTACACAAAAACAACTATATGAAAAACTTGCTTGCTTCTTCGAATCTCGAAATAACATATAGAAAGTGTTTCTGTGATGAGACCATTCTCGATCGATAAATGCGATAGGAGCCAACCAACAAGAACTGTTTATGATATTTTAAGGAAGACGGAATTCTTTAAAGAAAAAGAAAGAGCTTTGTATATGTATTCCAACAAGGAAGGAGGATTTTCAATGCGGGATATAAAAACATATCTCTCTGTAGCACCCGTGCTAAGTACTCTATGGTTTGGTGCTTTAGCAGGTTTATTGATAGAAATTAATCGATTTGAATTATCATTTGGTGAACCGGGCATCTCGGACAAAGACAATAACAAGAAGAGATGAGAAGACCCTTCGCGGTCCTGCTCCCTGGAGGGGGCCGTTGCTTGAATTCGTATTGGCGTGGAGGAGCCCGAGGAGAGAACCGTTCCCCCTTTCCTTTTGGGAGTACCGCTTACTGATCGGTCGAGGAGATCGAAAATCTCTGAATTTCTGCGAAACGAATTTACATATTTATTGCGAGGGGCTTTGAAAAGCGAAAGAGACTTGTTTTACGAGCAATAACGAGGGAGGCCTCTTCGAGACCCTACCTATCGAAGCCTTGTTTTCACAGGGCAAATATTAGGTACCACAAGGCCTCTTTTACTAAACGAATCCGCCTTACGGACGGGTTGATGAGAGGAATGGAAGTGATTGACACGGGAGCTCCTCTCAGTGTTCCGGTCGGTGGAGCTACTCTCGGACGAATTTTCAACGTTCTTGGGGAGCCTGTTGACAATTTGGGTCCTGTAGATAGTAGTGCAACGTTCCCTCCCATTTGATATCTTCGTATCCGAGAATCCACAAATTCTACCCCGCATTTTTGGCAAAATCTTTCGTCTTCGTTTTCAGCTCCGCTCGCTCGAGAATTGCCACAAGCGCAAATCCCGCTTTTTATGGGTCCAAAGATTCTTTCGGAAACAAGCGTTTAAGCAATGGAAAGAAGCGAACGGTTAAGCTAATGCAGCAAGAAAAGGGATGCAGCAAGTGTCCAAAAATCGGATATGCCCGGTGAAAATTAGAAACAAGGCTGAGGAAGGATTTCGTACTGCCACAATGCTGCTATCAATCACTTCGGTAAAGGGATCGAAAGATTATGGTCTGAAATAGAGATTTGAGAGTCCCTCGTGTGAGTACGTGCTGAAGAGCAAGGAGTGAAAGTGCGTTCATCTTTCTTTCTGCTAGTTGTTTCCTGCTAATAGTGATTAGTGAGTGCCCCATACATAGCCAAGCAATCCCAGCAGCAATCAAGTTGGCACCCACTATATTAGATGCACTATTTCCTGATCTTGTCCCAAACCCAACTCGGCACTTTTAGACCTGGCCTGGACGGTCCCCTATTGTTTGATCCAATATTGACCGGTGCGGATCACGTTCTACTACCTCCGGTCCGTGGTTCGACCTCCCGTAGTGGTCCTTGCTTTTCTTTTTGAAAGCTCCGCAGGGCCAATTTTGCGTACTTGCTCAGCGTGCCCCCCTTTCGTCGAGTGCCCCGCCCGGTTCATGTTGACTCATATTCATCAGATTTAAGTTTGGAACACC
Organism: Aegilops sharonensis; assembly: GCA_904067115.1. Classification (NCBI taxonomy): domain Eukaryota; kingdom Viridiplantae; phylum Streptophyta; class Magnoliopsida; order Poales; family Poaceae; genus Aegilops; species Aegilops sharonensis. The sequence goes on along the minus strand of LR880969.1, from coordinate 796,530,019 downwards.
CTAACCACCTAGCTCTTTGGGTCTGCAAACAGTTTACCAAATACAGTACTACTTATTGGTCCATCCAGATCCAGTAGTGGCCTCCAGCTCTATACGGCACAGCACACGTACGTACTTGCTCTGTTTATGTGTGTACGTACTGGTTGTAGTGTGACGAATTCGAGACATGTGTAATGTGGCATAATTAAGCTCCCTTTCTAGCCGTTTCCCAAATTTTGTTTGACGATATGATACGAAGAGCTATTTCGTTGAGTATTACATGGATATTTCGTTGATTTCATATTTGCCATTTTGCCTCATAATAATCGGAACAACAAACTAAAGATCACGCAAGGTTATAGGACCGTCTTGGTCCAGCTAAGCATGCACGGGCACTGAACTCCATTCCAGCCGAAAGAAAAGGGCAGGTTAGACCGTCAGAGACGAGATGACATGCATGCAGACATTGTCCCTCCGATGGTGGCGCCGGGCCGCATACGCATCAGCGGACAAGCCCGGCTACAGGCAGCCAGCGAGATCGCCGGAGCGCCGCTGGTCGCGCGCTCTCTTCCGCCCATAAATACCAGGCAGTTCATCCATTAGAATCCACACAGACACAGCTCGCACCACCAGCTACATACACATAACAGCAATCAAATCTCTTGGATCAACCGAGAAGATGGCCTCCTCCTCGAGGATGCTCACGGTGGTGGTGCTGGCGGCGCTGTTCGCCGGCGCGATGGCCGTGAAAGTGAAGTTGACGGTGCAGAAGGGGTCCGACAAAAAGAAGCTGGCGCTGAAGGTCGACTACACAAGGCCAAACGACAGCCTGTCAGAGGTGGAGCTCCGGCAGCACGGCTCAGAGGAGTGGCAGCCCATGACCAAGAAGGGCGACGTGTGGGAGGTCTCGTGCTCCAAGCCGCTGGTTGGCCCCTTCAACTTCCGCTTCTTGTCCAAGAATGGCATGAAGAACGTCTTCGACGAGGTCTTCTCCACCGATTTCAAGATCGGCAAAACCTACGAACCGGAATATTGATCCACACCGGCCAAGTTTCAGTTGATCAAAATCGTCGTAATTAATTAACACCCATGTATGAGTCGCGTAGGATATATGCGCCTGCATGAGTGGATAGCTAGTGAATAATTTTAATTTTTTATGCACATAGATATGGCAGGAGAAGCAACGACGGATGTGTTTGCTCTCCCATGCATGCATCCACTGTCGATCGATGCAGCACTTTTCTTTTGTGTAACCGAATATGCTCAAGATTTTGAAATATTTGAATATTTTCTGTCCATTCACCTTTAACTTTGATACCCCTCTGTATGCATGGTACTCCCTCTGTATACTAATATAAGACCGTTTGAATCATGGTCTTATATTTGTTTACAGAAGGAGTACTTTGAGGTAACAGGGTGCAATATGTCTGAAAGTGGCGTGTGAATGATCTATGTAAGAATAAGCTTTATTCTTGTGTCAGGAAACTCACTAGCTAGCGCTCTTTCTTTAATTAGCAAAGAATGTTGTGATTTACAATTGTCCTGTTTTTAAGAAGAGGGACATATGTTTTTTATGCAATTCAAATTCCGCTTCACGTCCAAGAACGGCATGAGATACAACTTCGACGAGGTCTTCCCCACTGACTTCAAGATCGGCAAAACCTACACCCCGGAAGACTGATCCTTCCATTGACGTCGTAAAAGTCTCACCATTTTCCAAAATTGTACTGCAATGCATGCGTCACGTTTGATAATTGTGTGTGCATACAGTAATAGTAAATAATGGTCGATGCACACAACAACAAACCATGACAGTTACTCCAAAATTAACCTTTTTTTAAACGAGGCAAAAGATTTACAATTTTCGTTGGTTAAGAAGAAGCCTTTAGGAGTTTAGGCCAAAGGCCGAGTTACAAAGCACTACTTTCGCGGCAATAACTTTACACAGAAATTGTCCCCCCGCGAGACACCATAGCGAAGCTACCTCTTTGATTTTTGCGACAAGGACTCTCACCCGTACTGCGTTGTTGCAGAAAACGCGAGCATTTCACTCATTCCATATCTCCCACGAGAGATGAGCGCCCGTCTTGGAGTGCGAAATGCTGCAAGCATTAAGTTGCCGCCAGTCTTTGACCATATTCATCGCTACCCAGTTCGAAGGGTGCACATCCACTAGGGCAAGCCAAGATTAAATCACCTCCCAAACTCTGATCATGTAGCGGCATCGGTGTGACGCCCCCAATTCAATCGTACACTAATCATACACGCAAACGTGTATGATCAAGATCAGGGACTCACGGAAAGATATCACAACACAACTCTAAAAATAAAATATGTCATACAAGCATCATAATACAAACCAGGGGCCTCGAGGGCTCGAATACAAGTGCTCGATCATAGACGAGTCAGCGGAAGCAACAATATCTGAGTGCAGACATAAGTTTAACAAGTTTGCCTTAAGAAGGCTAGCACAAATTGGGATACAGATCGAAAGAGGCGCAGGCCTCCTGCCTGGGATCCTCATAAACTACTCCTGGTCGTCGTCAGCGGGCTGCACGGAGTAGTAGGCACCTCCGGTGTAGTAGGAGTCGTCGTCGACGGTGGCGTCTGGCTCTTGGGCTCCGACATCAGGTTGCGACAACCAGGTAGAAGGGAAGGGGGAAAAGGGGGAGAAAAGCAACCGTGAGTACTCATCCAAAGTACTCGCAAGCAAGGAGCTACACTACATATGCATGGGTATATGTGTAAAGAGGCAATATCGGTGGACTGAACTGCAGAATGCCAGAATAAGAGGGGATAGCTAGTCTTATCGAAGACTACGCTTCTGGCCGCCTCCGTCTTGCAGCATGTAGAAGAGAGTAGATTGAAGTCCTCCAAGTAGCATCGTATAGCATACTCCTACCCGGCGATCCTCTCCTCGTAGCCCTGTTAGAGAGCGACCACCGGGTTGTATATCTGGCACTTGAAAGGGTGTGTTTTATTAAGTATCCGGTTCTAGTTGTCATAAGGTCAAGGTACAACTCCAAGTCGTCCTGTTACCGAAGATCACGGCTATTCGAATCGATAAACTTCCCTGTAGAGGTGCACCACATAACCCAACACGCTCGATCCCATTTGGCCGGACACACTTTCCTGGGTCATGCCCGGCCTCGGAAGATCAACACGTCGCAGCCCCACCTAGGCCAACAGAGAGGTCAGCACGCTGGTCTAAACCTAAGCGCACAGGGGTCTGGGTCCATCGCCCTTAGCACACCTGCACGTTGCGTGGGCGGCCGGAAGCAGACCTGGCCTAGCAGGCGTTCCAGTCCAATCCGGCGCGCGCCGGTCAGTCGCTGACGTCACGAAGGCTTCGGCTGATACCACGACGTCGAGTGCCCATAACTGTTCCCGCGTAGTTGGTTAGTGCGTATAGACCAAATGGCTAGACTCAGATCAAATACTAAGATCTCGCTAAGCGTGTTAATGATGTAACCGCGGACACCGACCAGGGCCAGGCCCACCTCTCACCTAGGTAGTCTCAACCTGCCCTGTCGCTTCGCCACAAAGTAACAGTCGGGGGCCATCGGGAACCCAGGCCCACCTCTACCGGGATGGAGCCACCTGCCCCTTCAGCCCCCATCTCCGAACAGTATCATAAGTAATGTAACAGTATAAAGTATATAGCATATGCCCGTGATCACCTCCCGAAGTGATCACGACCCAGTAGTATAGCATGGCAGACGGACAAGAGTGTAGGTCCACTGATGGAACACTAGCATCCTATACTAAGCATTTAGGATTGCAGGTAAGGGTAACAACTTTAGCAACAATGACAGGCTATGCAGCAGAATAGGATTAACCGAAAGTAGTAACATGCTACGCTACTCTAATGCAAGCAGTATAGAGAAGGAATATGCGATATCTGGTGATCAAAGGGGGGGCTTGCCTGATTGCTCTGGCAAGAAGGAGGGGTCGTCAACACCGTAGTCGTACTGGGTAGCAGCGGCGTCGGTCTCGGTGTCTAGCGAGAGAAGAGGGGGAAGGAACAATAAATACAATGCAAACAAATGCATAACGATGCATGACATGACAAAGCACGGTGCTAGGTGTACCCTAACGTGGTGGGAGGTTGTACCAGTGAAGGGGGGAACTTCCGGGAAAGTATTCCCGGTGTTTCGCGTTTTCGGACAGATGAACCGGAAGGGGAAAGTTGCGAGTTCGATAGGTTAGGGATGTGTGGCGAACGAACGGATTGTGTATCTGGATTTGTCTCGTCGTTCTGAGCAACTTTCATGAAGAAAGTATTTTCATCCGGGTTACGGATTAAAAGATATGATTTTCAAAAGAATTTATTAATCTCTGGAATTTAATTAATTAATTAAATTAATTCGAAAATGGATTTATGACATCAGCGTGATGTCATGCTGATGTCAGAAGTCAACAGGGGTTGACTGGTCAACCTGGCCAGTGGGTCCCGTCTGTCATTGACACATCACCCTAACTAACAGATTAGTTAGGTTAATTAGATATTTAGGCCAATCAAGTTTAATTAGTTCAGCTAAACATGATTAATTAAGTTAATTATTTAGTTAATTAATTAATTCATTATTTTTATTATTATTTATTTATTTATTATTATTTTTAAATTCGTTTTTTAAACCGGTATGTGGGCGGGGCCCATATGTCATAGGCCCTGGGGGCATAACGGGCGTCGGGTTACGGGCGCACCCGAACGGGCGATGGCCCTCGCGGGTGGGGCGCTGCCCGCCAGGACGCGGGACGATGCCGTGGCCACGGTAGGGCTCACCGGCCGGCCACGACAGGCGGACACACGGGGCGGCGCGGTGCGTCGCCCGGGAGCAAGGCAGCAGCAAGGGGCTGGCCACAGCGCGAGAGCGAGGTGGCAGAGAGGGGCGCGGCCCAGCACCGGTGCGGTGTTGCCCGAGAGGGCCGCCGGCGAGCAGCGCAACAGATGGGGAAGGCGAGGCCAGGGCGCGGTCGGTGGTGCCGGAGCACGACCAGGGGGCTGAGCGGGGTGCACGTCCAAGGAGGCGCGGGGAGGCTGCGGCCCCGGGGCAGCAACAAGTGCGGGCGGCGGCGGCGGTCATGAGCTCCGGCGCGGGAGCGGAGAGCCACGATGGAGGGCGCGCCGGTGAGGTAGAACAGCAGCAAGGGGGTCAGCCACGGCGCGGGCGATGCGCATGCGGGTTCGGCCGGAGCAGGTCCGGGCTCGGGAGCGCCAAGGCACAAGCGGGCAACGATGATGCGGATCAGAGGAGAAGGGAGGGGACGTGTGGTGGAGCTCACAGGGGTTCGTAAGGGTCCGGGCAGCGGGGCGTGGGGAGGTAGGCGGGGACGACGGCATCGAGGGGGCAGTCCGGTGAGGTGGAGGAAGCAGGCCGGCGGGGGAGGAGGAAGCAGGTCGGCGGGGGAGCTCCGGGCGCCGGCGTCGACGTACAGGGGCGAGGGGATCGGGAATCCTGCCGATCCAGATCCAATCGAGGGGGAAAGTGGGGGGAGTGAGTGGGCGACGTGGGGAAACATCTAGGGTTTCGGGGGGGGGGGGGGGATGGGGATGCGGGGGGGTGGCGGGAGGTGGTGTGCGGAGTTGGTCTGGGGGATGGGTGGGCGGAGGGAGGGAGGGGGGGTGTGGTGGGGCCCACAGGGGTTCGTAGGGGTCCGGGAAGGGGCGGGTGGGGAGGTTGGCGGGGACGACGGCATCGAGGGGGCAGTCCGGTGAGGTGGAGGAAGCAGGCCGGCGGGGGAGGAGGAAGCAGGTCGGCGGGGGAGCTCCGGGCGCCGGCGTCGACGTACAGGGGCGAGGGGATCGGGAATCCTGCCGATCCAGATCCAATCGCGGGGGCAAGAGGGGGGAGCGAGTGGGCGACGTGGGGAAACATCTAGGGTTTCGGGGGGGGGGGGGGGCTGGGGGGGGCGGGGGTGGCCGGCTGGGCTCTTGCCGAGTTGGGCTGGTGGCCTGCTGGGCCGAAGCCCGGATGGGTTGTTTCCTTTCTTTTTTTTGTTAGTTTGTTTTCTCTTTTGTACTTTCTTTCTTTATTTCTCTTTTCTGTTTTAATTCATTTTAAAATATTCAGGTACTTTCTAAAAATATGTTTTCTTTACTTTAATTACCCTTTGTAATATTCGGCACCCACCGAACATTTTTGTTTCAACTTTTTAAAACTTTTATTGTTTGACATATTTAGAATTTAAATTTTGAAACGGTTTCGAATCATTGCGAGGTTAGCAACAGTAACCGAGGTGACGTGGCATGATTAGCGTGGCATTACTGTAGCATGATTATCCGGGCGTTACAAATCTCCTCCACTACAAGAAATCTTGTCCCGAGATTTAAGAGGGGAGTAAGGGGGAAAGTTCTGGTTACGAAATTTTAACGGGTGTCCTCGGTCTTGGTTGCTCTTCTCGAAGAGGTCGATCCATTGTGTTGTTGTCTTCATTCCTCTGCTTCAGGTCATCATGATGAAGTCGTCATCCTTTCTTCGGGGGTTCCATCGTACTTACGAAAAAGGATAATGGGTATCTTCGGAAGAACGGACCTTACAAGGTTGACTATCTGGCAGATAACTCAGGGAATGTGGTAAAAAGTAACTCTCGAATAGATACTTAAGAAAATATCGAGAGTAAAGTAAGAAGGTACCATGAGAAGTTTCACACGGATAGGCAATCGTTCGATGTCTGAAACAACATGCGGAAGGGGTCCAGAGCAATGAGATTGAGTATTGCGTCTGATACCAGAATAGATTACTAGGCATGTGGCCCGTGAATTACATACGAAGTCAAGCTCGAGGAATAACATTCACAACAGGGTGTACAGGAGAGTCAGGTCTCGATCCTATGGATCTGTGGGTTATGGGCCCACCAGGTGGGTTAAAGTAGGAAGGCGATGACGTCATACACGATCATGTAAGCAAGGCATGTCAGAGGATAGTCTGTCAGTTATGTCGGCAACAACATCGGTACCAAGGGTGAGGGACAAAGAGAACCATTTTCCTGCTCGTTGAAACGAGGCGGACCAATAGGCAAAGTTCTTATCCATCGGTGGCTACCGAAATGTCATCAACAAAAGTAACATGGTCTACTGACAGAGTGGTACAAAGAGGTGCTCAACTAAGCAGGGAATTATCTCTGCTCAGCTAAGTCAGATTACAAGAAAGGTTAAACAAAACAATGGAAAGGAAAATATGATTATCAGAGTAAACAGAACAATGGAAAGGAAAATGTGTTTAAACACATATTTCAAGGGTATATCCTTCCCAAGGACAAGCAGAGCATGGTATCCATGACATGATAGAAAGTAGGAAACCATTTAGGTAAGGGGGGAAGGAATCTCATGATATTGCCCCTACAACGGTCTTTGGATAATTGAGCAAGTAACATTTAGTATTGGGCTTCAAATGTTCTTGTTCAAAATCGGAGTACCATAGACATGCTTCGAGATAGCATCGACATGGTCAACAGGTAAAGATCGGGCTATGGATACATAAGGGATTCATCAGGAACAACTTAGAGTATAAGTCTCACAATTTCCTCACGAAAGAATGGGTAACATTATTAAAGAGGATACTATAACAATAGGTTCAACCGGCCAGGTGTGCTAGGCACGACATCACCTTACCGGGTCACATAAGACCAATGTTATAACTCTTGTAAATATGTTCCAACCATAATATCTGTCCGAGATTCAGATCTGATTGGTGTGAGGATAACTCAGACTCAAGAGGCCCGAGGAGAAAAGGTGCGACACAAATTGTCGAGATGACATTGTAAGATTCTCAGGAATTGAACTATGGAAGCGAGTTCCGAAACAAGAGTTCATCATTAAATCAAGGAGAGGTGAGGAGGTGGCTGATTGACTCAGCGACAATTCATTGCGATTTTCAACGGATGGATTTTCACACTTATGTGAACAAGGAGATAACATTTGTCAGATCAAATGATGTAATGAGGTATGCTCGAGGAAATCATACATAATTAAACATTGGTTGAAAGGTGCACCCAAAATATGGGCTTAGGTAGCATGACCGATGTTAGAATGGTGATTCGATAACCAATGGTCTAAGAATGAAATGTCAACCATTAACTTCAAAGCAATATGGTTGCTAGAAGTACAGAATCCAAGCAACATCGTTCACCTGTTGGTATCCCGGCTAGAATCAACACGAGAACCAAGAAAGAATGATGATGGTGAGAAGTATCACTATACCAAGAATTTTTAAGAGGTGGTGAAATTCTTGCCACATTCTTGACATAAAAGATGGTAATACTCCAAGGTAAAGAAGAACAGATGCTGGATAGCAAGGAACTCAAGGTATAACACAAAACTCAATCAAGTTTGTGTTGGAGGGAAGTCAATAAGGTGGTTGATGATAACACAGATCATCGAGGGCAAGGATGGTATTTCTCATCATGAACTCAATTGATATCCTGGAAGAGATCAGAATGCTGATGATGATCACGACACATTTGTCAAGAGATTTCATGAAGATGTAATCAATCGGCGACGACATCAAGCAAAAGCAATGGTGAAGCGAAGGTTTATTGGAACCACGGATACGACACAAGCTCGGAATCAAGCTTGATGTTCATGGAGAATTGATATGACGAGGAAGATCGACGTAAGCTTAGCTCATCATCAAAAGTTGCGCTCCGGGATTAAGGACTAGGTAGCACAGTTAAGGTTTAGCATGATAACGATATAGCCGATCAGGCTAGGAATGACTTGAAGGATTATTAAACTCATAAGCAACGAAAATTACTTAGGGTATTGAATTGGAGTGCGAAATCGATTCACTTATCGGTGTTCTCAAGTGACTAAAACTCAAAACCCGGGGGGAAATTGGAATCGACGAGAATAATAGTTGACGAAGAACTCATAAGAAGTTATGTATTTTCGTTATATTCTCGAGATACCAGAGGGTATACTCAAAGGTGGAGCAGAATAGAGGTTGGATAGGTGTAATGATCTACAGAAGACAAGTACTTCAACTTGTCCGAGAAAAGGAATCAAAGAATATCAATATGGCCAGAACCAAGATTGCAAAAGACCAGATCCCAGATATAAGATGAACTTATACCAAGGGAATAATTAATTTAAGAGTAGCTTCCATGATAAGATCTACATTGTGTCCATGGGCATGAACACAAAGTTCAAGGTCGACTCCCACTTCTTCAATGCATAACCTTTCATTCAGTGCTCTAGATAAAAATGATTTCAGTGGCAAAACCTACCTGGTGAATTATCAGAGGAGTATGACCCGTGAAAAATTTCGGGTTCACAGATATTAAGGAAGGCATAGGTTCAACCCATCAGGGCATCTTAGAAACATATACCACAAATTTTTAGGAGTAATTAACACAAGCCCGGAAGTAGAGCATGGTTGTCAAAGCATTATGCATCAGGGAAAGAACTGACAAGATTTGAATGTGAATGATACCATCGGATAACAACCCAGCAATGGGTTTGGCGGTCCATAACGGAGCTGACATAAGTCTCGGTACTCAATCAGAGGAAGAAAGAATGCAAAGGAATCAGATTATGGGAATAACTAACTAACTCAAATCTCAAATGCAAAGGAATTGCGATTTCCAAATCAAGGGATCAGAAGCAAACGCTCTGATTAAGGATGGATAAGTTGAGTAGACTTAGGGGTACAACCGACGGCAATTCGGTTGGTCGAGAACCAGCTCATATCCAAATGACGTCTGAGCCAAAAGGATAATCCTAGGCTTCGACTAATGATTGTGAACATTCACCACTTATTGGATCAATGGACTAAAAAATGATAGTGACCAAGGATGCCAATAAGATTATTATGCTTATGGGATTAACCATAATGCAAGCAAGCAAGAATTTCAAGAACAACAGGCTGTTGAGTATTTTCGAATGATCAAATAGTATTTCAAAGGCCTATGTGAAACACCTGAACAACTGAGAAGGAGCGGATACTCGATAAGTGTAAGGAATTATCCGTATGGGTATTCATGTGGTAAAGAAATGCAAGGCAATGAGCTCAAAGGATTCTCGGGACAACAAAGAGTATTTCGGGACATCTTGTAATAACAAGATCAACGAGGAATGATTGTATGAATGGCAAGTGTATGAAGTTTTCATAGGGGTTGACGGTGGAAGGAAATCGCAAATGCGATGGCACAAAGACTCGAGAGAACATCATAGAGTAACTTCGGAATCTTCTAGTGCAGCAGGCGATCATCTGAAGTGAGGGGCTCTCCGGGAGAAAGTACTTGCGAGAACCTAAAGTTAGTTTTGTTTTTAGCAAAATCATTTAACCCGAGTAGAAGAGAGCTCAGAGTCCCAGAGTAAATATCAAGGAGTAAAAGATCCTAATACCACCCAATGGTGACGTGGGCCCGTAAGGCACACAACCATGTTAGTAAAAGTTTTGCAATGACTAGACTCGACTTCGGCCAAGGAGTGTGAAAGGGGGATTCCTACAGGCAGTCGGCTCTGATACCAACTTGTGATGCCCCCGATTCAATCATACACTAATCATACACGCAAACGTGTACGATCAAGATCAAGGACTCACGGGAAGATATCACAACACAACCCTAAAAATAAAATATGTCATACAAGCATCATAATACAAGCCAGGGGCCTCGAGGGCTCGAATACAAGTGCTCGATCATAGACGAGTCAGCGGAAGCAACAATATCTGAGTACAGACATAAGTTAAACAAGTTTGCCTTAAGAAGGCTAGCACAAACTGGGATACAGATCGAAAGAGGCGCATGCCTCCTGCCTGGGATCCTCCTAAACTACTCCTGGTCGTCGTCAGCGGGCTGCACGGAGTAGTAGGCACCTCCGATGTAGTAGGAGTCGTCGTCGACGGTGGCGTCTGGCTCCTGGGCTCCAACATCTGGTTGCGACAACCAGGTAGAAGGGAAGGGGAAAAGGGGGAGAAAAGCAACCGTGAGTACTCATCCAAAGTACTCGCAAGCAAGGAGCTACACTACATATGCATGGGTATATGTGTAAAGTGGCAATATCGGTGGACTGAACTGCAGAATGCCAGAATAAGAGGGGATAGCTAGTCTTATCGAAGACTACGCTTCTGGTCGCCTCCGTCTTGCAACATGTAGAAGAGAGTAGATTGAAGTCCTCCAAGTAGCATCGTATAGCATACTCCTACCCGGCGATCCTCTCCTCGTAGCCCTGTTAGAGAGCGACCACCGGGTTGTATCTGGCACTTGGAAGGGTGCGTTTTATTAAGCATCAGGTTCTAGTTGTCATAAGGTCAAGGTACAACTCCAAGTCGTCCTGTTACCGAAGATCACGGCTATTCGAATAGATAAACTTCCCTGCAGGGGTGCACCACATAACCTAACACGCTCGATCCCATTTGGCCTGACACACTTTCCTGGGTAATGCCTGGCCTCGGAAGATCAACACGTCACAGCCCCACCTAGGCTAACAGAGAGGTCAGCACGCCGGTCTAAACCTAAGCGCACAGGGGTCTGGGCCCATCGCCCTTAGTACACCTGCATGTTGCGTGGGCGGCCGGAAGCAGACCTAGCCTAGCAGGCGTTCAAGTCCAATCCGGCGCGCGCCGCTCAGTCGCTGACGTCATGAAGGCTTCGGCTGATACCACGACGTCGAGTGCCCATAACTGTTCCCGCGTAGTTGGTTAGTGCGTATAGTCCAAATGGCCAGACTCAGATCAAATACCAAGATCTCGTTAAGCGTGTTAATGATGTAACCGCAGACACCGACCAGGGCCAGGCCCACCTCTCACCTAGGTAGCCTCAACCTGCCCTGTCGCTCCACCACAAAGTAACAGTCGGGGGCCGTCGGGAACCCAGGCCCACCTCTACCGGGATGGAGCCACCTGCCTCTTCAGCCCCCATCTCCGAACAGTATCATAAAGTATATAGCATATGCCCGTGATCACCTCCCGAAGTGATCACGGCCCATTAGTATAGCATGGCAGACGGACAAGAGTGTAGGGCCACTGATGGAACACTAGCATCCTATACTAAGCATTTACGATTGCAGGTAAGGGTAACAACTGTAGCAACAATGACAGGCTATGCAGCAGAATAGGATTAACCAAAAGCAGTAACATGCTACGCTACTCTAATACAAGCAGTATAGAGAAGGAATAGGCGATATCTGGTGATCAAAGGGGGGGCTTGCCTGATTGCTCTGGCAAGAAGGAGGGGTCGTCAACACCGTAGTCGTACTAAGTAGCAGCAGCGTCGGTCTCGGTGTCTAGCGAGAGAAGAGGGGGAAGGAACAATAAATACAATGCAAACAAATGCATGAATATACATGACATGACAAAGCGCGGTGCTAGGTGTGCCCTAACGCGGTGGGAGGTTGTACCAGTGAAGGGGGGAACATCCGGGAAAGTATTCCCGGTGTTTCGCATTTTCGGACAAATGAACCGGAAGGGGAAAGTTGCGAGTTCGATAGGTTAGGGATGTGTGGCAGACGAACGGGTTGTGTATACGGATTCGTCTCGTAGTTCTGAGCAACTTTCATGAAGAAAGTATTTTCATCCGAGTTACGGATTAAAAGATATGATTTTCAAAAGAATTTATTAATTTCTGGAATTTAATTAATTAATTAAATTAATTCGAAAATGGATTTATGACATCAGCATGATGTCATGCTGATGTCAGCAGTCAACAGTGGGTCCTGACTGTCATTGACGCATCACCCTAACTGACAGATTAGTTAGGTTAATTAGATATTTAGGTCAATCAAGTTTAATTAGTTCAACTAAATAGGATTAATTAAGTAAATTATTTAGTTAATTAATTAATTAATTAATTTTATTATTAATTATTTATTTATTATATATTATTATTATTTATTTATTATTATTTTTAAATTCTTATTTTTAAACCATTCTGTGGGCGGGGCCCATATGTCATAGGCCATGGGGGCATAACGGGCGCCGGGTTACGGGCGCACCCGAACAGGCGATGGCCCTCGCGGGTGGGGCGGTGCCCGCCAGGACGCGGGACGAGGCCGTGGCCACGGTAGGGCTCGCCGGTCGTCCACGGCAGGCGGAGGCGGACGCAGGGGGCGGCGCGGTGCATCGACCGGGAGGAAGGCAGCAGCAAGGGGCTGGCCACGGCGTGGGAGCGAGGTGGCAGAGAGGGGCGCGGCCCGGCACCGGTGTAGTGTTGCCCGAGAGGGTCGCCGGCGAGCAGCGCAACAGAGGGGGAAGGCGAGGCCAGGGCGCGGTCGGTGGTGCCGGAGCACGACCAGGGGGCATGAGCGGGGTGCACGGACCAGGCCGGCGCGGGGAGGCCGCGGCCCCAGGGCAGCAACGAGTGCGGGCGGCGGCAGCGGTCATGAGCTCCGGCGCGGGAGCGGAGAGCCACGGTGGAGGGCCCTCCGGTGAGGTAGAACAGCGGCAGGGGGGTCAGCCATGGTGCGGGCGATGCGCGTGCGGGTTCGGCCGGAGCAGGTCCAGGCTCGGGAGCGCCGAGGCACAGGCGGGCGACGACGATGCGGATCAGAGGAGAAGGGAGGGGACGTGCGGTGGAGCTCACAGGGGTTCGTAGGGGTCCGGGCAGCGGGGCGTGGGGAGGTAGGTGGAGACGACGACGTCGAGGGGGCAGTCCGGCGAGGTGGAGGAAGCAGGCCGGCGGGGGAGGAGGAAGCAGGCCGGCGTGGGAGCTCCGGGCGCCGGCTTCGACGTACAGGGGCGAGGGGATCGGGAAGGAATACTCCCGATCCAGATCCAATCGAGAGGGAAAGTGGGGGAGCGAGTGGGGCGACGTGGGGAAACGGCTAGGGTTTCGGGAGTGTTATGGGGAGTGCGGGGGTGGCCGGCTGGGCTCTTACCCAGTTGGGCTGGTGGCCTGCTGGGCCGAAGCCCGGGGGGGTTGTTTCCTTTCTTTTTTTTGTTAGTTTGTTTTTCTCTTTTGTATTTTCTTTCTTTATTTCTCTTTTCTGTTTTAATTCATTTTAAAATATTCAAGCACTTTCTAAAAATATGTTTTCTTTACTATAATTACCCTTGTAATATTCGGCACCCACCGAACATTTTTGTTTCAACTTTTGAAAATTTTTATTGTTTGACATATTTAGAATTTAAATTTTGAAACGGTTTTGAATCATTGCGAGGTTAGCAACAGTAATCGAGGTGACGTGGCATGATTAGCGTGGGATTACTGTAGCATGATTATCTGGGCGTTACAATCGGAAAAGAAGGTGAGTAGCCGACTCCTAGACTTTCTTGCAGCCACACTCAGGACTAACATCAGGTTGAGAAAGCAACAAAGTGGGCATAGGTCTTGTCAAGACTAGCAGAATCATATTCGTGAAAACATAAATCCAGCAGAATCAGCATGCCATCACAGCTGCAAACATGGGTACAAACATCCAGACTATGGAAGACTAACATATGGAAACTGGGGCTAAATCAAAAACAAACCGTGCCGGTTTCTACCGGGGTCTTGCATACTCGTCATGTGTGTAAGTGTACATAATGAATACAATTTTTTTGTACTGGTTTCATGGGACCACCCACTGTATAGAAACAAGGCATTTATTGCACTCAGACTATTTTACTATTTCACCACCCAATCCATCCACCCATACTTTTAGTCTGATGCTAAATTTTGTAACACTTTTAAGTTTTGAAGCAATGATCTGATTTAGAATCTGTTTACAGATTCGTGTTCATGATATTTATATCTATAAAATAAAATCAAACTTTAACATGCTATGAACAAGTTTAAATTCAATTTGATGCCATACTGAAACTTCTGTGAAATGTGAGATGATACGACAATGAAACTGAAGTGAACCAATAATAAAAGGGATTTCTATTTTTATGCCCTCGGTTCCTTAGTTCTACTCAGCGTTGCCCATGGAAACAAACATACATCACTTTTGCCCTTCTCCCTCTAGTTGATCCTCACATAAGGCCAAATGTAGCATTTCCATTGGGTCAACCCCTTTGACCATTACATGGATGAGTTGGGACTGTGCAAAATAGGCATGTGGTCCCACTGTAAACTCCGGCCGGCGGTGAGTCGCCAACACATAGTAGGGCAAAGCAGAGTTGCTCGTCCGACCGATTCCAGTGATGGCTGGAAGATATCATAGCCTCTACGGGTTGTTGGTGTGCGTGCACATCGATGGGTGGCATCAGGATGGCCGTGGGTGGACGAAAACGACGCCAGTGGGTGAGTTCCATCGTGGCCGATGTTTGATGATTCCAGGCAACAAAGCTATAGAGCACGAATTCGAACGAGTTTTTCTGCTAGTGTTGTTCTACGGCTGCGTGCAGTGTAGTTTGACATGGGCACGTGACCAAATGGTCACTGGAGCGTCTACATGATCTCATGTGTGATGAGCAAAGGGAGCTCAAGGTTAACGGCACTATGGCATGAAAACATTGACAAGGAGAGAGGGAAAATATATGGAGCTCATGGTAAGGCTGTAGAGCTCATTAGCGAGATCGGGGATGGGCTGTAGGCGATGAATCGACAACGGCGACCTCGGCTACAAACAACAAAGAAGGCCATGATGGTGATGATTCAGGGCGTTCGGTCTTGCAATCTTCGTTGTAGAGGTTCAGGGTGTCGAGGCGAAGCTAAAGGACATGGTTGTGAGGTGAGGAGATTACGCTGGCTAGGAATGCTAATGTCATCCCTTCCTGTGTATGCCATTCTTTTGCTTCTTTCTTGGCCATTCAGTTTGGTGCCCCTTTGTGCATCTGATAACCAGCTTGTCGCTGGCAAGCCGCTCTTCCCTGGCAGTGTCCTCGTCTATCAAGATGGGGTGTTTGCCCTGGGATTCTTCTCCCCGTCCGACTCCACCAAGAACCATCACTATGTTGGCATACAGTACGACGACATCCCGGAGCGCACGATGGTATGGGTTTCTAACCGTGCGGCACCGATCACCAATAACCTTTCCTTTGCAAATCTTGTCGTCGCTAGTAGTTCCAACATAGTCTTGTCTGATAGCAATGGTCATGTCCTCTGGACAACGAACAATAGCATCAGCGTCAACTCCATCTCAGTGGAAGCAGTGTTGGACAACACTGGCAACTTCATCCTTAGATCATTAGCTGACAGTGCCATCCTATTGCAAAGCTTCGACCACCCGACCAACACTCTCCTACCCGGCATGAACCTCAGGCTCAGCCACAACATGCTTCCATTGCAGGACCTCGTCTCCTGGAAAGGCCAACAGGACCCATCCATCGGTGAGTTCTCCTACAGCACAGACCCTAGCAGCTTCCTCTAGTGCTTCATCTGGAATGGCTGGAGGCCACACTAGCGAAGCCCGGTGTGGACAAACTACCTCTACGTTGGTGGATTCAACGAGTCTACCATTTACATGGCCTTCATCATGCCGACAATGAGGTGTACATGTCCTTCGTCATGCCGACTGGCTACTTTGTCCTACTGGTCAGGATGGAGATTGACTACTCAGGCAAGGTAAATATACTAAGCTGGGAGAGCAACATGTACACATGGAGAACCCTATATGATGAGCCTCAACATGAGTGCAATATGTATGGCTACTGTGATCTTTATGGTTACTGCGACAACACAGAAGTTGACCCAGTTTGCTAGTGCCTTGACGGTTTTGAGCCGAGGGATGGTGAAGGATGGATCGCCGGTAGTTTCTCACAGGGATGCCACCAGAAGGAGGTGCGAAGGTGCACCCATGCAGACGGTTTGTTGGCCTTTCCTGTCATGAATGTCCCTGACAAGTTCATACATGTTCCGAGCAGAAGCTTTGTTGAGTGCACGAAGAAAAGCAGAAGCAATTGCTCCTGCGTGGCATATGCTTACTCCAAGATGAGCAACATGGATATTGATGGGGATGACACAAGATGCGTGGTATGGATGGGAGATTTGATTGACATGGAGAACCACACTCATGGAGGGGAGAACCTATATGTCCGGACTAAAAGATTACAAGGTATGCATGATTAATACCTTGCATATATATACATACATATATACATATATATATATA
>LR880969.1:796501736-796512457 GCA_904067115.1 Aegilops sharonensis | reverse complement strand
CAACCGTGGCTTCCCCCGCGAATTATTCTTGTTAGTCGTGTTCTATATGATGTTAGTGTAATCTGCAAACGATTTTTAGCAACTAAATACACGTTTTAAATAGGAATCTCGCTCATAGGCGGGTTTTGCACTCGGGTCGTGATTAACTCGCATTTTTTGCAATTTTACTGCCTGAGTTGTTCGACCTGAACTTCCCCTTGTGCTAGGTTGAACTTCCGCCAACATTGCCCAAATGGGGCTTGCTATATACCGTTGGAAAGCTATGAACACCACTATCATGACCCAAGTTAAATTTTTGGCAAAATGTAAGCGGTTTAAGAGCAGTTTTGAAAACCGTTTTTCTTCATACAAAAAACGTGAATCATATTTTTTATTGCATTTCTAAACCTTTTATCGGAATGAGGCATATAATATGGCTTTGGAAAGCTGCTGCAAAACCGCTCCTTCCACATGTTGAAAGTTTTCCCTAGTTCCCTATGGTGAAAGAGTAATATGGAAAAACATAAAATTTCACAAACCGAACAGCTCAGTTCGTATTTTCGATGTCATTTCTAAATGGCTAATCCAATTGAGGCATACGATATGGCGTTGGAAAGCTTATGAAAATGCTCTACTTTTTCATGTTGAAAGTTTTTGCTAATTTTGAAAGGTTTAAGAGTAATTTAGAAAACGGTACAAGTCCTACCGAGTTCGTATTTTCGAGCTCATGTTTTAACCGTGCGCCCGAATGCAGCAAATGATATGGCGTTGGAAAGCCTGAACAAATGCGAAACTTTTTGGTATGTATTGTTTCTCCTAATTCTTTACGGTTTTAAGTCAATTTTCAAAATAGCTAAAAATGTATTTTCACCGTAATTTCTATGAACTTTATCGGAATGGTGCAAATAATATACTGTTGAAACGCTACAAAAAATGCGAAACGTTTTCATGTTGACGACTTTCTTCGATTCGTAGCCGTTTTCAAGTAATTTCGAAAACGGCGAGATCATTCGTTCTGCCTTTATCGCGAAATAGATTCGTCGAAAATGCATCGCGTGAAGTACTTGAACTTCTGTGGCAGTTCTGTTTGAACTTCACTCTGTTTTTTGACGTGATGTTTTTCGCCCGTAATTCTCAAATCACTTACCGTAATTGAGCAAATGATATACCAATGGAAAGCTATTAAAAACACGCAACTTTTTTTTGTTGATGAGTTTTTCATACTCGCAATGGTTCAAAATATATTTTTGAATGCGTAAAACAACGTCATTTTTGCCTGTTTTTTACATGTAACTGAAGGTCGGGCGTCTCACACTAGAGATCTTGAACTTCACCGGGAGTAGCACGTGAACTTCTAGCAACAAAATCTTTTAAGCTTTTTGTTTTCTATTCTTATTTTCCTATCTGAAACGCATTTCGTGTAGCAGTTGAACTTCCAGCTGTTTTCATCTTGAACTTCTGTCATGTATTTTGGTTCAACCTTACTCACAAGAATTTTTGAACTTCCCCGAACAGAGCACTTGAACTTCTAGCAACAACTTTTTTAGAAGTTATTTTATTTTTGAACTTCTTGTTTCCATTCTTTAATAACGAGATAAATCTGAGTTTTCTATAAGCATAAAACTTCTGCATCTTTTTAATTTGGACTTCCTTGTTTTATTTCTTAATTTTTCCTATGAAATTTTGAAGCGCTCTATTTTTAAAAGTTGAACTTCTTGTTTCCATTTTTAATAACGAGGAAAATATGAGTTTTCTATAATCATCGAACTTCTCCATCTTTTTAATTTGGACTTCCTGGTTTTATTTCTTAATCTTTTTTATGAAATTTTGAAGCGCCCTATAATCTGGTTGAACTTCTTGTTATTTTATTTTTGAACTTCTTTGTTTCCATTCTTTAATAACGAGGAAAATCTGAGTTTTCTATAATCATCGAACTTCTTCATCTTTTTAATTTGGACTTCCTGGTTTTATTTCTTAATCTATGTTTATTTTAAAAAAAAGGCGAGTTCCTTTTTTGTAGAGACATTGAACTCTTTTCCTTTTATTTAATTTGACCTTCTTACTTTTTTTTGAAACGATGAAAATTCATATTTTTTAAAAAAAGAAATTTCTATCTTTTTTAGTTTAACCAGTTGGTTTTGTTGTTAGAAATGGTAAAATCTTTTTTTATAAACCTAAAATTGTTCTTTTTTATTTTTTATTTGAACTTCTCTATTTCATTTTTAGAAACAGGGAAATACATGTTTTTACAATTTGAACTTAAATTTTTTTACAATTTGGACTTCGCGAAATTTTCTCGACGGGCATCAAGTCAAGCTTTTCATAAGCCAGATACAGAAACATCAAAAGCATCTTCAAGTAACGCGATATGTTCCATGTGACTGGGAAAGCATCTCTTATCATTTCTTTAAAGATGAACAACATCAAGTTCAAACAAAAAAACGAAGACAACAACAATGTCTAGTCTCTCACAGAAATTTATATCTCGCACTCAAGCTGAACTGCAGCAGCAGCACACCAACAGCAACCAAACGACGTGGCCGACGGTTCTACTCCATCGTGCAATACAGTTTTTTCATTCGGGAGGGGGGGATGGAACAGCAGAAGGAAGAAGTTCAGCACGTGGACAGAGAGAAGGTCATTTTTGGTCGAAGACGAAGGTGGGGAAGATGTTGGCTAGAGACGTGTGAGGAGGAAGAAGAAACTCGACGTATGGTCGCGGCTCTGCCTCCCCTACTCCCATAGGATGCGGAGTAACAGGAGCTACGTGTCGAGGCAACAGCGTGATGGAGGGGGGCCACGCTAGGGAGCACGAGGCGGGATCACCACGGCCACGCAGAGGGACCTCGAGGCCAGGAGAACAACTCCCTGCGCCAATGGGTGGACGCCAGAAGATGCGCCGGAGACCGCGGGATCCGCCCTGGCATCGCGACCGTCACCGAAGCGGGTCGATCCGGGGGCCAGCAGTGAGGGAGAAGGCTCGCCGACGTGGCGGAGGGGCGCTGGTTGTGGGAAGGAGGAGTGCCGGCCACTAGGGAGGAGGGGAGCTGGAGGATCCGGGGAAGGAGGCGTCATGGCGGCCGGATACGGGGGCAGAGGCGGCGCGCTGGCCGGATCTGCAGGCGGAGGCGGCGGGCTGGCCGGATCTGCGGGCGGAGGCGGCGTGGTGGCCTGTTCCAGGTGCGGAGGCGGCGCGGTGGCCGGTTGCAGGGGCGGGGCGGCCCACGCGGGTGGCGGAAGAAGGTTCCTGCGGGGGAGGGGGCGGCGGCGTGGGCGCGGCGGCGACACGTCGGAAGGAGGCGGGAGCGTGGGCGACGCGCCGGGAGGAGGTCGCGGCGGGATCGAGGGATGGCCGAGGGGTGGATCGTGGGGAGGAGATGGGCACGTGGGTCGGGCCGTCCGGGTAGTTGTGGGATGGGCTGGCTTTTTTTAGTTCAGGAACCCCAAATCAGGCTCTATATAGGGCGTTGTGATCCAAATAACTATTCTAATCCTGGGATTTAGAATAGTGTTGTCCTATATAGGGTGGGTCTATTCTACAACTGATTGTAGAATAATATTCTACAATAGGCAAGCCCCTATATAAGGTAGTTTTGAATCGGAGACCGACCCGACTAGGCAACACCTGCCCAGATCCCGAAAACAGATCCCCCGATCCCGCCGCCACCTCCCCACCCCGATCCCATCCTCTCTCTCCCAGGCGAACCATCCCACCCCCGCCACGCGCACCTCTCCCTCCCCGCCGAGCCATCCCACCCCCGCCGCGCACCTCTCCCTCCCCGGCGAGCCATCCCACCCCCGCCGCGCACCTCTCCCTCCCTCGGCGAGCCATCGCACCCCGCCGCGCGCACATCCCTCCCGGTTAACCACCTTCTTCCCCAGGTGAGGCTGCCCCTAGTTCCCCTCCGGCGGCGAGGACAGAGCAGCGAGCGGCGCGAGATCGATGAGATCTCGACTGGCGGAGACGCCCCAGTTAACCACCTTCTATGGGTGCGGGGTTATTACGGGTTCCAACGTCGAGCACAAGCACGAGCTCCTTCTCCAGCGAGAGGTGCCAGGGCAAAATGTACTTCTCTTCATCGTGGCATTCTGTGGCATTCTTTTTACTCCGGCGGGCAGCGAGGAGTTTGAATGAAATTTTGACCTGCTGAGTGGAGAATTACGGGAAGTACAAAGGTAGCAGTAATGGGAAGTACATACAATATTTAGGTAGAAGTACAGAGCAGTACAGCATGCGAGCGAGGAAGTACCTGCTGAGAATTATTCCTGCTAGGGAGGCAGTACCATAGTTACACTAAGAGAAGTACCGAGTAGTTTGAAGTAGCAGTACAGGGTGTCCTTTATGCTAATTTGGTACTCATCTTTTGCAGCTGCTACTTGGAGCTGTGAAATTAGCAAGCTTAGGGAAGTGCAAAAAGGTTCTGTATAGTGAAGAGTAGAAGTACAAAATATCTTGAAGCAGCAGTGCAGAGCAACACAGAAAATCACTACAGGTGAAAACTATAAATATCGATTTCGAGAAACTTCCTTGTGTCAATTTAGATGAGCTCTGACAATTAGTTTGTCGTTTTGTCGTTTAGTGCGAGACATCATGCCACCCCATGCAGCAAAAGTGCCTACTTGGTCAAGAAAAATTCCCAATGAAATGAAGAATACAAGAACGTCTCCAAGATTTAAGCAAAGTTTGACTCATTTGCCAAATTGAGCAGCTGACTCAACTGCAATTGCACATGTTGTTACACATGAAAACGTCCATCCCTATGCTCGAACTGAGGTGAGGTCCTCAATCAAAAGAAAAATGTTTACAACTCATTTCTATATATCGTTACTAATTGCGATTCTGTTATAATAATTGTACTACAATACTGCACTTAATACATTTGGATTTTGGATTTTGAATACCTATTACATTTTTTAAAGCAGTACAACAATATCTGTGAGAAGAAGTACAAATTTACAAATCTTGTTTTGTGTCACTATATTCATGCTCATAGTTATCAAAAAAAGAAGTATAGGTTTTGATTTCAAAGAAGTGCATCTAAGGTACAGAAGCAGTACAGCCATGAGAAAATCTGACAATTCCTCATCAATTTTCTGACCAATTTCAGGCTGATGATTATGGTTTGCCATTGGATGCTACTCCACTTGTCACGAATGCAGTGCCTCTGCGGTGCATAATCGAAGATCCGCCAAATTTTTATGTCACTGGATATTCACCTGATCCTAGCAGCATGGAGCCGTCGCCGCAACCTCCGAGCAGTTTCGTTTTCTCTGGATCATCAATATTGCCGAAAGCTGGCCATACAAGTAAATGTGTTGGGCCACAAGTGCCACCACGTATTGAGCGTATTGTGCGTGAGGTTTCAGGCATGCAGAGTAGCCGAACAAAAATTCCTGAGATTGGGGCTTTACATCCACCATATGTGGATGTGGATTCTGCGCATGCTGATACAAGTACGCTCAACATGCATAAAGTACCTGCGGCTTGCCACACAGCTGGAAACACCACAAATCGCCACCCTAGAATTGTTCCTGGAGTAGCAGGTTTGCATCCTCCGAGTCATAAGCAGCCAAGTGTGGTTGATCATACGCTTCCTCCACGTCCACCTTCATCGACTTCAAAGCAACAACCAGTGCGCAACAATACGTCAAAGAAATTGCCGGTGCACCCGAAACGTGACCCGCTGCTGCACAAATCCGTGGTTACGCCTCCTTGTCTGGTACAACCTGACGACTGCATAACTCTAGAGGAGAATCGAAAGTATATCCATGTGAGTATAATAAACAGATGTTATTACTACATTTTCATACTCAAACTACCTCTTGTTTACAAAGCAGTACAAATATAGTTGAACAACAGTACCTTTTTACTTGTATATGTAGTAACTCATATAAAATAAAAAGTAGTACTATGAACAAGTAATAAATGATTGCATCTGTACAGTTTTTCTTTGTCTAATAAGGATCATTAAAACCACACATAGTGCGGGAACACACCCAAAAATGGATGTTCCAACTATCTGCTCTGTGTTGTATTGGCACACGGTCGGCACATTTGTCACGCCGGCACTGTGCAGTTGATTGGAACAAAAAAACATATTTTGTGCTGGTTTTCTTCACATGAAGGTGCCATAAAAGCAGTACAAGAATATTGTTACATGGCGGTACAATAAAGTACTTTCATAGCAGTACAAGTATGTGTGTTTGTTTTGTATGGAACTCACTTCTTAGGCATCTTTATGTACATTTTGGATTTATTTTGCAGAAATCTGACCTCCCAGATTACCTTATACCAAAGATGGGGATGGTGTTCAAGGACTTCGATGCAGGCAGAGTGTTCTACAATATATACGCCAGGCACGCTGGCTTTGGAACAAGAGTTGGACAGAAGAGTGGTTTCAATAGATACCTGTACTGCACATGTGAAGGGGAGGACGTGAGCTCTGTTTATGAATCTGAGCGTCAGCGGGACAAGACGACAAAGCGATGTGGAGGCAAGGCGAAGCTGTGATTAAAGGGGAATGAGCACGATGATACAGTAGTCATTGTCGACATAAATTTTGAGCACAACCACCAACTAATACAGAGCCCTACCATGCTTGTGTTTCTTCATTCCCACAAGTCATTTGACCCCACTATATAGGATTATGTTAAGTTCCTCCAGTTCCAGAATGTTCAGCACCATACCATTATGTCTATCCTATATGGATCCCTCTATGGCGGTCAGTTCTTGGCGTTGCACGGACGCGATTTAATCAACAGGT
Organism: Aegilops sharonensis; assembly: GCA_904067115.1. Taxonomy (NCBI): domain Eukaryota; kingdom Viridiplantae; phylum Streptophyta; class Magnoliopsida; order Poales; family Poaceae; genus Aegilops; species Aegilops sharonensis. The sequence goes on along the minus strand of LR880969.1, from coordinate 796,505,714 downwards.
AACAACAAAAATGATATACACTATCTTTTAAGCTTGTGATTTCATGACCATTAAAAAAGCTTCGGAAAGAACATGCTACTGAACAGTGTACAACCTTTTGTGTTATTGAAATATGCAGGAAGCTTCTTAACTCTAAGGAAGATAGCATCGATGACGTCAAGAAGTTGTTGGAATTCTTTGCTGAGATGAAAGCAGTAAATAATGAATTCTTCTTCGACTTCCAGATTGATGAGTTTGGTCGCATAAAGAACATCTTCTGGGCTAATGCAAGCTGCAGGGGCGCGTACCAAGATTTTGATGATGCGATGACATTTGACACCACTTATAAGACAAATCAGTACCTTATGCCTTTGGGAGTATTTGTAGGGGTAAACAATCATCTCCAGTCAACAATATTCACGTGTGCCCTTGTAAGGGATGAATGTGAAGAATCTTTTTCTCGGCTATTCAGAACCTTCTTGGCATGCAACAATGGGAAGCAACCTACAATAATTTTAACAGGTATAACACATTCCAATTTATATAGATCGTGGACATATAGACTGACATTGTAGTTAGTTTACCTAGAAGCAGTTTTTTATATGAAATAACTATGCAAGTAATTTAGAAGTTTTAAATTTGAAAATACCAAAAGTTCAGGGACATTATGGAAAAAGAAGTTCTAATTTTACTATACAAGCAATACAAACATTATATTATCAAAAGTTCTAAATTTATAACACTAACCATCCCCCATCCATTTTCTAATCAGACCAGTGCCCTTCGATGACCCCTGCGATAAAACAAGTTTTCACCAGGTCCCTACACAAGTTTTGCCGATGGCATATAACAAGCAAGTACACCTCGCATATTTCATACTTGTACAACTTGCAACCCACTTTGAAGGCTGAGTTTGAGGCAATCATAAATTGGCCCCTGATGCCAACTGAATTTGAGAAAGGTTGGCACCAGCTAGTTGATAAATACAAGCTTCATGATGATCACATGATTCTGCACATGTGGGCAGATAGGAAGGAATGGATATCGGCTTACTTCAAAGAGGTTTTCTCTGCAAGGATGACTTCGACTCAACGAAGCGAAAGTATGAACTACGTACTCAAGAAACGATTTGTCAAACAAAACCAAAACCTGCACCGATTTGTTGAGCAAGTAAACAACTGCATATTTTCAAGGAGGCGAGTTGAAAATGCACAGACATTGGCATCAATGGTACGCTATCAATTCAAATTTCTTTTGTTTTTGTAAAAAGAAGTGGTAGATTACAGTTTTCAAGGAGGTACAGAAATAATACAGGGGAGAAGTACAGTTGTTACAGTTTACAGAAGTACAACAACTTCTTGCACTTGATATTTCCATACAACCATACTGACACACTTGCTTAAAACATTTTGCAGACAGAACAAAACACAAGAACTCATTACGGTTTTGAGAAGCAGTTCAGTGAGCACTATACAAAAGCCGTATTCACCGAGTTCAGGAGGAAACTTAAAAATAGCACACTCTTCCGCATAAAAACAAGCCAGGATCCTACAGTTGACAAACATAATTATCTTGTGACCTACCATGAGCCAACGGATACGTTCTCATGGTCAAACCATGAGTTCAAAGTTGTTGCGAACACTGAGACCGAGGAATACAGCTGCGAGTGTATGCTGTTTGAGCATACAGGTAAATATAGACAGAGAACACAAATAATTTTTACACGTCCAATTCCAAAATATACAAAAAGTGAATATACTATTTATGTTTTTTTCATGATGAAAACTAATTGTTTTTTCATGCACAAAAACTACCTGCTCCTAGGTCTGTTCTGCGTGCACATAATTGCAATGCTCGAGCACCTGAGAGTGAAGAGTGTACCTGATATCTACATCCTAAAGAGGTACACTGCGAGAGCGAAGGCAAGGGAAACATTTGACTGGAGAGACTACAAGACTGAATCATTTGACGGGACTTCGTTCCTGCATCAACAAAATGAGCTTCTCCAAATAGCTTTGAAAACTGTGAGAACAGGAGGCAAGTCAGACGACCATCACGTAACAACAAAAGCTGGCCTGCTAGAAGTGTTAAACAGGGTTGAAGCAGTGGGTTCATCAACAGCAACTGATGATGATGGTGGTGATGCATGCACTCCACCAGATATAAACCAGTTTGAGCCTGACTTATCAACAGAGATGCCGAGAACATCGCATGATGATGATGACATGCCTAGTACTGGATGAAATGCTCAATCTATAACTAAGGCTATCTTACCTCCACCAATATCAAAAATTAAGGGCAGCAGGTATAAGAACACAGCTGAATCGAGACCATCGGTGGCTGGAAAGAAAATGAAGCTAGAAGAAGCAGTCCTAAAAACAGATGACAAAACTGAAACATGGAAGAGGAAATGTGGTATGTGTGGCGAGATTGGGTCAAGGCACAATGCTAGGTCATGTCCAACAAAATTTCCCAAAGATGAAAATAAACAACTGAATAAATAAAAGGATATGCCAGGGATGCAAGCAAATTGGGTCAGGGCACAACATTCTAAGATGTCCAGTGATCAAAGCTGCTTTGGAGATAGCAAAGAAAATAAATAAAAAATCTAAGAAGAATAATAATATGTCCACTATAGAAGATGACGATGATGATGATGATGATGAAGAAGAAGAAGAAGAAGAAGAAGAAGAAGAAGAAGAAGAAGAAGAAGAAGAAGAACACTACTACAAATACTAGCATTAACGACGGTGCCCAAAAACTCTTGGTTGTTGAACCCCCGAGTGGACTCCCCGCGTGGTGGAAACCCATCTACGTAATACGTTCAACAACCACGGGTCTCCCGTCGTTAGGTGAGTGGTCGTTAGTTATGGGATTTGCAGGTACGTAGTACAAGTCTAACAAACTTCCTCTCTGTGTGTTCAAAAAGGAAAAAAACTCTTCTCTCCTTTATCTCTCCCCCGCAACATCCCAACTAATGTTGGCGGGTTCTCAAAATATTGGCGCTAAATCTCTCCAGCCCCAACTAATCTAATCTGATCCTAATCCTATTAGTTAGTCCTCCCGATCCTCAATTTTGCACAACATCCCGATGGAAGTCTGCATGGTCGTTCATGCCCCTGTATCTCCGTCCGGCGCCTCTGCTGAACCACAAAATTCCCCCGGCCACCGTGACTCGTCCCCAAAATGCTCGGTAGAGATGCACTTGATGGAGCAAGCAGATTCCATGGTTGAGTTTGCTCACCATACTACGGATGAAGAGGTACTTGACTTAATCAATAATTCTTCTCTAGATTCAATATAGTTCAATATATCCTGAGGTAAAAAGAAGAACTGATTGTTGATTTTGCTCCTGATTCGAAGAGCAAGAATGTGCAAGGAGACAGCATGGTTGAGTTTGTTCCAGATACAATTAATCAGGAGGCAGAAGAGCGTCCTGATGAAGAACGGAGCAGTGATGTCTCAATAACCGATGTCGATGAAGACTCTATTGAGTACCTGCGTAGGCAAGTTGTCGAAGACTCCGAGGAAGAAGACAAGCAAGATGAAGTATACCAGAAGGTCAGGAAGGAATTTAATGAAAGACGTGCTAGTGATGCTGCTTTGAGGAGGGAAGCAAGAGCCAGGAATGCATCTAGGCATAAGAGTAATCTGAACAAAATACGTAGAGACCTTTTGCGAATTTATATTCCTGACTACTACAAGATCGTGGAAAAATAAATATTGTTTGCTACAGAACAGTATTATTGTTAGTTTTTCAGTTTGGCTCATCGGCAGCAGAATTCAAGATTAGTGCCTTTTATTTGTAACATTTGTTCTTGTCATTCATATGTCAGGCTATGAACAAGCGACTGACTTTTAAATATTTTCCTATCCATAAATGGATCTTCATATCCCCTGACATTGTATTATACAGTACAGACATATGAATGGGCTTAGAAATAGGCACTGTATTTTGGCGATGTGATGGACAGGTGCTTCACCGATGAATGTGATCTG
>LR880969.1:796474603-796490508 GCA_904067115.1 Aegilops sharonensis | reverse complement strand
TTATATTGCTGTAAAAAGTTATATGGTAATGTGCTAATGTGAGTCATGACTGATATATAAACAAATACATTGACATTGAAAATTGATCTGGTTCTATAAAACCCATAGATTTAACAAACTTTGCAAGTATATATAAACAACAAGTTTCAAAGAAGTACAGAATACATAGATAAAGAAGTACAAACGTAACACTAAGGGAAGTACATATTCTATTATGACATCAATTCTATAATTTTGAAAAATAAAGTACTTTAAAAAATCAAGGTACTACACCAGTGACTATACGCCTCGACTTCGCATATAGTAAAAATGTTTCTGTATCATTTCTGTTTGCCTTCCTTTTAGAAACGTATATAAAATGGTGCCTAACCACACCCACCTACCAACCCCCCCACACCCCTAAGATAGATGGTGAGGCTCTGGGGTGACGGACTCGCCTCCACATGCGATGTCGCGGCACGCGCGTCGTCGCCTGCTATGGCTCGTTCGTACCGCAGCCTCACTGGGTGGGCCTGCAGCTCGCTAGCGCTCGTCGCAGGCCCACCCAGCTCGGCCTCGCGCTAACACAAATGGGGGTACAAGTTCACTCGGTACAGGACAGTGTAAGAGAGGGGGGTCTCCCCCCTACCCTACCCCCCCCCCTTCCATAACAAGTAAAATATTCTATTATATTTAACAAAATGAATTATTCAGTAAGAAATGCTTGCAGGACAAAAAAGATGCTATAAAGAATACATTTTGAGTAAACAATCTGTGTCGAAAAAGAAGTACAGTAAATACAATTGTAGGAAGTACAATAAGCAATAGTGGAAGTACAAGAATATATTTCAATAAATTTAAAAATTGATGCCAAATGTTTCAGCATAATTCACACTAAATACACATCATCCAACAGAGATGTTTTGCATACTGATAAGGCGACAATATTCCCACAAATAAAGTAGTTCTTCACACAACAGATCATCTAGATTACAAAAAGGACACATTGTATAGCACATATCGTAGTCGCACTACATATTGTGCGTCATCAAATCAATCAGCTGGGAGCTGAGTTAACATCAGCAGCAGTTCTTCACCCTGTGTTGACAACGTAGAAGTAGGGGAGAGGCACTGGATTTCCTCCGAAAGGTCCTCAAGAGGCACCTTGTTATCCTCATGGAAAAGAACTCTGAACATGTACTCGGCCTTCCAGTCCTCAGAACGGTCCTGCGACAAAAAATAAAAATGTCAGCACAATGAGCGGCAAAAAAACAAATATGAAGAAAATATTTTTTGCTTCATAAAACATAAACTGGGTAGTCTGCAAGGACAAACATCGTAGTTCTTGATATGCTCGACGCATCGATCCCCATCATACGTGCACGCAAACTTGAGGCAATAGATACCACACTCATTAACTCCCTGTTGAGCAGGCATCAAGTAGTGGGTTTTATCTGCAATCTTGCTCCAGCACGGTATATTGTTCTTCTTGCACGCTTCTTTGCCATAAACAGCTTGCATAACAGCATCAAACCTTTTGCCCTGTAAAAACAGAGGTGAACCCAATCCTTGAAGTGTAAGAAACTGTTTACTAAAATATCAAAATGCAACAAGAAAAAATTATAAACATAAAAGTAAAGAAGCATAAACTCACAAATTCTTTTACATCACGTTTGTGGAACTCGCTCTTTGTTATTTGAGTGCTGCTTCTTGTCGGCCAATTTAATGACTCCAGGACATCAAATGTCTTACGGGATTTGTTCAGAACGTACAGCAAATGGTGGAAAGTATTTGAAGTACCAACAGGTTTACAGTTGGGGAGCAAGATCTGTTTTTAGAAGTAACAACCAGATGTGTAAGAAGTAGTTACATATACAGATAAAACATCTATGCACACTGCAAAAACAAGCAGAAAAAAGAACATGCTAACACCTAAATGAAAATTTTAACAAACTATACTAACCAAGTCTGCCAACAAAAGATTTTGTGAAGGCTTCACCAAATTGTGAAACGACCAAACTGCTTCCTCGAGATCAAAATTCGTGGTGTTCGTCAAATTATCTAGTCCAAGAACATACTGCACATCAAAGAAAAAGTGCTTTAAGATCAGAAAATACAGGGTACACATGAAAATACAAAAAGAAAAATAACATACACATGAAATAAGAGAAACTTGCTAATAGAATCAAAAACATTACCGCAACGAAGTACGAGCTCAAAAGTACACGCTTCCCAGAAGCAAAAACATGACTCATGGTTGCATCAGAATTAAAGCTAGAAATGACAAAGTCCATCATCTCGCCTTCAATCTGCCCATATTGAGCAAAATTCCATACGAAATCTTCACCGGTGAAAGTTGTCTCAACCTCAAAACCAGTGTCATCAACACCGTGAACGAACCTAGCAAAAGTTGTTCTGCAATTGGCAAAAATGAAGATAAAATGAACTAAATTAACATAACTTATTAAAATGACTACATCTAAAATTTTGAAGAAGCTAATGAAGGAAGTACATGGTTAAGCAATACATGGTAGTACAAAGGTTGAAATTAGGGAAGTACAAAAATATAAAACCAAGAAGTTCAATAATAAAACTTTGAGAAGTACTAGAATCACTATCAGAATTCAGTACAAACTTGTTTAACCAAAAGCAGGGTACTTGCTTTTAAAGCACAAAAAACATGGCAGCAACAAAAATAAGAAAAAATAGAAAGAATATGAATACTATTGCGAAGCACAAGATTAACTAAACATCTAATATATTAGCAAAACTAGTAAGATCAAGAAGAACGCACAGTTTATACTTCTGAATTGCATGCTTGCTTAGCATGAAATCCTTCAAAAGCCTAGCATTTTGGATATTACTGTACTCGACGGGCCTTAGCTGCTCAACCGGCTGACTCCACTTCTTTGCTTTCTTTGCTTTCTTAATCTTCTTTGCAGGGAAAATTGTCCCCTGCTTACCATGAGCCAGCCTGTCGGACCTTGTGGTTATTATTGGCCTGACAAAGTCATCGATGTCAGTAGATTCATGTCCAACAGCAATTTTCTCGAAATCTGAATCAGACTCTATAGTCGGCTTCTTCTTGCTGGACGGCGTTTTCGTAATGACGGGCTTCTCTTTCAGAACCTCGACATCTTCTTGGCTACTAATAGTAATAACTTCATGAGAAGGCTTAACCATTTGGGTCTCAAACAGTGAAAAGCTTTCATCCCCAATGTTGATACATTCACCTGCATTAAATTGACAAAGACAGAAATTTAAAATAAAAAAATGAAGTACAAAATATCATGAGAGACATGTGAATACATAAAAGAGAGTGATCTTGCACAAAACTTGCATAACAAAAGTAGCAAAAAGATGTACAGATAACACTACTGCTATGATAGCTATATCACAGCTACAAGAAGTACAATAATGATGCAACTGGAAGTGCAGGTAAAAAATTTATATAACAGGCTGATCAGAACAAAACACAAAACTAGTAAATACTAACCTGGATGATAGCCGAACAGCTTGTTAAAATCAATATTGAAATGACCAGACATAGCCCAACTAAAAAGCATGGTCTTCTTCATGTCGGCAATGTCAGCATGTGCAAAGTTCATAAGTTCTTTACCATCCCACGACTGAAGAGTCAGCAGCATGAAAGACCCACAAGAACACCTTCATACACAACAAAAGGAAAAAACACTAATGTGAATGAACTGAAAAAAAGTGTTATCCATCTAGCAAAAAGAAGTGTGTGATAAGAAAAAATGTGCGCATGTCTCACCCATCTTCTTGTTTCTCTGTGCTCATATATCTGGTCTCAAAACTGTCGATGTTATCAGGTTTTAGATGGATATCCATTTTATTGCTAACAACCCTCCAGAGAATCTTAACATTCTTCACCATTTTTAGGAAAATGGTCCACCCATCCTGGTCATCCTTGTCGTACAGAGAATCAATGTACTGGAAACAATGTCTTTTCATGTCTATGATGATGGTCACCCAGTGACCAATACGAGCTGACTCAGTTGGATACCTTTTGGGAGGAGGAGGATCTAACATTGGGAACACAATCTGCGAAAACAAGATAAAGCACAAGCAAAATAACAAAAAATCACTAAAAACACAAAAAACAAAACCACACACACAAGATAACCAAAATTATAATTTACTCACAATATCCTTCTTGTCAATACGCTCATCTCCGACTCTCTTTGAAAACCATTTAATCACGGGAGCAGATATATCTCCACGATACAACTTAGACTGCACAAAAATATTAAATAAAGCAAGCATAAACAAAAGGTACGCTCACAAAAATAAAGTAGCAAGCAAAAAAAGATAGCCAAAAAGATTAAAATATAAGAAACAAACTTACAGTAATCCAGTAGGGCACAACCAACTTTTCAGATTCTTTATACCTCTCTGATAAAATGTAGATCCCAACAGATGCTACTTCTGTGCCAAGCATGCCATCGGGGCGAAATGCTCTAGCAAATATCCAATACGGTAGATTTGCAATAGATATTCTGAAACATAACTTCTCCACTGAAAATTATTATGTACCGCATAATAATCAGAAGGACACAGGTGAAAAAACAAAAGTATAAAAGCATGAAAAAAGATAGAACAAAGGAAATAAGAATACAAAACATACGCAATCTTGTCCTTTTCTTCAATAGAAGTAACTGCATTGTAAAACCTTTCAACAGAATCTGGAATCTTAACCTCATCTTGTATCAAATGATCAAAATAATCATCACCTGCAGAAAAATAAGTACATTAAAAGAAGTACAGAATATACAGGTAGAGGAAGTACATAAAAAACATTAGGAGAAGTACAGAACCTCATGACATAATAAAAAGTGTAGCTACTGTAGATACACAGGAAGTACAGATATAAAGTAGTGCCGAACTAAAAAAGTACAGAAACAACTGCAAATGCAATTCTGAAATCAAGATGTCCTAGTCAGTTGAGCTACTGTAGCTAACAAGAAGTACAACACTAAAAAGCAGTACAAATATACCTTCAACAAGGGGAAAGGCAGTACAACATACATACACAGTGTAAAGCACAAAAGGCATCAGGACACAAAATCATAGCATCGATTACACCGATATAAACATATTACAAGTATCACAAATGTTTCCCGAAACACATATTGTACATTTTTTTCACAAAAGAAACCCACTTCCCATAAACATACATCACACACTCAAAGATCACCGCAATAGCAAAAGGTTTAAAGCTTAGAGATGGGTGTGGACATTATTTGTTCGTGCCTATGTCTTTGCCTGCAGAAGATGGCGCAGCTTTAACTACAAGATCCGGCACAGCAGCAGATGGGATCTCGTGTGCATCCGATACGGGAACAGCTTCGCGCTCAATGCCAGCATCAACAGCAGTGGATGTCTTCTCAAGAGCAGCTGTGACTGTAGTAGAATCACTATGACCGGCGGAAACTTCAACTGGATCTTCATGAGCAGCTTCAGCAACACCAGCTTCTGGTTTCTTTGCAACTCCAACATCACCAGTAAGTTGTACATCTGTCTCTTCATGATGATCTTCTCGCGTCGAAACACTAGACGCCACATGATGCTCAGGGGCACAAAATTGAGATAATGTTGGCCCACCAGTACTCACCTAACAAAAACACACAAAATTAAGAAATCATAGCAAAGCAGAAACATACTTGTACAAAAGATATCTCACCTTATCTACATGAGGAACAGTAGAATCATTGTGTTCCCCTTCCCCACCAGCACATGTATGCACTCCGGCAGCAGCAGCACCAGCATCTCCGCCGGAAGTAGGACAATCTCCCATAGAAATCTCCGTGAGATACTTTTGTGTGTTGAGGGAGTCCTGGATTAGGGGGTGTCCGGATAGCCGGACTATAACCTTTGGCCGGACTCCTGGACTATGAAGATACAAGATTGAAGACTTCGTCCCGTGTCCGGATGGGACTTTCCTTGGCGTGGAAGGCAAGCTTGGCGATACGGATATGTAGATCTCCTCCCATTGTAACCGACTCTGTGTAACCCTAGCCCTCTCCGGTGTCTATATAAACTGGAGGGTTTTAGTCCGTAGGATGAACAACAATCATACCATAGGCTAGCTTCTAGGGTTTAGCCTCTCTGATCTCGTGGTAGATCTACTCTTGTACTACCCATATCATCAATATTAATCAAGCAGGAGTAGGGTTTTACCTCCATCGAGAGGGCCCGAACCTGGGTAAAACCACCGTGTCCCTTGTCTCCTGTTACCATCCGCCTAGACGCATAGTTCGGGACCCCCTACCCGAGATCCGCCGGTTTTGACACCGACATTGGTGCTTTCATTGAGAGTTCCTCTGTGTCGTCATCTTTAGGCCCGATGGCTCCTCCAATCATCAACAACGATCCGGTCCAGGGTGAGACTTTTCTCCCCAGACAGATCTTCGTATTCGGCGGCTTTGCACTGTGGGCCAATTCGCTTGGCCATCTGGAGCAGATCGAAAGCTACGCCCCTGGCCATCAGGTCAGATTTGGAAGTTTGAACTACACGGCTGACGTCCACGGAGACTTGATCTTCGACGGGTTCGAGCCACGGCCGGGCACGCCGCACTGTCACGATGGGCATGATCTAGCTCTGCCGCCGAATAGTGCCCTGGAGGCCGCACCCGTGTCCGCTCCGACCCTTAGCTCGAAGCCGACCGCACCAATCGAGGACGGGTGGCTGGACACTACCTCGGGGGCTGCAATCTTTACGGAGATCGAGCCGAACACCAGCCTTATCCTCTGCGAAGCTCATGACTCCAAGGTGACGGACTCCTCTCTGGACTCTGGACCTTCCGCGCCCCTGCCGATCGAATCCGATTGGGCGTCGATCATGGAGTTCGCCACCGCGGACATCTTTCAGCACTCGCCCTTCGGCGACATTCTGAATTCACTAAAGTCTCTCTCTTTATCAGGAGAGTCCTGGCCGGACTATGGTCAGCAAGGTTGGGATGCGGATGACGAAGAAATTCAAAGCCCACCCACCACCCACTTCGTAGCCACTGTCGACGATTTAACCGACATGCTCGACTTCAACTCCGAAGACATCGACGGTATGGACGACGATGTACGAGACGAACAGGAACCAGCGCCTATAGGGCACTGGACAACCACCTCATCTCACGATGTATACATGGTGGACACACCTAAAAGAAACGACGACAAGGAACAAAGGGACGCAACAAGGGCCCCACCTCGACAGAGACAGCAGCCATACAGACCCAGCCATAGAGCAGGGCAAACCGGCAGACGAAGAACATGCCATCGAGCAACCGTACGAACAGGGCAACTTGGATAAACAAACCGAACAACCCGTCCCTGGCGAATATAACAGTCCGGACAACCTCACGCCGGACAAATTGCTGGAGCAGAAGAACCTCCACAAAAGGCTCGTCGCCATCGCGCGTAGCCTGAAAAAGCAGAAGCAGAAGCTCAAAACAGCGGAAGATGCACTCAGAATTAGATGGAGCAAAGTACTCAACACCGCAGACAAATACGGCGACAGCCGCCACACAAAGAGCTATCCGAAGCGAAAATTACTGCCATAATTTGATGAGGAGGCCTTAGAGCCCCCACAATCAAAAAATAAGGAAGCCACCTGGTCGGATAAACAACCCCATGGCCAACATAGAGAGGCAAACGGCGCCGCACACAAGCCGGCACGCGATCCGCACAAGGATTCACATCAAAAAGATGGCCCGGCCAGATCTATCTACAGGACAAGAAAGCAAGCTCTAGTAAGCAATGCAACGCAACAAGTATCCGAACATCGCGGCACACCCAAATATAGGGGTGCCGCACACCCCCTATGTTTCACCGATGAGGTGCTGGACCATGAATTTCCAGCGGGATTCAAGCCCGTAAACATAGAGGCGTACGACAGAACAACAGACCCTGGAGTCTGGATTGAGGATTATATCCTCCACATACACATGGCTAGAGGAGATGACCTCCACGCCATAAAATACTTACCCCTCAAGCTCAAAGGGCCAGCCCAGCATTGGCTTAAAAGCCTTCCCGAAAACACCATTGGAAGTTGGGAAGAGCTCGAGGACGCTTTTCGGGCAAATTTTCAAGGGACCTATGTCCGACCTCCGGATGCAGACGATTTAAGTCATATAACTCAACAACCCGGAGAGTCAGCCCGGAAACTCTGGAACATATTTCTTACTAAAAAGAACCAGATAGTCGACTGTCCGGACGCTGAAGCCTTAGCAGCTTTCAAACACAGTGTTCGAGACGAATGGCTCGCCAGACACCTCGGCCAAGAAAAGCCAAGAACAATGGCCGCATTAACAAGCCTCATGACCCGCTTTTGCGCAGGAGAGGATAGCTGGTTGGCAAGATGCAGTACCAGCGACCCAAGTACATCCGAAGTTAGGGATGGAAACGGGAAACCGCGACGCAGCAAGAACCAGCGCCGGACCAAGGGAAACAGCCCGAAGAGCACGGCAGTCAACGCTGGATTCAAAAGCTCTCGGCAAAACCAGAAAAAGCTGCCCCTCAAGGAAAACAGGGACGAGCTATTTAACCTAAACAAAATCTTGGACAAGATATGCCAAATCCACAGTACTCTCGGGAAGCCTGCAAACCATACCCACAGAGATTGTTGGGTCTTCAAGCAATTCGGCAAACTCAACGCTGAACACAAGGGGCTCGACACACCAAGCAAGGACGATGACGAACCCCACAAGCAGAGCACTGGAAAACAAAAGAATTTCCCACAAGAAGTCAAAACAGGAAACTCACTTCACGTGACAAAAGAGAAAAACAGAGTGGCGCCTATAGAGATACGCGCCATACGGCCTATCCCAGAGGAGTCCCGCCATTGGTTGTTAAAACCAATCACCTTCGACCATCAGGATTACTATAGAAGTATCCGGAATGCAGGCTGGACTGCCTTGATATTAGATCCGATAATTGACGGACTCCACTTTACACAAGTCCTAATGGACGGCGGCAGTGATCTAAACCTGCTATATCAGGACACAATCCGCAAAATGGGGATAGACCCAACAAAAAATTGCCATAGCAACACTTCCTTTCAAGTGGTAACGCCAGGCCCAGATTCCCATTGTACGGGTTCTCTCCTGCTAGAAGTTATGTTCGGCTCCCCCGACAACTTCCACCGCGAAAAGCTAACCTTCCACATCGCCCCATTTACAAGTAGCTATCAAGCACTACTGGGACGCTAAGCTTTCACCCGCTTTAATGCAATACCGCATTATGCATCTCTAACGCTTAAAATGCCCGGTCCGCAAGGCATCATCTCATTAAAGGGAAATATCGAGTGTTCCTCAAACGCGGAAGACTATGCAGCTGCCTTGACAGCCACACACTAAACCGGCTTCACTAATCAAAGCACCTAAATAGGTCATTCAGACCCCGGACATGGCTAGACGAGTCCGGCGTAAACATACAAGGGCTTACTAGCCGCCTACCCCGGTACAAGGGGCTCCGCGCATGTACAACAAGAGACAATAAAGCTCAATTTTACCCATTTTTTGAATTATACTTTATTTAATATAACATACATTTTCGCACTATCTTTTTCAACTAAGTTCCTCTCTTTTACAGATGAACACCGTGCTACACCCGTCCAGGATACGGCACAACGGAGACATGGGCGCAGACGTGCAGTAGGGACCCGTTCCAAGGATTCTTTTTAGATTAAGACCCTGTGTAAACCTTTTTCACTGTCTCTTGTTGATACACATCCCCCGGTTTTTTGGTATAACTGAGGAGGAGGCTGGCGTCTTGGCATGTGGCCACGTCAGAATTTTGCGCGTACCTGGACACCAGGGGCTTATTACCAAGGGCGTTGTTCAGCCCGTTTTCATAAAGACCGAATACCTTAGGGAGTGTTCGGCGTCGTGAGTTTGGCCTTATATGCATCAGCTCCGAATCATGTCTTTGGTCAAATGTTGGGTTTGCCCGGCTCCTGTGTTTTGCTGCCTTACGTTACGCTCTATCGGCTAAGGCAGCACCAGGAGAACTAGTGCGATTGTGCCCCGGTTCGGCCAGGCGAGCACCTCAGTAGAGAAAGCCGAAAACTGACTGTCATGATATAGCCTGAGACCGGTCAACCACTCGATGACCCGCCGGAATCTTTAGGATTCCTCCGCATTAACGAAGGGTCGTTTCCCGGCCAGGCACACACTCGCCCCGAATTCGGGTGAGCGCGGTACCCCTAGGGGCTATATAGTAGCCCCACTGTCAAACTCCTATGGCTAAGTGAAAGTGATAAAGCATTATAGTCCGGTTGCCTAGTTCACTCCGCTATCACCTCCTTAATAGGACCAAGACGTTGGATCAAGTGTGAAAATGTGCCTTCTGCGAACACCCCCACATTATATGCGTGGGGGCTGAAGCCAAAGACTGCCATCTTTCAGGTTATATACACATATACATTAACGGCCACACAGGAGGTATTTTAATTCTTGAAGGCACAAGTATAAAAAGCTTTTATATTCCCTCGAAACATTGTTTTACAATAATACATGTTATTCAAACATAATATCCTTCGGGCACTACGTCTCTATTAAACGAGCGCCCTGCAGAACTTCCTGAAAATAGTGCTCGGCAGGTACTCGGCTCCCGTCCGAATCTTGGGATGCAACAGCGATGGCATTCATCTCCGACCAGTATGTTTTGACACGGGCAAGAGCCATCCGCGCACCCTCTATGCACGCTGACCTCTTTATTGCATTGATATGCGGCACCGCACCAAGGAACTGCTGCACCAAGCTAAAATAACTCTTTGGCTCGGGCCTTTCCGGCCGCAGATGACCCACGACATACTTCATGGCGAGTCTGGATAACCTATTCAGCTCCGCCCATGCGGCCAAACGATCGGTTAATGGAAGTGGGCGCTCTGGATTGTGGAACTGCGACCAAAAAAGCTTTTCCACTTCGTGATCCTTTTGATCTCGGAAGTGTTCGGCCGCGTCCGCGGCACTCACCGCCAAGTCCAGATAAGTGTCCGCCGCACTCCACAGCCGGTCCAACGGAGCATATTTAGGATCCCCGAACATCATCCGCAGCATAAAAGGCTTTCCAGCCGCGATATCTCCGGCCTGACGTAGCTCCTCATTCATAGCTCTCATCGCAGAGCGAGTTCATGGCCTCGATAGTGGCCTTCTCCAGGTCCTTCTGTTCCGCCCGATCTTCTTTTTCAAGAAGCTTGCAGCGGTCGGCAGCATTTTTCAACTTCACAGCCATCTCGGCCATTTCCTTCCTGCTTCGGCAGTGAGCAGCATGTTCGGCTTTCAGCTCTTCAGCCGCCTTTAAGGCAGCCGCATCGCTTTTCCTGGCCTGCTCCTTGGCTCGGGCAAGTTCCGCCCGAAGGTTCTCCATGGCAGCGGCACCATCTGCATCAAGCACACATGTTGTAAGATACAGGCATCAAGCTCCTCTTACCAGGTGCCTTTGGAGAAATTACATACCTTGTGCCTCGTCAAGCCGCTTGTTGACAAGCGTGATGTCGGCATCTGCCACGTCAAGTTGCCGCTTTAGCTCGGCAAATTCATCAGTCCGGCGAGCCACCGGACACTTCGCCACCTACATACGAAGGGCGACATATTATACCTGGGATTATGATCCTCGGCGCGCCGTCATTTTTGGCAACGCACCGAGTCTCAGGGGCTACTATCTACACAGGGCGCATCTTATATATGAGGAACTGTCAAAAGGTACATCATTTCGCGTACCTCAAAACCTGTCAGTAAACTCCTGACGGCCTCGTACAACCCGCTCTCCGCGGATGAAATCCTTTCAATCACCGTACCCATCAACGCACAGTATTCTTCTGAGATAGACGCTCGCCCGAGCATATCTTTCAGCTCCTCCGACCATGCACCAGACGGTGCCGGACTCGTCCAATGGCCTTTTTCGAAGGTCGGACACGGAGGGCTTTGGGGGGCCATACGACTGCCCTCCGGCCCTGCCGGATTCGGAGAAACTCTCTGTGACGACACCTCAGGGTCGCCCGCCTCGCAAGGCGGTACGGCAGGGGGAGGCGTTCCGCTCTCCATCATCTCCGGACGAAGATCCTCTGAAGATGAGCTCTGCTGAGAAGGGCTGAGATCCGAACTACAAGGTAAAATTTCGGTTATCTTCCTCAGAAATAGAATAGGGATGTCTCTCATTTTAAAACTCCCCTCTCTACTTACGGCTCGGTGGAGGGCTGATCCTCTTGGGGGCATAGTGCGGCCGAGGCATCCCCCGGCGTAGGGCCCTCTGACGAAGATTTCTTCCCCCACTTTGAGACCATGGTCTCCTGGTCTTCAGAGGCGGTCCTCTTCTTCCCCTGGATAGAGGAATTCTCTATTCCTCCTTTCCTGACAGCCTCCTTCGGGGAGGCGGTAGCTTCCTTGTTCCCCCCTTCGCCTTCTTCCAAAGGCGCAACCTCCAGCATCCTGGTTAACACGGGATCCGGCGTGGTCTCAGGGAGGGGGGCTGGACACCTGATTAGCTTTGCTTTCGCTATCCACTCCTGCTTAAGGGACAACTCTTTTAAGGGCAATTTTATGATAAATATACGGATAGCGTGTCCGGGTACAGGGCTACTTACTTGAGTATCCGGGCGATTGCAGCTCAGACCTGCGTCCTCGGTCGAGTCCGGACACATTGCTTGTGATCCAAAGAACAATTTGTACATCTCCATGGGCGTCGCGCCCGTAAAATGTTGGAGGGATTGTGGTCCCTCCGGATTAAACTCCCACAGGCGGAGGGGGCAGCGTTTGCAGGGTAGGGTGCGGCGAATCAACATGACCTGCGTCACTACGACCAGATCGATGTCTCTTTCTAGGAGATCTCGAATGCGGCCCTGCAACAAGGGCACGTCCTTGGATGGCCCCCAGTCAAACCCTTTATTGACCCGTGACACTAGCTGTGGTGGGGGACCCGAGAGAAAGGCAGGTGGCGCCACCCACTTGGTGCCCCTGGGAGCTGTGATATAAAACCACTCTCGTTGCCATAAGCTGAACTCCTCTTGAAAAGAGCCCTCGGGCCATGGAGCGTCAGCATTCTTGCTTATAACAGCACCTCCGCACTCCGCGTGCTGCCCCTCGATCATCTTCGGCTCTACTTTGAAGGTCTTAAGCCACAATCCGAAGTGAGGGGTAATACGGAGGAAGGCTTCGCACACGACAATGAACGATGAGATGTGGAGGATGGACTCCGGAGCCAAGTCGTGGAATTCCATCCCATAATAGAACATGAGCCCCCTCACGAAGGGGTCCGTCGGGAAGCCTAGCCCCCGAAGGAAGTGAGACGCGAACACCACGCTCTCACCAGGCTTGGGAGTGGGAATAACCTGCCCTTGAGCAGGCAGCCTATGCGAGATTTCGCCGGTCAGATACCTGGCATCTCTTAGCTTTAGCACGTCTTCTTCCGTAACGGAGGAAGGCATCCACCGGCCTTGAAGGTCGGAACCGGACATCATCGAAGATCCGAAGCGCCTGAATCTGGAGCTTTGGGTGTTGGAACTCAAGGTGAGAGGCGGATTCGATTAAGATTGAAAGAAAGGAGTCGAGCCTTGGTCTCTTTATAAAGAGGTTGAATACCAAGATCCCTCCCCGTGACCATTTTGGACTCGCCTTCGATGGAGGAGGCATACCAACGGGCACGATTGGGTTACCCACGCCCGTATTGATGAGAATCCCGGAATAAGGGGACACGATCTCTGTTTCAACAAGACGTGCCAAGGAAACCGCCTCGCTAAATGCGCTGAGGTGGGACAATAAAACGATTCGAATAAAGACTTGGCCGTGGTGTGATGTCATGCTACGGAATACGTCAGCAAATTAGATTTGTGCAAATATTATTCTCTCTACGGTGGTATGTGGAACTTGTTTTGCAGAGCCGGACACTATCCTTGTGTTCAAAATCTTCTATGAATTATTCGGAGGGGGAACCCGCCTTGCAATGCCGAAGACAATCTGCGCGCCGGACTCGTCGTCATTGAAGCCTGGTTCAGGGGCTACTGAGGGAGTCCTGGATTAGGGGGTGTCCGGATAGCCGGACTATAACCTTTGGCCGGACTCCTGGACTATGAAGATACAAGATTGAAGACTTCGTCCTGTGTCCGGATGGGACTTTCCTTGGCGTGGAAGGCAAGCTTGGCGATACGGATATGTAGATCTCCTCCCATTGTAACCGACTCTGTGTAACCCTAGCCCTCTCCGGTGTCTATATAAACCGGAGGGTTTTAGTCCGTAGGACAAACAACAATCATACCATAGGCTAGCTTCTAGGGTTTAGCCTCTCTGATCTCGTGGTAGATCTTCTCTTGTACTACCCATATCATCAATATTAATCAAGCAGGAGTAGGGTTTTACCTCCATCGAGAGGGCCCGAACCTGGGTAAAAACATCGTGTCCCTTGTCTCCTGTTACCATCCTCCTAGACGCATAGTTTGGGACCCGCTACCCGAGATCCGCCGGTTTTGACACCGACATGCGTGCTCTTCGAAAGGCTTGCAGCGACCATCTTGCATGGTCTTGTACATTACAAAACCATCCTTGATCTGGGATAAAGATTTCTACAAATGATCAATATTGACAGCCTCAGCATCCAACACAATCCTGTGAGCATCTTCATTAAATGCAAGCTCAGGGGGAAAAACTCCAGCAGTGCTGCTCAGACGGCTGCTGGTGGTAGGCAGCTGAAGTGACAACTGAACTGCCTTTGCTATTGCAGCATCAAGCTCTTGGAAAGTGGAATCAAACAAAGTACCTACTCCTTCCGATGAAACACCTGCAGCACTACTGCTTCCTACAAACTTACGGCTACTAGCGTGAACAATTCATGAGGACGGTTCAAACTTCCTCTTCTTGGGATACACACAATAATTGGTACCAGTCACTTCAACGCTTTCATCAAAATAGAGCTCCCCTTCCACTGCAAAAAGAGAGTGCAAAAATGTTATACAACAAAATAATACACTAATAGACAAAAGTTAAATAAAATAAAAAGTACAATAACCTAAAAAATATAAAAAAGAAGTATAAAGCAGTACTAAATGAACAAGAAGTGATGAGATGAACACTAAATCAGTACAAACAATATATGCAAAGCAGTACGAACAGATGCAAAACATAATAACTTTGTGTGAGTGTGCTGAGATGAACACTAAAGAAGTACAAACAATATATGCAAAGTAGTACAAACAGATGCATACATAATAATTTGTGTGAGTGGGATGTGGTGACTGTATTTATACATTTTATTTTTGTTAATCAAATATGTGGGGGAGACTGAGGGAGTTCCGGATTAGGGGGTGTCCGGATAGCCGAACTATAACCTTCGGCCGGACTCCTGGACTATGAAGATACAAGATTGAAGACTTCGTCCCGTGTCCAGATGGGACTTTCCTTGGCGTGGAAGGCAAGCTTGGCAATATGGATATGTAGATCTCCTTCCATTGTAACCGACTCTGTGTAACCCTAGCCCTCTCCGGTGTCTATATAAACCGGAGGGTTTTAGTCCGTAGGACGAACAACAATCATACCATAGGCTAGCTTCTAGGGTTTAGCCTCTCTGATCTCGTGGTAGATCTACTCTTGTACTACCCATATCATCAATATTAATCAAGCAGGAGTAGGGTTTTACCTCCATCGAGAGGGCCCGAACCTGGGTAAAACCATCGTGTCCCTTGTCTCCTGTTACCATCTGCCTAGACGCACAGTTCGGGACCCCCTACCCGAGATCCGCCGGTTTTGACACCGACATTAGTGCTTTCATAGAGAGTTCCACTGTGCTGTCGCCATCAGGAAGGATGCCTCATCCCGTCTTTAAAGATGGCTCTGTTGCTAAAGGAGCTTTGGCTATCGGCCAAACTCTCCGGCTAGGCGGCTTTCTTATGACCGCCTGTTCGGCCGCCGTGCCGACGATGA
>LR880969.1:796460345-796474402 GCA_904067115.1 Aegilops sharonensis | reverse complement strand
AGCTTCTAGGGTTTAGCCTCTCTGATCTCGTGGTAGATCTACTCTTGTACTACCCATATCATCAATATTAATCAAGCAGGAGTAGGGTTTTACCTCCATCGAGAGGGCCCGAACCTGGGTAAAACCATCGTGTCCCTTGTCTCCTGTTACCATCTGCCTAGACGCACAGTTCGGGACCCCCTACCCGAGATCCGCCGGTTTTGACACCGACATTAGTGCTTTCATAGAGAGTTCCACTGTGCTGTCGCCATCAGGAAGGATGCCTCATCCCGTCTTTAAAGATGGCTCTGTTGCTAAAGGAGCTTTGGCTATCGGCCAAACTCTCCGGCTAGGCGGCTTTCTTATGACCGCCTGTTCGGCCGCCGTGCCGACGATGACTTCTCGGGTCATCAAAAGCAATCTTCGCGTCAACTCGGAACTCGCCGAGCAGTTAGATCCGATGGAGCTCTCTTCTTTAAACGAGCTCTTGGATCACATCGCCGCCCTGGGAGTCGCCACAGACTACGATCAGATTAGGCCTAAACCCGATCTAAGAGAGATTAACTCTCCCCAGGTCACCTATCACGTTGATGTGGTGGAGGAACAACGCGGCGACCCTTCATCTATCTTAAGGACTAACTATGTCCGGATTCCCAATCCCTCCAAGACGGATACCCGCGGAGGGGAGGACGTCACTCAAGACCTGAACCTAGAGTCAGGCAACGGGCTAGATTCAGTGGACAACATCCAAGAATCCAAGCTTCCGAGTTCGGAAACTCCTTGGCCCTTGAGCCTCAGATTGGGTTGGGTTTCGGATCTAATTCCACCCACCCACCCGAACATAGGCGATCTATCCAATATTAGGCAAGAGCCTGAAGAAACAGTACATCATTACTGGGCCAGATTCCTCCTGGTTATAAACAGGATAAAGGACTGCCACGAGGAAGATGCAATTTCATTCTTCTGCAATAATTGCACGGACATGGGAATCCTCAATGCCATAGGTCGCCGTGAAATTACACGCTTTGCTGACTTGGCGTCCATAGTACGAAAGTACTGTGCGATGGAAAGCGCCTGGAAAACCGAAGAAAGATTTTGGGACAATCCGGCCCCGAATACAAACCCAGTCCGAAACAAAAGGGTGCATTATCGCCAATCACCCAGGTTAAACACCAAAAAACAAAAAAAAACCCATGGGGCATGGAATCGTACTGGAGGGGTGGCTCAACGGACCCTGTAAAATTCATAGCACAGAGGGCGCTACACCAACTCATAGCCTTAGAGCATGTTGGATACTCCGGCAGGTGGCCAAAAGCGGCGAGGGGCTTCTAACCCCAGCATCCATAGAGCACCAGCCCAAGGATACCAGTACGGTATTAACAGTCTTCGAGACTTTCGCATCAAACAATATGCGAAAACGAACACTCCGCAGCCTCGCCGAAGTCTACCAAGTAGCAACAATAAATCCATGGAGTGACACGGCTATTACCTTTAATGCCAGTGATGAACCTAAATTCCGAACAGCCCGAGCACCAGCAGCATTGGTCCTCAGTCCAATAGTGGACGGCGTTCGCCTTACCAAGGTACTCATGGACGGTGGCAGCAGATTGAACCTCATTTATGAGGAAACCCTTCGAAAAATGGAAATAGACTGGAGCCGCATTGAGCGAAGCAGCACAACCTTTAGAGGAATAATCCCCAGTCGGGAAGCGAGCTGCACAGGTAAGATCACACTGGATGTGGTGTTCGGCACGCCGGATAATTACAGGTCTGAGGAGGTCACGTTCTAAGTGGCCCCGTTCAGCAGCGGATACCACGCTCTATTAGGGCGAGAGGCATTCACAATTTTTCAAGCTATACCCCATTACGGGTACATGAAGCTCAAAATGCCCGGCCCAACGGAATCATCACTCTTGCTAGTGACCCGGACATAGCACTCCACACCGAAAATAAGACAGCCGCACTAGCCCTTGAGGCACTATGCAAAGCCCTAGTGGCCGAGGAACTGACTGCGCTACGCTCCATGCTGAACAGGGACGATGTGATCCTCGATAAAATATCCAAGTCCACCTCCTTTAAACAGCAGACGAAATATTCAAATTTCAAGTCCACCCAACGGACCCTACAAAAACGGCTTCCATTGGGGCACAATTAAACCCTGATGTAGACGCCGCACTACGAGAATTCCTACGCGAAAATTGGGACATTTTTGCCTGGCACCCTTCAGACATGCCAGGAATCCCACGCCGACTGGCCGAACACAGCCTAAACATCCTAAATGGATTCAAGCCAGTCAAACAGGCTCTTCGGCGTTTCTCCAAACCTAAGAGACAAGCCATGGGAGAGGAGCTAGCCAAACTATTGGAGGCCGGATTCATCAGAGATATAAAACATCCGGACTGGCTAGCAAACCTGGTGATGGTACCAAAGAAGGACAAATCCTGGCGCCTATGTGTCGATTTCAAGGACCTCAACAAGGCTTGCCCAAAGGATCCCTTCCCCCTCCCCCGCATCGATCAAATTATCGACGCTACCGTAGGACACGATTCATTGTGTTTCCTCGACGCATACTCTGGCTACCATCAAATTAAGTTGGCAGAACCTGATCAAGCCGCAACGGCATTTATCACCCCATACGGCCCATTCTGCTTCAACACAATGCCCTTCGGGCTCAAAAACGCTGATGCAACATATCAGCGCATGATTCAAACATGTCTGGCAAACCAGATCGGCAAAACAGTGGAGGCATACGTAGATGATGTGGTCATCAAAACCAAGCATGTTGAAACTCTAGTAGACGACTTGAGGCTCACATTCGATAATCTCTGAACATATGACATCAAGCTTAACCCGAAAAAATGCATTTTAGGCGTACCAGCCGGAAAGCTCTTCGGCTTCATTGTATCCGGTAGAGGAATTGAAGCAAACCCAGCCAAGATCCAAGCTCTGTCACAATTGGATATCCCAAAGGACCTCAAACAAATACAAAAATTAACCGGATGCGTGGCGGCTCTAAGCCGCTTCATCTCCCGTCTAGGAGAAAAGGCATTACCCCTCTATCGCCTCCTCCGGCGCACCGAACACTTCGAGTGGACGGATGCCACCACGGCTGGACTCGAAGAAATAAAAGCCATATTGGCAACAAACCCGGTCCTGGCCGCGCCCAACATGGGCGAACCAATGCTATTATACATCACCGCAACTCATCAAGTTGTAAGCGCGGTGCTCATTGTCGAACGAGAAACGGACGGACACAAGTTTCTCCTTCAAAAACTAGTCTACTACGTGTCCACTGTCCTCACTCCATGCAAGTCACGGTATCCGCATTATCAAAAGATAGCGTACGCGGTGTTTATGGCATCCCGGAAGCTTCGACACTACTTTCAAGAGTGTTCGATAACAGTAGCCTCCGAAGTACCTCTTAATGACATTATAAACAACCGTGACGCGACGGGCCGGATTGCCAAATGGGCCATTGAGCTCCTCCCGTTCGACATAACCTATAAGCCACGGCGAGCAATTAAGTCGCAAGTTTTGGCCGACTTCGTCGCCGAATGGACTGAAGCCGAACTCCCTAAAGAGTACAGCACATATTCCAACTGGATCATGCACTTCGACGGATCCAAAATGTTGGCTGGTCTGGGGGCTGGCGTCGTTCTGACGTCCCCAACAGGAGATACAGTTCAATACATACTCCAGATAATGTATACGAACTCCAACAACGCAGCCGAATACGAGGCCCTTCTACATGGTCTCCGGATGGCAGTATCCATGGGCATAAAACGCCTAGAGGTGCGCGGGGACTCGAACCTTGAGATATCCCAAATAAATGGAGACTTTGATGCCAAGGATCCGAAAATGGCAGCTTACCGCAACGCCGTCCTAAAAATGTCATCTCAGTTCGAAGGGCTCAAATTTCAGCATATAGCCCGGGAAAACAATCAGGCAGCAGACGTCCTGGCACGCATTGGCGCTAAGCGCGATGCCGTCCCCCCCCCCCCCCAATATCTTCTTAGAGAGGCTGTTCAAGCCATCCGTATCATGGGAAGGGGAGTCCGGAAATAACAGCCCGGACCCAACAGCACTGCCCGACACCAAACATTCTGACACAATTGGAGGCTCTGCCAACGAAGTAACATCTTCAGCCCACGTAATAATGGCAGTCATTGCCCCGTGGACGGAACCATTCCTAGCCTACTTAACTAGGCAGGAACTTCCCGAGGACAAAAATGAGGCACGCTGCATAGTGCGGCGATTTAAAGCCTATAAAGTCCATGAGGGAGAGCTTTATAAGAAAAGCACCACCGGAGTCCTTCAAAGATGTATCTCCGAAGAGGAAGGGCGGAATCTTCTGGCTGAAATTCATGCCGGACTCGGCGGGCACCACGCCGCAGCCCGGGCCCTTGTAAGCAAGGCCTTCCGTACAAGATTCTATTGGCCGACGGCCCGGGCAGATGCTCAGGACTTAGTCCAACGATGCGTCGGTTGCCAACTCTTTGCCAATCAAAGCCGCATGCCACCCACCGCCCTCCAAACTATACCCATCACATGGCCCTTCGCGGTCTGGGGACTTGACATGGTTGGACCCCTTAAAGGAGGAACCCACAAGCAAAAATACCTACTGGTCATGGTGGATAAATTCACCAAATGGATAGAGTCCAAGCCTGTTAAGACGGCCGAATCCGGACCGATGATAGACTTCATATCAGGGGACGTACACCGTTACGGCGTCCCCCACAGCATCATCACTGATAATGGCACGAACTTCACGGCCGACGAGGTCAAACTCTGGTGCAAAAACATGGGCATCAAGCTCGACTATGCTTCAGTCTATCACCCTCAAACTAACGGTCAAGTCGAACAAGCAAACGGTCTAATCATGAGCGGCATCAAACCCAGATTAGTGCGGTCCCTCAAGGAATCTGACACGCACTGGGTAGAGGAGCTCGACTCCGTACTCTGGGGGCTGCGGACCACGCCGAATCACACCACCGGATTCACACCATTCTTTATGGTATACGGCGCAGAGGCAGTTCTGCTCTGCGACATAATTCATGACTCACCTCGCGTGCGCATGTATGAAGAAATAGAAGCCGAGCTCGATCAGCAGGACAGTTTGGACGCCTTGGAGGAGGAGCGTGACGTGGCCAAAGCCCGTTCCGCATTCTATCAACAGCAGGCTCGAAGATATCAAAGCAGAGAAGTACGAGCCAAAACTTACAATGTTGGCGAATTAGTTCTACGCCTGCCGGACAAGAAAAAGGACAAACTCAAGCCCAAATGGGAAGGTCCCTTTATTATTGACCAAGTCCTGACCAGTGGAGCGTACCGTCTGCGAGATGCATCAGATAACCGACTCGAGCCGAACCCATGGAATGCAGCCCGTCTCCGAAGATTCTACGCCTAGCGCCGGATTCTGAGTTCGTCTCCTTCCTCTGTCTATTTTTTACACATTAGCTGTCTTATATTTCTCTCCTTCTCCCTCTTTTTCTCTTACAGCCTTTAAAGGCTCATTCGTGCATTGTTCGCACACATTTGACGCGCTATCCGCGCTCATTATACCTGGGGGCTTCTTTAACAGAAGCTTATTTTATGGGCTCTATGCCTAACACATGCGTAATGATTCTGCATGTACCTTTTATTCACCATTATATGCATCGATATGACTTAAGTTTTGGCCAAGCTGGGTTGCCTGGCTCCTGTGCTTACCCCTACGTTCCCGATCGTTCGGCTAGGTGGTAAAGGGAGCACCTCTGCGATTGTTACTGCCAGGTCAGCCGGATGTGTACCTCAGACTGGGTGAAGCCGAAAGCTAGCGTTCTTAAGGGAATATTCGGTCGGTGAACTAAAGATGATTCCTCACTTATTTATTTATCCGCCCCCAGATGCTTTTCTGCTTTTTTCTGCAGTCCGGACATGCACCTTAAAGCATGCCTCCCAGGGAAAGGAACCCCTAACGGAACTATTCTCCCTGGAAGATGTTTCTTACTAACCATGTAATATAACATAACTAGTTGGGCACTTGTTTGTTAAAGCACTAATGACCCCCTACGCCTGATCTCCACGCATACCCCGGTTCTTACATAACCGTGATGGTATTCGGACACACTCCGGACTATAGGGTCCCGAGGTTGAAGCGAAAAGGTCCGCCATGACAAACGATCTACAATCCGGCTAGAAGGCATTTTTACATGTCATCTTAAATTACATAGTCAAATTGACTGGGTGTATTCCTCCTCAATACCATCTAATAGGTTGTCTAGTTTACAGTCCTGTTGCGAATACTTTGCGGCCAATTCTACTTGGCCGTAAACTAAGCTCACAGGGATCTCCTTCCCGTCGGGCCCCATAGGTCCGACCTCGGCCATGTGGTTTGGGTCAGCCTTCGTGTACCGCGTCTTCACCATGGCCCAGGCATCCCTGGCGCCTTGACGGCAGGCCGATATCTTCCATAATCGGAAGCGCCGCCGCGCTCCCTTAAGCCTCTCTACAAGCTCTCCAAGGCCTTCGGGCAGGGAGACAGATGGCCACAAGGCCTGGGCGACGCCCTTCATCACCTGCCGAACTCGTTCGTGCAGTTGTAAGAGCTCGGGAAGAAGGTCACTCGTAGAACCGGGCATTTCCTCTGCAGGACGACCTGTGAGCATACCTACAGACATAACTCTGTTAGTCCACTTCTTCTCCAAACTCTTTTTCAAAGTTCATTCAAGCACTTACTAAAAATGCCGCGTTGAAGCCGTCGATTCTCCTTCACGGAGTCCGCCAGCTGGGCACGAACATCTTTGAGTTCCTCTCCCAGCTGGGTGTTGGCATCTTGTAGATTATTCTTCTCCTGCCTCACCCTCGTAAGCACGCTCTCCCCGGCTTTTAACCGGCGCAAGAGTTGTTGCTTGTCCGGATCTATTCCGGCGCCATCTGCAATGATATTGTCAGATTTACACATACGCCGCACTTTACAACATACTTATCTTTCGAAGCGTATATTACCAGAGGGGGTCTCCTTGGCCTCCCCTACAGCGGCTAGTGCGGCCTCAAGTTGGGCTTTGCACTCTTCCAGCTCCTGGGACAGTTGGGTATTCCTTTTTGTAAGATCCTGCATAATAAACGATCCTTAAATCAGTTATTCTAACTATTTCAAGTCTCGGGGGCTACTGGTATATATAACCATCAAATTTTCTCAGCCGTATGTCTTTCACATACTGCTCCGTGGCTCTGGCTAGACCATTTTGAGCGGCATGGAGATGCGCATCTCCCGAATTGAAGGCATACAATGCCTCTTGGGAGAAACATGTGTCACAAAGAACAGTCCGGCGACGCCTGTGATTCATGGCACTCTCCACCTCGGAATTGGTGGCAAATAGTCTGTCGGCATCCTCTGTCGGAGGAGCGTCCGACGCGCGCCTCGTGTTCGCCTCCGCCTCCGGACCTGGCTTAGGAGCTTGGCTGGTGGAGGCTCGATTGGTAGCCTCTCCGGATATAGTCCGGCGAGCGCTCTTTTTCCTGAAGAGAGCACAAGCGTTAGTATACCTTCTGAAAATAAAACCTGGGAATAAGGCGACATGCCATACCGTGGCGCCGGCGTCTCAATCCGGACTGCACTTCTTTTCAGTCTGCTGGGCCTTGCTGCCCCTTGTTGGCTAGCCACCGCAGGCTCGGCCTTCCGCCTCAAGGGCTCCCCCTGCAAAACACCATTGGTATGCGGTGATCAAAGATAAGCACGGATGGATCATTTTCAAACTATTGGTACTTCGGTCTCAGTTACCTGTGAGGCTGGAAATATTCCGGGGTAATCGGTCGTAATGGCGACCAAGGCATTGTCGGTTCTCAGTTGGTAAAATACCCCATCAATCAGCTCCACGGATATGTCCAGATCCTCTTTGGAGGCCGGATCGAGGGACCTTTCTGGATCCTCGGGTTGTGGAGGAGGGTTGTTTATATCCTTTACAGCCCGGCGCAATTCCTGCGTCGAAATCACAGAATAAGGTACCTAACTACGGGAATATGGAACGGATGGGCATAAAGAAGTGTCCGCTTACCCAGCTTGGAGGATCGTACATAGAAAATCCTCCCTGTGGATTGACGCGGAGGAAATACTCCTCTTATCCCTTGTATAATGCGGACAAGGCCTTCGTCAGAGCAGCAACTGATCCTGGCCCCTTACGGCCGCAGCGGGTGGCATCATCCTCCCCATTGAAATCCCACATGGGGTGGCCTCTATACTGAAGCGGCTGCACCCCCCACATGATGCATGTGGCCATGACCCAGATCATGGTCAGTCCGGAATGAGCTAGTAATCTTATCCGGCTCATCAGGTAAAGGACGTCCCAGTCATTTTCCTTCTGAGGGCTCTGTGGGCGCTAGCTTAGGCGCTTCTTCAAAGGAGCATTATTGAACTCAGGAAGGCCGATCCGCACAGGGTCCGGCAGGGGAACATCTTCTATATAAAACAATTCTAAAGGCCAGTCTTCGGATGCCTTCTTTGGGGTTCCGGATAGATATCCGGTCCCGGCGATGCGCCATAGTTCGGCTCCGCTCACTTGATATATCGACCCCTCCTGAGAACGGGGCACAAGGCAGAACAGCTTCTTCCACAGCGCGAAGTGAGCCTCGACGCCCAAGAACGGCTCGCAAAGGGCTACGAAGACCGCGGTATGCAATATGGAGGCAGGCGTAAGGTTGTGCAGCTGGAGGCCGTAGAACTCCAGGCCCCCGGAGAAACGGATGAATTGGAAATCCGAGCCCTCTTATTAAGAAAGGGACAAGGCATACCTGCTCTCCTTTGGAGGGATTGGGGACGCTCTCCGCCTGCTTTCTGCCATTGTAGGTGGCGAGTCCGGCTCGAACCGGAAATATGAAGGCTGAGGGAAGAAATCCCTTGGTTTGGAGCCTCACTAGCTCGCTGTGTGGGACGGAACATCTCTCCCAATCTCCAGGTTGAGGGCTGGCAGGGTGAGAGGAGGAGTTGCATCGACTGGCCATGATGGAATGGATTTCTGTCAGATGAGCTCCGATGAATGCTCTTGAAGGGGAGATGGTGTGATTCGGATCTAAATCCTCGTCTCTTTTATAAGGCAGCTTATTTGCGCAGCTACGGGGGTAAAAGTAAAAACACCCTGGCTTTTCGCATTCGTTTGACACGTGGAAGACGACCATTATTGGGCGTGGAAGCCAAGGAGCGCAATATTCACGAAAAGACGGACACTATTCAACAGGTACACGGAATTTGGAGAAGAACCGCCTTGCAATGCCGAAGACAAATCTGCGCGCCGGACTCATCATCATTGAAGCCTGGTTTGGGGGCTACTGAGGGAGTCCCGGATTAGGGGGTGTCCGAATAGACGAACTATAACCTTCGGCCGGTCTCCTGGACTATGAAGATACAAGATTGAAGACTTCGTCCCGTGTCCGGATGGGACTTTCCTTGGCGTGGAAGGCAAGCTTGGCAATACGGATATGTAGATCTCCTTCCATTGTAACCGACTCTGTGTAACCCTAGCCCTCTCCGTGTCTATATAAACCGGAGGGTTTTAGTCCGTAGGACGAACAACAATCATACCATAGGCTAGCTTCTAGGGTTTATCCTCTCTGATCTCGTGGTAGATCTACTCTTGTACTACCCATATCATCAATATTAATCAAGCAGGAGTAGGGTTTTACCTCCATCGAGAGGGCCCGAACCTGGGTAAATACATCGTGTCCCTTGTCTCCTGTTACCAGCCGCCTAGACGCACAGTTCGGACCCCCTACCCGAGATCCGCCGGTTTTGACACCGACAGAGACCGCCGGGGGCGGGGGCGCGGCGGGGGCCGGCCCCCGCGCGGGGGGCGCCCCCCCCCCCCCCCCCCCCGCCCCCCCCTTTTTTACCCCCACAGACCCCCCCCCCCCCCCCCCCGCCCCCCCCTTTTTTACCCCCACAGACCCCCCCCCCCCCCCCCCCGCCCCCCCCTTTTTTACCCCCACAGACCCCCCCCCCCCCCCCCCCGCCCCCCCCTTTTTTACCCCCACAGACCCCCCCCCCCCCCCCCCCGCCCCCCCCTTTTTTACCCCCACAGACCCCCCCCCCCCCCCCCCCGCCCCCCCCTTTTTTACCCCCACAGACCCCCCCCCCCCCCCCCCCGCCCCCCCCTTTTTTACCCCCACAGACCCCCCCCCCCCCCCCCCCGCCCCCCCCTTTTTTACCCCCACAGACCCCCCCCCCCCCCCCCCCGCCCCCCCCTTTTTTACCCCCACAGACCCCCCCCCCCCCCCCCCCGCCCCCCCCTTTTTTACCCCCACAGACCCCCCCCCCCCCCCCCCCGCCCCCCCCTTTTTTACCCCCACAGACCCCCCCCCCCCCCCCCCCGCCCCCCCCTTTTTTACCCCCACAGACCCCCCCCCCCCCCCCCCCGCCCCCCCCTTTTTTACCCCCACAGACCCCCCCCCCCCCCCCCCCGCCCCCCCCTTTTTTACCCCCACAGACCCCCCCCCCCCCCCCCCCGCCCCCCCCTTTTTTACCCCCACAGACCCCCCCCCCCCCCCCCCCGCCCCCCCCTTTTTTACCCCCACAGACCCCCCCCCCCCCCCCCCCGCCCCCCCCTTTTTTACCCCCACAGACCCCCCCCCCCCCCCCCCCGCCCCCCCCTTTTTTACCCCCACAGACCCCCCCCCCCCCCCCCCCGCCCCCCAACACCCCTTAACCTCTTACCACAACCCCTACCTCCAAACTTCACATAAGATTAATTACTAATTAAGAAAACAGGACAACACCAAAAAGTATAATACCTACAACTAAAAGAATTGCACTACAAAGGATGGTACTAAATAACTCACCGGCAACTTGCCAAAGATCCCAGATCTAGGGTCCGGGCCACCTTTCTTAAAAATATCCAGATTGGCAAGTTTCATAAGCTTCCTAGGATCCATGTAGATGGCATGGGGGTACCTCTTATCTTTACGGTTAATGGAGCGGTGGTCCAGATAGTCCAAATAAGCTAGAATAGGCGCAATAACACAACCAGGAAGAGCTCTCCAGTCTGCACCTGCTTTCTGCCAGGCTTCAATAGCAAGTCTCAGCTCGTCAACAATCAGCTGACAAATCTGCATGTTTTCCAACTTGACAATGTCAAAGTCTTCAACCATTGTCGCCTCCTTCTTCACACGCAGAGAATACCCTGGGCAGAAAAACTTGTTGTACAAAATCAGACCAAACACCTTCAGAGCAAGGCCATCCCTAAGAGGATCATCAACAAGCTGCGACAGAATATTCCGAAGCTCATCAGTTTTTATATCTTTATTCCTTGGAATCCTAAGCTCATCCTTTAACTTCACCAAAGCAGCACCATAATCCTCGGAAGGCCTTGGAGGAGGGTCGTCACCATTAGGCAGTGCAAAAAGCTTCTCAATGACATCTACATTGATCTCCAGAACTCTGTTTCCACCAAGATCAAGGATCATGGTCCTAGGATCAATATTATACATCAGAAAACAAGAAAGACGGCGATTAATGTTGGATTTGATCTTGAAGTCTTTGATATGAACAAGATCAGCAGTATGAAGAACATTCAAGTGGCGTTCCTTTAACAACGCAACACAAAGAGCACCTAATCGTGGTGTTGAAGCACTTTTTCGCCACCTTTTCAACTTTGTTGCTAGGCTCACCTTCCTCGCCTCTCTTCCTCTTGAAAGGCATCTCCACAAACTCATACAAAAAAACATTAAAAAATAACACAAATTAATAAAGATGAAAAATAACTATACACAAAAAATGAAATTACAAAGAAAAACTAGACTGAGAAATTTCAATGAAGAGTATAAGAAGTACAGTAACTACACAATTGGCAGTTCAATCATAACATCAAAGGGAAGTATAGAATATATTATGCAAGAAACACTTGACAAGAAATAATGAAATAAAAATTCACCTTCCCGATATCATATCCAGAATCAGAAACCTCTTCAGAAACATAAGGTTCGTCATCGTCGCCTTCTTCATCACCATCATCACCATCATCGGGCTCAAAATCATCATCCTTTGCAAAACGCACAGATTTGCGAGTAGCATGAGGTAGCTTCTTTTGCTACCTCTAGTTTGCTGGCCCTTGGACAAAACCTTCTCCTTACGCTTAAGAACATCATTCTTCTTCTTATCAACAGGTGCCTTAGCCTTGGACACAGCCTGGTTAGCTGCCTTCACCTTTTTTGCAGCAGCAGGATTAAGATTTGCAGAGTTGCCTCTCTGAATAACTTTAGGACTTTGCCGTTTACCATCGGCATCAGCTGATTGTCTAGGCAGAACACGCGGGCTTCTGTGTACTGGAGCATCAGGAGGTGACTTTACCTTCCTACAAGTTGTCCTAATCTTTTTTACAGGGACAGGGTTTACAGGACTCGGAGGGCCATCGAAAATACCAGCACTATCATGAACAACTATATCTGTGCATTGAGATGAAATATCGTGCAATGCCTTTGACCTGTGATTTCGAGCAGCTGCTATTTTCTCCGCCACCCTTAACTTCTCAGCCTCTAGCTGATCAGCGACATCCTCAGGCTGAGTCACAGCCTCAGTACCATCAACGGACTGTGACTGCGTCTCCGAAAGTTCCAAAGAGCTAATATCATGCTCACCCCTTCCAACAGGGCTAGAAGGATTGCTGGCAGGATGACTTTGCCTGTCATTCAATGCCTTAGACCTCCGGTTGCAAGCAGGAATGACCTCAGGCGTATTCGCCGCAGGGATGTCCTCAAGCGTATTCGCAGCCTCATCAACCTTATTACCATATTCTCCATCAAGCTCTAAGTGAAGATTAGGTAGAACATATGATATATCATTTTCTGATCGGGAAACAGAATCTTCTGCAAACAAAATCAAAGAAGACAATGAATAAGTTTCAGACGCTGCAACACTGTCAATTGTATCCGCTGCGCAAAAGGAAATAAATATAATTGATATAATAAACACAACAACAACAGAAGTACTACACCAATGCTAGAAAGCAGTACAACAATACAGAAAACAAAAGATTGGAACAATTGCAATAAGAAGTACAAAGGAAACTACTAAAGCAATACAACAATTCTGCTAGCACTACAATACAATATGGGAAAAATAAATAGCAATGTATTATCATGAGCAGTGTAAAGCATATGTGTAAAAGAAATACATGTGGCCAATTCTAAACCCTAAAATCACAACAGTTATAGAAAATATAAAAATAAAACTCACCACACTACAACATAAGGAAAAATTGTGAAATAAATAAGAAGTACACATGTACTACACAAGTGAAGTACAACAACAACATGGAGGAGCAATACAAAACTACAACTCAGTGAAGTACAGAAAAACATTTCACCAAAAACAAGCATCAAATCAGTGCATGTCATACAATAGACTTGTTGAAACATCAAACATATCTACTACACCTGAGAAATAAATAATCTCACATCCACAACCAAATATATAATAAATAAAAACATTGCCAATCAATGCCAAAACCACACATGAGCAAATCAATCCTAGGAACAAAATTAAAAAATGTACAACATCAACAGAACATCACAATCCCAAGCATAACATCTGCGGGACGAACCTTGCGCCGATTCGACCATCGGGCTCTTAGGTGGAGACAACATGTCGGCGGATACACCAATCAAATCGATCTACAGGAAGAATCCTTGCTTCACCAAGTATCAAAACCCTACCAAATCGACCACCACCAAGATTCCCCTCTGTTGCGGACGAAAACAGCTGCGGGCAAAAGCAGAGCAAAGCATTGGAGACAAAGGGAGAGGCGAAAAAAGAGCAACAAATTGGAAATACGGCTGCTGCGCAGGCGATACCGGACTCCGCTTCACGAGATCTGCGGCAGATTCGCAGAGCGCTGTACCCAGCAATGCAGCGGACAGGAGTGTGGGGGAGAAAGAGAAAGGAAACGGACCTGGATAAGAGGGAGGGGGGTCGTGCGTGCGGTTGCAGCAGGCGGCGGTTGCTCGTAGCAGCGGTTGCCCGGCGGGGGATCGTGCACCGGATTCGTCGCGAGGAGCACTTGAGAGAGAGAGAGAGAGAGAGAGAGAGAGAGAGAGAGAGAGAGAGAGAGAGA
>LR880969.1:796440021-796454988 GCA_904067115.1 Aegilops sharonensis | reverse complement strand
TCATATTTCCATTTTTTACTTTTGATTTATTATGGAAAAATATAAATATTTTATAACTAATTTACTTAAACTTTTAGAATTGTTCATCACACATTTTTAAAATGTTCACGTGGTGTAAAAAAAATGTTGGCACAACTTTTGAAAATGCTGATAGAATTAGAAAAAGCTAATAACATTTAAACAATCTTTGTGTGTTTCAAAATAAATTACATGAAATTTTGAAATATTATTCAAAAAATTTCCAAAAGAGTTCCTGAAATCTTAAATGCAGTTCTGCACCATGCAGAAAAAACGTTCGGATATTACAAAATATCATTTTAAATAATTCAATGTAAAAAATGTTCATATAATTTTGAAAAAACTTTTCATACCATTCAAAAAAATGTTCGTGACCTTAAGAAAAATGGTCACACTTTTTCAATAATAAGTTCGTGTTGATTGAAATAATTGTTTGTGTAATATAGAAAATATTCACGCAGTTTTAAATAAACTATACCGTTCAAAAAAATGTTCAATACATATCTAAAAGAGTTTAACATTGATTGGAAAAATGTTCCAATATGCATATAAAAAATGATCATCATGTCTTTGATAAATGTTGAACGTGTACCAAAAAAATGCTAGACATGTATACTAAAAATGGATAAGGTGTATTGAAAATGATTGACAAATTTTGGAAAAAAGGAGAGGGGAAAGAGAAAGAGAAAACCCGAAGAAGGTCGTTGAAAAGAACACAAAAAAATGGAACAGGAAAAACAATTGCATGGAAGATGCTAAAACCGACCAAATCGGTATATCAGAACCTTCCCAAACCGTTTAGATGGACCAGCCCATAGAGGAGGCGACGATAGGTCTCGAAATAGCCCTGCAGGTGGGACGCAAAACGCACAGGGGTGTCACAGGCCGAGCAGGCGCATTTACGAGCCGGCCACTGTAGCGATGACAAGGCCTATAGCGTCTGATTTTTATTTTCCGCGGGTTTTTCCATTCGTTTTTATATTTCGCTTCCCATAAAGTCTGTGATTCGAAAAAATGAAAATTTTCTAAAACTATTGAGAACTTTTCTAAAAACGTGCATTTTAAAAATGTTTTGTAAAATTACTTTTATAAAAACCTGGACATTTTCTTAAAATCTGCATGTTTTTTTGTAAAAAATGCAACCAACTTATCAACTTTGTTGATATTATTAGAAAAATATAATTTTTTAAAACATTTCAGGAACATTTCATGAGAAGTATGAACATTATTAAACATGAACATATATCAAATATTGTAAACTTTTTTTAATTTGACCTTGTTTATAACATTCCCGAGCATGTTTTTCATGGGAACATCTTTTGGATACGCTTACACTTTTTGATGATTATGATCTTTTTTTAAAATCAGAATGTTTTTCAAAATTCAAACATTTTTGAAACAAATAAATAGAAAATGAAAAGGGTAAATAAAAATAGACTAGAACTATCTAGAAGGTTCCTAAAACTAGTTGAAAATCCTACATAAACTTTATCGTGTATGCTAGCTATATGGGTCGGCCAACCAGAAAGAGTTAATTGCAAGGAACTACCACACTTCAGCACGTTATAACGAGTCAGTACCACTAGTCACTTTTTTTGCCATGCAGTGCCAACTCTAAGCCTAAGTGTTGCATAATGGTCTGGCAGCCGTATAAGCGTGTATTGACCACGTATCTGACCTAAAGGGCCCACTGGTCAGGTGCCACCGTGGCTTACCCGCGTGCACCCGCTCGGTCAGTCCTCCCAGTTGGCTCGGTCGCACCAAGTAGCTGGCTCGGGTCGAACCCGTATGCGACGAACCCTAGTTTCTCCCCCCCCCCCTCGCTTGTCTCCCTCTCCACTCCCTCTCTGGCGATGGCGGCGGCGCGGACGGCGCGGGCGTGTACGGGGACCTTCCTGGCCTCGGCCCCGATGACCACTTAGGTCTGGATGTTGACGACGGCTCCAGTTCGTACTACTCCAGCGCAGACGACGAGGATTTGGAGGAGGAGGCCGCGCTGTCCATGGAGGACAGGGTGAAGCTGGCAGAGATATGGGTGGCCCACCCTACCAGTAGCCATCAGTGGACCAGTAGAGCTGCTGGCGGCGTGTTGTAAGTCCTTCTCCATCTCTGCTTCTTTCTGTATCCAAAACAGGGGGCTAGGGTTAGTGTTTCTGATGACAGCTTAGATGATGCTGTAATTTGTGCTGTCAATTGTAGTTTGGATGACGCTGTTTGGGATGTTCGGATTCATTTTGATGCACAACACAATCTGAATAGGAAGATATGCAGCTCAGATGTCACATTTTCTGAACTTATATGCACTGATGCACACACAAGGTTATTCCTTCTCTGATGAACTATACCACATGAAGAATTTAGGCATTGGAGAGGAAGGAGAGCTTGGGTTAGACTTAATTGACACAAACATCAAGCTGCATCAACTTAAGAAGGAATATCAGCATAGTTTAGTTCTGAATTTGCTAGTGAGGGCAACAACACCTTTTCTATGTCAGATAGAACAAGAAGATTTACTGAGATCAAACTATAGCAATTTCTGTCAGAGGAGAAAAGAAAATTTAGCAACTATATTATATAGACCACCTGTTGTGTATGATCTCAGTGAGCCTGCAGTTCTTGCTGTTGATCAACAAGGTGTTGTTTTTCATAGTTAGTGCACACAAGAGAGCAGAAATGTCAATAAGGGCAAGCTGAAAGCTGTAATGGAGGAAGATGCAGTGGTATAAGAGGGACATAATAACAGTGATGACTCTGAGGCTGTTGCATATGACAGTGACACCAATACTTTCTGCATGGAGAAGTACAGGATAATTGAAGAAACAGAGATAATTGAGGGGAATAAACTAGCAGAGCAAGAAGTTGAAGATGAAGATTCAGATGAGGATTCAGAAGAGGAACAATTACATTATGAGGGTGACACTGAGGTTGAGGACTTGTTTGAGATGGAGGAGGAGGAGGAGGAGGAACAGGAGAAGGAGGATGAGGTCAAAGTAGTTGCAACAGAAGAAGCACCAATGCAAAAAACCTGCAAAAAAGAGGAAGAAGATGGCAGTTAGGAGAGGCCCTACTACTAGGACACACTCAAGTGTGTTGGAGGAGGTGCAACCTGATTTCATTCCTTCATCAGATGAAGAAGATGATGGGTTGCTGTTTGAGGATGAAGATGATGGACATGACCCACTGTCATTTGTTCTGCCCAAAGGGAGGAAGAGTAGGGCCAAGAAAAGGAAGCCAAGGATCTGGTACAATGAAAAACTTGAGCAACCACATCAGTGCCCTAGGGAAATATACTCGTTTGATGTCATTCTTCACTGCCAGTGGTAACACCTGAGTGAGAGAATTGTTGCTACTTTGGTATGATGGAGTACCAGAATTGAGTTCTAATGGAGTACCAGAGTTGAGTGTTAGAAAACTAAGTTATTTGTGCTGGAAAACTAAGTTATTTGTGCTACAAATCTGATGTATGTTGTAATGGAGTACTAAGTTTGTGTGCTTAGGTCATTTGTGAACTTATAATGCTCCTGTAGGGCACCGGAGACCTGGATTCGTCCCCTCTCCTTCCAGAGGCTCGACGGAAGCTAGGGGCCTGAGAACGAACCGAAGACCACGACATGGACATTGACTTGGACGCAGCCGCCGACTGCGAGATCGCCTCCGCCGCCGACCCGCTCAGGAATCGCCTCCGCCGTCGCCTAACCCTAGTTTTTTCCCCAAATGCACAAACTGTTTCCTGTTCGGCCCCGCGCATTGCTTTAATAACCAGGGCCACCACTGTTGAGCTCTGTTTTTTTGCTCTGTTTAATAACCAGGGACAGAGTTTGATTTGGTTTGTTGTGAGGGCAACAACAACTTTTTTTGCTCTGTTGTTTGATTTTGGGCAGAGTTAAATTTGCTAAATAACTTGAGCCATCTAACTTGAGCATTAGCTAAATATTTCATCACAGGTTGAAGAGGAGATAACTTGAGCCATCTAACTTGAGCATACAGGAGTTCAACATGACCATGGATTCTTAACTAAAGCTAGAAATACATTACACTTAGCTAAAGATCATAGCATAGTGGAGTCTCCAACATTGTTCACAACTACTACATCCATACATTACACTTAACTAAACCACCCTCCACAAAAGATTAGCAAAGCCTTCTATCAAACCAACTTATATCATGATAGGTATGCTCTGCCTCATCTACCCAGATCATCTTCATCTACCTCATTCCTTCAAGATGTCATGGATCAACTTCAACTTCTCTTTGCTCTTCTCAAGTGACTTGAACTGCACAGCAAGCTGAAGCTTTAACTCATCCCTGCGTTTTATCAGATTCTCATGTCCCTTCTTGAACTGCACATTCTCTTCTGTGAGTTTTTTCACATACTGGGTGAGCTCATCAACCTGAATCTTTAAATTGTTGTTGCCTTCAGCTAGCTTTTCCTTCTCTTTCAAATGATTCATCTTCAGGTTCCTAATGACACTGCCTTGAGCTTCTACCAGGTTCATCAACACTTTGTACTTCTCTTTCATCTTGAAGTTCTCTGCCTCTTTCTTGTCCATCTCATTCTTCATGGCAGCCACAACTGATGCAGTGGCAGCCTCAGCTTTCTTCTCCTTAGCCTGCACGTAACTTAAATCCAACACCCTGTCCTCCTGGGCATTGAGAAGTTGATGGACATCTTCAACTAGTTTGTCATAGTTGGCATCCAGATTCCTTTTCTCTTCTTTAAGGTGGTGGATAGTAAGTGAACTTTTCAGGTTATCCTTCCTCCTAGCAGTCCTGCTGTCTTCAAACATTTCCCAAAGCTTCAACAATGCATTTTGCATTATGGGAGGCCACTCTGGGTCAACCCAAGCAAGGAAACCACAATTGACAGCTTCCTGCAATATAGCAAACAATTATATTGTTACTCTCTGAAGAATTGCCACTTTTAAAAATCAACTAACAACATAAGAAGTACAACCTATACATGTGGCCAACCAAACAATTAGCATCTACTGCAACCTACACTGCCTCAATTAAACTATTAGCATCTACACTGCCTCAATCAACTAACAGCACATGCCTACACAACATGTTGCTGTGAGCTTCAGTACTAATAACTAACTAAACTATGAGCTTCTGCACTGCCAACTAAGCTGCTGCCAATATTATAGTGAACATAGCCAACTAAACTATTGCAGTGACCATCAGTACTATAAGCATCATAACTACTAAATGGTAAAAACAATATGCTTCATCATCAGTAGTAGTACCTATATTACAGTGAACATGAGAGAGCATCAAACTTACAGGCTGAGCACAAACTAGAAACCTCCTGCCAGTCTCAAATGATTCAAAAGCTACACGGCGCTCAGTTGGCAGCCGATGCTCCACGCAGAGCCCCTCTGGTGCCTTCTCCAAGCCATTGTAGTCTTGGTCTTCAATGCTAGCAGGAATCTACAGGGAGCACATACTCAAATCAGAAAACCAGATCATGAAATCCCGAAATCCCCAAATCCCCAAATCACGTAACCCTAACCCTAGCTCTACCACTGACCTGATAATGCATCCCGTCGTCGTCGGAGGAGATCTGCAGGCTGGACAAGTCGTCGCTGCTCTCATCCTCGAAGACCATGGTGCGGCGGGGGCGGACGCGGCGGTCTGCGCGAGCGGCGGCGGCGGCGGCTGGAGAGACGAGGGCAATGCGGCGAGGAGAGGGACAGAGTGGAGCGTCGAGTGCGGCTGGCTGCGTACGGGTTCGACCGGACCAGGGTACATGGACTGACCGAGACGAATGCGAAACTTACCGAGCAGGTGCGCGCGGGTAAGCCACGGTGGCACCTGACCAGTGGGCCCTTTAGGTCAGATACGTGGTCAATACACGCTTATACGGCTGTCAGACCGTTATGCAACACTTAAGCTTAGAGTTGGCACTGCATGGCAAAAAAAGTAACTAGTGGTAGTGACTCGTTACAACGTGCTGAAGTGTGGTAGTTCCTTGCAATTAACTCAACCAGAAGTGATTGCCTAGCTCGTCTGTGCAGAAGGGAGCTTATTTGACTCAAACCGGATTTGTCTCACAGGATATGCGACATGCGAGGGCGAAAAACGGTGGAATTCACAGGGTGGGGGAGTCTGACGTCATTACTTGGGCTGGCACAATTCTCGCTCGCTTGCTGCTTTTTAACCAGCTCGCTTTCGTTTCTTTCTCTCTGATTCATACATTTCTATCACACATGTTTTATCTTCCCCCCCCCCTCACCCCCACCCCCCCAATAATATATGTTTTTTTCTTGCTCATTTATTATTGTAAAATGTTCACTATTTGGAAATGTTGGGATATCATAAATTGTTCACTAATTCAAAAACTTTTACGGATTGACCAAATATTGGCACATTAAAAAATGTTCATTTTCTGAAAAGAATGTTTGGGAAATAAAATAATGTACTCGATTTTTGAAAAACTATTAACCTTTTCAAATAATGCTATAAAATTGAAAATATGTCCATAAAATTAAAAAAATATTTGGAAAAAGTACCCAATTTGAAAAAACATCATCGATTCAAAAAATGTATGAAAATCAACAAATGTTCCCATATTTTAAACAACATTTGTGGATCAAAAAATGTACACTGATTAGAAAAATCTTCATTAGTCCGCAAAATGATCATGATCTAAAAAATGCTCATGTATTTGAAAAGAAATTTAATGATTGCAAAAAACATTCATGATTTCAACAAAAATCTTTGCAAATTCGAAAAATGTTCATGATTTCAGAAAATATTTGAGATATCCAAAAATGTTCATGAATTTGAAAGAAGTTCGCGAAATGATGTGGAAAAGAAAGGAAGAAAGGTAAAATTAAAAAGGAAAATGAAAAAAAGGAACATGAATACAATAAAAACGAAAGGAAAGAAAATAAATGAAGAAAGCACAAAAAATATAAAGAAAGAACAAGAAATCAAACTGGTCGGGGAAGGTTCCAGGACCTTCCGAAAACGGGAAATAGCCATTTGGGCCAGCCCAAGTGTACGTAGTAGGGAGCTCGGGGTATAATTTGGTCGCTATGTTTGTCTCAAAAGAATTTGGTTGTTACTTGGCGACCTATACGCCAAGCAGGATCCGTCCCTCGTGGGTGCGTCTATGCCTAGCTCTTAGTGAGCACTCAGTAAGACTTCCCTGTAGCGCTGCATATTGATCGTGCTCACTAGTATGAGGCTGCTGTCTCTCAAAGCACAGGCGAGACACGCCGTTTTTTTTTTTCTCATTTTGGGTTTTATTTTCATATTTTTGTTTTCAAATTTTTTTATATGAAATATTTCAAGTATTTTGAGTTTTTACATTTTATTCATGTATTTAATATGTGGTCACATACTTTTAAAGATTGTTGGTGCAATTTAAAGAGTGGCCCATATTGAAAAATAATGCTCTATAGTGAAATCTTTAAAATTACACAATAATATTTTTAAATAAAAAATATATATTTGGGAATATACAATGACTAATTTTTAAGATACATCATTTTCAAACTAGGCGACAACCATTTTTAATAGAATATGGACATTTTTCTAAATGCATGATGAACTTTATGAGATACACAAGGAATTTTTGAATTACATGATGAACATTTTTAAATTCGTGATGGACATCTTTGAAATACACCCCAAACTTTTTCAAATACACATCAAACATTTTAGTATGACTATGAACATTAGATGGTAAAATTTTGAAATACAATCTAACTCTTTCTTGCAGTAAACTTTGAACATTTTTAATAGGCGGGAGATTTTTAATGAAATTACATGGTGGAGGTTTTTTTAATACATCATAATTATTTTTTAAATACACGATGAACATTTCTGAAGTACATGATGAAAATTCTTAAAATACATTATGTTTTAAAACAAAGTTGACTGTATACTTTTTATGTTATTATTGAACAATATATTATAAGCTGAAAAACTAAAATATGACAAATTAATAAGAAATACATTATCGAAATGTAAAGGAAAAAATAAATAAAAAGGAAGAAGGAAAAAAATGATATGAGAAAAATATAATAAAAAGAACGAATAAATAAATTTAAAAAAGATAAGAAGGGAAAGTGAAAAAGGATAGAAAATTAAATGGATAACAAGAAATTTAAATAAAAATAAAAAGAAAACCGACATACAAGACCTGTGAGAAGGCTCGCATGAAGAGGAAAAAAAATCCCAGCACACTACAGCGAGGAGAGCGTGGGTGAAAAGGAAAAGCACTTGTTGGGCCAACTACCCCTAAAAAAAACTTGCTGGGCCAACTGGCTTGTGGGAGGTCTGTAGGCGAGCGCATTCTATCACTCGCAAGTCGCAATAAGCAAGATATATGTTCGCATGTTCATAGCCGTGTTCCAAATTTTGTTTAATATTTATAAATGAAGAATTTACAAAGTAGTGTTGATTATTAGGACGCGAGTATTTAGAATGAGAGGACCTTGTCATATTAGTTGGCCCAACTAAGCATGCACGGCTTAGCATTAGAAATCGTCTGTGTGATGGAAAATAGGGTTTGGAGGAGGCGGGGCGACACCACGCCTCCACCACCGCCGCCGCCACTGGCTACCATCGCCAGCGAGGCTGGCCTTTGCTCCGTGCGTGGACGCCGTCCACGGCGCGTATATGTTGCGGCTCCGTCCGCCCGTGCGGCCCCGTCCGCCATGCTTGATGCTTCGTCAGACCTTCTGGTCATGGACATCCCAGCGGCTGTGCCTGGCGTGCCCACGGAGGGAGGCCGCCGTGCTGATGACCTGAACCTCAGAGGGAACCGACGCAGCAGGCCCCGGC
Organism: Aegilops sharonensis; assembly: GCA_904067115.1. Lineage (NCBI taxonomy): Eukaryota > Viridiplantae > Streptophyta > Magnoliopsida > Poales > Poaceae > Aegilops > Aegilops sharonensis. Next base: position 796,446,174 of record LR880969.1, on the reverse strand, counting down.
CGGCAGGCATGCAGTTTGATCCGGGTGGAATCAGGAACCCTAGGGTTGTTTCGCCTACCCGTCGGGTTTGGAGCAGCGACGCACGCGACAGTCTGGCTGCAATATCGCATCCATCAATTCACATGAGGGCTGGCCCAGCGACTATCCCGGTGATCCTTGCTGGCGGTGGGGGTGAACAAGGGGCATCCGTTGAGGAAGCCACCCGCCCGAAGCCGTCCAGCCTGTATGCCGGGGAGACGATGGGGCAGGAGTCACCATTGAGGGCCTCGACTATTGCAGTCCCGAGAGACATCCGACGATCTCCGATGCCGGCGCCGCCGGTGACACAAGTGCCTCGAACAGAAATTTTGGAAAACCATGTTAGCAACTTGAATCTTCTGAGCTGGAATTGACGAGGGTGTGGAAATTCTCGTACAATACGGGATCTTGTGAGCTTGGTGCAGGTTCATTCTCCTACTATCGTCTTTCTTTGTGAAACTAGGCAAAGGAAAGATAAGATGAAAAGATATCGATCCCGCTTAGGTCTAAGTGGTTTCGAAGCAGTCAATAGCAATGGTCTTAGTGGTGGCTTAGCTCTTTTCTGGCATGAATCCGTACAACTTGATGTAAAAGATATGAATGAACGATATATTGATGCATATGTGAGTGCTGCAACGGGGGAGCCACCTTGGCGGCTTACCTACGTCTATGGAGAACCGCGGACGGAGGACCGACATCGCATGTGGTCCATCCTCCGGGATCTCCACCGCCAAGCCGACATGCCGTGGGTGGTGGTCGGAGACTTCAACGAGGCTATGTGGAGCTTCGAACACTTCTCCGAATCACCGCGGCCGGCAGGTCAGATGATTGATTTTCGTGATGCTATGGAAGTTTGTGGATTGGGTGATCTTGGTTTTGCAGGGCTGCCTTTCACTTATGACAATCGCCGTGGAGGACGGGCGAATGTCAAAGTCAGACTGGACCGGGCTGTTGCAAATAATTCTTGGCGTGACATCTTTACACATGCCAAGGTGGAACACTTCGTGATGCCTAGTTCGGACCACCTAGCTATTTTGCTTCGGTGTGTCATGGAGGACCAGCCACCGGTGTCAGGTAGGAGGTGCCGTCAGTATGAGGTAATGTGGGAGAGAGACCCGACCCTCCCGGAGGTAATAATGAATATTTGGGTTGACTTGGGGTCTATGTTGAACCTGGGGGATATAGCATCTGGTTTGGGCACTATGATGAAGAAACTGCAAGATTGGAGCCGCAATTTTTTTGGAAATGTCATTAAAGAAATAAATAAGTCCCGCTCACGTCTGGAAGAGCTTTTGTCGATGAATGCAGATAGGAAGGAGATCCGAGAGGCTACTGATAAGATGAACAAACTGTTGTACCGGGAGGAGATGCTCTGGATGCAGCGGTCTCGTGTTGCCTGGTTACGTGAAGGGGACCGGAACACAAAATTCTTCCACCGGAAAGCAGTATGGCGCGCTCGAAAAACCCGCATAAAATCACTTATGGATGATACAGGCACAACACATCGGAGCCATGCAGCTATGGCCGAGTTGGTCACGTCCTACTTCTCTAATCTGTTCAAGGCAGATAGTATCCTTTGTGTGGATCCAGTGATTAATTTAATTAACACACGCGTTACTGATCAAATGAATGATGGTCTGTGTGCAGAGTTCTCGGATAAGGAGATTGCGGATGCGCTCTTTCAGATTGGACCGTTGAAGGCGCCAGGTCCGGACGGTTTTCCTGCCAGGTTCTTTCAAAGAAACTGGTCTTGCATGCGGACACAGGTGATCGCCGGGGTCAAGGAATTCTTTCGATCGGGAATAATGCCGGAAGGGGTGAACTACACCTCCATTGTTCTCATCCCCAAGGTTGAGAACCCAGAGAGGCTCACGGGGTTTAGGCCTATCAGTCTTTGCAACCTTATCTATAAGGTAGTATCTAAGTGCCTGGTTAACCGCCTGCGCCCCATTTTGGATGAGATAATTTCACCGGAGCAGAGCGCCTTTGTCCCCGGGCGAATGATCACTGATAATGCCCTGATAGCATTTGAGTGCTTTCACTCTATTCAACATGAAAAAGACCCTAACAAAAGTTTTTGTGCTTACAAGTTGGATATGTCTAAAGCGTATGACAGGGTGGACTAGATCTTCTTGGAGCGAATGATGCACCCGGTGGGTGGACTGGATTATGACGTGCGTCACCTCGGTGAGATACACTGTTAAATTTAATGGAACCCTCTTGGATTCGTTTGCACCGTCGCGAGGGCTACGGCAAGGTGATCCACTCTCCCCTTTTTTGTTCCTACTGGTGGCTGATGGTTTGTCTGCTTTGTTGAAAGATGCTGAAGAAAAGGGGGAATATACACCTTTGAAAGTGTGCCGACGAGCTCCAGGCGTGTCACACTTACTTTTTGCAGATGATACCCTGTTATTTTCTAATGCAAAGGAGGAGCAAGCAAAAAAGGTACATGAGGTTCTCACTGTGTATGAACGGGCAACAGGACAATGCATTAACCCAGCTAAATGCAGTATACTTTTTGGCAATTCGTGTACCATGGAGGACCAGGAAAGGGTCCGCTTTGTACTGCATGTGAATGTTCTGGACTTTGAGGACAAGTATTTGGGCCTTCCAACACCTGATGGCCGTATGTCACGAGGTAAATTTCAGAATTTGCAATCCAGGCTACTGAAAAGAATCATCGCATGGGGGGATACCCTTTCTCTTGCTGGTAAGGAAACGATGATAAAAGTTGTTGCACAGGCCATCCCAACTTATATCATGGGTGTTTTCAAGCTTCCTATGTCCGTATGTGATGATCTGAATAGGATGGTGCGGAACTTTTGGTGGGGCTCTTCGAAAGGGAAGAGGAAAACACATTGGTTGGCTTGGCCCAAAATTTTGGCGCATAAGATGAAGGGCGGTTTGGGCTTCAGAGACTTCCGCCTGTTCAACCAGGCCCTGCTTGCCAGGCAGGCGTGGCGTTTACTCACTAATCCTAATAGTTTATGTGCACAGGTGCTTAAGGCTCGCTACTATCTGGAGGGTCGCCTTGAAGATACTGTCTTCTCGGGGAACGCCTCCCCTACATGGCAGGGCATCCAACACGGCCTTGAGCTCTTGAAGAAGGGCATCGTGTGGCGTGTCGGTGATGGACATAACATCCGCATTTGGCGTGATCGCTGGCTGCCTACCGAGCCATCGCGCCAGCCCATTACCCAGCAAGGAACCTGCCGGCTCAGGAGAGTTGCCGAGCTCCTTGACGAGGCAGGAAACTTGCGTATTGACCTTCTTCGTCGCCACTTCCTCCCTCCGGACGTTGACTCTATCAGCAGCATCCGCACATCGCCTCGCGCCACCGACGACATCATCGCATGGGCGCCTGAGAGGAACGGTATCTTCACCGTTCGATCCGCCTACCGCCTAGCCATGGACGAGCGCGAACGTCCATTGGCAACTGCTACGAGCAGGGCACTGGATGGTCATCGCGCCATCTGGAAGATCATATGGGGGTGCCCTGCTCCCTCAAAGGTACGTGTGTTCGCATGGAGAATTGTAACCAACTCACTGGCTACCTGGGCTAACAAGTTTTCTCGCCACCTTGAGCTTACTGACATATGTCCCCTCGGTGGTGTGGAACGAGAGGACGGCTTCCACGCGATGTGCAGGTGCCCACTTGCCAGGGACCTTTGGCGAGCCATGGAGAAAGATTGGCCGATCCCCAAGGTGGACACCATAGAGAATGATGGGCCAGAGTGGCTCTTCACGCTTCTGAACCCTCTGTAGGACACGACGCGTATGGTCGTCCTCATGATCATGTGGCGGGCGTGGTACATCCGCAATGAAATTACCCACGACAAGGCTCCTCCGCCCACAGAAGCATCCAGGCGTTTTCTTCACGGGTACATCACGTCTTTGCTGAGTATCCACCAATTCCCACATGCAGACTTGGTGAAAGGCAAAATGGTTGTGCATGAAGTTGGCCGGCCTATACATGCAAGCGGTGTGAAGGAGCCAACGCTTCAATGGGTACCCCCTCCACCCGGCTGGACAAAGCTCAACACCGACGGAAGTTTTGTCCAGGCCACAGGTGCAGCAGGTGGTGGTATGGTTCTGAGAAATGAAAAAGGAGAGCTCATCTTCACAGCATGCAGGCAGTTGTTTACATGTAATAATAGCCTCCAAGCGGAGTTGGAAGCATGCAGGGAGGGATTGCAGCTGGCCTTGCACCGTACAAACATGCCCATCTTGGTGGAGTTGGACAGTACTGAAGCGGTCTCGATGCTGTCAGCACAGTCGGCGAATCGCTCACAAGTCCGAGCGCTAGTCGAGGAAATACGTGGAATAGTAGCTGTTGAATCAAGGGAGATTTCCTTTTCTCATATTAGTAGATCACAAAATAATGTCAGTCACGCGCTCACCGCGTATGGGCGTAGTACCCCGCGCACGGCTGTTTGGTTGCGATCGGGATTAGACTGCATTGTAAACCTTTCGGAGGCCGAGAAGCCTCATTGAGTTAATGAAATCTTCCTTTATCCCGCAAAAAAAAAGCATGTACGGCTTCTGAGTTTCATTCATACCGTCAGAGACGATGTTCTTTAGTTGTTCCTCCGATGGTGATGGTCAGCCGCATACGCAGCAACGGCCTAGCCGAGCCACGGCCAGCCAGCGAGATCCCCGGAGCACCGCTCGTCGCACGGTCTCTTCCGCCCATAAATACCTTCATCCATCGGAACCCACAAAGCTCGTAGCAGCAACTACACACAACAATCAAATTTCAACCAGTCTTGGATCAACCGAGAAGATGGCCTCCTCCTCGAGGATGCTCACGGTGGTGGTGCTGGCGGCGCTGTTCGCCGGCGCGATGGCCGTGAAAGTGAAGTTGACGGTGCAGAAGGGGTCCGACAAAAAGAAGCTGGCGCTGAAGGTCGACTACACAAGGCCAAACGACAGCCTGTCAGAGGTGGAGCTCCGGCAGCACGGCTCAGAGGAGTGGCAGCCCATGACCAAGAAGGGCGACGTGTGGGAGGTCTCGTGCTCCAAGCCGCTGGTTGGCCCCTTCAACTTCCGCTTCTTGTCCAAGAATGGCATGAAGAACGTCTTCGACGAGGTCTTCTCCACCGATTTCAAGATCGGCAAAACCTACGAACCGGAATATTGATCCACACCGGCCAATTCAGTTGATCAAAATCGTCGTAATTAATTAACACCCATGTATGAGTCGCGTAGGATATATGCGCCTGCATGAGTGGATAGCTAGTGAATAATTTTAATTTTTTATGCACATNCGGTGCAGAAGGGGTCCGACAAAAAGAAGCTGGCGCTGAAGGTCGACTACACAAGGCCAAACGACAGCCTGTCAGAGGTGGAGCTCCGGCAGCACGGCTCAGAGGAGTGGCAGCCCATGACCAAGAAGGGCGACGTGTGGGAGGTCTCGTGCTCCAAGCCGCTGGTTGGCCCCTTCAACTTCCGCTTCTTGTCCAAGAATGGCATGAAGAACGTCTTCGACGAGGTCTTCTCCACCGATTTCAAGATCGGCAAAACCTACGAACCGGAATATTGATCCACACCGGCCAATTCAGTTGATCAAAATCGTCGTAATTAATTAACACCCATGTATGAGTCGCGTAGGATATATGCGCCTGCATGAGTGGATAGCTAGTGAATAATTTTAATTTTTTATGCACATAGATATGGTAGGAGAAGCAACGACGGATGTGTTTGCTCTCCCATGCATGCATCCACTGTCGATCGATGCAGCACTTTTCTTTTGTGTAACCGAATGTGTAACCGAAAATGCTCAAGTTTCTTAATGATCTATGGAAGAAAACTCTATTCTTTTGTCGGGAAGATCAGTAGCACACATTCTTCAATTAGCAAAAAATGGAATGATTTACAACTGTCCTTTTTTGAACTAGAGGGACACATATTTTTATGCAAATCTGAATTTAGTTTGTGTTACTTTAAGAACAATTCAGTCACTAACTTAATCATCACAAAAGTGAGACCATGTATGTCATTGCTGGTAGAGACATTGAAGAAAGTGAGTGGATTGCTGAAATGCCCTTGAACAAGCTATGTGGACACCGACATTTCTTTTGGGTGTCGCACAACATCTTAAACATGACTTGGTTTCTCCTTTTTAATATGAAATGA
>LR880969.1:796410075-796431772 GCA_904067115.1 Aegilops sharonensis | reverse complement strand
AACCACATAAATCTTGATCTCTAGCCTTCCCCAAGTTGCTTTCCACTCAAATCATCTTTCCACCAAATCTAATCCTATGAGAGAGAGTTGAGTGTTGGGGAGACTATCATTTGAAGCACAAGAGCAAGGAGTTCATCATCAACAAACCATTTATTACCTCTTGGAGAGTGGTGTCTCCTAGATTGGTTAGGTGTCACTTGGGAGCCTCTGTCAAGATTGTGGAGTTGAACCAAGGAGTTTGTAAGGGCAAGGACATCACCTACATCGTGAAGATCTACCCGAGTGAGGCAAGTCCTTCGTGGGCGACGACCATGGTGGGATAGACAAGGTTGCTTCTTCGTGGACCCTTCGTGGGTGGAGCCCTCCGTGGACTCGCGCAACCGTTACCCTTCGTGGGTTGAAGTCTCCATCAACGTGGATGTACGATAGCACCACATATCGGAACCACGGATAATAATCTCCGTGTCTCCAATTGCGTTTGCACACTCCAATCCCTTCCCTTTACATTCTTCCAACTTGCATGCTTTATTTTCCGCTGCTCATATACTCTTACCATGCTTGCTTGATATGTATTGTGAATGTGTGAACTTGTGCTAAATCTCCACTTCAACCTAAAGAAATTAAAAACTGCAACTTTTCTTGATTAGAGTCTATTCACCCCCCATCTAGACACCTCTTCTCGATCCTTTCAATTGGTATCAGAGCATTGATCTCCATTGCTTTGGTTTAAACACCTTTGGAGGAAGATGGATGTGTCTACATTGGGGAGTCTTAGACGTAGAGTGCCTATTCTTGATGGAGAGTTCTTCCATGAGTGGAAAAATGAGATGCTTGAGATTTTCAATGAATATCATTTGAACAAGTACATTACTAGCCCTTGTGCACCTCATATTGATCCTTTGCATCCTACTCTTGATGAGTCTATTGACATGATCCACAACCTTAGAACTGTTAACCTTATCACTAGAGACTTGCCTAGAAACTTTATTGGATGTTTGCCTACTCTTGAGTGTGCCTACACTATATGGAGATTTCTCGAGGAACGATTTCCAAATTATTCCTTGAAAAATCTAGACGAAATTCTCCATAGGTCTATGGGTTAATTATCATTTTGCCCTCAGTGGTGTCCATGTGCTCAGTTTTGCCCTCAGATGCGAATTGCACTCAGTTTTGCCCCTAGTCCATGCACAACTACTATGACGAGGCCAAACGGCCATATTTGAGTCCATTCCGTCCGCCGGCGTTAGTGGTTGTGGGTCCGGAGCTTACACGTGGGACTGCGTGGACGTGGGTCCGGAGCTGACATGTAGGCCCGTGCAACTAAATCCCCAAATCATTAGTAGGATTCTAGCTCACTCTGCCCTCCGCCGACCAGCTGTCCTGCGCCGCCGCCGCCGCCACCTGCGCCGCGGCCAGCACCTGCTCGGCCACCACCTGCACGTCCTGCTCCGCCGCTACCGTCCTACGCCTATGCTCCACGGCTACCTGTGACGCCCGCCACCTTCCTGCGACGCCACGGGTGGGGCGCTTGCCACCTGCTCGACCCACGGTGCGGCCTCCTTCCGTGCGCCCGGCCGGAGCGCTCAAAGGTGGGGGGCTGCTGGAGCTGTTTGAACTAGTAGGAAGAACCCTAGGGCGAAATGGCGAGCAGCGGCGATCCCGGAGTATTTGGCGAGGCAGGCGTCGGGCCGGAGATCCGCCGCGTCCACGACTGGGTTCCCGAGGGGTAAGTCTCGCCTCCTATTTAGATTGAGCTTAGTTGTGCTTTTGAACACTCTATTCGAGTAGGTTTGCCCAATTAGTGTGCTGATTGCGTCTCTGTTTTTCGCCGGTTAGGATGGATTTGTGGTTTGCTTTCTTGGTGCACATTAGAAGGGACCAGTACATGTTCGATGCAAAGGATAAGAAGAAATAGCAAGGAGGTTTCAATTATCGGTTGCCAATGGCTAGTAATTGGAGTTTCAGACAATTTGGTGAGGTAATTTGTAGCCAATATCCTTGGGATTTGCTTGATGAAGTGGTATACAAAAACTATGACGGGGAAAAGAAATGGGTGACAGTTAGTAATGATGAAGAGCTAGATACCATGTTTGTTAGGCATAAAGAGAAAGATAATTTTCATGTGAGGCTACAAGTTGATGTGCTTGAGCAGGCATTTGGACCTAGGATGACGGGTGCAACATCTCGGGGAGAACCAAGTCACCGTAATGGCATCTCTAGCCAGAACAGTTCAGTTGGTGCATGGCGACGTGGTGGCTCGACAAGTGTGGGCAACAGCAGTAGGGTCCCCCTTGAAGTGGAGCCTCATGACTACAATTCTGGGGTTGATGAAGAGAAGCTATATTATGATGTTATTTGGAATTTACGACGGGCACCTCGGGCTGAAAACCAAGATGAGGCTCACAATGCAGTCCGTGTGGATGATGACGTGGTGGGTGAGGACGAAGACCTTGCAGCTGTTGAATGGGACCCTTTGAACCCTCATATGGAAGAAGGTACAGTTTTTGCATCCATGAATGAGTGTAGAAATGCACTTGTGACATACTGCATCATGGTAGAACGTACTTTCAAAGTTGACAAGAGCAATCAAGTACGTTACAGAGTGCACTGTCCGACTAAGGGTTGTCCATGGAAGCTGCTCGCATCTAAAATGCGAAATAGCACTAATGTTCAGGTCAAAGTGAACCCTTTTAAGCACACATGCTAGGAATCAACCCTTAGGAACGATACAATCAGTAGAGCCAAGTCAAGATGGGTGGCAGAAGAAGTAAAGAAGAGGGTGAAAGAAAACCAGCAAGTGGGTCCAAAGGAATTGCAGAAGAACATCAAAGATAAGTCCAAGATAGATTTACCATACATGAGGTTGTTCAATGGTAAACAACATGCTATGGATTCTATTTATGGTAACTGGCAGGAAAGTTTTCAATTGTTGTATTCATTCAAAGGTGAAGTGGAGAGGACAAGCCCAGGTAGTATTGTAGATATTGATCACCACACCGTGGAGTACACATCCAGGGGAGTGACAAAGACCAAGGAATGCTTTAGGAGGGTTTTTGTCTGCTTTGAGGCTTGTCGCCGGGTTTTTTTGGCAGGCTGCAGGCCTTATTTGGCTATTGATGCCACTTTTCTCATAGGGAGGTTTAAAGGACAGTTAGTAGCAGCTTGTGCAGTTGATGCACATAGTTTTGTATTTCCAGTTGCCTACGGTGCGCTGGAGACAGAGTCTGAGGAGAGCTGGACTTGGTTTTTGCATAATTTGCGCCGGGCTATTGCACATCCCAATGGGTTGATCATTCATACAGATGCCTGCAAAGGTTTAGAAGTGGCCGTGGACAATGTGTTCCCTGGAGTAGAGCATAGGGAATGCATGCGTCACCTTGCTGCAAATTTCATGAAGAAATTCAAAGGAAAGGTGTATACCGACAATTTATGGCCAGCATCTTTGACTTGCAGTGTGAAGAAGCACAACTACCACTTGAGGCAGTTATACAAGAATCCCAAAGTCAAAGAATACTTCGAAACACACCACTCCAAGTTATGGGCCAGAAGCCAATTCAGTGAACTGAGCAAAGTTGACTATGTGCACAATAATCTAGCAGAGTCTTTCAACTCAACGATCTGGAAACTAAAGGGTCATTATGTGGTGGATTTGCTTGATAGGATAAGGATAGAATACATGCAGAAATTTCATTATCATGCAGGAATAGCCGAGGCAAAATTCATGGGCCACATTATCATCCCTGCCGTGATGAATGAACTGAAGCAGAAAACAACATGCATGGAAATGAACATGACTCTTTGCTCGGGTACCACAGCAGAGATATCATATTTGGATAAAGAGAAGAGGGAATGGAGATATCCAGTGGATTTGGAAGCTAGAACTTGCAGATGTAGGCAATGGCATATAACTGGGTTGCCATGCATTCATCCCTTGTTTTTCATCACTTCTCTCCCAGGTCCAGCAGGGAACATACAGCAGTATGTGCATGATTACTACTCTGTTGCAAGGTTCAAAGCCACATATGCTTATGCCTTGCCTGCTATGGAGGGAAAACAACAATGGGACATGGTGGACCCTGGAGTCAAGCTTTGCGCTCCAGTTCTGAAGAGAGCAGCAGGTAGACCAAGGAAGAGTCGAATCAGACCTCGCAGCGAAGGAGCTGGACTTGGAGTGAGGAAGCGTGAGTGCACAAGGTGTGGTGGGTCTGGTCATTTCGGTAAGTATTGTGATAACACAGTAGATCCAGCGTTCGGAGAGAGTTTTGATGAAGGCTTCAATGAAAATGTTGGTCAGCACCCGGTTGCCTCAACAGATGCTGAAAATGATGGTCAACAGCCGGTTGCATCATATGAGGATTTTGACGAGGTTCCAAATGATGATGGTCAACAGCCGCATGATTTTGACAATGATCCAAAATATCCTCCAAATAATGATTCAAGTGGGGCTCCAAACAATGATCCAAGTGAGGCTCCAAATAGTGATCATGGTGATCCAAGTGAGACTCCAAATGGTGATCATGGTGATCCAAGTAAGGCTCCAAATGATGATCCAAGTGATGCTCCAAATGGTGACCAACCTTCTATTGTTGTGAGTTCTTCTAGGTATGTAAACCTTGCAAGGGTCAAATACTACTGTACATTTATCACTTGACAAGATCTCATTACCCTTTATGTTTTGCACAGCTCTGTGATAGGTTTGAAGAAGACGCGCAAGGTACCAACAACTAAGAGGAGAAGAGAAGAAGCAATGAGCACACGGAGCACGAGGAACAAAGTGATGGCAAGAAGCTCAAGGAACAGACAGAATCCCCAACGCTATATATGAATAATTATGAAACATTATGAATAATGTTGTATTTCTGTTGGATGATGTTGGACCTATGTTAGAACTATGTTTGACATGATGTTTAAATCTGTTGGATGATGTTTGAATGAGCACATGGTTTTTCCTTTTTTGTATGTTTTTGAATTTTGTTTTGCTCATTTGAATTTTGGTCAAAGCTAACTTTGACCAAGATTTAAACAAGTCTAAAACATCAAAATGAAACAAACTAAGCCTGGATCCTTCTTAGTCAATCTAAAATGAAGCTGTGGTGAGGTTTTTGAAATTTTCATGAAAAATGTGCTAAAAAGAGGGGTCCAAAGGTAGGGTAAACGGCCTCATTTCTAAGCAAGGTTTTTTTCGACCTTGTCTAAATCAGCCAAATAACTTTCCTACACATATATTCTATATATACAGACTATGTGCGCTGGTTTTTCCATTTTTTGATTTTTTAATTTGTTTTGCTCATTTGAATTCTGGTCAAACTTAACTTTGACCAAGATTTAAACAAGTGTAAAACATCAAAAATGAAAAACTAAGCCTGGATCCTTCTTAGTCACTCTAAAATGAAGCTGTGGTGAGTTTTTTGAAATTATCATGTTCATTTCCCCAAAACACTTCTCTTCACTTCATACAAGAGAGTTTGAGATACTCGAGATATCACACAATACACATGAACTTATCGTTTAAATGTATGTAAACCTTGTTTATCAACTTAAATCGTTAGTATATGACATAAGAAGACTATGTGCGCAGGTTTTTTATTTTTCTGATTTTTATTTAATTCATTATGCTCATTAGAAATCTGGTCAAACATAGCTTTGACTGCTCCAAACCCCTCCCAAACCCCGTTAACCCTAGCGCTGAACAAGGACCGTTCATCTAACCCTAGCGGCGATCAAGGGCTGTAGATCTAACCCTTCTAGAAGGAATCTGTGGGGAGGAGGGGGGCGATCCGCGAGATGCAATCTAATTGGCTGGGAGATTGTTTTTTTAAACAAATACCGGGCGCGCTGGATGGACCGTTGGGCCGTCTTGTTGTCTGAGCCTGAGACCGCAGTAAATAGCCCGTCTCAGCCTTTTCCAGGCCTTGCATGCATGGGAGGCGGCGACGTGGGTTTGCATGCGCGGGAGGCGGACGTGCATGCATGCGAGCGAGGCGAGCGAGGCGCGCTAGGCGAGCTAGGCTAGCGAGGCGAGCTAGGTGGTTCAGGGCAGTGGTTCAGGGCAGCGAGTCAGATGCACCGCCCGGTCAAAGTGCTATGCAGTGATTCAGATGCACGCACACGCCCCATGCATCATTTTCGTGCAAAAATTAAAGAGTGCAAAATGTAACGGATATACACACGCGTCCAGATTCACACACGCACCGTTCTCATCCTTTTTCTCTTCCTCTCCCACCCACAGGCCTATAAATGGGGTGCCTCTCTTCCTCTCCCACCCACAAGCCCGATACGATCCATTCTCTCCAACTTCAAACACCCAAGCGACCGAGCCCTCCCCAAGCAAGACCAAGTGAAGATGCAGTTCAACGGGCCAACCTTCAACCGTCCGCCTGTCATGCCGGAGCTGCGCTACCCACCGGGCGTGCTCGTGGAGAGGGAGCTCCATGTGAGGGCTATTCCAAGGTGGAGGGGTTCCGTCGAACTCACCGGCGCCTTCCTCAGAGCCGGCTATGCCCACCTCCCACGGGGCTCGCCGAGGATGTTCACCCTCAACGAGGTTCGTGACCGCGGCGGCATCCTCCTACCGCTCACGGTCACCTTCACCAACCCGTTTGACGCGCGCGAGCTCCTCGATCAAGTCTTTTGGTGCGGCTGCGAGGCCATCTTCTTCACCGTGTACAACATCTACACCAACTACGAGAGCATCTTCCCCACTCCAGGCCAGATGCACTCCTTTCCCTACGAGGAGGAGGAGGAGGAGGTGTGAAGATGAAGACGGTGTTGAAGGGGCTCGTGCGGCCAAGGTGGAAGAAGGAGGTCAAGATGAATATGTTCAAGCTCGGAGTCAAGCTCGTCATGTTTCGTTTTTATTTTGTTGCTTTTCTATGTCGTGTCGTGTCATGTTTCGTCATCTGTCCGTGAACTTATTATTGTAATGGTACGGTGTGTTGCATCTTATCTAAGTTATTAGGGTTTATTATATGTGTTAAAAAATGTCCGTGCCCAAACATATCATTTCTTCCCTAAACCAAGTCATGAAGTTCGAGAACTTGTGGTTTTTATTAATGAATATCCGGAGGAGGTGAGAAGCCCTCTGTTTCATTCAAAAAAATAAGTCATGAACTAACATGCAAATTTATTCCCTTTAAATCCTAAACCAAGTGCCACTCTAACCCTAAACCAAGTGCCACACCAACCAAAATCATGTGGCAGTGCAAACATACGTTTTCAACCTTCCAACCCTCCAAAATTTCAGTGCAAAACAAAGGAAAACCACTCTCACGCGTGTGCAATCATTCACGATCTCACTTTTTTTTGACAAATTTCACAGTCTCACTATGTATACCTTCCTTCCCTACCCATGTCAAAGTCTTGCCATCTGTCCTAGCGGTTACCAGCGCAGCCCTAAACACCACCAAACCACGCGGTCCTGGGTTCGAGTCCCCAGCCGCACCAATTTTTTGTGCATTTTCCACCCTTCATTTTTTAGACAAATTATTTTTTTTCTCAATGTAATGCCCTTAAAAAATGTTCATTTATTTTGGCACCAAGTGTAAACCTCTACCAGAGCTGAGGCACATTTTTCATGAAATTTTGGTCTTTGATTTAAATCACGGCGTATTTGAATTGGATTAATTAAATTGCTATCAAATATTTAACAGCTCCAAAAAAATTCTAACTTAATTTGGATCTGGAATAATTCAATTAGCTTCCACAACAAGTTTCAGCATTATGATTTACTGCCTAAATTAAATCAGAACAAAAAACAGAAAACACACAAGAGAACCCCCGAATGGGCCTAATTGGATGCAGTTGGCCCATTAGTCTAGCCTGCACTTGGCTCTACGCTCTGAATTTGGCCCAAGAACAACCTTTTTTTGACAGAAAGGCAGAGCAGAGAGCTGCATTTCATTGATCAAAAGTTTCTGAATTCCTCATTTCTTCTCCTTTTTTTCAACATATTTAGATGTTGGTCACTTCTTCTCTTTTTTTAAACATTTAAACAACTTTGACCAACATTTAAACTAGGTGAATTTCTCATACAATTTCAAGATTACAAATTCCTCCGTAATTCATACCTTTCCATACATTTTCAACATTACAACCAGTGCGATTACCATACCTACAAATGCCCAAAAGTATTTGCAAATGGGTATTGGCAGTGCTTGATCTTAAAGCTTCCTAACCTTCTTCTTCAACATCCTAAGCTCAATAGCTAGCTCTTTGTCAGTGCATGCTTCGCCCTCCATCTCTTCTTCTGGAGCTCGTGCTGCGGCCACTGCCGTTCGTGGCAGCATGCGCAACCATTCTTCATGCTCTTCTTGCAGTTCATTCATCAGAGTCTTGGCCAGAGCATCGACCCAAAGAAAGAAGCATGTCACCTGCATGAACACCAAATAGATCAACCCATTGCTCAAAGATCCCGACCACGAAAATGGTGCAATTGCCCCGATTCTTACCCCATTCTCGCTGCACACGTAGAACGGACGATTCTGGTTCCTCGGTGTGTGAGAAACCCTTCGATCAACGCCCGCCCGGCACCATGGACAGACGAAGAAAGGCATGTCCACACGCGCCCGGCTCTGCATTCGCGAGGTGGCGCGGGAGCTTGAGGAAGACATGGAGCTCGGAGCCGAAGGGGATTTCAACACCGCCGCGCCCTCCACAGCTAGCTTCCCACCGTCGCGCCTTCCACAGCTTGCTTCCCACCGCCGTGCTCTCTCTCTCTCTCTCTCTATCCGTGGTCACTGCCGTGCTCTCTGTCACCGTTGTCGGTGTCAAAACCGGCGGATCTCGGGTAGGGGGTCCCGATCTATGCGTCAAGGTTGATGGTAACAGGAAGCAAGGGACACAGATGTTTACCCAGGTTCGGGCCCTCTCGATGGAGGTAAAATCCTACTTCCTGCTTGATTAATATTGATGATATGGGTAGTACAAGAGTAGATCTTCCACGAGATAGTAGAGGCTAAACCCTAAGAGCTAGCCTATGATGGTATGATTGTAATTGTGATCGGCCTTCTAAGGACCAACCTCTCCGGTTTATATAGACATCAGAGAGGGCTAGGGTTTAGATGGAGTCGGTTACAAGAAAGAAAACACAATATTCGGATCGCCAAGATTGCCTTCCACGCGAAGGAGAGTCCCATCCGGACACGGGCCGAAGTCTTGAGTCTAGTATCTTCACGCTTCAATAGTACGGACGTTGTACACAGTCCGGCTGTTTGGATACCCCCTAATCCAGGACTCCCTCAGTAGCCCCTGAACCAGGCTTCAATGACGATGAGTCCGGCGCGCAGTATTGTCTTCGGCATTGCAAGGCAGGTTCCTTCTTCGAATACTCCAAAGTACCTGTTACGACGAATAGTGTCCGGCCTCCAATCAATGTTGTGCTCCTCGGCTTCAGCGCCTCAGTAATGACCATCTCCACGTGTCGAGCGAATGCAAGGAGTTGAGGCATTTTTGCATTTGCTGTTGGAAATATGCCCTAGAGGCAATAATAAAAGGATTATTATTATATTTCCTTGTTCGTGATAATTGTCTTTTATTCATGCTATAATTGTATTATCCGGAAATCGTAATACACGTGTGAATACATAGACTACAACATGTCCCTAGTAAGCCTCTAGTTGACTAGCTCGTTGATCAATATATAGTCATGGTTTCCTGACTATGGACATTGGATGTCATTGATAACGGGATCACATCATTAGGAGAATGATGTGATGGACAAGACCCAATCCTAAGCATAGCACAAGATCGTGTAGTTCGTTTGCTAGAGCTTTTCCAATGTCAAGTATCTTTTCCTTAGACCATGAGATCGTGTAACTCCCGGATACTGTAGGAGTGCTTTGGGTGTACCAAACATCACAACGTAACTGGGTGACTATAAAGGTGCACTACAGGTATCTCCGAAAGTGTCTGTTGGGTTGACACGGATCGAGACTGGGATTTGTCACTCTGTATTACAGAGAGGTATCACTGGGCCCACTCGGTAATGCATCATCATAATGAGCTCAAAGTGACCAAGTGTTTGGTCACGGGATCATGCATTACGGTACGAGTAAAGTGACTTGTCAGTAACGAGATTGAACGAGGTATTGGGATACGGACGATCGAATATCGGGCAAGTAACATACCGATTGACAAAGGGAATAGAATACGGGGTTGCTTGAATCCTCGACATCATGGTTCATCCGATGAGATCATCGAGGAGTATGTGGGAGCCAACGTGGGTATCCAGATCCCGCTGTTGGTTAACCGGAGAGCCGTCATGCCTACATGTCTCCCGAACCCGTAGGGTCTACACACCTAAGGTTCGGTGACGCTAGGGTTGTATGAATATGAGTATGCAGCAAACCGAAAGTTGTTCGGAGTCCCGGATGAGATCCCGGACGTCACGAGGAGTTCCGGAATGGTCCGGAGGTAAAGAATTATATATGGGAAGTCAAGTTACGGCCATCGGGAAAGTTTCGGGGTCACCCGGTATTGTACCGGGACCACCGGAAGGGTCCCGGGGGTCCACCGGGTGGGGCTACCTATCCCGGAGGGCCCCGTGGGCTGAAGTGGGAGGGGAACCAGCCCCTAGTGGGCTGGTGCGCCCCCCCTTGGGCCCCCCTGCGCCTAGGGTTGAAAACCCTAGGGTGGGGGGCGCACCCCACTTGCCTTGGGGGGCACTCCACCCCCCTGGCCGCCGCCCCCTTGGGAGATTCCCATCTCCAGGGCCGGCGCCCCCCCAGGGGGCCTATATAAAGGAGGGGGGAGGGAGGGCAGCCGCACCTAAGTCTTGGCGCCTCCCTCCCCCTGGTACACCTCTTCCTCCTCCCGTAGTTGCTTGGCGAAGCCCTGCCGGAGCCCTGCTGCATCCACCACCACGCCGTCGTGCTGCTGGATCTTCATCAACTTCTCCTCCCCCCTTGCTGGATCAAGACGGAGGAGACGTCACGCTGACCGTACGTGTGTTGAACGCGGAGGTGCCGTCCGTTCGGCGCTAGGATCTCCGGTGATTTGGATCACGACGAGACCGACTCCCTCAACCCCGTTCTCTTGAACGCTTATGCACGCGATCTACAAGGGTATGTAGATGCATCTCTCTCTCTCTCTCGTTGCTAGATGAACTCATAGATGGATCTTGGTGAACGTAGGAAAATTTTATTTTATGCAACGTTCCCCAACAGTGGTATCAAAGCTAGGTCTATGCGTAGTTCTCTTTGCACGAGTAGAACACAAATCTGTTGTGGGCATAGATGTTGTCAATTTTCTTGCCGTTACTAGTCTTATTTTGCTTCGGCGGTATTGTGGGATGAAGCGGCCCGGACCGACCTTACACGTACGCTTACGTGAGACAGGTTCCACCGACTGACATGCACTAGTTGCATAAGGTGGCTAGCGGATGTCTGTCTCTCCCACTTTAGTTGGAGCGGATTCGACGAAAAGGGTCCTTATGAAGGGTAAATAGAAGTTGACAAATCACGTTGTGGCTTTTTCATAGGTAAGAAAACGTTCTTGCTAGAACCCTATTGCAACCACGTAAAAGATGCAACAACAATTAGAGGACGTCTAACTTGTTTTTGCAGCAATTGCCTTGTGATGTGATATGGCCAAAAGTTGTGATGAATGATGAATGATATATTGTGATGTATGAGATCATGTTCTTGTAATAAGAATCACGACTTGCATGTCGATGAGTATGACAACCGGCAGGAGCCATAGGAGTTGTCTTAATTATTGTATGACCTGCGTGTCATTGATTCAACGCCATGTAATTACTTTGCTTTATTGCTAAACCGTTAGCTATAGTAGTAGAAGTAATAGTTGGCGAGCAACTTCATGGAGACACGATGATGGAGATCATGATGATGGAGATCATGGTGTCATGCCGGTGACAAGATGATCATGGAGCCCCGAAGATGGAGATGAAAGGAGCTATATCATGTCACTACTATATATAATTGCATGTGATGTTTATTATGTTTATGCATCTTGTTTACTTAGAATGACGGTAGTAAATAAGATGATCCCTTATAATAATCTCAAGAAAGTGTTCTCCCTAACTGTGCGCCGTTGCTAAAGTTCGTCGTTTCGAAGCACCACGTGATGATCGGGTGTGATAGATTCCTACGTTCACATACAACGGGTGTAAGACAGTTTTACACATGCAAAACACTTAGGTTAACTTGATGAGCCTAGCATGTACAGACATGGCCTCGGAACACAAGAGACCGAAAGGTCGAACATGAGTCGTATGGAAGATACGATCAGCATGGAGATGTTCACCAACGATGACTAGTCCGTCTCACGTGATGATCGGACACGGCCTAGTCGACTCGGATCATGTAACACTTAGATGACTAGAGGGATGTCAAATCTGAGTGGGAGTTCATTATATAATTTGATTAGATGAACTTAATTATCATGAACATTAGTCTAAAATCTTTGCAAAATGTCTTGTAGATCAAATGGCCAACGCTCATGTCACCATGAATTTCAACGCGTTCCTAGAGAAAACCAAGCTGAAAGATGGTGGTAACAACTATTAGGACTGGGTCCGGAACCTGAGGATCATCCTCATAGCAGCCAAGAAACAATATGTCCTAGAAGCACCACTAGGTGAAGCGCCCATCCCAGAGAACCAAGACGTTATGAACGCTTGGCAGTCTCGTGCTGATGATTACTCCCTCGTTCAGTGCGGCATGCTTTACAACTTAGAACCGGGGCTCCAAAAGCGTTTTGAGCAACACGGAGCATATGAGATGTTCGAGGAGCTGAAAATGGTTTTCCAAGTACATGCCCGGGTCGAGAGATATGAAGTCTCCGACAAGTTCTATAGTTGTAAGATGGAGGAAAATAGTTTTGTCAGTGAGCACATACTAAAAATGTCTGGGTTGCACAACCGCCTGTCTCAGCTGGACATTAACCTCCTGGACGAGGCGGTCATTGACAGAATCCTTCAGTCGCTCCCACCGAGCTACAAGAGCTTTGTGATGAACTACAATATGCAGGGGATGGTGAAAACTATTCCTGAAGTATTTTCAATGCTGAAGTCAGCAGAGGTAGAAATCAAGAAAGAACATCAAGTGTTGATGGTCAATAAAACCACTAAGTTCAAAAAGGGCAAGGGTAAGAAGAACTTCAAGAAGGACGGCAAGGATGTTGCCGCGCCCGGTAAGCCAGTTACCGGGAAGAAGTCAAAGAATGGACCCAAGCCTGAGACTGAGTGCTTTTATTGCAAAGGGAAGGGTCACTGGAAGCGGAACTGCCCCAAATACTTAGCAGACAAGAAGGCCAGCAACACTAAAGGTATATTTGATATACATGTAATTGATGTGTACCTTACCAGTACTCGTAGTAACTCCTAGGTATTTGATACCGGTGTCATTGCTCATATTTGTAACTCACAGCAGGAGCTGCGGAATAAACGAAGACTGGCGAAGGACGAGGTGACTATGCGCGTCGGGAATGGTTCCAAGGTTGATGTGATCGCCGTCGGCACGCTACCTCTACATTTACCTACGGAATTAGTTTTAAAACTTAATAATTGTTATTTAGTGCCAAGTTTGAGCATGAACATTGTATCAGGATCTCGTTTAATACGAGATGGCTACTCATTTAAATCCGAGAATAATGGTTGTTCTATTTATATGAGAGATATGTTTTATGGTCATGCTCCGATGGTCAATGGTTTATTCGTAATGAATCTTGAACGTAATATTACACATATTCATAGTGTTAATACCAAAAGATGTAAAGTTCATAACGATAGTCCCACATACTTGTGGCACTGCCGCCTTGGTCACATTGGTGTCAAGCGCATGAAGAAGCTCCATACTGATGGACTTTTAGAGTCTCTCGATTATGAATCATTTGACACATGCGAACCATGCCTTATGGGCAAAATGACCAAGACTCCGTTCTCCGGAACAATGGAGCGAGCAACCAACTTATTGGAAATCATACATACCGGTGTGTGCGGTCCAATGAGCGTTGAGGCTCGTGGAGGATATCGTTATGTTCTCACTCTCACTAATGACTTGAGTAGATATGGGTATGTCTACTTGATGAAACACAAGTCTGAGACCTTTGAAAAGTTCAAGGAATTTCAGAATGAGGTAGAGAATCAACGTGACCGGAAAATAAAGTTCTTACGATCAGATCGTGGAGGAGAATATTTAAGTCACGAATTTGGTACACACTTAAGGAAATGTGGAATCGTTTCACAACTCACGCCGCCTGGAACACCTCAGCGTAATGGTGTGTCCGAACGTCGTAATCGCACTCTATTGGATATGGTGCGATCTATGATGTCTCTTACTGATTTACCGCTATCATTTTGGGGATACGCTCTAGAGACAACTACATTCACTTTGAATAGGGCACCGTCTAAATCCGTTGATACGACACCGTATGAATTATGGTTTGGGAAGAAACCTAAGATGTCGTTTCTAAAAGTTTGGGGATGCGATGCTTATGTCAAGAAACTTCAACCTGAAAAGCTCGAACCCAAGTCAGAAAAATGCGTCTTCATAGGATACCCTAAGGAAACTATTGGGTATACCTTCTACCTTAGATCCGAAGGCAAGATCTTTGTTGCCAAGAACGGATCCTTTCTGGAAAAAGAGTTTCTCTCGAAAGGAATAAATGGGAGGAAAGTAGAACTCGATGACGTACTACCTCTTGAACCGGAAAGTAGTGCAGCTCAGGAAAATGTTCCTGTGGTGCCTACACCGACTGGAGAGGAAATTAATGATGATGATCAAGGTAATTCGGATCAAGTTGCTACTGAACTTCGTAGGTCCACAAGGACACGTTCCACACCAGAGTGGTATGGCAACCCTGTCCTGGAAATCATGTTGTTAGACAACGGTGAACCTTCGAACTATGAAGAAGCGATGGCGGGCCCAGATTTCAACAAATGGCTTGAAGCCATGCAATCCGAGATAGGATCCATGTATGAAAACAAAGTATGGACTTTGACAGACTTGCCCGATGATCGACGAGCAATAGAAAACAAATGGATCTTTAAGAACAAGACGGACGCGGATGGTAATGTTACCATCTATAAAGCTCGACTTGTCGCTAAAGGTTATCGGCAAGTTCAAGGGGTTGACTACGATGAGACTTTCTCTCCCGTAGCGAAGCTGAAGTCCGTCTGAATCATGTTAGCAATTGCCGCATACTATGATTATGAGATATGGCAAATGGACGTCAAAACGGCATTCCTTAACGGCTATCTTAAGGAAGAACTGTATATGATGCAGCCGGAAGGTTTTGTCGACCCTAAGAATGCTAACAAGGTATGCAAGCTCCAGTGATCCATTTATGGGCTGGTGCAAGCATCTCGGAGTTGGAACATTCGCTTTGATGAGATGATCAAAGCGTTTGGGTTTATGCAGACTTATGGAGAAGCCTGATTTTACAAGAAAGTGAGTGGGAGCTCTGTAGCATTTCTCATATTATAAGTAGATGACATACTTTTGATGGGAAACGATATAGAACTTTTGGACAGCATTAAGGCCTACTTGAATAAGAGTTTTTCAATGAAGGACCTTGGAGAAGCTGCTTATATATTAGGCATCAAGATCTATAGAGATAGATCGAGACGCCTCATAGGTCTTTCACAAAGCACATACCTTGAAAAGATATTGAAGAAGTTCAAAATGGACCAGTCCAAGAAAGGGTTCTTGCCTGTATTACAAGGTGTGAAATTGAGCTCGGCTCAATGCTCGACCATGGCAGAAGATAAAGAAGAGACGAGTGTCATACCCTATGCCTCAGCCATAGGATCTATTATGTATGCCATGTTGTGTACCAGACCTGATGTAAACCTTGCCGTAAGTTTGGTAGGAAGGTACCAAAGTAATCCCGGCAAGGAACACTCGACAGCGGTCAAGAATATCCTGAAGTACTTGAAAAGGACTAAGGACATGTTTCTCGTTTATGGAGGTGACGAAGAGCTCTCGTAAAGGGTTACGTCGATGCTAGCTTCGACACAGATCTGGATGACTCTAAGTCACAAACCGGATACGTGTATATGTTGAATGGTGGAGCAGTAAGCTGGTGCAGCTACAAGAAGAGCGTAGTGGCGGGATCTACATGTGAAGCGGAGTACATGGCAGCCTCAGAGGCAGCGCATGAAGCAATTTGGGTGAAGGAGTTCATCACCGACCTAGGAGTCATACCCAATGCGTCGGGGCCGATCAAACTCTTCTGTGACAACACTGGAGCTATTGCACTTGCCAAGGAGCCCAGGTTTCACAAGAAGACCAGGCACATCAAGCGTCGCTTCAACTCCATTTGTGAAAATGTTCAAGATGGAGACATAGAAATTTGCAAAGTTACGGATCTGAATGTCGCAGATCCGTTGACTAAACCTCTTCCGCGAGCAAAACATGATCAACACCAGAACTCTATGGGTGTTCGATTCATCACAATCTAACTAGATTATTGACTCTAGTGCAAGTGGGAGACTGTTGGAAATATGCCCTAGAGGCAATAATAAAAGGATTATTATTATATTTCCTTGTTCGTGATAATTGTCTTTTATTCATGCTATAATTGTATTATCCGGAAATCGTAATACACGTGTGAATACATAGACTACAACATGTCCCTAGTAAGCCTCTAGTTGACTAGCTCGTTGATCAATAGATAGTCATGGTTTCCTAACTATGGACATTGGATGTCATTGATAACGGGATCACATCATTAGGAGAATGATGTGATGGACAAGACCCAATCCTAAGCATAGCACAAGATCGTGTAGTTCGTTTGCTAGAGCTTTTCCAATGTCAAGTATCTTTTCCTTAGACCATGAGATCGTGTAACTCCCGGATACTGTAGGAGTGCTTTGGGTGTACCAAACATCACAACGTAACTGGTTGACTATAAAGGTGCACTACAGGTATCTCCGAAAGTGTCTGTCGGGTTGACACGGATCGAGATTGGGATTTGTCACTCCATATTACGGGGAGGTATCACTGGGCCCACTCGGTAATGCATCATCATAATGAGCTCAAAGTGACCAAGTGTTTGGTCACGGGATCATGCATTACGGTACGAGTAAAGTGACTTGCCGGTAACGAGATTGAACGAGGTATTGGGATACCGACGATCGAATCTCGGGCAAGTAACATAGCGATTGACAAAGGGAATAGAATACGGGGTTGCTTGAATCCTCGACATCGTGGTTCATCCGATGAGATCATCGAGGAGTATGTGGGAGCCAACATGGGTATCCAGATCCCGCTGTTGGTTATTGATCGGAGAGCCGTCTCGGTCATGTCTACATGTCTCCCGAACCCGTAGGGTTTACACACTTAAGGTTCGGTGACGCTAGGGTTGTATGAATATGAGTATGCAACAAACCGAAAGTTGTTCGGAGTCCCGGATGAGATCCCGGACGTCATGAGGAGTTCTGGAATGGTCCGGAGGTAAAGAATTATATATGGGAAGTCGAGTTTCAGCCATCGGGAAAGTTTCGGGGTTACCCGGTATTGTACCGGGACCACCGGAAGGGTCCCGGGGGTCCACCGGGTGGGGCTACCTATCCCGGAGGGCCCCGTGGGCTGAAATGGGAGGGGAACCAGCCCCTAGTGGGCTGGTGCGCCCCCCTTGGGCCCCCCCTGCGCCTAGGGTTGAAAACCCTAGGGTGGGGGGCGCACCCCACTTGCCTTGGGGGGCACTCCACCCCCCTGGCCGCCGCCCCCTTGGGAGATTCCCATCTCCAGGGCCGGCGCCCCCCCAGGGGGCCTATATAAAGGAGGGGGGAGGGAGGGCAGCCGCACCTAAGTCTTGGCGCCTCCCTCCCCCTGCTACACCTCTTCCTCCTCCCGTAGTTGCTTGGCGAAGCCCTGCCGGAGCCCTGCTGCATCCACCACCACGCCGTCGTGCTGCTGGATCTTCATCAACCTCTCCTCCCCCCTTGCTGGATCAAGACGGAGGAGACGTCACGCTGACCGTACGTGTGTTGAACGCGGAGGTGCCGTCCGTTCGGCGCTAGGATCTCCGGTGATTTGGATCACGACGAGAACGACTCCCTCAACCCCGTTCTCTTGAACGCTTACGCACGCGATCTACAAGGGTATGTAGATGCATCTCTCTCTCTCTCGTTGCTAGATGAACTCATAGATGGATCTTGGTGAACGTAGGAAAATTTTATTTTATGCAACGTTCCCCAACATTTGCCACCCTTGATCCTCTGGGCTAACCGTCTATTTGGAGGGACGGGGATTCTCAGATCCAAACCTCACTCTCCCTCCCAGAGCTAGCATCCAAGAGAGCGCTCCACGAAAAGCCATTCCAGCATGGCCGACCGTCGCAGCTCTTCTGCTCGCCCTTCTCGTTCCAAGTCAGGGGATTGGGGAGAGTGTTCAGTTCCTCATAGCCGTTTGATAGAGTTACGAACCCAAGGGTTTCTCCAACCGGCTTCATGGTCCCCGTCCGAGCTGGAATAGCCACTTATGTCGGAGGGGAACAAGCTGAGGGATATCCTAACCCATCTCTGGAGGAACGTATATGCCTCATCCCACATCTGCTGAGGGGCGTCGGGTTCCTTATCCATCCGTTTCTTCGCGGGCTCCTGGAGTTCTACGGCCTCCAGTTACACAATCTTACCCCTGCCTCTATTCTGCACATAGCGGGGTATGTTGCCCTTTGCGAGGTGTTTTTAGGCTGCGAACCACACTTCGGATTATGGAGGAAGTTGTTCTGCCTCGTCCCCCGCACCCAGGGGGAGTCCCTATGTCAAGTGGGCGGGTCCTAAGTATGGTGCATTGCCGAGATAGATACCTGTCCGGCACTCCTGAGAAGGCACCAGAAAACTGACCTCAGAGTGGTTCTATATAAATGACGTCCCCCTTCCGGATCCAGTCCGGATAGGTCTCCCCTAGTTCAGCAACGCCCCGTCGAGGGCACGCCTAAGCTGGCGCCCCCGGGGCCCTCAAGAAGAGGACACAAGGGAAATATTCCTCCTGATGAACAGGATAAAGTTAGTGGCCAAATCCGGATTGACGATAGTTGAGGTTATGGCTATATGCATAAGATGGGGAGTGCAACCGCTCCAATATCGGGGGAAGCCTATGTTTAGCGACCTGACCCAAAATCGGTCAAATCTCTGTGTCTGTACCATCCCAAGATCATGCTGGTACTCACAGTACATCGATGAAATAATCAAAGTTCAATCACACCTGAATTTATTACACGATTCTCATATAGAGTCTTTATTACAATAGAATAAATTCGGCCAAGGCCAACTCATGAGAAATAAACTACTAAAGCTGCGGAAGCGTAGAAGTATAGCGAGTCCATCCGACTCCAAAGGGCAATCGCCAAGCGCGGAGCGTAGCCTCACTCCTGATCGGAATAAATCTCTGCAACATAAGATGTTGCAGCCGTGTAGGTCAGCTTTTTGAATAAGCTGGCAAGTCATGAAGAGAATAACAATAATAAAATTACTATCACTATATGCATTTTGGCTGTGGGGCTCTAAGTTTCATCATTTTGCGAAAAAGCCAGTTTTTCCCTACTACAGTGGACCTGCTTGCAAATTACTACAAATTGTTGGTAGTTATTGAGATGGTTCCGCCAACCAATATCTCATTCCCAAATTATTAAGTCATAAC
The DNA here is from genome assembly GCA_904067115.1 of Aegilops sharonensis. Taxonomy (NCBI): domain Eukaryota; kingdom Viridiplantae; phylum Streptophyta; class Magnoliopsida; order Poales; family Poaceae; genus Aegilops; species Aegilops sharonensis. Next base: position 796,412,168 of record LR880969.1, on the reverse strand, counting down.
CCCCTCAAATTAATTTATTAGTTTTTGTGTTGAGATTTCCGAATACTTCCAAGTTCCAGAGGCTCAAATTGTCCGTAACCGGGGACACGGCTAATCGATTAGATCTTTAACTCTGCAGAGGTTTGCGCACTTTACCCGCAAGAATCATTCCCTCCTTTTAAGTCTTCGCACTTCATGGTGTTTGAAGACGGGATGAATGAAACAGGGTCTTCCAAAGAGTTCTTCTGGCTACTGCCGGTACCCATCCAATCCTACCGTTCTTCTACATCTCGTAGTACCGTCCAGCCAGCGTCACAACTAGGGTTGACCCTGCCAGAGCCCATAATGGCTTGCGGCTGCACAGGCAAGCTTCCGGTCAATGGGGCATCCATCCGTCTCTTCATGGCTGGGTGAAGCTTTCCGCAAGATGTCATGGCACTTCTCCATGCATCCCGGCCAACCACTGGGTTCTCCAGGGTGCCCGTCAACCGTCCTCCACCCAGTAGTGAATTCCGAAGTTCATCTTGATCTTGAAGTTCATGGGGTTGTCATCATCATTGACTCTCACATCTTTCTTATGAATTTCACTCAACCAAAACCCGTCTACGAGCATAGCAAAATAAACTACTTCGTCCCGGGGTCATGGTAACAAGGGGATTGGTTCATCCTATCACATGATACTACTCAAGAACATAACTTCAAAATTCCAACTACTGCATGCATGGTGGGGTGGTATAATTTCTAATGCACAAAATCCTAGGTATTGAGAATAACATGCTCAAAGACTTGCCTTGCTGATGATCCTCGTAAGCTAAAGACTCGTAGTAGCAAGCTTCGCACTCCGGAAAATCTACCGAGACAAACAATAATCACAATAAGCATATAGCATAAGACTACATAACACAATAGCATAACAAAATAACACACCAAAACCAACAAATCAAAACCCAAAAGGAACCTCAAAGAAAAACCAACTCAAAGTTTTCCTACTTCAAACAACAACTAAAAATAGTTTTATATAACAAGATTTTCTCAACATAACCTAATCATGAGTTTATGTTAACTTAACAGAAAATAATGCATTAAGCAATTAGGAGCATAAAGAATCAATTTAAAAGCTATAGTAAAACTCCTATTAGGCCTAATTCAATTTCTATTAAGAAAATAAAATTAAAAGTTTTATTTATTATAAATAAAACTTCATGCTCTAAAGTGACAGAAACTAACCTAGAATAATCAATCACATGTGAAAAATAAATTTATTTGCTAATTAAAATAATAGGAAAACAGTAGCTAGTTAATTAATTAGGATTAACAAGATTCTGATTAAAACTATTTTTTTATTAATCCTAAAATGCCCAAATAAATTCCTACGGTTAGGTAATGTCAAAAACAAAGTCGGGACAAAAAGAATCATAAAAAAATAAATTTCCTAACTCATTTTATAACAGATTTACTATTCTGACTAAATCTAAAATAAAGCAATTAAAAATAATTTTAACATAGCTAATAATATTTTCTACAGAAATTATAGAAAATTTGCAAACCAAAAAAAAAAGAATCACTTAAAAATATTAAGTAGAATAAAAGTTATGAATTTTTCAATACTGGAACTATTTTGTTAAAACAGAAAAACGAAATTAAAGAAAAATGGCCTAATGGGCCTAACCTACGCACTGAGCGTAATATAACTAAACGGGCCCTAGGGTTAAACGAGTCGGGCCGGGCTAAATAATAAACCTAACTAAAAATTAAACCGTAACGAACCGGGCCGAACCGGGTTTTTATTAAAAGAACTTACCCCTTCGGGGGGGTTCTAATCCTAGCCGCATACATGAGATCGGACGGCGGGGAGGAGCTCCGGCGGCTTACCGGTGGTCGGAGGCGGCGGAGGCTCGGGCGGCGAGTGCGTCGTCGGCTCCGGTCGTCGGGGAGGGCGGCGGGGTGCTCCGGCAGGTGCGGACGGGCTCGGGGGGTGGTCTGGTGGAGTCGGTGGAGCTCGGGGAGGGCTAGGGCGACGGCGGCGAGGGAAATGGCGGCGGTGGTGAGCTCGGGCTCCGGCGAGCGCATGAGGAGGGAGAGAGGTTTCCAGCGAGGGGGCGAGGGGGGGAATG
>LR880969.1:796395525-796409572 GCA_904067115.1 Aegilops sharonensis | reverse complement strand
GAGGGGGTGAATCGGGGCGCGGATCGAATCCCGGATCCTTCGGGATCCGGCGAGCGGCGGCGCGGCGAGTTGGCGTGGGCGGGGGGTTGAAGGAGGGTGGGGGCCCGCCTGGCAGTGAGGGAGAGGGGGGTGCGGCGTGGTCGGGCGACCGAGCCGAAGGGGATTCGGGCGCGGGGGTTGGCGAGGCCGTTGGCTGGCTCGCTGGGCTGGCTCGCTGGGCCGCCTGGTGGGCCGGTGCGGTGGGTCGCCTGGGCTGTTGGCTGGGCCGGTTGGCCTGGCCGGCGCCCAGGATTTTTCTAATTTTATTTTTTTTTGAAAAAAAAAACAGAGATAAAACATAAACTATAAATATTTTATATAGGACATATATATATCAAAATGATCAGGGGAATATTCCCTATCATTTGAACATTTTTCCAGGGGCAAAATCCAAACTTTATAAAAATTCATTTTTTTCAAAATTCAAATAAAACTCAAATTTGAATTCAAAACTTTTGGCAATGTTTTTCCTCTGATATTTTTGGAGTCTCATGTTTACTCCTCTCATACTTTTGCTCAAGTATTTATCAGGTATAGTTTTTGAAATGATTCCCACTTGCCATAGTTTGAATTCAAATTTGAAAACTCAAAACTTCTGAAACTCCAAATGGCACTCAAATTCAAACAGAATGCATAGATGCTTAGCTATAATTGTAAAACATTCCAAATAGGAAATTTGGGATGTTACACTATGTGGCTTTTCAACAGGGAAGACGACGCCACCCGCTGCGGCCGTAAGGGTCCGGACTCCGCTGCCGCTTTGGCAAGGATATTGTCCGATTTATACAAAGGGGAAGAGGAGGAATTCCTTCGCATAAAAACGCGGGACGGATTCTCCATGTACAACCCCCCAGAGTGGGTAAGTTGCCATTCTTTTTTCCCTGCTTTACTTACTCTAGCTTTCTTCTGCTAAGATTACTTGCATCAATGCTTCTGAGCAGGAACTAAGGAGGGCCGTAGAAGGAATCTTCAGCCCCTCCCCGCAACCGGAGGACCCTGGAAGGGCCCTAGATCCGGGACTTAAATCGGATCCGGATATCACTATGGAGCTTGTCAACGGGGTATTCTATCAAGCGAGCTGGGATGGCGCCCTAGTGGCCATTACAGCCGACTACCCTGGACCGCTCCCCGCGTCGCGTGTAAGACGAACTAAAAAACCCTATCCTTCGAAGAGGACTCCCCCCAGGTATAATTTACCCTTGAGGCATCGTTCTATTTGCAGAAACGACGGCCGGAGCGAGGGGCCGAGCCCCTCGGGACTCGTCAACCATGGGCGTCCGGATTGGGCAGGCTCAAGAGGAAGGCGGTGAGGGTTGACACACCGCTACAGAGGTAGAGTAATAACCTGTATGTAATTATAGAATTTGAAATATGACAGCGCGCTTTGTGCCTGGCGGGAAGAGGAATAATCGGACTATATCTGGAGACCCTACCAATCACGCCTCCACCAGCCGGGTTCCAGAACCGGCTTCGGGGGCGGAGGCGGACACGGGGCCACCACCGCATAGTTCCCCGACGGAGGATGCGGATATGCGTTCGGCCACGAACTCCGAAGTGGAGAGCGCCATGAATCACCGGCGCCGGAGGGCCGTGCTCCGGAACAACATATTTTCCGAAGAGGCTTTTAATGCCTTCAATTCAGCAGACACATACGTCCAAGCTGCTCGGGGCGGGCTTGCCCAAGCGACAAACCAGTATACCAAGGACATATGGGTAAGAAATTTTGATAAGTATGTATAGAAGTAGCCCCTGAGACTTAGAATAGTTGGGACAATTGTTTGAAGGATCAATATATGCACAGGTCCTTGTGGACAAGAATGAACAATTGGCTCGAGAGCTGGAGGCATGCAAGGCCCAGCTGACTGATGCGGTAGCCAAGTTAGGGGGATCCCAGAATGCCCCCTCTGGTAATATTTGTCTCCATTATACGCAGATGTACCAGTTAGTAAATGGCTGATATGACAAGTCTAACAGAAAATTCTGCAGACAATCCCGGGGTGAATCCGGAGGGCGTAAGAGAGGACACATCGCATCTCGAAAGGCAACTGGAGGCTGGCGAGCGCATTCTTACGTGAGTTAGGCAGGAGAAGAATGATCTTCAAGATGCCAAAGTCCAGCTAGACGTGGAGTTAAAAGATCTCCGCGCTCAGCTGGCGGACTCCATGAAGGAGAACAAAAGGCTTCGACGCGGCATTTATGGTAAGTGCCTAGACGAACTGTAGTATAGTTCGGTGAGGAAGTATATTAAAAGAATTTTACTTGAAGGAATGTTAACGGGTCGCCCTGAGGAGGAGATGCCCTCATATGTAGGTGATTTACTGCAAGACCTTTCACAACTGCACGAGCGAGCTCGACAAGTGATGCAGGGTGTAGCTCAGGCTTTGTGGCCATCAAGCTTGCTGCCGAATGGCATGGGGGAGCTCGTGGATATGCTACAAGGAGCACGGCGGCGCTTCCGGCTGTGGAAGATGTCCTCTTGCCGGCAAGGCGCAAGAGAAGCCTGGGCTATGGTGAAGACGCGCTACACCAAGCTGGACCCGAACCATATGGCCGAAGTAGGACCGGCGGGGCCCGATGGGCAAGAAATTCCCGTGAGTCTCGTATATGACCAAGTAGCGTTAGCCGCTAAGTATTCGCAACAGGATTGTAAGCTAGATAGCCTGTTGGACGGTATAGAGGAGGAATATAGTCAGTCCAAATGACTGTGTAATTTAATAGACATAATTAGTCCCTAGCCGGATTAAAATCATTTGTCATGGCGGACTTTTTCGCTTCAGCCCCCGGATCCTATAGTCCGGGGTGTGTCCGAATACCCACTCAGTTATACAAAACCGGGGTATGCATGGACACCAGGCGTAGGGGTCATAAGTGCTTGAACAGACAAGTACCCAACTAGTTATGTTATATTACATGGATAGTAAGAAACTTCTTCCAGGGAGAATAGTTCCGTTAGGAGTTCCTTTCCCTGGGTAAGCATGCGACAATGCACATGTCCGGACTGTGAACAATTGCGCAGGATACAAAACTTCTGGGGATTTGCGTTATAATAAACGAATACATCTTTTGTTCACCGATCGAATATTCTCTTAAGGAAACTAGCTTTCGGCTTCACCCAGTCTGAGGTACACATCCGGCTGAACCGGCAGTAATAATCGCAGAGGTGCTCCCCTTATGCCCTAGCCAAATTAACGGGAACGTAGGGCATAAACACAAGAGCAAGGCAACCCAGCTTGGCCACATCTTAAGTCATATCGATGCATATAATGGTGAAGAAAAGGCACATATGGAAAAAGAACGCATATGCGATGGGCAAAAAGCCATTTAAAGTAATTATGTCTAGCTTCCGAATAGGAAGCCCCCAGGTATGGTTTGCACACATAGTACGGCCGGAGTGATCCGGGGGTCCGCACTGTATTAAATACTTTGTTTGAAGAGAAGAAGGGGCGAGAAAGGAGATAAAAGGGGTGGAGCATAATTAAAAAGGAGGGGTAAGGAGACGAACACTGAGTTCGGCGTTAGGCATAGAATCTCCGGAGTCTGGCCGCGTTCCATGGGTTCGGCTCGAGTCTGTTATCGGATGCATTACGTAGACGGTATGCTCCTCCGGTGAAAACTTTGTCAATGACGAAGGGACCTTCCCATTTGGGTTTGAGTTTGTCCTTCTTCTTCTCCGGTAGGCGTAGAACAAGCTCGCCAATATTGTAAGTTTTGGCCCGCACTTCTCTGCTTTGATATCGTCGAGCCTGCTGTTGATAGAATGAGGAACGGGCTTTTGCGACATCGCACTCCTCCTCCAGGGCATCCAAGTTATCCTGCCGATCTAACTCGGCTTCCTTCTCTTCGCACATGCGTACGCATGGAAAATCATGTATTATGTCGCAAGGTAGTACCGCTTCCGTACCGTACACCATAAAAAATGGTGTATATCCGGTGGTGCGATTGGGTGTGGTCCGCAGCCCCCAGAGTACGGAGTCGAGCTCCTCTACCCAGTGGGTATCCGATTCTATTAGAGATCGCACTAGTCTGGGTTTGATGCCGCTCATGATGAGACGTTTTGCCCGTTCGACCTGGCCGTTTGTTTGGGGGTGGTAGAAGGAAGCGTAGTCGAGCTTAATGCCCATTTTGACGCACCAAGTTTTCACTTCGTCGGCCGTGAAATTTGACCCATTATTAGTGATGATGCTATGGGGGACACCGTATCGGTGTACGACCCCAGATATGAAGTCTATCACAGGTCCGGATTCGACCGTTTTGACAGGTTTGGCTTCTATCCATTTGGTGAACTTGTCCACCATGACCAGTAGGTATTTTTCTTATGGCTTCCCCCTTTAAGGGGTCCGACCATATCCAGCCCCCAGACCGCGAAGGGCCAAGTTATGGGGATTGTTTGGAGAGCCGTAGGGGGCATGTGAATCTGATTGGCGAAGAGCTGGCAACCGACGCAATGTTGGACAAGGTCCTGTGCGTCTGCTCGGGCCGTTGGCCAATAGAAGCCTGTATGGAAGGCCTTGCTGACTAGCACTCGAGCCGCGGCGTGATGTCCGCCCAGTCCAGCATGGATTTCAGCCAAGAGCTGTCGCCCTTCCTCTTCGGAGATGCACCTTTGGAGCACTCCGGTCGCGCTTTTCTTGTAGAATTCCCCTTCGTGGACCTTGTAAGCTTTAGAGCGCCGGACTATGCAGCGTGCTTCATTTTGGTCTTCCGGGAACTCCTCCCTATTTAGGTAGGCCAAGAAAGGCTCGGTCCACGAGGCAATTACGACCATGATTTCGTGGGCCGAAGATGTTATTTCGGTGGCAGAGCCTCCGATTGTGTCTGATGGTTCAGAATCTGGGGATGTGCTCGGGTCCGTGCTGGTATTGCCGGACTCCCCTTCCCATACTACGGATGACTTGAACAGCCTTTCCAGGAATATGTTAGGTGGGACAGGGTCGCGTTTGGCGCCGATGCGAGCAAGGACGTCCGCCGCTTGATTGTTTTCTCGAGCCACATGGTGGAACTCGAGCCCCTCGAACCGAGCTGATATTTTGAGGACGGCATTACGGTAGGCCGCCATTTTTGGATCCTTGGCATCAAAATCTCCGTTTATTTGTGACATTGCGAGGTTCGAATCCCCGCGCACTTCCAGGCATTGGATGCCCATAGAGACCACCATCCGAAGACCATGCAACAAAGCCTCATATTCGGCTGCATTGTTGGAGTCTGTGTAAAGTATTTGGAGGACATATTGGACCGTGTCTCTAGTGGGAGACGTCAGGACTACACCTACTCCCAGACCGGCCAGCATTTTAGAGCCGTCAAAGTGCATGATCCAGTTGGAGTATGTGCCGTACTCTTTAGGGAGTTCGGCTTCCGTCCATTCGGCGACAAAGTCGGCCAGTACTTGCGACTTGATGGCCCGCCGTGGTTTGTACATTATGTCGAATGGAAGGAGCTCGATGGCCCATTTAGCAATCCGGCCCGTAGCGTTGCGGTTGTTTATTATGTCATTGTGGTAGTACTTCAGAGGCTACTGTGATCGAACACTCTTGAAAGTAGTGTCGCAGCTTCCAGGATGCCACGTATGCTATTTTTTGATAGCGTGTGTATAGGGATTTGCATGGGGTGAGGACTGTGGATATGTAATAAACCGGCTTTTGGAGCGGGAATTTGTATCCGTCAACCTCTCGTTCGACGAGGAGTACTGCGCTTACAACTTGGTGTGTTGCCGCTATGTATAATAGCATAGGCTCGCCGGTGTTCGGCACTGTTAGGACTGGATTACTGGCCAGTAAGGTCTTTATTTCATCGAGTCCAGCCGCGGCTGCATCCGTCCATGCGAAGTGTTCGGTGCGCCGCAGGAGGCAGTAAAGAGGCAATGCCTTTTTTCCTAGCCTGGAGACAAAGAGGCTCAAAGCGGCCACGCATCCGGCTAGCTTCTGGATGTGCTTGAGGTCTGTTGGTATAGCCAACTGAGACAGAGCTCGGATTTTTTCCGGGTTCGCTTCAATTCCTCTAAACAATGAAGCCCATCAGTTTCCCCGAGGGACACCGAAGACGCATTTTTTCGGATTCAACTTAATGTCGTATGTCCAGAGGTTATCGAATGTGAGCCTCAAGTCATCTATCAGGGTTTCGAGGTGTCTAGTTTTTATGACCATGTCGTCCACATATGCTTCCACTATTTTGCCGATTTGTTTTTCCAGGCATGTTTGAATCATGCGTTGATAGGTTGCGTCGGCGTTCTTGAGCCCGAAGGGCATAGTGTTGAAGCAAAAAGGGCCATATGGCATTATAAAAGCTATTGCAGCTTGGTCAGACTCTGCCATCTTTATTTGATGGTATCCAGAGTATGCGTCGAGAAAACACAGCGAGTCTTGTCCAGCTGTGGCATCGATGATTTGATCGATGCGAGGGAGGGGAAAGGGATCCTTGGGGCAAGCCTTGTTGAGGTCTTTGAAGTCGACATATAGGCGCCAGGATTTGTCCTTCTTTGGTACCATCACCAAATTTTCCAGCCAATCCGGATGATTGATATCTCTGATGAATCCGGCCTCGAGTAGCTTGGCTAACTCTTCCCCCATTACCTGCATTTGGTCTCTGAGAATCGCCTTAGGGTCTGCTTGACTGGTTTATATCCTTTTAGAATATTGAGGCTGTGTTCGGCCAGTCTGCGTGGGATGCCTGGCATATCCGATGGGTGCCAGGCGAAAATGTCCCAATTCTCATGTAAGAAATCTCGTAGTGCAGCGTCAATCGCGGGGCTCAGCTGTGTCCCGATGGAAGCTGTCTTCGTGGGGTCCGTTGGATGGACCTGGAATTTGACTATCTCGTCTGCAGGCTTAAATGAGGTGGACTTGGGTCGCTTGTCTAGTATCACGTCGTCCCTGTCCACGGTGGCCAGCAGTGTTGTTAACTCTTCGGCTGCTAGGGCATCAGATAATGCTTCCAAGGCTAGAGCTGCAGTTTTATTTTCGGCGCGAAGTGCAACGTCCGGATCACTGGCTAGAGTGATGATTCCATTGGGTCCAGGCATTTTAAGCTTCATGTGCCCATAATGGGGTACATCTTGAAAGCTTGTAAATGCGTCCCGCCCTAGAAGGGCGTGGTATCCACTTCTAAAAGGAGCCACCTGGAATGTGATTTTCTCGGACCTATAATCCTCCGGGGTGCCAAATACCATGTCGAGTGTGATTTTTCCCGCACACCGCGCTTCCTGAGTAGGGATAATTCCCCTGAAGGTCGTGCCGCTTTGTTCAATGCGGCTTTTATCAATCTCCATCTTGCGGAGTGTTTCTTCATAAATCAGATTTAATCCGCTTCCGCCGTCCATGAGTACTTTAGTGAGCCGGAAACCATCTACGATCGGACTAAGGACCAGAGCGGCTGGTGCCCGGACAGCCCGGAATCGAGGTTCATCACTGGCATTAAAAGTTATAGCAGTGTCGTTCCAATGGTTTATTTTTGCCACATGGTAAATTTCAGCGGAGCTTCGACGAGCTCTCTTGCGCCTATTGTTCGAGGCAAAAGTCTCGAAGACTGTTAGTACCTTATTGTGTTCGCTAGCAGGATGTTGTTCCGCTTTATGGCCCACAAGAAGATCCTCGCCACTTTTTGCCACCTGCCAGAGTATCTGATGACTCACAGGTATAGGGGATCTATCATAGTCCTTTCGATAAGTAAGAGTGTCGAACCCAACGAGGAGCAGAAGGAAATGATAAGCGGTTTTCAGCAAGGTATTCTCTGCAAGTACTGAAATAAGTGGTAACAGATAGTTTTGTGATAAGATAAATTGTAACAAGCAACAAGTAACAAGAGTAAATAAAGTGCATCAAGGTGGCCCAATCCTTTTTGTAGCAAAGGACAAGCCTGGACAAACTCTTATAATAGGAAAAGCGCTCCCGAGGACACATGTGAATATCGTCAAGCTAGTTTTCATCACGTTCATATGATTCGCGTTCGGTACTTTGATAATTTGGTATGTGGGTGGACCGGTGCTTGGGTGCTGTTCTTACTTGAACAAGCATCCCACTTATGATTAACCTCTATTGCAAGCATCCGCAACTACAACAAAAGTATTAAGGTAAACCTAACCATAGCATGAAACATATGGATACCAATCAGCCCGTTACGAAGCAACGCATAAACTAGGGTTTAAGCTTCTGTCACTCTAGCAACCCATCATCTATTTATTACTTCCCAATTCCTTCCTCTAGGCCCAAATAATGGTGAAGTGTTATGTAGTTGACATTCACATAACACCACTAGAGGCTAGACAACATACATCTCATCAAAATATCGAATGAATACCAAATTCACATGACTACTAATAGCAAGACTTCTCCCTTGTCCTCAGGAACAAACGTAACTACTCACAAAGCATATTCATGTTCATAATAAGAGGTGTAATAATATGCATAAAGGATCTGAACATATGATCTTCCACCGAATAAACTAACTAGCATCAACTACAAGGAGTAATCAACACTACTAGCAACCTACTAGCACCAATCCCGGACTTGGAGACAAGAATTGGATACAAGAGATGAACTAGGGTTTGGAGATGAGATGGTGCTGGTGAAGATGTTGATGGAGATTGCCCTCTCCCGACGAGAGGAGCGCTGGTGATGATGATGGTGATGATTTCCCCCTCCCGGAGGGAAGTGTCCCCGGCAGAACAGCTCTGCCGGAGACCTAGATTGGTTCCGCCAAGGTTCCGCCTCGTGGCGGCGGAGTCTCGTCCCGAAAGGTTGCTTAATGTTTTTTCTCATCGAAAGACTTCATATAGGAGAATATCAGCGTCGTAGAGCCACCAGGGGGGCCACGAGGTAGGGGGGCGCCCTCGTGAGCAGGGTGTGGGCCCCCTGGCCTTCATCTTTGGTGATGATTTTTCTTTATTTATTTTAAGATATTCCGTGGAATTTATGGACTTTTGGAGTTGCACAGAATAGGTCTCCAATATTTGCTCCTTTTCCAGCCCAGAATTCCAACTGCCGGCATTCTCCCTCTTCATATAACCTTGTAAAATAAGAGAGAATAGCCATAAGTATTGTGACATAATGTGAAATAACAACCCACAATGCAATAAATATCGATATAAAAGCATGATGCAAAATGGACGTATCAACTCCCCCAAGCTTAGACCTCGCTTGTCCTCAAGCGAAAAGCCGATAAAAATAAATATGTCCTCATATTTGGAGGTAGAGGCGTCGATAAAAAATAAAATACGGACATGAAGGCATCATGATTATTCTCATAAGCAACATATATATATTTTGTCATATGATTACTTATGTTCAAGTGATGATCTTTTCACAATGCGGAAGTATGAATCAGAAACATTATTGAGCACCAACAAATTATAACCTCAGCCATTGAAGCAATTGCAATTTATCATAACGTCGGAAAGAGTCTATGTCAGAGCTTAAAAGCAAGTTCACATGCTCAACTATCATTTAGTCCTTCATAATTCCTAACACTCACGCAATACTTGTGGTTACGGAGTTTTAATCGGACACAGAGAAAGATAGGGGCTTATAGTTTTGCTCCACAACCTTTTACCTCAAGGGTAATGTCAACAATAACAATTCATGCTCCCCTACATCCAATTAGATATATATATATAGCATGTTCTTTCCAACATGCTGAGCTTGCCAAAGGATAAAATGAAAGGTGAAGATCACCGTGACTCTTGCATAAGGTAGAGGATAATAATAAAAGATAGGCCCTTCGCAGAGGGAAGCAGCGGTTGCCATGCGCTTTTATGGTTGGATGCACAAAATCTCAATGCGAAAGAACGTCACTTTATATTGCCCCTTGTGATATGAACCTTTATTATGCAGCCCGTCGCTTTTATTTCTTCCATATCACAAGATCGTATAAAGCTTATTTCTCCCACACCAATAAATCATACATATTTAGAGCAATTTTTATTGCTTTGCACCGATGACAACTTACTTGAAGGATCTTACTCAATCCATAGGTAGATATGGTGGACTCTCATGGCTAAACTGGTTTAAGGGTATTTGGAAGCACAAGTAGTATCTCTACTTGGTGCTGAGAATTTGGCTAGCATGAGGGGGAAAGGCAAGCTCAACATGTTAGAGGATCCATGACAACATACTTTATCTCAGATATAAGAAAACATAACTCATCACGTTGTCTTCCTTGTCCAACATCAACTCTTTAGCATGTTGTATTTTAATGAGTGCTCCCAATCATAAAATATGTCAATGATAATATATCTATATGTGAAACCTCTCTTTCCTTATTACTTCCTATTAATTGCAACGATGACCAAAGCTATATTTGCCAACTCCCAACAACTTTTAATCATCATACTCTTTCTATGTGAAGTCATTACTCTCAATAAGATCAATATGAACTCTTTGTTTCTTTTTATTCTTTTTCTTCTATTCTTTTATTCACCCAAGATCATGGCAAAATAATCAAGCCCTTGACTCAACACTAATCTTTATTGTATAGATAGCTCACGGACTCGATTACATAGAGGGATCATAAGGCAAAACTCAAAACTAGATCATGCCATAACTTTATTCTACTTAAATAAAGATACTGCTAATAGGATCGAACTAATAAAAACGGTAAAGATAGGAGTTGTGATGGTGATACGATACCGGGGCACCTCCCCCAAGCTTGGCTGTTGCCAAGGGAAGTGCCCATACCCATGTGATTATGTCTCCTTCTTTGTTGTTGGTGTAATATTCTTGGTGATGATTCCCCTCAAGATACGTTTCTCCTCCTCGAGCTTATTGACTTGCTGCTTGAGGTCCATTATTTCCTTGCGAAGCTTTCCTGTAACAGCTAAAGCTCCTTGCACCCAAGGGTGTTGCATAGCTGCGGGAGAACAAAGAGACACCCCTCCTCATATTTTCATAAGAAAGAAATCTAACATTGGAAGGGATAACCGAGTTTGGAATAGCTGAGCTCTGTAGTTCCCCCATTGTAAACCCAGCTCGGAGGCAAGAGGTGACTTCTTGATCATCCATGGCATCTACCCTCATCAAGTCAGCCTCCATCTCTTCCTCCGTTGCTAGCCCAAAGTGGTCAGTGTCGCTGTTTGCCCTTGGTTCCGGTGCCGGATTAGATACCCGGCTCTCCCCGACTGACTCTTGAGAAGACATCTTGCTCTAATCTGTAGCAGCAACAGCTCAAAACAAGAGCAGAGGATATTTGCGTGATACGGGAGTCAAAACCTTCGGGAGAATATATAATGAATTTTTACCGACCAAAATACGTATCGTGCAAGAAAATGGAGTCCGGAGGGCACACGAGGTAGGGGGGCGCGCCCGGGGGGTAGGGCGCGCCCACCACCCTCGTGGGGCCCTCGTGTCCTTCCCGGACTACTACTTATTTTTCTATTTTTCTAGACATTCCAAAATGGAGAAATATTGCCTTAAAAATTGTTTTGGAGTCGGTTTACTTACTGTAGCACATACCTATTCTTTCTCGGAGTCTGAAACGGTCTGGCAAGTGTCCCTTATGTATTCCTCCGGGGTTACGGTTTCAATAATATTGGTTTCAACATTTATGGGATTACCTGAGATATAATATTTGATCCTTTGACCGTTTACGACCTTTGGATTTGTGCCTTCAAAGTTGTTGATTTTTATGGCACCGGAACGATAGACCTCCTTGATAACGTAGGGACCTTCCCATTTAGAGAGAAGTTTTCCTGCAAAAAATCTTAAATGAGAGTTGTATAGCAATACATAATCACCTACATTAAACTCACGCTTTTGATCCTTTTTTCATGCCATCTTTTAACTTTTTCTTTAAACAACTTGGCATTTTCATAAGCTTGTGTTCTCCATTCATCAAGTGAGCTAATATCAAATAACCTCTTCTCACCGGCAAGTTTGAAATCATAGTTGAGCTCTTTAATAGCCCAATATGCCTTATGTTCTAGTTCGAGAGGTAAGTGACATGCTTTTCCATAAACCATTTTATACGGAGACATACCCATAGGATTCTTATATGCAATTCTATAGGCCCATAATGCATCATCAAGTTTCTTGGACCAATTCTTTCTAGACCTATTAACAATCTTTTGCAAAATTAATTTGAACTCTCTATTGCACAATTCTACTTGACCACTAGACTGTGGGTGATATGGAGATGCAATTCTATGATTAACATCATATTTAGCAAGCATTTTACGGAAAGCACCATGAATAAAGTGTGAACCACCATCAGTCATTAAATATCTAGGGACTCCAAACCTCGGAAAAATAACTTCCTTAAGCATTTTAGTAGAAGTGTTATGATCAGCACTACTAGTTGGAATAGCTTCTACCCACTTAGTAACGTAATCAACAACAACTAAAATATGTGTATATCCATTAGAGGCAGGAAAAGGTCCCATATAATCAAAGCCCCAAACATCAAATGGTTCAATAACAAGTGAATAATTCATAGGCATTTCTTGACGTCTACTAATATTACCAATTCTTTGACATTCATCGCAAGACAAAACAAACTTACGGGCATCCTTGAAGAGAGTAGGCCAATAAAAACCAGATTGCAATACCTTATGTGCAGTTCTATCTCCAACGCGGTGTCCTCCATAAGCTTCGGAGTGACACTTGCATAGGATCTGTTCCTCTTCATGCTCAGGTAGACAACATCTAATAACACCATCTACTCCTTCTCTATAAAGATGTGGGTCATCCCAAAAGTAATGTTGCAAATCATAGAAAAACTTTTTCTTTTGTTGATATGTGAAGCTAGGTGGTAAAAATTTAGCAACAATATAATTAGCATAATCAGCATACCATGGACTGCTACGAGAAGTGCTTATGCCATTTAATTGTTCATCAGGAAAGCTATCATCAATAGGTAGTGGGTCATCAAGAACATTCTCTAACCTAGATAAGTTATCTGCAACGGGGTTCTCAGCTCCTTTTCTATCAACAATATGCAAATCAAATTCTTGCAGCAAGAGAACCCATCTAATAAGTCTAGGTTTTGCATCTTTTTTTCCCATAATATATTTAATAGCAGCATGATCAGTGTGAATAGTTACTTTAGAATCAACAATATAGGGTCTGAATTTATCACAAGAAAATACAACTGCTAAAAGTTCCTTTTCGGTAGTAGCATAATTTCTTTGAGCATTGTCTAGAGTCTTACTAGCATAATGGATAACATTTAATTTCTTATCAACTCTTTGCCCTAGAACAGCACCTACAGCATAATCACTAGCATCACACATAATTTCATAGGGTAAATTCCAATCAGGTGGCTGAACAACAGGTGCAGAGACTAATGCTTTCTTAAGTATTTCAAATGCTTCTACACAATTATCATCAAAGACAAACAATACATCTTTTTGTAATAAATTAGTCAGAGGCCGAGAAATTTTTGAGAAGTCCTTAATGAACCTCCTATAAAATCCGGCGTGACCAATGAAACTTCTTATACCTTTGATGTCCTTGGGACATGGCATCTTTTCAATAGCATCAACCTTGGCTTTATCAACTTCAATACCTCTTTCAGAAACTTTGTGCCCCAAGACAATACCTTCATTAACCATAAAGTGGCACTTTTCCCAATTCAAGACAAGATTAGTTTCATCACATCTCTGCAAAACTCAATCAAGATTGCTCAAGCAATCATCAAAAGAGGAACCATAGACGGAAAATTCGTCCATGAAAACCTCACAAATCTTTTCACAGAAGTCAGAGAATATAGCCATCATGCATCTTTGAAAGGTAGCAGGTGCATTACATAAACCAAAAGGCATACGTCTATAAGCAAAAGTACCAAAAGGGCATGTAAAAGTAGTCTTTGATCGATCTTTAGCTGACAGAGGTATTTGAGAGAAACCAGAATAACCATCTAGAAAGCAATAATGTGTATGTTTGCATAACCTTTCTAGCATTTGACCAATAAAATTTAAGGGGTAATGATCTTTCTTAGTAGCTTTATTTAATTTACGTAAATCAATTACCACCCTATAACCTGTGATAATTCTTTGCGGGGTTAATTCATCTTTATCATTAGGGAC
>LR880969.1:796382749-796395362 GCA_904067115.1 Aegilops sharonensis | reverse complement strand
TCGTCCATGAAAACCTCACAAATCTTTTCACAGAAGTCAGAGAATATAGCCATCATGCATCTTTGAAAGGTAGCAGGTGCATTACATAAACCAAAAGGCATACGTCTATAAGCAAAAGTACCAAAAGGGCATGTAAAAGTAGTCTTTGATCGATCTTTAGCTGACAGAGGTATTTGAGAGAAACCAGAATAACCATCTAGAAAGCAATAATGTGTATGTTTGCATAACCTTTCTAGCATTTGACCAATAAAATTTAAGGGGTAATGATCTTTCTTAGTAGCTTTATTTAATTTACGTAAATCAATTACCACCCTATAACCTGTGATAATTCTTTGCGGGGTTAATTCATCTTTATCATTAGGGACAACAGTAATACCTCCCTTCTTAGGGACACAATGGACATGACTTACCCACTGACTATCAGCAACGGGATAAATTATACCTGCCTCCAGAAGCTTGAGTATTTCTTTTCTTACCACTTCTTTCATTTTAGGATTCAAACGTCGTTGAGGATCACGAACTAGTTTGGCATCCGCTTCCAAATTTATTTTATGCTGACATAGAGTGGGACTAATGCCCTTAAGATCATCAAGAGTATATCCAATAGCGGCACGGTGCTTCTTCGGAGTTTTCAATAATCTTTCTTCTTCATGCTCTGAACGGTTAGCACAAATAATAACATGATATATTTTCTTTTAATCAAGATAAGCATATTTAAGATTATCAGGCAATGGTTTAAGCTCGAACACGGGATCAGCCTTGGGTGGAGGAGGATCCCCTAGGATTTCAACAGGCAAATTATGTTGTAGAATAGGTTCCTGTTTAAAGAATACTTCATCTATTTCCCTTCTTTCATTCATAAACATATCATTTTCATGGTCTAGCAAATAATGTTCTAAAGGATCACTAGGAGGTACGGCAATAGAAGCAAGACCAATGATTTCATCTTTACTAGGCAATTCTTCCTCACGGTGTTGTTTACTAAATTTAGAGAAATTAAACTCATGAATCATATCATCCAAGCCAATAGTAACAACATTCTTTTCGCAATCTATCTTAGCAATAATAGTATTCAAGAAGGGTCTACCAAATATAATGGGACAGAAGCTATCTTGTGGAGAACTGAGAACAAGAAAATCAGCAGGATATTTAGTTTTCCCACACAAGACTTCAACATCTCTAACAATTCCCATTGCAGATATAGTATCTCTATTGGCAAGTTTAATTGTAACATCAATATCTTCTAACACAGCAGGTGCAATTTCATGCTTAATTTCTTTATATAAATCATAAGGTATAACACTAGCACTAGCACCCATATCACATAAGCCATGATAACAATGATCTCCTATTTTAACAGAAATAACAGGCACGCCTACCACAGGTCTATGTTTATCTTTAGCACAAGGTTTAGCAATTCTAGCAGTTTCACCACAGAATTGAATAACATGCCCATCAATATTATCAGGCAAGAGATCTTTAACAATAGCAATATTTGGTTCTACTTTGACTTGCTCAGGAGGTGTATAATTTCTAATATTGCTTTACGAACCACAGTTGAAGCTTTAGCATGATCCTTTATTCTAACAGGGAAAGGTCGTTTCTCAACATAATAGGTAGGAACCATAGGATCATTATAAGTGACAGTCTTTTCTTCAACTTTAATAGGTGTAGCTACTTTTACTTCTATGGGAGGATGATATTTGATGTCTACTACACAACCTTCTTCTTGTAGACGTTGTTGGGCCTGCAAGTGCACAGGTTTGTAGGACAGTAGCAAATTTCCCTCAAGTGGATGACCTAAGGTTTATCAAACCGTGGGAGGCGTAGGATGAAGATGGTCTCTCTCAAACAACCCTGCAACCAAATAACAAAGAGTCTCTTGTGTCCCCAACACACCCAATACAATGGTAAATTGTATAGGTGCACTAGTTCGGCGAAGAGATGGTGATACAAGTGCAAAATAGATGGTAGATATAGGTTTTTGTAATCTGAATATATAAAAACAGAAAGGTAGCAAGCGGTAAACGTGAGCGTAAACGGTATTGCAATGCTAGGAAACAAGGCCTAGGGTTCATACTTTCACTAGTGCAAGTTCTCTCAACAATAATAACATAGATAGATCATATAACAAGCCCTCAACATGCAACAAAGAGTCACTCCGAAGACACTAATAGCGGAGAAAAAACGTAGAGATTATGGTCGGGTACGAAACCACCAAAAAGTTATTCTTTCGGATCGATCTATAAAAGAGTTCGTACTAGAATAACACCTTAAGACACAAATCAACCAAAACCCTAATGTCACCTAGATACTCCATTGTCACCTCAAGTATCCGTGGGCATGATTATACGATATGCATCACACAATCTCAGATTCATCCAACCAACATAAAAGTACTTCAAAGAGTGCCCCAAAGCTACTACCGGAGAGTCAAGAACGTGTGCCAACCCCTATGCATAGGTTCCCAATGTCACGAAACCCGCAAGTTGATCACCAAGACATACATCAAGTGTTCTCATAAAAGACTCAATCCGATAAGATAACTTCAAAAGGGGAAACTCAATTCATCACAAGAGAGTAGAGGGGTAGAAACATCATAAGATCCAACTACAATAGCAAAGCTCGGGATACACCAAGATCGTATCACCTCAAGAACACGAGAGAGAGAGAGAGAGAGAGAGAGAGAGAGAGAGAGAGAGAGAGAGATCAAAAACATAGCTACTGGTATATACCCTCAGCCCCGAGGGTGAACTACTCCCTCCTCGTCATGGAGAGCGCCGGGATGATGAAGATGGCCACCGGAGATGGATCCCCCTCCGGCAGGGTACCAGAAAAGGGGTCCTAATTGGTTTTTGGTGGTTCTGGAGGCTTGCGGCGGTGGAACTCCCGATCTATCTTCTGTTCTGAAAGTTTTAGGGTACGTAGGTATATATGGGTGAAAGGAGTACGTCGGTGGAGCTACGGGGGGCCCACGAGGCAGGGGGCGCGCCCAGGGGGGTTGGCGCGCCCCCACCCTCGTGAGCACCTCCCGTATCTTCTGACGTGGGGTCCATGTCCATCAGGTGGGTTTCCTTCCAAAAATAACTTCTCCAGTTGATTTCGTTCCGTTTTGACTCCGTATGATATTCCTTTTCCTCGAAACACTGAAATAGGCATAAAACAGCAAATCTGGGCTGGGCCTCCGGTTAATAGGTTAGTCCCAAAAATAATATAAAAGTGGATAATAAAGCCCATTATTGCCTAAAACAATAGATAAAGTAGCATGGAGCAATCAAAAATTATAGATACGTTGGAGACGTATCAATATTTAAACCACTTCTCCTTGGGGAGATCAACATAAGTAGCAAAAGATTCACAGAAAGAAGCTACTATCTCAGAGTCAAGTCCATATTTAGTGCTAAACTTACGGAAAATATCGGTATCCATAAAAGATTTAACACAATCAAACTTAGGTGTCATACCTGACTCCTTACCTTCGTCGAGGACCCAATCTTCAGAGTTGCGTTTAATTCTATCCAATAAATTCCATTTAAATTCAATAGTCTTCATCATAAAAGAGCCAGCACAAGAAGTATCGAGCATGGTGTGATTGTTATCAGAAAGCCGAGCATAAAAACTTTGAATATTATTTCTCTTGGGAGCTCATGATTGGGGCACGAATATAACATTGATTTAAGCCTCACCCAAGCTTGAGCGATGCTTTCTCCTTTGCGAGGCCAAAAATTATATATATATAATTGCGATCACGATGAACAAGATGCATAGGGTAATACTTTTGATGAAATTCCAATTTCAATCTTTTGTAGTTCCATGATCTCGTATCATCACATCGCCTATACCATGTCAATGCGTCTCCCTTCAAAGATAAAGGGAATACCTTCTTCTTAACAACATCATCGGGTATACCTGCAAGCTTAAATAGTCCACAAACTTCATCCACATAGAGTAGATGTTCATCAGGATGCTTTGTTCCATCTCCAGTAAAAGTGTTAGCTAGCAGTTTTTCCATCATACCCGAAGGAATTTCAAAAGGAGTTTCATTTTCAATAGGTTCAGTAGGTTGAGGAGCAACTCTTTGGTCTACTGGACGGGGTGAAGATACCCCTAACAAGCCCCTCAGAGAATTACTTTCCATAGTAACAAGTGACAGTAAATTTCAGCACACTATATAAATTTTTCCTTACCAAATTCCACCTACCAAAGGCGCTACACTCCCCGGCAACGGCGCCAGAAAAGAGTCTTGATGACCCACAAGTATAGGGGATCTATCGTAGTCCTTTCGATAAGTAAGAGTGTCGAACCCAACGAGGAGCAGAAGGAAATGATAAGCGGTTTTCAGCAAGGTATTCTCTGCAAGTACTGAAATAAGTGGTAACATGTAGTTTTGTGATAAGATAAATTGTAACGAGCAACAAGTAACAAGAGTAAATAAAGTGCAGCAAGGTGGCCCAATCCTTTTTGTAGAAAAGGACAAGCCTGGACAAACTCATATAATAGGAAAAGCGCTCCCGAGGACACATGGGAATATCGTCAAGCTAGTTTTCATCACGTTCATATGATTCGCGTTCGGTACTTTGATAATGTGGTATGTGGGTGGACCGGTGCTTGGGTGTTGTTCTTACTTGAACAAGCATCCCACTTATGATTAACCTCTATTGCAAGCATCCGCAACTACAACAAAAGTATTAAGGTAAACCTAACCATAGCATGAAACATATGGATCCAAATCAGCCCCTTACGAAGCAACACATAAACTAGGGTTTAAGCTTCTGTCACTCTAGCAACCCATCATCTATTTATTACTTCCCAATGCCTTCCTCTAGGCCCAAATAATGGTGAAGTGTTATGTAGTCGACGTTCACATAACACCACTAGAGGCTAGACAACATACATCTCATCAAAATATCAAACGAATACCAAATTCACATGACTACTAATAGCAAGACTTCTCCCTTGTCCTCAGGAACAAACGTAACTACTCACAAAGCATATTAATGTTCATAATCAGAGGGGTAATAATATGCATAAAGGATCTGAACATATGATCTTCCACCGAATAAACCAACTAGCATCAACTACAAGGAGTAATCAACACTACTAGCAACCTACTAGCACCAATTCCGGACTTGGAGACAAGAATTGGATACAAGAGATGAACTAGGGTTTGGAGATGAGATGGTGCTGGTGAAGATGTTGATGGAGATTGCCCTCTCCCGATGAGAGGAGCACTGGTGATGACGATGGTGATGATTTCCCCCTCCCGGAGGGAAGTGTCCCCGGCAGAACAGCTCTGCCGGAGCCCTAGATTGGTTCCGCCAAGGTTCCGCCTCGTGGCGGCGGAGTCTCGTCCCGAAAGGTTGCTTAATGTTTTTTTCTCATCGAAAGACTTCATATAGGAGAAGATGAGCGTCGGAGAGCCACCAGGGGGCCCACAAGGTAGGGGGGCACGCCCCAGGGGGGAGGGGGCGCCCTCCACCCTCATGAGCAGGGTGTGGGCCCCCTGGCCTTTTTTCTTTATTTATTTTAAGATATTCCGTGGAGTTTCAGGACTTTTGGAGTTGCACAGAATAGGTGTCCAATATTTGCTCCTTTTCCAGCCAAGAATTCCAGCTGCCGGCATTCTCCCTCTTCATATAAACCTTGTAAAATAAGAGAGAATAGCCATAAGTATTGTGACATAATGTGAAATAACAGCCCATAATGCAATAAATATCGATATAAAAGCACGATGCAAAATGGATGTATCAGTATCCAACATGCCTTAAGGCTATGAGTAGGTTTTGTATCCGGAGTACTGTGGAGCTTACATGGTCCGTCGAGCCATTCTTCCAATAGGGATCCCCGCCCTGGGGTGGGCTTTGGTTTCTTGGGGGTTGGGTCGGACGACTTACAAGAGTTCATCCGTTTAGTTCGGACAAAGGTTTTGTTGAGAGCAGTACTATCCCAAAATTCTATTTGGGTCTTCCAAGCGCTCTCCATCGCACAGTACTTCCATACTATGGTTGCCAAGTCCGCGAAGCGTACTATATCAAGGCGGCTTATAGCATTGAGGATTCCTTCGTCCATGCAGTTTTTGCAGAAATGTGAGACCATGTTCTCTTCGCGGCAGTCCCTGACCTTGTTAAGCGCAAGGAGGAATCTGGCCAAGTAGCGATGTTGTCGGGGAAACTGATCCACGAACACCTATGGGACCGGCGGACCGAGCCCCTTTCGGTTCGGCGGGGGGCGGAGATCGCACGAAGAGCGGATCGAGGCGAAGCACACGAGCAGTTTACCCAGCTTCGGAGCTCTCCGGAGAGATAACACTCCTACTGCTGCATGTCTGAGTGTATTGAGTTCTTGCTCGGGAGCGCTGAGTGCTACAGTACACACTAGCTGCTAACGAGACCGAGCGTGAGTGTTTTTCTGCCTTCGAACCCCCCTCTACGTTGCGCATGGGCCTCCTTTTATATGCTAAAGGGGTCTCCGGCAGGTGGCAACGTAGACAAGGGTAAAAATGGAAAAGGAATTGCGGTTGGTACAACTACCTGTACAGTGTATCATACCTAACCCTGACGGCAGGGGACAAAGGCATTAAATGCCCGTCTACGTCGCCCAAATAGTGCAAAAAGGGACCATCAGGGACGCCACCGCTTGCCACGATGGCAATCTTGTCAGCGTCACTTGCCACCGCGCACCGCTGGCCGCACAGCCTCTTGCCACGCGCGCCTGGATAGGTCCCAGGGCGACACGTTGGTGGATGTGCTGGAGTGCGGGTACAGAGTGGTAGTTTGCCGCGGCAAGCGCCTTGCCGCGGTCGTTGTCTTGTCGCGTCCGGAAGCTTGTCGCTCACCGGGCCTCGTCGGGACGCGTGGCGCGTCGTGGCAAGTTCCTTGAGATGCCTTGGTTGGCCTTCCCGGCAAGCTCCTCTTGTCGGGGCCTTGTCTCCTTGGCTTGAATACTTTGTTCTTGAATGGCTCCAAAGGAACCACGGAGGACCTTGGCGGTCACCTGGCAAGCCTTGCCGCGGGGTGCTGCAACTGCCCGTGCACAAGTTCGGGATACTAGGGTACCCCTACTCTAGTACACCGACAGGAGCCCCCGGGCCTGGGCCACACACGGTGCCGAGCGCTGTTGGGCCAGGCCCAAAACAGGGCACGGGCACGCGCGGCCTGGGTTACGCCATATCTCACTCTGTATCCACCGCCCCCTCCCCGAACGGCACGCGTTGAATGCGGCGTCGTGGGAGAGATCGTGGGTGGTTTCTTTATTCGGAAAGACGGAACGTCTGCCCCCTCCCTCTTTATAAGCAGGGGAAACAGGGGCAGTTCGCCCATCTCGCCGGTTGGTATTCCAATCTCAAAAACCTCCGCCGCTCCCCCCTTCTTCCCAGAGAGCGGCGAAGAGAGCCAAGGTCCCGGTGATTGTCATCGAGGACGAACCCACCGCGACAGCAGGGGGTGTGTCCGAGACCACCTTGCCGGACCCGGCAACTATTCCCCAAAGCAGCCCCCAG
This sequence comes from Aegilops sharonensis, assembly GCA_904067115.1. Lineage (NCBI taxonomy): Eukaryota > Viridiplantae > Streptophyta > Magnoliopsida > Poales > Poaceae > Aegilops > Aegilops sharonensis. Next base: position 796,387,864 of record LR880969.1, on the reverse strand, counting down.
CGCAGCCCCCAGCGTAAGTGTATGGTTTACTTCCTGCTGTTAGGCGCGCATGGGTGCTCTTTCTTTGCTGACATCTGACTATTGGTTTGCGTAGGAGCAGAGCAGTCTCACCAGGAGTGCTCGGAAGCCGCTCCCGACATGCCATCTGCTTCGACTACACCGCCAAGGGAGGATTCCCCGGCAAGGGAGAATTCTCCGGCAAGGGACAGTTCTCCGGCAAGGGACAGCACCAGCGACCCCCCGGTGGCGGAGACCACGACTGTAGATCCTAGTACAGGTAATCCTCTTGCTTGAAAACTTCACTTGGGTTCTTCTTCTTCTGATTATCTTTTTGAATATTTGCTTGATTTTTCTTCCTTTTCCGGTCGTCAGATCCATCTGCCACGGAGCCGATGGAAACCGAGGTCGCCGGCGAGGAGAACGCGCATGGCAATACCGACGACGCCGCTGTCACCGAAGAAGAAGCCGGCGCTGATGATCCCACCGGCGGAGAGGACGCCAAAGCTGCCGCCGCAGAAGCTGGCGAGGGGTCCGGCGATCGCACTGACGGCCCCGAGGCCGCAGGAGCGTCAGGCACTACGCCGACCGCCGATCCCTCCGCCGCTGCTGCAGCGTCAGGCTCCGAAGAGCCCCAGCCCGGCGCCTATTTGAAGGCCGGCGATGGCGTCTTCATCAAGCTCCCCTGGGCGTCGAGCTCCAGGGCGCCAATCGAAGGAGAAATCTTTGATGAAGAGTTGCTCGCCTCCGCTGGGCTGACGCTGGTCGACGCGCCGAGCAGCAGCAGCGGCGAGCCTGAGGAGGAGCAGCTGCTGCGGAAGCTGTAGTCGCTCTACCGTGCCCGACAGGCCAAGCTGGCATCCCGAGAAGTGCTTGTCGCGAAGGCGGGAGTGGACATCGAGAAGCGCGCGGAGGAGCTCCGGGGCCTCAACCAGGAAGCTCTCCGGTCCCTGGCAGAGGAGCGGGAGCAACTCGCCGAGGAGCGTAAAGCCTTCCTCCTCGAGAAGGTTGAAGTTGAAGAGCAACAGCGGCTTGCTGCCGAGAAGCTGTCTGCGCAGGAAGGCGAGTTGGCGCAACGGAAGGTTAACCTTGACAGCCACGAGGAGGAGCTTGCCGCGCGTGAGCAAACATTCGGCGGGGCTCTCAAGGAAGCAGAGGATGCTGCTGCAGCTGGTGAGGCCGCCAAGAAGGAGCTGGAGACGAAGGTGGCGCAGCTGGAGGCCGATCTCAAGGTGAGCGGCGAGGAGCTTGCTGCGCTCAAGCGTGAGCGCGAGAAGGACGCCTACACTCTTGGCGAGCTGCAGGGTCGTCTCGCCGAGAGGAGCAAGGAGCTTAGCGCCGCCAAGGAATCCAACGCAGATCTTGAGTTGAAGCTGTCTACTTTGACCAAGACGCTGGACGGCGCCAGGGAGCAGGAGGTGGCCTTGAATGAGAAGATCAAGGCCGACGAGGCGCTGCTGACGAGTGCTGCTGCCGCCCAGAACACTTTTAGGGAGAATGTGGAGCACTGGACCGAGGGTCTCGTGGATGTTGCCGCAGCCATCGACAGGGAGCTGGCGCAGCTGGGGATGGAGGATCTCGGGTATTCCTCTAATGAGCACCTCCAACCCAGCACCAAGCTCAGCTTGTTCTTCAAAGGCGTGGCGACGGCCCTCCAGCGACTCCGGGAGAAGATCCCAAAGCAGCTGGCCGACGAGTCGCGCCAGATCTGCGTGGGAGCTCTTCAAAAGGTGCTGGTGAAGGTGGCCTTCCGCAACACAGGCCTCAACCTCACCAACGTCCTCAGGACCTTGCCGCCGGATGCTGATCTGGAAGCGCTCAAGACCCTTGTCGCACCCATTGTGGACAAGGTGAGCGGGATCAAGAGGGTTGAGGGCGATCGCGTAGATTAGGCCGCCTGTTTTCTCTTTTCCTTGTCGTTGCTGGTCATGTTATGAGAACAATCTGTTAGAGCTGCGACAAGCTATCTTGTAATATGACTCTATTTCGGGTAGCGATTGCTATGTTATTTCGCTTACTTGGTTCCTCCCTTTGTATGTTTTTGCCCTACGCTTTTAGGGAACTTGTCGGTGCAGGCACCTTAGTCGCGAGCGCTGAGTGCGGGACGTCAGCAGCCTGCTGGCAGTGCCGCTACCGACAAGAAACCTTGTCGCAACTAGTCGCAGCTCACTTAAGTTGTTGAGCGGACTCGAAACAAAGTAAGGGCGCAACTAGCTACGAGTTGGTTCCTCCACGCACAGGTTTTCCATACAAAGCACGGTCATTCGAGGAAGATAACTTAAATTTTTTTAAAACTAATTGCTCAAACTTTAGCAACATAGCTTTTTTGTCGTTTGCTTCCCGGTAAGGCGAAACTTCCTTGAACGACGCTTGGTCCACACCATTATCTTCTCCTTTCCCCCCGACAAACTTGTGGGCGAGGGAACCTTCCTTTCTTTGAGAAAAAGAAAGAAGAGAAAATAAAGATATGGAGCCTTACGGCTCGTTATTGCTTACCGGGGGTAGGCGCTGCACAAAGTGTCAGATAACGTATGCGGAAAAAAGTAGAAAGCATGAAATTGACAAGATGTGCGGAGCACATTAGCTTTACTTATGCACGGGGTCTGCGCCCGGCTTCGTACAAAGGATTACATGCAACATCGGCAAGACTTGTACAAAAGGTGGTTGCCGGAACAGGTTCCGGCAACCGCGCCTACAGGTAAAACTTACGAAGATGCTCAATGTTCCAGGAGTTGCTCACCGGAATGCCATCTTTGGTCTCAAGGCGGACAGCGCCAGGCCTAGTGACTCGTTTCACCTGGTAAGGGCCTTCCCACTTCGGCGTCAACTTGTTGGAATTCTTGGCGGACTGAACGCGCCGAAGAACAAGGTCGCCTTCCTCGAGACTTCTGGCATTAACTTTGCGGCTATGGTAGCGGCGCAAAGCTTGCTGGTATCGAGCAGCTCGTACAACGGCCTGAAGACGGTCCTCCTCAAGGAGCAGCGCGTCATCTTGTCGCAACTGTTCTTGCTCAAGCTCATCATAAGCGAGCACTCGAGGTGACCCGTATACGAGTTCCGTGGGGAGAACTTCCTCTGCTCCATAGACTAGAGCGAAAGGTGTCTGGCCAGTGGCTCGATTTGGCGTTGTCCTGATCGACCAAAGAACCACCGGCAGCTCCTCAATCCAGTTCTTTCCGCACTTGTGCAGCCTGTCGAAAGTCCTGGTCTTGAGCCCGCGCAGCACTTCAGCATTCGCCCTCTCCGCTTGACCGTTACTTCTCGGATGAGCAACAGAACCGAAGCAGACCTTGGGGCAAGATCTTGGACGTACTGCATGAAGGTGCGGCTTGTGAATTGCGTGCCGTTGTCGGTGATGATCCTGTTAGGGATCCCGAAGCGGCAAAAAATCGACCTGAAGAACTTGACTGCTGACTGTGCTGTCACCTTCCTCACTGCTTCCACTTCTGGCCACTTTGTGAACTTGTCGATCGCAACGTACAAGTACTCAAAGCCCCCGACAGCTCGGGGAAAGGGGCCGAGGATGTCGAGCCCCCAGACCGAAGATGGCCAGGATAAAGGGATCGTCTGGAGAGCTTGAGCTGGCTGGTGTATCTGCTTGGAATGGAACTGGCACGCTTCACACTTGGTTATCTTGTGCAGTTGCATCCTGGAGGGCTGTCGGCCAAAAGAAACCTTGCCGGAACGCTTTGCCGGCAAGTGCTCTTGCGCCAATGTGGTGACCACATATGCCTCCATGTATCTCTGCCAACAGCTTTTGTCCGTCTTCCCGGTGAATACACTTCAATTTCACCCCGTTGAGTCTTCTTCTGTACAGTGTGTTGTCGACAAACTGGTACATACTTGACTACCGGGCTACTCTTTCCGCTTCTTCTTGCTCTTCGGGAAGTTCTCCTGTCTGAAGGAAACGGACAATCTGCTGTGCCCATGCTGGAGCTTGCGGCTCGACAACAAGGACTAAAGGCACATCCGCTACTACGGGAACATCCGCTTCTACGGCGAGAACCTGCGGCTCAGCCGGAGCTTGACGTTCCCCGGCAAGCTTGCCGGAGCAAAACTTGTCGGGAGCGTCTGCTTCAACGGAACAAACCCTAGGGCTTGCCGGAGCAGACTGCTCCTCAGCACCTTTGGTGTTGATCTTGAGGACCTTCTTGACGGTGGCTTCGGGGAGCTCTGCCGGAAAATAGTCACCAGAAATCAACTTCCTCTTCTTGCTCTGTCCAGTTGATGGCGTTACAGACGGTTGAGTCAGTTTGAGCACAAAGATCCCTGGTTCCACAGGTAACTTAAGTGCAGCGCACTTCGACAGGCCATCGGCAATGTCGTTCTGAGCTCTTGGAACATGTTCCATCTGTAGGCCGTCAAAGTGCTCTTCTAGCTTTCTCACTTCATCAACGTAAGCTTCCATCAACGGACTCTGATAATTCTTGTTTGCTTGGCGGACGACAAGCTGTGAGTCACCCCTGACAATGAGCTTCTTGATCCCAAGGTCTGCTGCGATCCTGAGACCGGCAAGCAAACCTTCATACTCTGCGGTATTGTTCGTTGCTTACTCCTTGGGAAAGTGCATCTAGACTACGTACTTGAGGTGCTCTCCGGTGGGTGCAACAAGTAGCACGCCCGCACCGGCGCCTTGCAGCGAGAAGGCACCATCAAAGTACATCATCCACTCTTTGCTTGCTTCCTTGACGGGGATGCTCGTTTCTGGAATTTCTTCATCTTGTGTTGGCGTCCATTCTGCTATGAACTCCGCCAATGCTCTGCTTTGGATAGTTGAAGTGCTCTCAAACTTGAGGCCAAAGCTTGACAGTTCCAGTGCCCACTCGACAATCCTGCCTGTTGCTTCTGGATTTTGCAGTATCCTCTTCAGCGGAAAATGAGTGACGACTGTGATCTCATGTGCTTGGAAGTAATGGCGCAGCTTTCTCGAGGCCATGAGAAGGCCGAAAAGCAATTTCTGCACACCAGAGTACCTTGACCTAGCCCCCTGCAGAAGGGAACTGACAAAGTAAACTGGGCGCTGCACCATTCTTTTCTGCATCTTCTCACGCGCCTGCGCAGATCCATCTTTGTCGGGACCAGAGCTTGCCGGTGAAGTCCCCTGCTTGTCGCTGGATG
>LR880969.1:796365011-796375943 GCA_904067115.1 Aegilops sharonensis | reverse complement strand
AACCCCCCTCTACGTTGCGCATGGGCCTCCTTTTATATGCTAAAGGGGTCTCCGACAGGTGGCAACGTAGACAAGGGTAAAAATGGAAAAGGAATTGCGGTTGGTACAACTACCTGTACAGTGTATCATACCTAACCCTGACGGCAGGGGACAAAGGCATTAAATGCCCGTCTACGTCGCCCAAATAGTGCAAAAAGGGACCGTCAGGGACGCCACCGCTTGCCACGATGGCAATCTTGTCAGCGTCGCTTGCCACCGCGCACCGCTGGCCGCAAAGCCTCTTGCCACGCGCGCCTGGAAAGGTCCCAGGGCGACACGTTGGTGGATGTGCTGGAGCGCGGGTACAGAGTGGTAGTTTGCCGCGGCAAGCGCCTTGCCGCGGTCATTGTCTTGTCGCGTCCGGAAGCTTGTCGCTCACCGGACCTCGCCGGAACGCGTGGCGCGTCGCGGCAAGTTCCTTGAGATTCCTTGGTTGGCCTTCCCGGCAAGCTCCTCTTGCCGGGGCCTTGTCTCCTTGGCTTGAATACTTTGTTTTTGAATGGCCCCAAAGGAACCACGGAGGACCTAGGCGTTCACCTGGCAAGCCTTGCCGTGGGGTGCTGCAACTGACCGTGCATAAGTTCGGGATAATAGGGTACCCCTACTCTAGTACACCGACAGATGTATGGTTTCCTGGGGCTCTTTCCTGATGCGGGAGAGACAGTTTAGGTCCAGGCAGGTGTTGTTAGCAGAATCCGGATTTTGATCCGATCTAATGCCCAAGGGCGCGGGTGGTCCCGAGCTCAACAACTCAGAATCTGGAGTGTCCAATTTCTTCGGCCCAATGCCCGATTCTAAGTCCGGGACCTAGGTCAGGTTTTCCTTTGAGCAGGTCTTTGGCTCAAGGAGTTCTGTGATCCGAACATAACTTGTCCTCAAAGTTGAGGGGCAATCCGCGTGTGGTTCCTCCACTATCGCTATCTCATGGGTGGCTGGCGGGGACCTGATATCCCTTTGGTCGGGTTTAAGCCCAATCCGGTAGTAGTCTGTAGCGACTCCTAGAGCGGCGATGCGATCCAAGAGTTCGTTCAGGGAGGAGAGCTCCATTGGATCCATCTGTTCAGCAAGTTCCGAACTGACACGAAGGTTACGATTGACGACCCGAGAAGTCATTGTCGGTGCCACCACTAGGGGTGGAAACGGATCGGATACGGATCGGATAGTGCTCTTACCACTTCCGTTTTCATATTTTCAAAACGAATATGAATCCGAATACGGATGTTATCGGATACGGATGCGGTTCGGATGTTATTCGAATACAGATACATGTCGGATGTTTTCTTGATTCGGAACGGATACGAATAATATTGACATATTTCTTAAATAAATTAGTCAATAGCTATGTGACATGAAATAATCAACTTGTGACATACAAGAAGTCACTGATAAATATGTTTATGAATAAATACTATTGTAATGCATAATAATTTCTAAGTTTAATCATACAAAGAGTAAAATTTGACCACTTATTTGGCTTTTATGTTGGACCATTGGAACATCGGGGCTAGAATTTTGAAAATTACCTCGCATAATCTTATTCGGATACGGATGTATCCACTTCCATATCCATATTTGTGTCAAAATGTCCTACCATATTTTATTTTTTATTTGTTTAATAAATTCGGATACGGATAATTTCCATTTCCATTTTGGTTCGGATGCGGATGTTTCGGATACGAATAGGCATTTTCTCGGATACGAATATCGGATATTTTGGATTATCCGCTACCACTTTCCACCCCTAGCCACTGCCGATGGGGCGGCCATAATGAAGCCGCCGAGCCGGAGCGTCTGGCCTACAGCCAGAGCCCCCTCCGAGGTAATGTCGTCCTTGACAGTGAGACGAGCCATCGAGCCTTGTGGCGACGTCACAGGGGAACTCTCAATGAAAGCACCAATGTCAGTATCAAAACCGGCGGATCTCGGGTAGGGGGTCCCGATCTGTGCATCAAGGCTGATGGTAACAGGAAGCAAGGGACCCAGATGTTTACCTAGGTTCGGGCCCTCTCGATGGAGGTAAAACCCTACTTCCTGCTTGATTAATTGATGATATCGGTAGTACAAGAGTAGATCTACCACAAGATCGTAGAGGCTAAACCCTAAGAGCTAGCCTATGATGGTATGATTGTAATTGTGATCGGCCTTGTAAGGACCAACCTCTCCGGTTTATATAGACACCGGAGAGGGCTAGGGTTTACATGGAGTCGGTTACAAGGAAGGAAACACAATATCCGAATCGCCAAGCTTTCCTTCCATGCGAAGGAGAGTCCCATCCGGACATGGGCCAAAGTGTTGAGTCTTGTATCTTCACGCTTCAATAGTCTGGACGTTGTAAACAGTCCGGCTATCCGGATACCCCTAATCCAGGACTCCCTCAGCCGTGGTCACCGCCGCTGTCGCCCGCTTATATAGCACACCCGCAACGGCTCTCTGCTGGGTCCCACAAGCCACGCATGCAACGGTATGAATAAAATTGGCCGTCTCTGCCGCCTGGTCCCACCTGTAAGGGCTGAGTAAAAAGGTTGACCTGATGGAGACGGCAGAGCTCACGGAACGAGTTGGTGCGATGGACTAGGGGCAAAACTGAGCACAGTTTGCATCTGAGGGCAAAACTGAGTACATGGACACCACTGAGGGCAAAAGTATAATTAACCCTAGGTCTATAGCCTTGAGTAAGATGAATACTAGTGATCCTTAGTTTGATGATTGTTTATTTGAACTTCGTGATCTCATGCGTGCTAGGAGATGTTGGAATTATTAGCAATATCATTTCCGAAGTCATTAGAATCCATTGAGAAGAACATTGTTATGGCCATACTTCGAATGAATTACCCTCTCTAGGAGTTGATCAATCACAAGACGATATAGAACATGGATACTATAATGAGCATGATGATAGTGACTATGATCTTGATGATGCGATGAGACACTTTGGTCTTATGGCAAATCTTCACGGCTACATGGCTGGAGGAAAGGAATGGGTCCTTGATAGTGGATGTACTGATCATATGACCGGAGACAAAGATATGTTTCGTGAGCTTGCTGAAAACGACGTCCCTCGAAAGTACGTCACTTTTGGTGATAACTCAAAGAGTAAGGTGGTTGGCCTCGGTAAGGTGGGCATCTCACATGATAGCTCCATACAAAATGTCATGCTCGTTGAATCTCTTGGGTACAATTTACTTTCAGTATCTAGACTTGCTGATTTCAGTTTCAATGTCCTATTTACTGAAGTAGATTGCCAAGTTTTTTGAAGAGACAATCATAAAATGGTCTTTATCGGTATACGTAGAGGTGATCTTTACATTGTTGATTTCACTAAAAAGGCTCAACCTAGAACTTGCTTGATCGCTAAATCTTCTAAAGGCTGGTTGTGGCATAGAAGGCTAGGTCATGCGGGCATGCGAAATCTTGATAAGCTTATTAAAGGCGATCATATCCTTGGAGTAAAAGATATTGTATTTGACAAGGATAGACTTCGTAGTGCTTGTCAAGCAGGAAACAAGTTGGAGGAAGTCACCCCGTGAAGAACATCATGACCACGAGAAGACCGCTCGAGCTACTTCATATTGATCTCTTTGGTCCCAATGCCTACAAGAGTCTCGGTGGTAACTCGTTTGGTCTAGTCATAGTTAATGATTTTTCAAGATTTACGTGGGTGTTCTTTCTTGATGATAAATCACGGTCCGAAATATCTTCAAAAACTTCGCTAGGAAGGCCCAAAATCATTTTGACGTGAAGATCAAGAAGGTTCGGAGCGACAACGGAACGGAGTTCAAGAACGCAAATGTGGATACCTTTCTTGACGAGCAAGGGATTTCACACGAGTTCTCGGATACGTACACGCCTCAACAAAATGGAGTTGTCGAGAGGAAGAACCGAACTCTTATTGAGATGGCAAGAACGATGCTTGATGAGTATAAGACTCCAAAACACTTTTGGGAGGAAACAGTTGATACAGCTTGTCATGCAACAAATCGCTTGTATCTTCACAAGCTACTCGGCAAGACGGCATATGAGCTCCTCACCTGTAAGAAACCCCAAGTTGGATACTTTCGATTATTCGGATCAAAGTTCTACATTCTTGATAAGCATCTTCGTTCTAAATTTGCACCTAAATGTCATGAAGGTTTCCTACTTGATTATGGCTCAAACTCTCACACTTACTGTGTCTACAACAATTTCACCCGAAAGGTTGAAGAGATGGTAGATGTGAAGTTAATGAATCTAACGGCTCGCAAGTAGAGCAATTACCAATTGATGTAGGAGACAAGGACCCTTCGGAAGCAATCCAAGACTTGTATATCAGCAAGATTTGTCTAACGGAGGTGAAGGAGAGTACCTCGTCCGTCCAAGTGGAAGCTTCCACCTCACGACAAGGTGAACTAAGAGTTGATACAGAAGCATCCACAAGTGGGACACACCAAGACGAAGAAAACGAGGAAGTACACCAAGATGAACCTCATCAACCTCCCTCTCCACCACGACAAGAGAACTACAACGTCAACAATGAAGAAGGACAAGATGAAGAAGATGTTCCACCCCGAACAAAGCAAAAGCTCCCACGAGTTCGAGCAAGAGTCGCCAAAGACCATCCCGTCGAGCAAATCTACAATGATATCCAAACCGGGAGAATCACTCGCTCTAAAACTCGTTTGGCTAATTTTTGTGAACATTATTCATTCATCTCTAGCATTGAACCTATGAAGGTTGAAGAAGCACTGGAAGATCCGGATTGGATAAATTCCGTGCATGAAGAGCTACACAACTTTGAGAGAAACCAAGTGTGGACATTGGTCGAGAAGCCCAACAACAACCACAACATCATTGGTACCAAATGGGTGTTTCGCAACAAGCAAGATTAAGATGGTCAAGTCGTCCACAGCAAAGCTCGTCTAGTCGCCCAAGGCTACACTCAAGTCGAAGGTATGGACTATGGTGAGACATATGCTCCCGTTGCTAGACTTGAGTCCATTCGCATCTTACTTGCTTATGCTAATCATCATGATATCACCTTATACCAAATGGACATTAAAAGTGCTTTTCTAAATGGTGAAATTGAGGAGGAAGTTTATGTTAAGCAACCTCCCGGCTTTGTCAATCCTAAGAAACCTAATCATGTTTACAAACTTCACAAAACTCTTTATGGTCTTAAACAAGCTCCTAGAGCGTGGTATAAATGCTTGACCAAGTTCCTTATTGAAAAAGGCTTTGAAATTGGTAAAATAGATTCTATTCTTTTTACCAAAAGGGTTAACGGAGAACTATTTGTGTGCGAAATTTATGTTGATGATATTATATTTGGTTCGACTAACCCTCATTTTAGTGAGAAGTTTGGAAAGCTAATGTCGGAGAAGTTTGAGATGTCTATGATGAGTGAACTCAAATTCTTTCTTGGTTTGCAAATCAAGCAAACTAAGGAAGGTACCTTTGTTTCTCAAACAAAGTACACCAAGGACTTATTCAAGAATTTCAAAAATGTGCAAGAATGCAAATGTATGAATACACCCATGCCTACTAGTGGACATCTTGATTTGACCAAACATGGTGAACCGGTTGATCAAAAAGTTTACCGCTCTATGATTGGTTGGCGACGCCCCCAATTCAATCAAACACTAATCATACACGCAAATGTGTACAATCAAGATCAGGGACTCATGGGAAGATATCACAACACAACTCTAATGCATAAGTAAGTCATACAAGCATCATAATACAAGCCAGGGGCCTCGAGGGCTCGAATACAAGTGCTCGATCATAGACGAGTCAGCGGAAGCAACAATATCTGAGTACATACATAAGTTAAAAAAGTTTGCCTTAAGAAGGCTAGCACAAACTGGGATACAGATCGAAAGAGGCACATGCCTCCTGCCTGGGATCCTCCTAACTACTCCTGGTCATCGTCAGCGGGCTGCACGTAGTAGAAGGAACCTCCGGTGTAGTAGGAGTCGTCGTCGACGGTGGCGTCTGGCTCCTGGGCTCCGACATCTGGTTGCGACAACCAGGTAGAAAGGAAAGGGGAAAAAAGGGGGAGAAAGCAACCGTGAGTACTCATCCAAAGTACTCGCAAGCAAGGAGCTACACTACATATGCATGGGTATATGTGTAAAGGGAAATATCAGTGGACTGAACTGCAGAATGCCAGAATAAGAGGGGAATAGCTAATCCTGTCGAAGACTACGCTTCTAGCAGCCTCCGTCTTGCAGCATGTAGAAGAGAGTAGACTGAAGTCCTCCATGTAGCATCGCATAGCATAATCCTACCGGGCGATCCCCTCCTCGTCGCCCTGTTAGAGAGCGATCACCGGGTTGTATCTGGCACTTGGAAGGGTGTGTTTTATTAAGTATCCGGTTCTAGTTGTCATAAGGTCAAGGTACAACTCCAAGTCGTCCTATTACCGAAGATCACGGCTATTCGAATAGATTAACTTCCCTGCTGGGGTGCACCACATATGTGACGCCCCCGATTCAATTGTACACTAATCATACACGCAAACGTGTACGGTCAAGATCAGGGACTCACGGGAAGATATCACAACACAACTCTAAAACATAAATAAGTCTTACAAGTATCATAATACAAGCCAGGGGCCTCGAGGGCTCGAATACAAGTGCTCGATCATAGATGAGTCAGCGGAAGCAACAATATCTGAGTACGGACATAAGTTAAACAAGCACGTAGTAGTAGGCACCTCCGGTGTAGTAGTCGTCATCGACGGTGGCGTCTGGCTCCTGGGCTCCATCGTCTGGTCTCAACAACCGGGTAAAGAAAGGGGGAAAAGGGGGAACAAGGCAACCGTGAGTACTCATCCAAAGTACTCGCAAGCAAGGAGCTACACTACATATGCATGGATAGATGTGTAAAGGGCCATATCAGTGGACTGAATTGCAGAATGCCAGAATAAGAGGGGGATATCTAATCCTGTCGAAGACTACGCTTCTGGCAGCCTCCGTCTTGCAACATGTAGAAGAGAGTAGACTGAAGTCCTCCAAGTAGCTTCGCATAGCACAATCCTACCCGGTGACCCCCTCCTCATTGCCCTGATAGAGAGCGATCACCGGGTTATATCTGGCACTTGGAAGGGTGTGTTTTATTAAGTATCCAGTCCTGTTACCGAAGATCACGGCTATTCGAATAGATTAAATTCCCTGCAGGGGTGCACCACATAACCCAACACGCTTAATCCCATTTGGCCGGACACACTTTCCTGAGTCATGCCCGGCTGCGGAAGATCAACACGTCGCAACCCCACCTAGGCTCAACAGAGAGGTCAGCACACCGGTCTAAACCTAAGCGCATAGGGGTCTGGGCCCATCGCCCTTAGCACACCTGCACGTTGCGTGGGCGGCCAGAAGCAGAACTAGCCCCCTTAATACAAGAGCAGTTTTACGTTCCAAACCGGCGCGCGCCGCTCAGTCGCTGACGTCACGAAGTGCTTCGGCTGATACCACGACGTCGAGTGCCCATAACTGTTCCCGCGTAGTTGGTTAGTGCGTATAGAGCAATTGGCCAGACTCAGATCAAATACCAAGATCTCGTTAAGCGTGTTAAGCATCCGCGAACGCCGACCAGGGCCAGGCCCACCTGTCTCCTAGGTGGTCTCAACCTGCCCTGCCGCTCCGCCACAAGTAACACTCGGGGGGCCGTCGGGAACCCAGGCCCACCTCTACCAGGATGGAGCCACCTGTCCTTTCAGCCCCCATCTCCGAACAGTATCACAGGTAATGTAACAGTGTAAAGTATATAGTATATGCCCGTGATCACCTCCCGAAGTGATCACAGCCCAGTAGTATTGTGACGCCCCCGATTTAATCGTACACTAATCATGCGCGCAAATGTGTACGATCAAGATCAAGGACTCACGGGAAGATATCACAACACAACTCTACAAATAAAATAAGTCATACAAGCATCATAATACAAGCCAGGGGCCTCGAGGGCTCGAATACAAGTGCTCGATCATAGACGAGTCAGCGGAAGCAACAATATCTGAGTACAGACATAAGTTAAACAAGCATGCCTTAATAAGGCTAGCACAAACTGGGATACAGATCGAAAGAGGCGCAGGTCTCCTGCCTGGGATCCTCCTAGCTACTCCTGGTCGTCGTCAGCGGGCTGCACGTAGTAGTAGGCACCTCCAGTGTAGTAGTCGTCATCGACGGTGGCGTCTGGCTCCTGGGCTCCATCGTCTGGTTGCAGCAATCGAGTAGAGGTAGGGGGAAAAGGGGGAACAAGGCAACCGTGAGTACTCATCTAAAGTACTCGCAAGCAAGGAGCTACTCTACAGATGCATGGATATATGTGTAAAGGGCCATATCAGTGGACTGAACTGCAGAATGCCAGAATAAGAGGGGGATAGCTAGTCTTACCGAAGACTACGCTTCTGGTCACATGTCTTGCAACAGGTAGCAGAGGGCAATCTGAAGTCCTCCAAGTAACATCACATAGCAATAATCCTACCCGGCGATCCCCTCCTCATATCCCTGAGAGAGAGCGACCACCGGTTGTATCTGGCACTTGAAAGGGTGTGTTTTATCAAGTATCCGGTTCTAGTTGTCATAAGCTCAAGGTAGAACTCCAAGTCGTCCTGTTACCGAAGATCACGGCTATTCGAATAGATTAACTTCCCTGCAGGGGTGCACCATCTTACCCAGCACGCTTGATCCCATTTGGCCGGACACACTTTCCTGGGTCATGCCCGGCCGCGGAAGATCAACACGTCGCAGCCCCACCTAGGCACAACAAAGAGGCCAGCACGCCGGTCTAAACCTAAGCGCGCAGGGGTCTGGGCGCATCGCCCTGAGCACACCTGCACGTTGCGAGGGCGGCCGGAAGCAGACCTAGCCTAGCAGGCGTTCCAGTCCAATCCGGCGCGCGCCGCTCCGTCACTGACGTCTGAAGTGCTTCGGCTGATACCACGACGCCGGGATACCCATAACTACTCCCGCGTAGATGGTTAGTGCGTATAAGCTCCTAGCCAACTCAGATCAAATACCAAGACCTCGTTAAGCGTGTTAAGTATCCGCGAACGCCGAACAGGGTCAGGCCCACCTCTCTCCTAGGCGGTCTCAACCTGCCCTGTCGCTCTGCCTCAAGATCCACTCGCGGGTGCTCCACCAGCCGACCCGACTTTAGTTTCCACATGTATCATGTATAAGTATATAGTATATACCCGTGATCACCTCCCGAGTGATCACGGCCCGATAGTATAGCACGGCAGACGGACAAGAATGTAGGGCCACAGATGAAAGTACTAGCATCCTATACTAAGCATATATGATTGCAGGTAAGGTAACAACAGTAGTAACAAGGACAGGCTATGCAGCAATATAGGAGTATCTGAAAGCAGTAACATGCTACACTACTCTAATGCAAGCAGTATATAGGAGAGTAGGCGATATCTGGTGATCAAGGGGGGGCTTGCCTGGTTGCTCTAGCAATAGAGAGGGGTCGTCAACACCGTAGTCGAACTGGGCAGCAGCAACGTCGGTCTCGTAGTCTACCGGAGAGAAGAGGGGGAAGAAACAATGAATACCAAGTAAACAGATGCATATCGATGCATGACATGTCAAGTAGCGATGCTAGGCGTGCCCTAACGTGGTATGAGGTGGTACTGGTTAAGGGGGGAAACATCCGGGAAAGTATTCCCGGTGTATCGTGTTTTCGGGCAGAGGATCCGGAGGGGAAAAGTTGCAGGTTCGATAGGTTAGGGTTGTGTGGCGGACGAACGGACTGCGTATCCGGATTCGTCTCGTCGTTCTGACTAACTTTCATGTTGAAAATATTTTAATCCGAGTTACGGATTAAAAGATATGATTTTTTAAAGATTTTATTAATTTCTGGAATTTAATTAATTAATTAATTAATTCGAAAAAAATGGATTTATGACGTTAGCATGAGGTCATGCTGACGTCAGCAGTCAACAGGGTTGACTTGGTCAACCTGACATGTGGGTCCTGTTCGTCATACTCTGTTAGTTAATTAACAGTAGTTAATTAGGTTAATTAGTCATTAGGTTAATTAATCAGGATTAATTAAATTAATTATTTACTTAATTAATTAATTAATTAATTAATTTTATTCATTTTTATTTTTATTAATTATATTTATTTAATTTCCTTTTCCCTTTTTCTTTTATTCAAAACGTTCTGGGGGGGCATGTCATTGGCCTGGCCGGTCCAGTCAGCAAGGCTGACCGGGTCAACAGGCCGGCAGGGCCCCTAGGGCCCACGGGTCAGAGACCCAGGGGGTGGCCCCGGTCGTGCCACGTCGGCGGCGTCGGGGTTTCGCCGCCGGCGACCATTTTCGCGGCGGAAGTTCGCCGGAGTTGGCCGGAAACGGCTACAGGGCACGGGGAGGAGCGGGGCTAGGCTCATTCGAACGAGCACACAGCGCCGCATCTAGTGGTGGCCGTAGTATCGCCAGACTTGGCCAGAATCGACGCCGGCGAGCGGCGGAGGCGGCGATGGGATTCGGGAGCTCGTCGGGATCGCGCTACGGGGGCAGGGGGTGTGACCAGGACGGGGCGAGAGGGAGGCGCGGGGTGCGGCAGTGCGCTCCCGGCGTGGCGGCGACGGCGGCCCTCGGGCGCGGCGTGCTCGCCGGGGCCACGGCTCGGGCGAGGAGAAGAGAGCGGAGAGGGGCGGGGAGCACGTTCCCGTGCTCGGGCGAGGAAGAGAGAGGGAGGGCCGGGGAGCACGTTCCCGTGCTCGGGCGAGGAAGAGAGAGGGAGGGCCGGGGAGCACGTTCCCGTGCTCGGGCGAGGAAGAGAGAGGGAGGGCCGGGGCTGAACGGCCCGGCGCGGCGGCGGGAAGGGCCTCGACCGAGCGGAGGAGGCGCGAGGGGGGGGGGAAACCGGGGCGCGGTGAGCCGGCGCAGCCGGAGCGCGACGAG
>LR880969.1:796294817-796308975 GCA_904067115.1 Aegilops sharonensis | reverse complement strand
GGGGGAATGGGGTGCGGAGCCTCTGGCTTTTATAGCCAGGGGGTCGGGCGAGGGGCGGAAGGGCATCGGGGCGATCGGGGATCTCCGGATTCTTCGGGATCCGGTGGATCTCCGGCGAGCTTCGTTGCTTGGGCGAGGGGGAAGACGACGGGGGGGGTCCCACTGGTCAGCGAGGGAGAGAGGGGGAGGTTTCGGGCGGTCGACCGAAACCTGGGAGGTTCGGGCGAGGGGGGCGCGGGCGGTCGGCTGGGCTGGCCTGTTGGCCTTGTGGGCCGGCTGGCTTGGGCCAGGCGCGGGGTGGGGTGAGGCGGCGCTGGCTGGGCCTGGGGTGGCCTGGCTGGCGCCCCTGGGTCTTTTTCTTTTATTTTTTTTTAATAAAACAAAAACAAAAATAAAACCTAAACTATAAATATTTTATATAGGGTATATATATACCAAAATGATCAGGGGAATATTCCCTTTCATTTGGACATTTTTCCAAAGGCAAAATCCAAACTTTATGAAAATCCATTTTTCTCAAATTCAAATAAAATTTCAGATTTGAATCCAATTCTTTTGGCATTGTTTGCTCTGATATTTTTGGAGTGTCATGTTTGCTCCTCTCATAATTTTGATCAAGTATTTATCAGGCTTAGTTTTTGAATTGTTTCCCACATGCCAAAGTTTGGAATTCAAATTCAAATAACTCTGAAACTTCAAATGGCATTCAAATTCAAACAGGATGCATAGGATGCTTATCTATAATTGTAAAACATTCCAAATAGGGAATTTGGGATGTTACACGGCGATCCCCTCCTCATTGCCCTGATAGAGAGCGATCACCGGGTTATATCTGGCACTTGGAAGGGTGTGTTTTATTAAGTATCCAGTTCTAGTTGTCATAAGGTCAAGGTACAACTCCAAGTCGTCCTGTTACCGAAGATCACAGCTATTCGAATAGATTAACTTCCCTGCAGGGGTGCACCACATAACCCAACACACTTGATCCCATTTGGCCGGACACTTTCCTGGGTCATGCCCGGCCGCGGAAGATCAACACGTCGCAGCCCCACCTAGGCTCAACAGAGAGGTCAGCACGCCGGTCTAAACCTAAGCGCACAGGGGTCTGGGCCCATCGCCCTTAGCACACCTGCACGTTGCGTGGGCGGCGGGAAGCAGAACTAGCCCCCTTAATACAAGAGCAGGCTTACGTTCCAAACCGGCGCGCACCGCTCAGTCGCTGACGTCATGAAGTGCTTTGGCTGATACCACGACGTCAAGTGCCCATAACTGTTCCCGCATAGTTGGTTAGTGTGTATAGACCAATTGGCCAGACTCAGATCAAATACCAAGATCTCGATAAGCGTGTTAAGTATCCGCGAGCGCCGACCAGGGCCAGGCCCACCTCTCTCCTAGGTGGTCTCAACCTGCCCTGCCGCTCCGCCACAAGTAACACTCGGGGGGCCGTCGGGAACCCAGGCCCACCTCTACCGGGATGGAGCCACCTGTCCTTTCAGCCCCCATCTCCGAACAGTATCACAGGTAATGTAACAGTGTAAAGTATATAGTATATGCCTGTGATCACCTCCCGAAGTGATCACAGCCCAGTAGTATAGCATGGCAGACGGACAAGAGTGTAGGGTCACTGATGGAACACTAGCATCCTATACTAAGCAGTAGGATAGCAGGTAAAGGTAACAACAGTAGTAACAAGGACATGCTATGCAGCAGTTTAGGATTAACTGAAAGCAGTAACATGCTACACTACTCTAATGCAAGTAGTATAGAGAAGAGTAGGCGATATCTAGTGATCAAAGGGGGGGCTTGCCTGGTTGCTCTGGCAAGAGAGAGGGGTCGTCAACAACGTAGTCGTACTGGGTAGCAGCGGCGTCGGTCTCGGTGTCTAGCGAGAGAAGAGGGGGAAGAAACAATAAATACTTAAGCAAACAGATGCATAGCGACGCATGACATGTCAAGTATCGGTGCTAGGGTGCCCTAACGCGGTATGAGGTGATATCGGTGAAGGGGGGAAACATCCGGGAAAGTATCCCCGGTGTTTCGCGTTTTCGGGCAGAGGAGCCGGAGGGGGGATGTTGCGAGTTTGATATGATAGGGGTGTGTGGCGGACGAACAGGTTGCGTATCTGGAATCGTCTCGTCGTTCTGAGCAACTTTCATGTAGAAAGTATTTTCATGTGAGCTACAGTTTATTTTATATGATTTTCTAAAGTTTTAATCATTTTTAGATTTTATTTAACTAATTTAAACTAGCATTATCCAGAATAGTAAAAGATGACATCAGCATGACAACATGCTGACGTCAGCAGTCAACTGTGCAGTTGCCTGGGTCAACTACGTGTGGGTCCCGCACGTCATACACTTTTTAGTTTAAGTAGGGTTTAGCTAATTAATTATTTTACTAATTAATTAATTAACTAACTAATGATTTTATTAATTACATTTTCATTTCTTTTTAATTTTTGTTTTAGGGGTGTGGGGCCCCTAGTCAGTGGCCCAGGGGCATCGGGCCCCACCCGGCAGTGGCCCAGGAGGCCGACCGGGGCGGGTGCGTGGTAACGGGCGTGGGCGCCTGAGGTCGGGCGCAGGCCCCGGGCAGGCGCTCGCCCAGCAGGGCGACGAGGCCACGGCCACGGCCAGTGGCGGCCTCGGGCGGTTGGCCGCCGGCGAGGAGGAGGGCCGCTGGTGAGGGGAAAACGGTGGGCGGCGAAGGCGGGCAGCGGATTGCGATGGTGGGCAGCGGTGTGAGAGACGGGGAAACAGGGACGGGCACTGGCTGCGAGAGGTGCGGGGCGCGGCAAGGCACCGGCGCGCGAGTGGTCACGGGGTCGGGCGCGGCCGGCGCGGGGTGACCGTAGGCATGGCTCGGGCGGACATGCGCGGCGGCGGAGAGAGAGGGAGATGAAGGGGGGTTACGCTCACGGTCGTTGCCGAGTAGGGGTGACCGACGAGGCTCGTCGGAGCCGGCGTGGAGGAGGACGGGGACGATCCGACGAGGGGGGGAAGTCTGGCGACGGCGGGGAGGTTCCGGTGGTGGGGTGGACGTAGGCGATGGCGTCCGGCGAGGTGGCGGCGCGGTGGCTCCAGGGACAGCGTCAGGGCGCCCGAGGCGCGTCGGGGGCGAGCGACGGTGGTCGGGCCACGGGGATCGGGCGCAGGGAGCTCCTCTCCCTGGCGCGATGTATGTGTGTGCGCGCGCGCGCCTGTGAGGTGGAGGGGATCAAGGGGAGAGATGGGGTTCGAGGGAGTGGGGAGCGACGGGATCGGGGTCGAGCCCGATCCAGATCGTGGGGGCGGCGGGGGGGAGTGGGAGTGGTGCTAGGGTTCGGGTTGGGGGAGGGGGTTAAGCAGGAGGCTCGGGTGGGCCGGCCTGGTTGGCCCGATGGCCAGTTGGGCCGAGGCCTAGTTAGGTTCTGCTTCTGTTTTTAATTAATTGATTTTCTGGTTTCCATCCACTATAAAATATCTAGGCATTTTATAAAAATGTGTTTATTGCACCATATTTACATATGCAAATTATGGCACCTCCCGAACATTTTTGTTTTAACTTTTGAAAACTTTTATTGTTGACTTTAATTTGAATTTGAATTTTGAAACGGTTTCGAATCATCGCGAGGTTAACAACAGTGATCGTGGTGACGTGGCATCATTAGCGTGGGATTACTGTAGCTTAATTATCCGGTCGTCACAACATAACCCAACACGCTTGATCCCATTTGGCCGGACACACGTTTCTGGGTCATGCCCGGCTGTGGAAGATCAACATGTGCCAACCCCACCTAGGGACAACAGAGAGGTCAGCACACCGGTCTAAACCTAAGCGCACAGGGGTCTGGGCCCATCGCCCTTAGCACACCTGCACGTTGCGTACGCGGCCGGAAGCAGAACTAGCCCCCTTAATACAAGAGCGGGCTTACATTCCAATCCGGCGCGCGCCGCTTAGTCGCTGACGTCACGAAATGCTTCGGCTGATACCACGACGCCGAGTGCCCATAACTGTTCCCGCGTAGTTGGTTAGTGCGTATAGGCCAGTAGCCAGACTCAGACCAAATACCAAGATCTCGTTAAGCGTGTTAAGTATCCGCGAACGCCGAACAGGGCCTGGCCCACCTCTCTCCTAGGCGGTCTCAACCTGCCCTGTCGCTCCGCCACAAAGTAACAGTCGGGGGCCGTCGGGAACCCAGGCCCACCTCTACCGGGATGGAGCCACCTGCCCCTTCAGCCCCCATCTCCGAACAGTATCATAAGTAATGTAACAGTATAAAGTATATAGCATATGCCCGTGATCACTTCCCGAAGTGATCACGGCCCAGTAGTATAGCATGGCAGACGGACAAGAGTGTAGGGCCACTGATGGATCACTAGCATCCTATAATAAGCAGTAGGAGAGCAGGTAAGGTAACAACTGTAGCAACAATGACAGGCTATGCATCAGAATAGGATTAACCGAAAGCAGTAACATGCTACACTATTCTAATGCAAGCAGTATAGAGAAGAATAGGCGATATCTGGTGATCAAGGGGGGGGGGGGGGCTTGCCTGATTGCTCTGGCAAGAAGGAGGGGTCGTTAACTCCGTAGTCGAACTGGCAGCAGCAGCGTCGGTCTCGTAGTCTGACGGAGAGAAGAGGGGGAAGAAACGGTAAATACAATGCAAACATAAGCATGATGATGCATGACATGACAATGAGCGGTGTTAGGTGTGCCCTAACGCGGTACTAAGTGATACCGACGAAAGGGGGAAACATCCGAGAAACTATCCCCGGTGTTTCGCGTTTTCAGACAGGTGAACCGGAGAGGGAAAGTTGCGTGTTCACTGTGCTAGGGATGCGTGGCGGACGAACGGGCTGCCTATCCGGATTCGTCTCGTCGTTCTAAGCAACTTTCATGTAGAAAGTATTTTCAGCCGAGCTACAGTTTATTTTCTATTAATTTTTTAAGTTTTAAATCAGTTTTAAAATATATTTAGTTAATTTAATTAAACATTATCCAGAATAGTGCATGCTGATATTATCATGATGTCAGCATGACGTCAACAGTTGACTGTGTCAATCTGGCATGTGGGTCCGAGCTGTCATTGAGTGTTAATTAACCTAACAGATTAATTAACTAACCTAAGTGATTAGGTTAATCTAATCAGGATTGATTAAGTTAATTAATTAATTAAGTTAATTAATATTTTATTTATTATATATATTTTTAATTCCTTTTTTTAAATGTTCTGGGGGCTGGGCCCTCTGTTCAGTGGCCCAGGGGAGGCCTAGCGGGTTTGGGCGCGGGTGCGACACGGGCGCGAGCGCCAGGAGCGGGCGCACGACGGGGCGAGATCGGGCGCGGCGCAGATGGGCACCGGCGTTGGGCGATGACCGGGGCCGCGGCGAGGCCGGCCGGGAACTGCACCGGCGAGGCCGGCCGAGTGGCGGCCTGCAGCAGAGGGCGGGGGGGGGGGGTCGCGCGAGGGTGCTGTGGCCGCGACGAGGTCGGACGGAGCGCAGGGGGCGATGGAGTGGGCGCGGGACGCAGCGGACGCGCGGGCGCTGCCAGGGGCGAGCCCTGGCGCGGCCGCTGGCAGTAGCGGCGAGGGAGGAGAAACAGGGGGGCAGGAGGGGCGCGAGGCGCTGGGGGCGCTGGAGGCCCGGGCGACACACGGGTGCACGCGAGCGGTGGCCGTGTCGACGAGCGAGGCGGGGCGCGAGGGGCGCATAGGCCAGGCGAGGGAGGAGCTGACGGGGCCGGTCGGCGCGTGCACACACATACGGGGACAAGAAGAGAAGAGGCCAGGGGCCTCACCGGCGATCGTGGGGGCAACGGGCTCGACGGAGGTCGGGGAGGTCGACGGGGACGATAGGCGAAGACGGGGAGCCGGTACGGCGACGGGCGCGGCGGCGAGGTGGCCGGTCGCGGAGGAAGATGAAGAGGCGGGGAGGCATCGCCGGTGAGGGGATGACGATGACTGCGAGCGGTGGGCGCCGGCGTTGGGTGGTGGCGACGGCGAGCGGCGTTGGCGTCCGAGCATGGCTGGAGAAGAGGAGGAGGAGGTCCGGCGTGGGGAGGAGGAGGAGGCCGGCGAGGTGGCGCGGGCTCCAGGCGGCGGCCTCCAACGGCGAGGGGCGGCGCGGTTGTCAGGGAGGCGGGGTGGTTCGTTCCCCTCGATCTGATCTGGATCGGGGAGGAGGGGGAGAGCGAGTGGGTGGGGGGAGTGCGGGGTGGTTAGGGTTTCGGGAGGGAGTGAGTGGATAAGGGGAGGGGGGTGGCCGGTTGGGCCTGGTGGGCTGAGGCCCAAGGAGGGGGGGCTTGCGGCCTGCCGGGCCAAAGCCCAGGGGGCAGGGGGTTTCTCTTTCTATTTTTCTTCTTTCTTTTTTTGTCTTTTCCCCTTTTCTTTTATTTATTTCTTTTTTTTCTTTTATTTAGTTTAGGGCATTTAGGTATTTTGTAAATTATGTTTTCTTCAAAATAATTACCATAGCAATATTTGTCACACACCGAACATTTTTGTTTAATAATTTGAAAACTTTTTTCGTTTGCCTATATTTAGAATTTAAATTTGAAACGGCTTCGAATCATTGCGAGGTTAATAACAGTAAGAGTGGTGACGGGGCATCATTAGCAGAGGTTACTGTAGCTTGATTATCCGGGCGTCACAATTCTCCTCCACTACAAGAAATCTCGTCCCGAGATTTAAGAGGGGATTAAGGGGGGAAGGTGCTGGTAGCGAAAAACCTAACGAGTCTTCTCGGTCTTGGCTGCCCTTTCGAAGAGGTTGATCCCTTTCGTTGATGTCTTCATTTCTCTGCTTCAAGTCACCATGATCAAGTCGGCGTCCTTTCTTCAGGATCTCCATCGTACTTACGACAGAGTAAGGGGGTATTCCGGAAGAACAGACCTCTGCAAGGTCGACTATCTGGTCAATAAATATCGAGGAAGGTGGCGGAAGTAACTCTCGAATTGAAACTTACAAAAATATCGAGAGCAAAGTAAGGTCGTATCATGGGAAGTTTCGAGCGGGCAGGCGATCGTTCGATGCCTGGAACAGGGCGTGAAAAGGGGTTCAAAGCAATGGGAATAAGTATAGTGTCTGATACCAGAATTGATGATCTCTCGGAAGGTGGCTCGTGAATCACATACGAGGCCAAGTGCGAGGAATTAACTTTGGAAACCGAGGGTGTATAGGAGAGTCAGGTTTCGATCCTGAGGAACTTGCGGGTTATGGGCCCACCATGTGGGTTAAAAATAGGAGCGGTGACATCTTGCACGGTCATGAGGGCAAGGCATATCAGAGAGTAGCATGTCAGTTATGTCGGCAACTACGTCGGTACCAAGGGCGAGGGACGAAGAGAACCATTTTCCTACTCGTTGAACGAGACCGACCAATAGGCAAAGTTCTCGTCCATCGGTGGCTACCGGAATGTCATCAACAATAGTAACAGGGTCTTGCTGACAGAATTGTACACCGAGGTGTTTACATAAGCAGGAGAATATCAGTACTTAGATCATATAGATCACAAGAAAGGTTAAACCAACCAATGGAAAGGAAAATATGATTATCAGATTAAACAGAACAATGGAAAGGAAAATGTGGTTAAACACACGTTTCAGCGATATATCCTTCCGAAGGACAAACAGAGCATGATATCCAAGACATGATAGAAGTAGAAAACTCTTTTGATAAGAGAAAAGAAATTTCATGACATTACCCATACAACGGTGTTTGGGTAATTTCCACAAGAACATTTAGCATGGTGCTTCAAATGTTCTTATTGAAAATCGGAGTACCATAAACATGCTTCAAGATAGCACTGACATGTTCTTCAAGCAAAGGTCAAACTTTGGATACACAAAGGATCCATCAGGAACAACTCATAGAATAAGTCTTGCAATAGGTCCTCCAACCAGGTGTGCTAGGCATCACATCACCTTATTGGGTTATAGAAAGACCAATGCTATGACTCTTGGAAAATGTTCCAACCATCATATCTGACCGAGATTCAGATCTGATTGGTGTTACGATACCTCAGACTCAGGATGCCTGAGAAGAAAAGGTGTAACACAAATTGACGAGATGTCATTGTAAGATTCTCAGGAAATGAACTATGTAAGCGAGTTCCAAAACAAGAGTTGATCATTTAACCAAGGAGAGGAGGATGAGGTGGATGATGGACTCAGTGACAATTCCTCAAAATTTCCAAAAGGATGGATTTCCACAATTATGTGAACAAGGGGATAACATTTGTCAATTCAAATGATATAATGTTGTATGCTCTAGGAAAACATACACCATCAATCATTAGTTGAAAGGTGTGCCCGAAGTATGACCTTAGGCAGAAAGCTCAATGTTAGAGTGACGATTCAATAACCAGCAGTCTAAGGATGAACTGTCGATCGTTAACTTCAAAGAAATAGGGTTGCTAGAAGTACAGAACTCAAACAACATTGGTAGCATATTGGTATCCTGGTTAAAAACAACACGGGGACCAAGGAAGAATGGTGATGGTGAGAAGTATCATCATACCGAGAATATGTAAGAGGTGGAGCAATTCTCGCGACCTTCTTGTCACAAAAGATGGTAATACTCCAAGGTAGAGCATAACATAAGTCGGATAGCAAGGAACTCAAGGTACAACGCAAAACTAGAACAAGTTTTGTGTTGCGGAAATGCAATAATGTTGTCGAGGGTAGCCCAAATCATCGAGGGCAAAGGATAGCATTTCTCATCAAAATTCGATAGATCTTTTGGAAGAGCTTAGAATGTTGATGATATTCACGACACATTTGTCGCGAGAGTTCATGAAGATGTAATCGGCGATGACATCAAGTTAAAGGAACGATGAAGCGAAAGGTTATTGGAACCATGGGTACGAAACAAACTCAAAATCAGTTTTTTTGTTCAAGGAGAAATGATAAGATGAGGAAGATCGACGTAAGCTTAGCTCGTCGTCAGAAGTTGTGCTCCGAGAAGAAGGACCGGGTAGCACAGTTAAAATTAGCTCGATAATGATATAGCCGATCATGCTAGGAATGACTTGAAGGATTAATAATTTGTAAGCAGTGAAGGGTTCAAATACTTGTTGAATCGCAATGCGAACTTGATTCAGTTATGGGTGTCTTTGAGTTTTTAATAACTCAGAGCCCGTGAAAAATTTGAATCAGTGAGAAGGTAGTACTTGATGAACTCATAAAAAGTTATGCAGTTCCATGATAATCTCGAGATACCAGGGGGTAATACTCGATGACAGATCAAAGTAGAGGTTGGACTGGGGCATTGCTCTGCAGAAGACAAGTGCTTAAACTTGCACGAGAAATGGTATTTAAAGGAGAACATGGTCGGAACCATGATTGCAAAAAGGCCAGATCCTAGATATAAGATGATCGTATACCAAGGGAATAATTAATTTTTAAAAGAAGCTTTGATGAGAAGATGTACATCGTGTCCATGGGCATGAACACCAAGTTCAAGGTCGACTCCAACTTCTCCAATGCACAACCTTTCATTCACTTCTCGTGTTCAATGAAGTTGTAGTGTTGAAATTTTATCTGGCAAAATACCAGAAGAGTACGACTCGTGAAAACTTTCGAGTTCACACATATTAAGGAAGGCATAGGTTCAACCCATCGGGGCATCTTAGAATCATATACCAGAATCTTTAGAAGTAATTAACTCAAGCTCGAAGGCAGAGCATGGTTGAGAAAGCAGAGGATACAATTTACCAAAGGCATTATATATCAGAGGAAATGCTCACAAGGTTATTGAATATGAAGGGCGTTGTCAGATAAAATCCAACAAAGGATCTGTTGGTCCACAAGGGATCTGACGTGAGCATCGGTACTCAACTAGAGGAAGAAGAATGCAAGGAGATCAGATTATAGAAACAACTGTCTAACTCAATTGTCAAATGCAAAGGAATTATGATTTCCAAATCAAGGGATCAGAAGCAATGCTCTGATTAGAGATGGATATGTTGAATAGCCTTAGGGTACAATCAACGACAATTGGATTGGTCGAGAACCAATTCCAGTTAAAAGAATGGCAGCTCAGCCGGAAAGGTAATTTATAAGGATCAATGATGATTGCGTGTATTCGCAAACATATTGAGTCAACAGACTCAAAATGATAATGACAAGGAATGTCAATAAGACTATGAGACTTATGGGATTAACCATAATGCAAGCAAGCAAGAATTTCAAGAGCCAAAGGCTCCAGAGGATTTTCGGAAGATCGAATAGTATTTTGAAGACTTTTGTGAAACACATGAACAACTGGGGATGAGCGGATACTCGACAAGTGCGAGGATTTATTTGAAGGGGTATTCATGTGGCAAAGAACTGCTAGGCAGTAGGCACAAAGTATTCTCGGAACAATAGAGAAAACTTCAGGGTATCTTGTAATAACAAGATCAATGGGGGATGATCGTATGAATGGCAAGTGTAAGTAGTTACCCATAAGGATTTATCGGTGGTCGGGAATAGCAAAAGTGATGGGCACAAAGTCTCGAGAGAATATCAAAGAGTATCTCCGAAATCTTCTGGTGCAGTCGGTGATCATCTGGACTGAAGGGCCTCTCTGGGAGAAAGTATTTTCGAGAACCAAAAGTTAGATTTTAGTAAAAATCGTTTAACCCGAATAGAAGAGAGTACAAAATCCCAGAGTAAAGGTCGGGGAGTAAAAGTTCCTAGTACCACCCAATAGCGACGTGGGCCCGTAAGGCACACAGGCATGTTAGTAAAAGTTTTGCAATGTCTAGACTCGACTTCGGCCAAGGAGTGTGGAAGGGGGATTCCTACAGGCAGTCGGCTCTGATACCAACTTATGACGCCCCCGATTCAATCGTACACTAATCATACACGCAAATGTGTACGATTAAGATCAGGGACTCACGGGAAGATATCACAACACAACTCTAATGCATAAATAAGTCATACAAGCATCATAATACAAGCCAGGGGCCTCGAGGGCTCGAATACAAGTGCTCGATCATAGACGAGTCAGCGGAAGCAACAATATCTGAGTACATACATAAGTTAAACAAGTTTGCCTTAAGAAGGCTAGCACAAACTAGATCGAAAGAGGCGCAGGCCTCCTGCCTGGGATCCTCCTAACTACTCCTGGTCGTCGTCAGCGGGCTGCACGTAGTAGAAGGCACCTCCGGTGTAGTAGGAGTCATCGTCGACAGTGGCGTCTGGCTCCTGGGCTCCGCCATCTGGTTGCGACAACCAGGTAGAAACGAAAGGGGTAAAAAGGGGGAGAAAGCAACCATGAGTACTCATCCAAAGTACTCGCAAGCAAGGAGCTACACTACATATGCATGGGTATATGTGTAAAGGGCAATATCAGTGGACTGAACTGCAGAATGCCAGAACAAGAGGGGGATAGCTAATCCTGTCGAAGATTACGCTTCTGGCAACCTCCGTCTTGCAGCATGTAGAAGAGAGTAGACTGAAGTCCTTAAAGTAGCATCGCATAGCATAATCCTACCCGGCGATCCCCTCCTCGTCGCCCTGTTAGAGAGCGATCACCGGGTTGTATCTGGCACTTGGAAGGGTGTGTTTTATTAAGTATCCGGTTCTAGTTGTCATAAGGTCAAGGTACAACTCCAAGTCGTCTGGTTACCGAAGATCACGGCTATTCGAATAGATTAACTTCCCTGCAAGGGTGCACCACATAACCCAACACGCTTGATCCCATTTGTCCGGACACACTTTTTTGGGTCATGCCCGACCGCGGAAGATCAACACGTCGCAGCCCCACCTAGGCACAACAGAGAGGTCAGCACGCTGGTCTAAACCTAAGCGCACAGGGGTCTGGGCCCATCGCCCTTAGCACACCTGCACGTTGCGTACGCGTCCGGAAGCAGAACTAGCCCCCTTAATACAAGAGCAGGCTTACGTTCCAATCCGGCGCGCGCCGCTCAGTCGCTGACGTCATGAAATGCTTCGGCTGATACCACGACGCCGAGTGCCCATAACTGTTCCCGCGTAGTTGGTTAGTGCGTATAGGCCAGTAGCCAGACTCAGACCAAATACCAAGATCTCGTTAAGCGTGTTAAGTATCCGCGAACGCCGAACAGGGCCTGGCCCACCTCTCTCCTAGGCGGTCTCAACCTGCCATGTCGCTCCGCCACAAAGTAACAGTCGGGGGCCGTCGGGAACCCAGGCCCACCTCTACCGGGATGGAGCCACCTGCCCCTTTAGCCCCCATCTCCGAACAGTACCATAATTAATGTAACAGTATAAAGTATATAGCATATGCCCGTGATCACTTCCCGAAGTGATCACGGCCCAGTAGTATAGCATGGCAGACGGACAAGAGTGTAGGGCCACTGATGGATCACTA
Organism: Aegilops sharonensis; assembly: GCA_904067115.1. NCBI lineage: Eukaryota > Viridiplantae > Streptophyta > Magnoliopsida > Poales > Poaceae > Aegilops > Aegilops sharonensis. The sequence continues at coordinate 796,296,653 of LR880969.1, read as the reverse complement.
TAATCCTATACTAAGCAGTAGGATAGCAGGTAAGGGCAACAACTGTAGCAACAATGACAGGCTATGCATTAGAATTGAATAGGATTAACCGAAAGCAGTAACATGCTACAATATTCTAATGCAAGCACTATAGAGAAGAATAGGCGACATCTGGTGATCAGGGGGGGGGGGTCTTGCCTGATTGCTCTGGCAAGAAGGAGGGGTCGTTAACTCCGTAGTCGAATGGCAGCAGCAGCGTCGGTCTTGTAGTCTACCGAGAGAAGAGGGGGAAGAAACAGTAAATACAATGCAATCATAAGCATGACGATGCATGACGTGACAATGAGCGGTGTTAGGTGTGCCCTAACGCGGTAGTAGGTGATACCGGCGAAAGGGGGAAACATCCGGGAAAGTATCCCCAGTGTTTCGCATTTTTGGACAGGTGAACCGGAGAGGGAAAGTTGCGTGTTCACTATGCTAGGGATGTGTGGCGGACGAACGGGCTGCGTTTCCGGATTCGTCTCGTCGTTCTAAGCAACTTTCATGTCGAAAGTATTTTCATCCGAGCTATGGTTTATTTTCTATTTATTTTTTAAGTTTTAAATCAGTTTTAAAATTTATTTAGTTAATTTAATTCAACATTATCCAGAATAGTGCATGCTGACATTATCATGATGTCAGCATGACGTCAGCAGTTGATTGGGTCAATCTGGCATGTGGGTCCCAGCCGTCATTGAGTGTTAATTAACCTAACGGATTAATTAACTAACCTAAGTGATTAGGTTAATCTAATCAGGATTAATTAAGTTAATTAATTAATTAATTAATTAATATTTTATTTATTATATATATTTTTAATTCCTTTTAAAAAAACGTTCTGTGGGCTAGGCCCTCTCTTGATTGGCCCAGGGGAGGCCTAGCGGGTTTGGGCGCGGGTGCGCGAACGGGCGCGAGCGCCAGGAGCGGGCGCCCGACAGGGGCGAGATCGGGCGCGACGCAGATGGGCACCGGCGTCGGGCGATGACCGGGGTCGTGGCGAGGCCGGCCGGGAACTGCATCGGCGAGGCCGGCCGAGTGGCGGCCTGCAGCAGAGGGCGGGGAGGGGCATTCGAGCGAGGGGGCCGTGGCCACGGCGAGGTCGACCGAAGCGCAGGGGGCGATGGAGTGGGCACGGGGCGCAACGGACGAGCGAGTGCGGCCAGGGGCGAGCCCTGGCACAGCCGCCGGCAGTAGCGGCTAGAGAGGAGAAACAGGGGGGCAGGAGGGGCACGAGGCGCTGGGGGCGCTTGAGGCCCGGGCGACACACGGGTGCGCGCGAGCGGTGGCCGTGGCCACGAGCGAGGCGGGGCGCGAGGGGCGCACAGGCCAGGCGAGGGAGGAGCTGACGGGGCCGGTCGGCGCATGCGCACACATACGGGGACGGGAAGAGAAGAGGCCAGGGGCCTCACCGGCGATCATGGGGTCTATGGCAACGGGCTCGACGGAGGTCGGGGAGGTCGATGGGGACGATCGGCGAAGACGGGGAGGCGGTACGGCGACGGGCGCGGCGACGAGGTGGCCGGTCGCGGAGGAGGATGAAGAGGCGGGGAGGCGTCGCCGGTGAGGTGACGGCGATGACTGCGAGCGGCGGGCGCCGGCGTTGGGTGGCGGCGACGGCGAGCGGCGTTGGCGTCCGAGCATGGCTGGAGAAGAGGACGAGGAGGTCCGGCGTGGGGAGGAGGAGGAGGCTGGCGAGGTGGCGCGGGCTCTGGGCGGCGGCCTCCAACGGCGAGGGGCGGCGCGGTTGTCAGGGAGGCAAGGTGGTTCGTTCCCCTCGATCCGATCCGGATCGGGGAGGAGGGGGAGAGCGAGTGGGGG
>LR880969.1:796251732-796273400 GCA_904067115.1 Aegilops sharonensis | reverse complement strand
AATGGGATATCACGTGCCACTTGATGTATGTTTTGGTGACCAACTTGCGGGTTCCGCCCATGAACCTATGCATAGGGGTTGGCACACGTTTTCTTGACTCTCCGGTAGAAAATTTGGGGCACTCTTTGAAGTACTTTGTGTTGGTTGGATGAATCTGAGATTGTGTGATGCATATCGTATAATCATGCCCACGGATACTTGAGGTGACAATGGAGTATCTAGGTGACATTAGAGTTTTGGTTAATTTGTGTCTTAAGGTGTTATTCTAGTACGAACTCTTGAATAGATTGATCCGAAACAATAACTTTGAGGTGGTTTCATACCCTACCATAATCTCTATGTTTGTTCTCCGCTATTAGTGGCTTTGGAGTGACTCTTTGTTGCATGTTGAGGGATTGTTATATGATCTATCTATGTTATTATTGTTGAGAGAACTTGCACTAGTGGAAGTATGAACCCTAGGCCTTGTTTCCTATCATTGCAATACCGTTTACGCTCACTTTTATCATTAGTTACCTTGCTGTTTTTATATTTTCAGATTACAAAAACCTTTATCTACCATCCATATTGCACTGGTATCACCATATCTTCGCCGAACTAGTGCACCTATACAATTTACCATTGTATTGGCTGTGTTGGGGACACAAGAGACTCTTTGCTATTTGGTTGCAGGGTTGCTTGAGAGAGACCATCTTCTTCCTATGCCTCCCACGGATTGATAAACCTTAGGTCATCCACTTGAGGGAAATTTGCTATTGTCCTACAAACTTGTGCACTTGCAGGCCCAACAACGTCTACAAGAAGAAGGTTGCGTAGTAGACATAACACGTGTCTGCAACCAACCGGCGAAAGTCCCCGTTTGTTCACGTGTAATCCAGTCGTCAGACTGCTCTGGGTGTTTGGAGCGTAGAAAATTCTTGTGTTCATCCTATACGGAGCCACCAAGGCGGAATTCTATAGAACCGTGTAGTGTGCTTGAGTGAGAGAATGCCTGTCCATACATATTATTTGATCCCCTCCTAGCATGCCTTTTCCATCCAGTCTGCCCTTATGCCGTGATTCAGGAACACCAAACGGCTTAATGTCAGGAATAAAGTCAATACAAAACTCAATGACCTCCTTATTTTCATGCCCTTGGAGATGCTTCCTTCGGGCCTAGCACGGTTATGAACATATTTATTTAAGACTCCCATGAACGTCTCAAAGGGGAACATATTGTGTAGAAATACAGGACCAAGAACGTTAATCTCTTCGCATAGGTGAACTAGGACGTGTGTCATGATGTTGAAGAAGGATGTTGGGAACACCAACTTGAAACTGATAAGACATTGCACCAAATCATTCTCTAACCTTGGTATGATTTCTGGATTGATTACCTTCTGAGAGATTGCATCGAGGAATGCACATAGCTTCACAATGGTTAATCAAACGTTTTGCAGTAGAAGCACCCTCAATGCAACCGGAAGCAGTTGCGTCATAATCACGTGGCAGTCATGAGACTTTAGGTTCTGGAACTTTTTCTCTGCCATATTATTATTCCCTTTATATTCGACGAGAAGCCAGATGGTACCTTAATACTGAGCAGGCATTCAAAGAAGATTTCCTTCTCTTCTTTGGTAAGAGCGTAGCTGGCATGACTCTAATGTATGCCGTCTTTTCCGTTCCTACGTTGCTGGTCCTCCCGTGCCTCCGGTGTATCCTTTGTCTTCCCATACACACCCAAGAAGCCAAGCAGGGTCATGCAAAGATTCTTCGTCACGTGCATCACGTCGATTGCGGAGCGGACCTCTAGGTCTTTCCAATACGGCAGGTCCCAAAATATAGATTTCTTTTTCCACATGGGTGCACGTCCATCAGCGTCATTCGGAATAGGTTGTCCGCCAGGACCCTTTCCAAAGACTACCTTCAAATCCTTGACTATATCATGTACATCAGCACTAGTATGGTGGTGAGCTTCGTCCGGTGATCCGCCTCACCTTTGAAATGCTTCCCTTTCTTTCTTACGGGATGCCTGCTCGGAAGAAATCGACGATGTCCCAGGTACACATTCTTCCTAAAATTATCAAAATATATACTGTCGGTATCATCCAAACAGTGCGTGCATGCGCGGTATCCCTTGTTTGTCTGTCCAGAAAGGTTACTGAGAGCAGGCCAATCATTGATGGTCATGAACAACAACGCCTTTAGGTCAAATTATTCCTGTCCGTGCTTATCCCACGCACGTACACATGTTCCATTCCACAGCTGTAAGAGTTCTTCAACGAATGGCCTTAGGTACACACCAATGTCGTTGTCGGGTTGCTTAGGGCCTTGGATGAGCACTCGCATCATAATGAACTTCCGCTTCATGCACAACCAAGGAGGAAGGTTATACATACATAGAGTCACAGGCCATGTGCTATGGTTGCTGCTCTGCTCCCCAAAAGGATTAATGCCATCTGCGCTTAGACCAAACCATACGTTCCTTACGTCACCTGCAAGCTCCTCCCTGTACTTTCTCTCAATTTTTCTCCACTGCGACCCGTCAGCGGGTACTCTCAACTTTCCGTCTTTCTTACGGTCTTCTCTGTGCCATCGCATCGCCTTGGTATGCTCTTTGTTTTCGAAGAAAGGTTTCAACCGTGGTATTATAGGAGCATACCACATCACCTTGGCATGAATCTTTTTCCTGGGGCGCTCGCCCTCGACATCACCATGGTCATCGCGGCTGATCTTATAGTGCAATGCACCGCATACCGTGCATGCGTTCAAATCCTCGTACTCACCGCGGTAGAGGATGCAGTCATTAGGGCATGCATGAATCTTCTGCACCTCTAACCCTAGAGGCAGACAACCTTCTTTGCTTCGTACGTACTCTCGGGCAATTCGTTGTCCTTTGGAAGCATATTCTAGATCATTTCCAGCAACTTTGCAAATCCCTTGTCAGACACATCATTCTCTGCCTTCCATTGCAGCATTTCCAGTGTGGTGCCCAACTTTTTTTTGTCAGCGCAATTCGGGTACAACAATTTCTTGTGATCCTCTAACATGCGATGCAACTTCCTCTTCTCCTTTTCACTTGCGCAATTTCTCTTTGCATCATCAATGGCCCGACCTAGATCATCGGCGGGCTCATCTCATGCCTCTTCTTCAGCTTCTTCCCGCATTGCCGGCTCAGCTTGTTCCCCTATTGTCGGCTCAGCTTCTTCCCCCATTGTTGTATCATCCTATTCAGGGAACCCATGGCCAGGATAGCTATCGTCGTCCTCTTCTTCTTCATTGTCTTCCATCATAACCCCTCTTTCTCCGTGCTTGGTCCAAACATTATAGTGGGGCATGAAACCGGACACAAAAAGGTGGATGTGAATGGTTCTTGAGTTAGAGTAATTTTGATCATTCTTACAGCCAGCACATGGACAAGGCATAAAACCATCCTCCCGCTTGTTTGCCTCAGCCGCAAGAAGAAAAGTATGCACGCCATTAATGAACTCGGGAGAGCATCGGTCATCGTACATCCATTGTCGGCTCATCTTCATTACACAACACCGAAAAGACCAAATTAATACAAGTTCATACATAAAGTTCATACAAAGTTCATACAACACTTAAATGCAACAAACAAATAACTCTCTAGCTAAAGCTTTTAAATGCAACAACAAATGCGATCAAGATCGCAACTAAGGTAACAATTGATCCAACAGCATAATGATACCAAGCCTCACTATCAATGGCATATTTTCTAATCTTTCTAATCTTCAAGCGCATTTTCTCCATCTTGATCTTGTGATCATCGACGACATTGGCAACATGCAACTCCAATTCCATCTTCTCCCCCTCAATTCTTTTCAATTTTTCTTTCAAATACTCGTTTTGTCTTTCAACTAAATTTAACCTCTCGACAATAGGGTTGGTTGGAATTTCCGGTTCACATACCTCCTAGATAAAAATATCTATGTCAACTTGATGGGCATAAATTGTCATAAACATGAAATGCAACAAATAGTTTAAAAGAGAATATACCACATCCGAATCATAACACGTACGAGGGCCGACGGGGATGAATATCAAAACCATGGCACTATGTATAACAAACAACGTATGGGTAAGATAATTATACGAGTAACTATATATCCAAATCACACAAACATGAATTTTTTATATAAAAAAGAAAAGAACAAGAGGCTCACCACAAGGTGGTGCCGGCGACGGGACGGTGCAGGCAATTGACGGTGGTTACGACAGAGATTTAGAAGGCACTAAGTAAACCACACCTACATATGCAAACTAAGTGTTATTTTGACCTCAAATTGCATATAAATCAAATACTACCACATATAATTGCTCCCAAATTACTAAAAATCACAAATTAATCACTATATAAACCATTGCAAGAGCTAATCTAGCAATGAGAGATGAAAGGACAAAGTTGCTAACCTTTGTGAACATTTGAATGGATGGGGCCCTTCAAATCTTGACAAAATTTGGGCAAAATGTGTGATGAGCTCGAGGGAGAAGGGAAGAACAGAGAGGAGAGGGGAAAGGGGGAAGAACAGAGTGCGGGTGGACGAAGGGTTTATATAGGACGACCTGTAGTACCGGTTCGAGGCACGCACCGGCACTAAAGGTGCTGGAGGGGCCCCAGACTGACAACATCCTGCCACCACTCTCTTTAGTACCGGATCGTGGCACGAACCGGTGCTATAAGTTCGGCACGAACCGGTACTAATGAGAGTGGCCTGCCTAGCCGTTGGAACCGGCACTTATGGTCACATTAGTGCCGGCTCAAATACAAACCGGTACTAATGACCTGAACATTTGACCCTTTTTCTACTAGTGATATTTGTTTTTTCTAACTTTGTACATTTATAGTTTTTTTGCGGGAAAGGAACTTTTCATTAATCAACCATGATGATTACATTCAGAGTCCACAATGCTAGCTGTCTCCATAGGCGAGTTCCGAAGCCAGCACGCAGTGTGTTGGTGCGAACGGCCCATACAAGCAAGAGTATGACTCGCCATGTTCGTGTGCCTACTGATCTTAGCTAGACTAATGTTCCTTTCTAGAGTCAGAATGCTTCTGATCTCATTAATACGAAATGCATGCCTCGAACTGTCCGTACCTTTAGATTGCACCATCTTCAACAACTCGGCACAAACCGTCTCAACAATCAATGGTAGGTCCGACCAGTGGAGGGCAAGCCGAAGCCCTTCTTCCATCGCCGCCATTTCAGCTTCTAGGGGTCACCGCAATTGAAGAGCACCCTTGTCGCTGCGAAGATCACAGCACCTTCATGATCCCGCAAGAGCATAACAGCTCCAGCTGTTCCATCTTCCTTCAGAAAAGAACCATCAATGTTCAGTTTTGCATGACCTGCTGGAGGAGCCTCCCAGCATGGAGTGTGTGTTACTTCAGGTACGTTCACTGAAGGGCTAATAAGCCGCGGCGATGCACGGGACACGACCAGCGCGTGTATGGGCGCGAGCTGGCCGGGTCGGGCGCGTCGGGTCCGGGTAGTAGGGCGCGTGTGTGTGCGTGCGTTGGGTGCACGGGCGTGTCCGTGCACCAGGTTGAGTGTGTGTGTGTCTGTTGGCGATCCGTGTGGGGCGATCGGGTCGCATGGTTGATGCTCAGCGCGAGACACGGGCGCACGCGTGTGCGTAGCGGGCACGGCGAGAGCATGCAGGGCGTGGAGTAGATCGCGGGCGAGTGGAGGCGTGGGTGCGTGCCCAGTGCGCTGGCTTGGGGATATAAAGCCACAGGGTGATCATTGTAACAGTTGACACGGTCGAGTTCGTGCTCGAGGCAACAAGGGGGCGTTTGAGCGCCGGCAAAACCTCTGTGTCCATCACTTTTCTGAACTTCTCTGAATCTCTTCTTCCTCCTTTCGCCGACCGAACCACGGCAAGTCAGAGTGAGCTGAGTGAGTGGGAGAGGAGAGCTGCGGTGAGGAGTTGGCAGTTCCAACATTTGGTATCAGAGCCACGTGGAGGAGGGAGCTCGCCGGCGATGTCCATCGTGCCGTACGCCGGCGGATCGGGCGGTGCGGTGTCGCACCCAGCGCCCGTGCTCACCGGGGACAACTACACCACCTGGGCCATCAAGGTGGAGGCGGACCTTGATGCCGCAGGGCTGTGGGAGGCGGTGGTGCCGCCGGAGGACGCGGCATCGGCGGTGATCGCCAAGAAGGACAAGCAGGCGAGGGCTTATTTGCTCCAGGCGCTCGCCGACGATCTTCTGTTGCAGGTGGCCGCGAAGAAGACAGCGGCAGAGATATGGGCCAGCCTCAAGGCGCGCTTCGTCGGCGCGGACCGCGTGCGCGCGGCGCGGCTCGGCACGCTCCGGGGGGAGTTCGAGCTCCTGCGCATGGCGAGCGATGAGTCGCTGGATGCGTTCGCAGGAAAGGTCAGCGGGATGGCGGCGCGTTTTGCAGGACTCGGAGCGACGCTGGAGGACGCGGCAATGGTGAAAAAGCTGCTCGACTATGTTCCTGATCGTCTGTACGCGGCGGTGGCAGGGATGGAGCAGTTCTGCGATCTCTCAACGTTGCGCTTCGACGACGCACTCGGGCGCCTGAAGGTGTTCGACGAGCGGCTGCGTCGGCGTGGACAGGCAGGCAGCAAGGGCGCGGACGGGCAACTGCTCTACACCGCAGCACAGTGGCGTGCGCGCGAGCAGCGTCGAGCCGGTGCATGCGAAGAGGATAACGACGACGGCGCGGCAAGCACGACATCAGGCGGCGGGGACAACCGTCGCGGCAAGTGCTACAAGTGCGGCGTCAGAGGGCACTTCAAGCGGGAGTGCCCCCTGCTGCGGAAGGAGCCGGCCGCGGGGCGTGCGCTGCTGGTGGACGGCGGCGTCGAAGACGCCGGACTGCTCTAAGCCGCGGCTTAGGGCGTGAATGAAGGGCTAATAAGCCGCGGCGATGCACCGGACACGACCAGCGTGTGTATGGGCGCGAGCTGGTCGGGTCGGGCGCGTCGGGTCCGGGCAGTAGGGCGTGCGTGTGTGCGTGCGTTGGGTGCACGGGCGTGTCCGTGCACCAGGGTGAGTGTGTGTGTGTCTGTTGGCGATCCGTGCGGGGTGATCGGGTCGCCTAGTTGATGCTTAGCGCGAGACGTGGGCGCACGCGTGTGCGTAGCGGGCGCGGCGAGAGCATGCAGGGCGTGGAGTAGATCGCGGGCGAGTGAAGGCGTGGGTACGTGCCCAGTGCGCTGGCTCGGGGATATAAAGCCACAGGGTGATCATTGTAACAGTTGACACGGTCGAGTTCGTGCTCGAGGCAACGTTGCGTTTGAGCACCAGCAAAACCTCTGTGTCCTTCACTTTTCTGAACTTCTCTGAATCTCTTCTTCCTCCTTTCGCCGACCGAACCACGGCAAGTCAGAGCGAGCTGAGTGAGAGGGAGAGGAGAGCTGCGGCGAGGAGTTGGCGGTTCCAACATTCACCTGCCGACTGCTTGAGAACTTGATCGCCTGCTTGCCCTTTGTCATGTCGGCCTTCAGATGTTGCTGAATGGCCAGCAGGGACATGATATAGCTAGTAAGAAATCTGCACGAAGCCTCAATCGGGACTGGTGGTTTGTGGTGAGTAACCTCATTTCTAGCATACTAAATTCGCCACATAATCATCAGAGACGCCAGCCGCTGGACGTCAGAGAGTTTCTCCAACAGACGAAAGATCCAGTCAGGTTCGGCATTGCGCAGGACAACAGTAGATGGAAGATCCCACTGTTCCCCCATAGCTTCCCAAAGTGCCACTGCGTGGAGGCACTGGGTGAGGGCGTGGTGTACATCCTCCGTTGCATGACCACACATCAAGCATGCGTTTTCCATATGTCTATGATGCTTGGTGGCTTGCCTTGCAAGGGACTCACGAGCTGCAAGCCATGCAAAAACACGAACTTTCGCTGGAGCTGCGTTCTTCCATATCAGGTTCCAAACCGGCCGTCGTCCGTCCGGCCGTTGTACATTAATAGTTAATACACATTCTCTCCCTCGATTATCAAATTGGCCCTAAACTGGTTGATCTTACCCTCTTGCTCGACAGTAGTAGGCGTGGGATGCTGACTTGATAGGCGTTGGTCCCAGAGAACAAAGTTGTTCAAAAGAAACCCTACAAATACTGCCCCTCCTTATTGACGAGTGAATAATAATATGGATGATTGTATACAGTGGGTGACAGTGGCTGTGGATGTGTGTTTTCTTTTCCAGTATTGTACCGTAGTATGTCGGCAACCTAGCTAGTTGCCTAGCTCAAGCTAGGTAGCTGCTGCTGATTGTATGTAGTCTGAGACAGGGAGACTATATATAGTAAGGGCATCTTCAATGCGGATACTCAAACCGCCCGGATACATCCGTATCGTGAGGTTCGGACGTGTTGTGTCATCTAACGCGGTCCTGTATCAATGTGCTTGGCGATCTGGACACGCTTTCTCCCACAAAGTGGAGACAAAGTTGGGGGGGGGGGGGGGGGGGGGGGGGGGGGCGGGGGGGGGGGGGGGGGGGGGGGGGGGGGCGGGGGGGGGGGGGGGGGGGGGGGGGGGGGCGGGGGGGGGGGGGGGGGGGGGGGGGGGGGCGGGGGGGGGGGGGGGGGGGGGGGGGGGGGCGGGGGGGGGGGGGGGGGGGGGGGGGGGGGCGGGGGGGGGGGGGGGGGGGGGGGGGGGGGCGGGGGGGGGGGGGGGGGGGGGGGGGGGGGCGGGGGGGGGGGGGGGGGGGGGGGGGGGGGCGGGGGGGGGGGGGGGGGGGGGGGGGGGGGCGGGGGGGGGGGGGGGGGGGGGGGGGGGGGCGGGGGGGGGGGGGGGGGGGGGGGGGGGGGCGGGGGGGGGGGGGGGGGGGGGGGGGGGGGCGGGGGGGGGGGGGGGGGGGGGGGGGGGGGCGGGGGGGGGGGGGGGGGGGGGGGGGGGGGCGGGGGTGGTTGCGGGAGTCCGGACCGTTGCCACGTAGGACTCAGACACCCGAGGCCCATTAAATTCCCCCTCTGGTACCATTTCCCTCCACTTCACCCCATCTCCCCCTTGCTTCACATCCACACCCTTCACCTCCGTCGCCGTCGTTGTACCTCTCTGGCCGCCACAGAGACATTGCCGGACGTCCGCAACCAGCACAGACCGCCCACGCACCTTTTACAACGGCGCTGTCCACTTTGGAGCCATTTGTACCCAGGTACACTCCGCCGCCCCTGTCGGCGACCTCCATGGCGGATACCACGCCCGACAGGTGTTCGGCCAAATGCCATTTAGCTTAATTTCGGATGCCATGTCGGTTTTTCAGAGTATGAAGGATGGCAGGGTACTCGGCCATGGAGGATGAGCTGGTGTGCGACGCGTGTTGGTCATATATGAGAGGGGGGACCTTCTGGCAGCGAGTGCATTATCGTATCGCTGGTATATATGCCATCCAGACCATCGTCACCAAGTTTTATCACATGGTTATTGAGCTGGAGGCAAGGTGGCCATTGCGCGTGCCAGAGGAGCAGATCGTAAGTTTACTTCTTCCTGCTCAACTTGTTCAATCATTCATTCACTCAATGTTGGTCTACACATTATGTAGCCCACATGCGCTGCAATGATGTACCACAGGACAGAGAGACGGCCATTTACATACACATACTATTGGATGAAGCTGATGGGGTAGTATGTGTGGGACGACATGATCCATTGATGAAAACTTATTGGACATCCGGTTAATCTCGTCGAATTTAAGACATTGCCGTACTAGACTTATTTGCATGCTATGTATGGATGATTTGCACTATTTTCTATCCAAACTTTGATGAGTATCGGCCGGTTTGCATGAATTTTGTTCGCTTAGTTGAAACCCGGCTTGAAATGTATGTAGGCAGTGTTGGATGGCCACCTTCTGCATCCGTGTCTGCGGACTGGTTCTCACTATCAGTGGACGGATGTGGGAGGAAATTGATGAGTCCGGGTTGGAGATGCCATAAGTACTACCTCTATGAAAATATAAGATGTTTTTTGTAGTTCAACTTATATTTGGTGAGGTTTCAGCACTTCGAAACTGACAATTAGCTCATGTAATTGATGTATATAAAAAGCATCCGTCCGTACATCCACGAGAGAAGATCGACCGATGACAATGGGAGAAGGGGGCTTAATTTACTGCAGCCGGCCTGTAAAGCAGTCACTTTTTTGGCAATAATAGCATTTACCTGCATTACGTTGGATTGATTCAGCACTCTTTGCAGGTGGTACAAATTAAGCTTGACATATGTCGAGGTAATGCCTCCTGACTGGGTGGCAATCTATCTATCTAGGCGACCCTCCCTGACTTGTCACTTCTCAGTAACAGGTACCATGATCTGCAGTGTGATAACGTTGGTGTTCCACGCGAGAACGTAATAAAAAACGCATAGAGGCTGTTGACATCTTATATATAAGATAACTAACACTTGTAAGAGGTTTTGTCCAGTTAATTACTTCAGTTTTGTGAAGTAAGCTGCCTGAAAACTGAATTTGGTCTGTCTATTTTGATGGGAAGAAAGAAGAACGTGTGGAAGAGTACCAAGGCCATCGAAAGCGGCGTCGCAGCGTGCGGTAGGGAGGCCCTGGGACACCGGCAAGGCTTCAGCCAGGAGCGAGCCATAGCCGGCAGCTGCCGGGGAAGGCGAGTCTGATTTGCCAGTTCGGGTGGGAAGGTGGGTGCATGCTCGACGGACAAATTTAGCGGTTTATTAGCTTAGAGGAATGGCCTGGGAGGTGTGAGCACAGCGGTGGGCGACGGTGAGGGAAGGACGGGTCGGCGAGGCTGGCGGTTCGGCTGGGTGTCAGTGGGAGGGTTTGGGAAGAAGATGAACAAGGAAGGCATGAGGTTGAAGACGGCCTAGCCGTAGGTATTGCATCGGACTGCTCAAAACGAACCGACTGGTCCAAAAATAGTTTTGCCCCTACTCTATCCCTAATAAAGGCCTCTTTGATTCACATGATTATGAAAACACGGAAATAAAGTATAGGATTGGAGTGATATGCCCACTTGAATCTTATAGGATTAGTAATGAGTGTCTGATGCCACAGGAAAATAGAATAAGTGTAGAGAAATGTTAGAGTAGATGTTACATTTTCCATGAAACGAAGGACAAAAATTCTGTAGAAAAAGTATCAATAGGGTCCAATCCTATGAATCAAAGGAACAATGTAGAAAAATTCCTAAAATTTTCAATCCTCAAAAAATCCTATAGAATATCTTTAAATTAAAGTAAGCCCTAACTGTTGATCACATGGGTTTCCAGGGGAGTGGGGAACAAGCAATGGCCGTTTCAGTACCTACGTGTTCTGTAGTCGGCCGCCGGGTCCATGCACGTGCATGCATGTACGATTATACGTAGGCTGGCAGCAGGCAAGCATTCCCGATGTCTCCTGCAGTGCTCACGAGCTACGCCTATTGATGGATCCATTTGCTAGCTCGCTAGACTCCTATTTCCATGTCAAGATATGAGTAGTACATGCAGTGCGTGCCTAACGTTCAATGTGCGCTCGACAGCGCATGCACCTCTCTCTTGTTTCCTTGCTCATCTGACCAGATCTATGCATGATCTCAGACGCCAGACAAGGCCATGCAGCTACCAATCATGCATGCATCATCACCATCCAACTATATATGTTTCCTTAATTTATCCTCCATCCGTCCTTTTTGTTCACGCGTGGTCCATTTACAGCCAAGCAATCAAGCATGGCCCTCACTCTTGCCTCCATCTTCACTCCCATGAATGTCATGTACTATCTACATTCCTAACATTCAAAAACAAAAATGTATCTACATTCCTTCAAGTGCCTTCGCATTTGAGATTTTTACTTTGGTCCTCAATTATGCAACTGAAGACTTTTCTCGAATACAAAGTCAATATATTTAGATTTCTATCATGAAAACCACATTTCATTGGTCACATTTACGGTCTAATTTTGAATCTCAAATTTCGCGGACGCGACATAAACTTGGCAGAGAGAGAAGTACACACTCCTACCTACACTTCCTAGCTTCATGCACAAGTTAATGAAAGTGTGCTTAATACTAAGAGAGGCTATCTAATCAACAATGATTGGATCATCGTCGGTACCATCGCTTGGAGCGCCCGGAAAAATTGGATGAAGAGCCCATGAAATTTTTGGCTGGAAAAACATATCGATAATATTATAGATAGTACATTTATCATATTCTATCATTGGTACGTCACACTTATCATCCTCGCCATGCGTATACTATTATAGATGCTGTAAGAATGGCATCAAATATGGAGGTGTTGCATAGCCTAGCTTAATGAATCTTCAACGCCGACCCTCAAACCGCTTGAATATGCCCGGACCGCATGGTCCGGACATGTTGTGTTATCCAACGCAGGCCTGTATTGATCCGCTCGGCGATTCGAACGTGTTTTCCCCTGCAAACCGGAGCCAAGGGGGGGGGGGGGTGGCTTTGCGGGCGTTCTGACTGCAGCGGCGCCCTCGTCTGATTGCCGTGGCCCACCCAAAACGCTTCACCCTCGCCCTCCTGCGTTTCCACCCGGCGCCAGCTACCCGTGCATTCATGTCATTTTAGAGTGGCCGCTCTGCAACGATGCAGGCCCAGATCGGACGCGACCTCTCACTGGCGTCGACATTGAAGCATCGCGCCGACCAAGGGAGCCGCCCACGCCGCGTCCCCGATGTCTGTGCCTGTTAAATGCCAGAGCGACGTTTGCTGCACGAGACGGGACGGATATCTACCACGCCCGTTCAATGCTCGTTCGTCCGTATACCGCCATTAAGCAGGCTCGCCAGCCAAGGAACCAACTCCGGCGCCACCTATTGAGGCACCCGGATGCTTGTCCTCACTGGAATCCGCTATTTAAAGAAGGCCACACCTGGCTACCACACTACAATACATCATACTCCTTTGCTCGAAATGAACGATGAACGCAAGCGGGAACGCTTGGTCGGAAAGTCTATCGCCAGAGATGAAGCATGAGGTAGACGCCCTTGAAGCCGCCTGGCTGTCCCGTCGTGCCAGGCGGATCGAGCAGGGCATGCCGGCCAGCTCACCCAAGATCTTCGATGACGACACGACGCCGGAGCTCGTACTGGTGNACCCTCGCCCTCCTGCGTTTCCACCCGGCGCCAGCTACCCGTGCATTCATGTCATTTTAGAGTGGCCGCTCTGCAACGATGCAGGCCCAGATCGGACGCGACCTCTCACTGGCGTCGACATTGAAGCATCGCGCCGACCAAGGGAGCCGCCCACGCCGCGTCCCCGATGTCTGTGCCTGTTAAATGCCAGAGCGACGTTTGCTGCACGAGACGGGACGGATATCTACCACGCCCGTTCAATGCTCGTTCGTCCGTATACCGCCATTAAGCAGGCTCGCCAGCCAAGGAACCAACTCCGGCGCCACCTATTGAGGCACCCGGATGCTTGTCCTCACTGGAATCCGCTATTTAAAGAAGGCCACACCTGGCTACCACACTACAATACATCATACTCCTTTGCTCGAAATGAACGATGAACGCAAGCGGGAACGCTTGGTCGGAAAGTCTATCGCCAGAGATGAAGCATGAGGTAGACGCCCTTGAAGCCGCCTGGCTGTCCCGTCGTGCCAGGCGGATCGAGCAGGGCATGCCGGCCAGCTCACCCAAGATCTTCGATGACGACACGACGCCGGAGCTCGTACTGGTGCATGCTGACAGACCATGGAGCAGGCACAAGCGCACTACGACACCGACATGGCCGAGAAGGAGTGGCCTGTGCGGGCTCCTCTGTCGGTGTTTCGGCAGGCGCATGAGGATTAGAGGTACAACCCGTTCCTCCTCGAGCAGCACACGGATGGCGGAGGACCAAATCTATGGCGAGCGCGCAAGCAAGGAGGCCATGGCCGCCATGGTGGCGGTGAACCCGAACTTCGTTGCGGAGCAGAGCACCCTCTACGAGGGCGCTCACGCACTCGCAACGAAGTTTCATCGCAGCCAAACGCGGACGTGGCCACCAGCTGCGCGTCCTACGCGCCGTCGTCCAACTTTTGGGTGCATGTGACCAGCCGACAGTGATGGACCGTCCACATCCATCATCAACCTCACGTTCACCCGCTCCGGCAACGGACAGGTCGCGGACTTCTCCGAGGAGGCAGTAGGGCATTGTGTCCCAAGTGGGCGGTCCGTCTCCCATGTTTTACTCTTTCACGCCGGAGACCGCACCTTCACTTCACGAGTCTTGAACCTCTCCGCCGATCATAAAGATGGCAGATGGAGGGTCGCTGATGCAGAATACGAAGGAAGTCGATGTCAGCCGCTGCCATAGGATAGGTTTAGTGTTGGAACGCTTTTTTTGTTCTAAATGTAATGAAATTCCGCCGTGTTTGCATGAATCTCGTCTGTTTATATGAAAATCCGCTGTGTTTGCATGTATTTCTTGTGGCAGTCGACAAATTCACTAAATGGATCGAGGCCAAGCCTATCAAGAATCTTGATTCAAGCACTGCCATCAGTTTCATCCGAGAGATGATATTCAGATATGGAGTCCCTCACAGTATTATCACAGATAATGGATCCAACTTTGATTCTGATGAGTTTAGAACATTCTGCACTTCCTAAGGCACTCGGGTCGACTATGCATCTGTTGCGCACCCGCAGTCGAATGGGTAGGCAGAAAGGGCGAATTGTTTGATCCTTCAAGGGCTGAAACCCCGACTGATGCGCGATCTCAAGCATGCTGCTAGAGCTTGGGTGACTGAATTGCCATCTTTCTTATGGGCACTGGGAACAACTCCAAACCGGTCGACTGACCGAACCCATTTCTTCATGGTGTATGGTGCCGAAGCTGTGCTTCTGAGCGACTTCTTGCACAACTCGAGTGGAACTTTTATCAGAAGCTGATGCTGAGCAGGTAGCTAAGATGTAGTAGATATCTTGGAGGAAGAACGCAAAATGGCTCTGATCCGGTCGACCATCTACCAACAAGACTTGTGTCGATTCCATGCCCGTAATGTCAGGGGTTGAGCATTCCAAGAGGGAGACCTTGTGCTCCGAGTGCATCAGAAACGACATCACAAGCTCGCTCCGGCCTGGGAAGGTCCCTTCATCATCACCAAAGTGCTCCACAACGGGGCGTATCACCTCTACACCTTAGCCAAGAAATAAGATGAGCCACGCTCATGGAATGCAGAGCTACTCTGCCGTTTTTATACCTAAACACTCAGATCGACGAGCTGTAATAAGAATCATTCAGTTTGCTTATCAAAGATAAGATTTTTGTAGTATCTTAATGATTGTTATCCCACAAACACATGTTTTCAAATCCCCCAGTGGGTGCCTTAGCCGTGAACCCGATTCGCCTAAGTTTCAAAAACTATTTCGAGTGGAGAGCAATCATCCCACTCGGGGGCTTAGCCGTGAACCTGATTCGCCTAAGTTACAAAAACTACTCCGAGTGGAGAGCAATCCTCCCACTCGGGGGCTTAGCCGCGAACCCGATTCGCCTAAGTTTCAAAAACTACTCCGAGTGGAGAGCAATCCTCCCACTCGGGGGCTTAGCTGCGACCCCGTACTCGCCTAAGTTACAAAACTACTCCGAGTGGAGAGCAATCCTCCACCCGGGGGCTTAGCTGCGACCCTGTACTCGCCTAAGTTACAAAAACTACTCTGAGTGGAGAGAAATCCTCCCACTCGGGGGCTTGGCCGCGAACCCGATTTGCCTAAGTTTCAAAAACTACTCCGAGTGGAGAGCAATCCTCCCACTCGGGGGCTTAGCTGCGACCCTGTACCTGCCTAAGTTACGAAACTACTCCGTGTGGAGAGAAATCCTCCCACTCGGGGGCTTAGCCGTGAACCCGATTCGCCTAAGTTACAAAACTACTCCGAGTGGAGAGCAATCCTCCCACTCGGGGGCTTAGCTACGACCCCGTACTAGCCTAAGGTACAAAACAACTCCGAGTGGAGAGCAATCCTCCCACTCGGGGGCTTAGCTGCGACCCCGTACTCGCCTAAGTTACAAAACTACTCCGAGTGGAGAGAAATATTCCCACTCAAGGACTTAGTTGCAACCCCGTACTCGCCTAAGTTACAAAACTACTCCGAGTGGAGAGCAATCCTCCCAACTCGGAGGCTTAGCTGCGACCCCGTACTCGCCTAAGTTAAAAAACCATCCCGATCCGCAAGGACGATGAGGTGCAGGTCGCGTGCAACACCTAGTGCTCATGCCCACGACCCTCTCGTCAGAGCTGTGTCACAAGTACAATGTACACTCCATGCCGATCCGTAAGAACGACCAAGTGCAGGTCATGTGCAGCACCCAGTGCTCATGTCCACGACCCTCTCGTCGGAGCTGCATCACGAATACAACATCAATTCTGAGTAAAGAATCAAGCTTCACTCGGAGTTAAGTTATCTGAAAGTGGTAAAGACAAAGCAACCATATTCAAAGAAAAACCAAGTTTAGAACCACGAACGGAAGTACTCGGGCATCAGGCCCGAAGGAGTTTAACGGTTACAAAATCACTCGGCATTCCGATGCAAATAAAAGTGGAGCATAAAGTTTGTTCACTCAGCAGGAGGAGGGCTAGCTGGCTCGACGAACTCATCTATGTTGATTCCATCTGCAATATGAGTGGAAGCGTCGATGAAGGTCTACATGAAGGACCGGAATTGAAGCTTCTTGGTATTTGCGACCTTGATTGCCGCCAGCTTCTCTTCTCTAACTTCTTTGCAATGGACACGGACCAGAGACAGAGCCACGTCTGCACTGCACCGAGCAGAGGACTTCTTCCATGCCTGCACTCGACCGGGGATTTCGTCTAGTCGAGTCATCAAAGATTCGAGGTAATTCTAGAATGTCTCCCTCGTCCAGAGCTTTGTGTCGAGCCGTGATACCGCCACCTTCAGTCGAGCAAGATAATCGGTGATACTGGCGAGGCGGGATTCCAGTCGCAGCACGTTCATTGCAGCTTCACCCTTGATGGGGGAGTTAATGGGGTCCAGATTCGTCTCAATCCGCCCAGTCTCTTCCTCGAAGTTTTGACAGAATTTTGCACACACAGAAAAACGATGAGTTGACAGTTGTATGAAGAGTCGACAGTGGCAAATCAGTCGGACAAGAGAAAGTACCTTCAAGCATAAGGAACAACTTCTTGGCGAGTCCTCCCAGATAAACCTCCAGTTCGTCCCTCTTCCGAGTGAGATCTTCAACTTTGTCAGTCAGAGCCACCTTGTCCTTCTTCAGTTGGACGACTTCTTTGTTGGTTTCATTGATGGCAGTCTTCAATTTGGCGTTTTCTTCTTCTAACTTGCCGACTGAAGCCAGCTTCTTGTCGGCAAGTTCAGTTCTTTCCCGTGCCGTCTTCTAAGCTGCGGCAAGGTCGAGGTCCTTCTACTCCAGAGCCTGCTTCATTTTGTCTAAAGAAATAACATTCTTCTGAGCTTGGAGTTGTCTGTTCGAGTGGAGTCACTCGGTTCAAAAGGCGAAAAGTAAAGCTGGCAAAGCAAACAGTCAACAAGTTGTTACCTCCCATGGTGAAGGAAATATGCCCTAGAGGCAATAATAAAGTTATTATTTATTTCATTATTTCATGATAAATGTTTATTATTCATGCTAGAATTGTATTAACCGGAAACTTAGTACATGTGTGAATACATAGACAAAACAAAGTGTCCCTAGTATGCCTCTACTTGACTAGCTCGTTTATCAAAGATGGTTATGTTTCCAAACCATAGACATGTGTTGTCATTTGATGAACGGGATCACATCATTAGGAGAATGATGTGATGGACAAGACCCATTCGTTAGCTTAGCATTATGATCGTTACAATTTCATTGCTACTGCTTTGTTCATGACTTATACATGTTCCTCAGACTATGAGATTATGCAACTCCCGAATACCGGAGGAACACCTTGTGTGCTATCAAACGTCACAACATAATTGGGTGATTATAAAGATGCTCTACAGGTGTCTCTAATGGTGTTTGTTGAGTTGGCATAGATCGAGATTATGATTTGTCACTCCGTGTATCGGAGAGGTATCTCTGGGCCCTCTCGGTAATGCACATCACTATAAGCCTTGCAAGCATTGTGACTAATGAGTTAGTTGCGGGATGATGCATTACAGAAAGAGTAAAGAGACTTGCCGGTAACGAGATTGAACTAGGTTTGAGGATACCGACGATCGAATCTCGGGCAAGTAACATACCGATGACAAAGGGAACAACGTATGTTGTTATGCGGTTTGACCGATAAAGATCTTCGTAGAATATGTAGGATCCAATATGAGCATCCAGGTTCTGCTGTTGGTTATTGACCGGAGATGTGTCTCGGTCATGTCTACATAGTTCTCGAACCCGTAGGGTCCGCACGCGTAATGTTCGATGATGATTTGTATTATGAGTTATGTGATTTGATGACCGAAGTTTGTTCGGAGTCCCAGATGAGGTCGGGGACATGACAAGGAGTCTCGTAATGGTCGAGAGGTAAAGATCAAAATATTGGAAGGGTATATTCGGACACCGGAAAGGTTCCGAGTGATTCGGGTATTTTTTGGAGTACCAGAGAGTTACGGGAATTCGCCGGGAGAAGTATTGGGCCTTATTGGGCCATACGGGAATAGAGAAGGCATTCCAAAGGGAAGGAGGCGCGCCCCCCATGGGTCCGAATTGGACTAGGAGAAAGGGGGTGGGGCCCCCCCTTGCCCTTTCCTACTCCCTCTCTCTTTCCCTCTTTCTGCTCTCCTACTCCGGAAAGGAAAAGGGGAATCCTACTAGGACTTGGGAGTCCTAGTAGGACTCCCCACACTTGGCGCGCCCCCTCTAGGGCCGGCCTCCTCCTCCTCCCTCCTTTATATACGCGGGCAAGGGACACCCCAAAGGAACAAAAGGCAATCTCTTAATCGTGTGCGGTGCCCCCTCCGCAGTTACACACCTCGGTCATATCGTCGTACTGATTAGGCGAAGCCCTGCGCCGGTAACTTCATCATCACCGTCACCACGCAGTCGTGCTGACGGAACTCTCCCTTGGCCTCAACTAGATCAAGAGTTCGAGGGACATCACCGAGCTGAACGTGTGCAGATCACGTAGGTGCCGTGCGTTCGGTACTTGGATCGGTCGGATCGTGAAGACGTTCGACTACATCAACCGTGTTTCTAAATGCTTCCGCTTTCGGTCTACGAGGGTACGTGGACACACTCTCCCGCTCATTTCTATGCATCACCTAGATGGATCTTGCGTGTGCGTAGGAAATTTTTGAGATTACTGCGTTCCCCAACACATGGCAGCTGCTTCATCCTTGCCTTTCTGCAAATTCTGCTTGGCCAGTTCGATATCAAGGTTGAGTTGAATTTTCTTCTTCTCCAGTTTAGTGAACTAAGCCCTGAGTTCACAAGATTTATGCAATCGACAAATGAGAAACGTCATTCGACGGGAACAAAGATCGATCGCTTGTGAGCGATAAGATACAAGTTCAGGTCATTACGGCAAAAAGAGTTCTAAGACTACTGTTGAATCAAAACATTCAACAATAGTCTCGGGAACTACACCCAGTGGGTGCACTTGGCGTGCCCCCACTGGTTCAATTTCCCACTCGACATGGTCTGCCCAGTACGAGTGGAAGGAGTAAAAAAAGAAAGCAACACTTATTCTCAGACCACCGCCGACTGCCGGCAGTCAACCGCGGTCTTGGGGACTACACCCAGTGGGTGCACTCAGCGTGCCCCCACTGGTCCGGATCCCACTCGGCACGACCTGTCTAGACTAGACTGAGTGGAAGAACTGTAAAGAGACATTTTGATAAAGACCCCCGCCGAATCAAACATTCGACGGCGGCCTTGGGGACTACACCCAGTGGGTGCACTCTGCGTGCCCCCCACTGATTCAAAGATACACTCGACGCGACCTAATCGACTCAAGTGGAAAAACTATTCAGCAAAAGTTGAAGCACCCAGTGGGTGAATAGATGCAAGATGCAGACTCACGATAGATGCACATTAAAGGTTTCAAAATGCTCATCCACGGACATCTTACGACTAACCAAGCAGCAGTTTTCAAGTACCATATCCTAACAGAACAAGAGTCAAGCTAAAGATCAGTCGGAAATCAACTAACCTGGACGTTGGTCTGGAGAGCTGAGCTGGCATCATAAGCAGCCTGGCTGGCCTGGCAAACCACCTTCATCTGCTCCATCATAAGGCCTGCCTGGCTTATAGCCTCCTTAGCAGCGCTCACCTGGTCCTCTGGGACATGATGGGTGACGAAGAGTGGAGCTGGTGGAATGGTCGAGCCAGCCAAAGGATCTGAATCATGGAGTCGCACAGATGGGGCAGGGACTTGAGCGGTCGACGCCGAAGGACGATCAGTTGACACAGGGACAGCGAAAGAAATAAAAGCCCGAACTGGATCTCAGATTGCTGAATCACTGGTTCTAGTGCTGGTGTCGACTGAGGTACCTTGCTGGCAAGCACCCTCCTACTCGAAGTTCTGCTCTTCCTTCCCGTGGTCTTCTGGGGCATATCTCCATCGTCATCTGGAAGTTCAATGACATTTTGAGGCACTGCAAAAGACTCGACCGTAAGAATTTGGTCGACCGACAGTTTAAGTGACAAAATGAGAGCAAGATTATAGAGTTGTACCCGCTTTGGATGTGGCCGCATCCTCAGTCTCCTCATCATCTTGGTCCTTGTAAATGTCCATGGAGGTCCCAGAAGTAGCGGCGCTGAAAGTTTCAGAACTCACTTGGTCAGGCGAGAGAATGAGTCGACGAGGCATATAAGTTTCCAAACGACGCAAAGGCAAAGAGAGAAAGCAAAATACTTAGGTAGAAGTGACGGGGACATCCACCTTTATCCTGGGCAAGGTCTTCCGAGGCTTTGAAGGGGCGGTCTTGAGCTTCTTGGCGGCCTTTTCAGTCGGCTTCGGAGATGAGGTCCGAGTGCGTTTGTGCACTTGCGCGCTTGGAGGTGCTGCCTTACCACGTCCGCCCGCAGGGTCTTGGGACTGCTTGGATCGACGCTCTGAGCGAGGTGGTGGTTGATACGTCCATTTTGCATCATGCTTTTATATTGATATTTATTGCATTATGGGCTGTTATTACACATTATGTCACAATACTTATGCCTATTCTCTCTTATTTTACAAGGTTTTACATGAAGAGGGAGAATGCTGGCAGCTGGAATTCTGGGCTGGAAAAGGAGAAAATATTAGAGACCTATTCTGCACAACTCCAAAAGTCCTGAAGCTCCACGAAAGTCAGTTTTGGAATTTATTAAAAATATTGGGCGAAGAAAGCACCAGAGGGGGGCCACCCACTGTCCACGAGGATGGAGGGGCACCCCTGCCTCGTGGGCCACCTGGAAGCCCCCCGATGCCCATCTTCTGGTATAAGGTGTCTTTTGCACTGGAAAAAAGAAGAAGGAAGCTTTCGGGATGAAGTGCCGCCGTCTCGAGGCGGAACCTTGGCGGAACCAATCTAGGGCTCCGGCGAAGCTGTTCTGCCGGGGAAACATCCC
The DNA here is from genome assembly GCA_904067115.1 of Aegilops sharonensis. NCBI lineage: Eukaryota > Viridiplantae > Streptophyta > Magnoliopsida > Poales > Poaceae > Aegilops > Aegilops sharonensis. Next base: position 796,251,956 of record LR880969.1, on the reverse strand, counting down.
ATCGGGAGGGGGAAATCGTCACCATTGTCATCACCATCGATCCTCTCATCGGGAGGGGGTCAATATCCATCAACATCTTCACCAACACCATCTCCTCTCAAACCCTAGTTCATCTCTTGTATCTGATCATTGTCTCAGAACCTCAGATTGGTACCTGTGGGTTGCTAATAGTGTTGATTACTCCTTGTAGTTGATGCTAGTTGGTTTATTCAATGGAAGATTAT
>LR880969.1:796208480-796222742 GCA_904067115.1 Aegilops sharonensis | reverse complement strand
CAATGTTTATTAATTTTAATGCATGTTCATGACTGTTGTCGCTCTCTAGTTGGTCGCTTCCCAGTCTTTTGCTAGCCTTCACTTGTACTAAGCGGGAATACTGCTTGTGCATCCAATCTCTTAAACCCCAAAGTTATGCCATATGAGTCCACTATACCTTCCTATATGCAATATCTACCTGCCGTTCCAAGTAAATTTGTATGTGACAAACATTAAACCTTCAAATGAAATTCTGTTTTGTATGCTTGAATAGCCCATGTATCAACTAGGGCTGTCTGTATCTTCCATGCTAGGCGGGTTATTCTCAAGAGGAGTGGACTCCGCTCCTCACTCATGAGAAAATGGCTGGTCACCGGGATGCCCAGTCCCATGCTTTATGCAAATCAAATCAAAATAATTGCAACAAAAACTCCCCCTGGGACTGTTGTTAGTTGGAGGCACTCGTTGTTTCGAGCAAGCCATGGATTGATGCTTGTGGTGGAGGGGGAGTATAAACTTTACCATTCTGTTTGGGAACTGCCTATAATGTGGGTAGCATGGAAGATATCGCCATGTCTTGGTTGTTATGTTGACAATTAAAGTATGCAGCTCAAAATATTATTTATCTCTGTTTAAAATCGAGCTCTGGCACCTCTACAAATACCTGCTTCCCTCTGCGACGGGCCTATCTATTTACTTTCATGTTGAGTCATCACCCTCTTATTAAAAAGCACCAGCTGGAGAGCACCGCTGTCATTTGCATCCATTACTATTAATTTATATTGGGTATGACTATGAATGGATCTCTTTTACCATGAATTACAATGTCTAGTCAGTCCTTGATATTTAAAGGTGCTCTGCATTTATGTTTTGCGGTCTCAGAAAAGGCTAGCGAGATACCATCTTGTTATATCATATCATGATTGTTTTGAGAAAGTGTTGTCATTCGAGATTTGTTATTATTGCTCGCTAGTTGATTATGCCATTGACATAAGTAAACATGAGACCTAAATGTTATTGTGAATATCGTTAGTTATAATCTTTGCTGAAAACTTGAATGATGGCTTTACATATTTACAACAACAAGAGCAAACAGAGTTTGTAAAAGTTTTTCTTTATCACTTTCAGTTTATCAACTGAATTGCTTGAGGACAAGCAAAGGTTTAAGCTTGGGGGAGTTGATACATCTTCGTCGTATCTACTTTTCCAAACACTTTTGCCCTTGTTTTGGACTCTAACTTGCATGATTTGAATGGAACTAACCCGGACTGATGTTGTTTTCACCAGAATTGCCATGGTGTTATTTATGTGCAGAAACAAAAGTTCTCAGAATGACCTGAAACTCCACGGAACTTATTTTTGGGAAATATTAAAAATACTGGAAGAAGAATCCACGTCAGGAGGGCCTCCACCTGTCCACGAGGGTGGGGGGCGCGCCCCCCTGCCTCATGGGCCCCCTGTTGCTCCACCGACCTCAACTCCAACTCCATATAGTCGTGTTCGGGGAGAAAAAAATCAAAGAGAAGGATTCATCGCGTTTTACGATACGAAGCCGCTGCCAAGCCCTAAACTCTCTCGGGAAGGCTGATCTGGAGTCCGTTCGGGGCTCCGGAGAGGGGAATCCATCGCCGTTGTCATCATCAATCATCCACCATCACCAATTTCATTATGCTCACCGCCGTGCGTGAGTAATTCCATCGTAGGCTTGCTGGACGGTGATGGGTTGGATGAGATTTATCATGTAATCGAGTTAGATTTGATAGGGTTTGATCACTAGTATCCACTATGTTCTGAGATTGATGTTGCTATGAATTTGCTATGCTTAATGCTTGTCACTAGGGCCCGAGTGCCATTATTTCAGATCTGAACCTATTATTTTTTCATGGATTATGTGAGTTCTTAATCCTATCTTGCAAGTCTATAGTCACCTACTATGTGTTATGATCTGGCAACCCCGAAGTGACAATAATCGGGACCACTCCCGGTGATGACTGTAGTTTGAGGAGTTCATGTATTCACTATGTGTTAATGCTTCAGTCCGGTACTCTATTAAAAGGAGGCCTTAATATCACTTAGTTTCCATTAGGACCCCGCTGCCACGGGAGGGTAGTACAAAAGATGCCATGCAAGTTCTTTTCCATAAGCACGTATGACTATATTCGGAATACATGCCTACATTACATTGATGAATTGGAGCTAGTTCTGTGTCACCCTATGTTATGATTGTTACATGAGGAACCGCATCCGGCATAATTCTCCATCACCGATCAAATGCCTACGACCTTTTCACATATTGTTCTTCGCTTATTTTACTTTTTCGTTGCTACTATTACAATCACTACAAAACCCAAAAATATTACTTTTGCTACCGTTACCGTTACTTCCATATTACTATGCTACTAAACACTTTGCTACATATATTAAGTTATCCAGGTGTGGTTGAATTGACAACTCAATTGCTAATACTTGAGAATATTCTTTGGCTCCCCTTGAGTTGAATCAATAAATTTGGCTTGAATACTCTACCCTCGAAAACTGTTGCGATCCCCTATACTTGTTGGTTATGAGTTATTTGGGCATAGGAAAGCACTGTACACAAAACTGGTACCATTTGGACATGCCAAAGTGGTACTTCCTTCACAATGCTCTTCTCTGGACAGAAACTTGGGAAAATTAGTGAGAGAAATTGGATAAATGAAATGAGCTCAAATTTGGTGTAGGTAAGTTACATAGGTATGGTCATGCCCTGGTAAATTTTGAGATCATTTGGGTAAGCCTAGCTAGTATTTACTTCACAAAGCTTCTCTCTATATAGAAACTTTGGAAATTTTCTGAGGAAGATTTCCAAGGAAAATGGAGCTGAATATTTATCATGTGGCAATGATTTGGGTATGGAAGAGTGCCCAAAAAGTATGAGGGTAATAGGAGGGGTCTAGATAACACTTGCTTTGCAATGTGCCAATCTGGCCATAAAATAGAAATTGAACCTAGGTTCACATAGATGATTTGAATGAGCTACAATTTGGAGGAGGGTGATAATTTGTGCATATGAAGGAACTGTAAAAATTTCATGTCATTTCGATATATAAAAATGGTACTTCCTTCACAATGCTCTCTACTGAACAAAAAATTGGAAAAAATATTGAGGGAAAATGGTTAAATTAAATGAGCTAAAATTTGGTGGAGGGAGATTCTATGGGCAGGGTCATGTCCTGGTAAATTTTCAGAAATTATAAAGCAATATAAAATATAGTTGCTTCACAAACTGAAAATATTATGAGAAACAAAGATTGGATGGTGATCTCTCATGGATTGTTAGATGGGGCTAAACTTTTGTGGAGAGCTATGATATGGGCATATAGAATATGTGGCAGAAATTCAACTCATTAGGATAAGCATACCTAGTATTTCTTTCACAAAGGTTCTAGGTGGACAAAAACTTTGGAAATTTGCTGAGAAAGATTTACTGGGCAAATGGAGCTGAATTTTGTCGTGAGGCAATGATTTTGATAGGAAAGAGTGCCCAAAAATTTTGTGGGCAATCAAGAATATACAAATAGCACTTCCTTCACAAAGTGTTGTTTTGAACAGAATGGGAAATTGAATATTGTTGAATTATTTTTGAACTAGGCAAGGAAGGTTTTTTACATATTTGCAAAGATATGACCCAAAGAATTTATGAGATTTGTTTGGGAATTTTGGGAATGACAGAAATATAGGTAGCTTCACAACCTAGGGAAAAAATTGACACATGGACATGACACATAGGCAAAACTGATGAGGTGGTGCCTAGTCATAGCAATCCACCACAATTTACAAGGTTATGACCATCTATATTGGTCGTGATTAGCTAGAAATAAGGCAGCGGACCAGTGATGTCTGCTTTATGACCATTTCATGTAAGGAAATTACAACCTTTCTGACCAAAATGGTCGACATAGTCTAGGGTTTGGAGCCCCCTGAACAGCTTTTGACCAATTGGTCTCAAATAGTCGTAGATTTATGACCAATTCATCCAGGGTCACCGACAGAAGGTCACAAGTTGACATATTTCTTGTAGTGCACCACCAACCTCTATCTTCTCCGGATCTGGCAACCTCGAGCCGCCATGAACCGAAACCTATAGGAAAGTACAACCCTCCGTTCAGGGAAGTACAACCCTACAGGGAAAGTATGCTCCGCGCGCACCACCCCGCACCGCAACCGCGTCGGGCAGCAGATTCCCGAACCAGAGCAGCCGCCCCATGGAGCCAGACGGCCGAACTAGCCAGATCCGACGACAAAGGGGGCTGCCACCTCACCAAGAACTGCTGGAGGGGAGCCGACGGCTCGAACACCGCTCGCCGGCACACGCCGCGCCAGATCCCTCCTGGCCGCCCGTCTTCAAATCCACGATGTGGAAAGCCATCGCCACACGAGAGCAATCCCGCCATCGCCGGAGGAGAGGGGAGGTGGAGGCGAGGGGATCTGGGTTGGGGCACCCCAGTGCTACTCCCCGAGCGGCACGAGAGCGAGAGGAGATTGATTAGCATAGGATTCCATGAGGAAACTGCATTTAGAATTAGAGGATTCAACTGCTCAGAAGTTCCACACATACTTCAATCAATGTTATGTGCAACCTGCGCTTTAGTTTTCCCATCTGAATTCTCCCACGCCTCCCACTTCCTTCCTCTCCTCCCACAACCGACACATCATTTCCCTCGCTTCATATTCCCCTCTTGTTTTCTACTCTCTCTCTCTCTCTCCCTTCATGAGAGCTTTTCCGAGGTGGAGTTCTTTGATATTTTGTTGATTCTATGATGGTGCATCGTTTTTATTTAGATTATGTATCAATTTCGCCTTCAAATTATGTTCATTTCTTGATTTTTCTTTCTATTTGAAGTAAATATCTCCATCAAACCACTATGACTCTCTATTCTATGCTACATGGATCCCAACAAGTACCTCGCCAACCCTGGAAAGCAATGACAGAAAAGGCTAAGGTAATTTCTCATTGATATTATCTTTGGTTTAAGTTTGTACCACCTATTATTGCCTCCTTTTTTTCATTTGGTTTTCTATGTCAATCAGGAAAAAATGTGTATGTGGTGGATTGATATTGATGATGGGTCATCCACAATCATTAAGAAGTATTACCTGAATAAAGACTGTGAGGTAAATTTCAAGAAACTTCCTTTATAGTGTTTCGATTTTACTATAATCCCTTGGCATTGATATATTAGGACCTTTTCGTTGCTCAAGAAAACTTTCTTATCTTAATAACATCATACTGAAATAGAGCATTAAACACTAAGATTGTAGAGCAGTTAGTACTATTGTGATTGGTGCATTTTGATAACCCACAAGTATAGGGGATCAATTGTATCCTCTTTCGGTAAGTAAGAGTGTCGAACCCAAAGAGGAGCTAAAGGTAGAACAAATATTCCCTCAAGTTCTATCGACCACCGATACAACTCTACGCACGATTGACGTTCGCTTTACCTAAAACAAGTACGAAACTAGAAATACTTTGTAGGTGTTGTTGGATAGGTTTGCAAGATAATAAAGAGCACGTAAATAAAAGCTAGGGGCTGTTTAGATAAAGACACAACTAAGTTGGTTTTAGTAGAGAGCTTTTTGTCACGAGAAAGTTATTTGTCCCTAGGCAATCGATAACTAGACCGGTAATCACTATTGCAATTTTATTTGACGGAGAGGCATAAGCTAACATACTTTCTCTTCTTGGATCATATGCACTTATGATTGGAACTCTAGCAAGCATCCGCAACTACTAAAGATCATTAAGGTAAAACCCAACCATACCATTAAAGTATCAAGGCGTCTTTATTCCCATACGACATGACCCACTTATCCGTGCTTGTGTTTCAGTCACTTACGCAGCGCAAACAATAAGCAAACCATGAATATAATGCAAACCCTACAACGGGGATCCATCACGCTTGCGCGACACCGAGAGCATTATAGGACAACACCAATAAGAAAACATGCAACTCAAACCAATCACGATCATCAATTAACCCATAGGACAAAACGGATCTACTCAAACATCATAGGATAGCCATACATCATTGCGAAATAATATATAGCGTTGAGCACCATGTTTAAGTAGAGATTATAGCGGGTACAAGAGGGGTTACACCGCTGCAGAGAGGGGCGAAGAGTTGGTGATGACGGCGGTGAAGTTGTTGGTGTAGATTGCGGTGACGATAATGGCCCCGGCGGCACTCCGGTGCCACCGGAAGCGAGGGGGAGAGAGCCCCCCTCCTTCTTCTTCTTCCTTGACCTTCTCCCCAGATGGGAGAAGGGTTTCCCCTCTGGTCCATGACCTCCATGGCGGCAGAGGGGCGAGAGCCCCTGTAACGCCCCGAGACCGACGCTCCAGAAGACTTCCAGCTATTCCGAGTTTCGCCATGTGTTTCTTTTGTGCTTTCTCTATTTATTTTTGCATTGCATCATGTCATCATGCCAGCATGTCATTTAATTTTTAAAACGTCAACTAAATAAATCGCATAGATCTTTTGATCTATTCAAATCGAGGGAATTCACATGGTGTTTTCTCTTTATAACATATCCTCCTAATATTTATGGAGCTATTATAAAATATTCCATTGATTTGGAAATCACCATAACACACTTGCAGAATAATTCCCCATGCCTTTGTTATCTCACTTCTTGACCTCAAACTTTGTCCAATAAATTATTTCGTCATTTTCCGGAGCCCCACCGAAATCCAAACATTTTTGGACCTTCCCAACCCTCACTTCCTATTCAAACCATTTGAATTTAAATCAAATGAGTTTGAGTTTAATCTTTCAATCATGCCCACTTCAATTTTCCTGGGATCAAACTCAGTGTAGTGAGTCTAGGGAAATTAACCTCTTTCCCAAATCCTTCCCCTAACCCCTTTCTTTTCACTCCCTTCTTTCATTGCGATTTACTTTTTTCGGAAAAGATTTTTGAAAGAATTAAGGGGGAGAGAGAGAGATCAGCGCAGCCCAACTCCTCCTGGCCTTTTCCCTCTTCACCGAGATGGCCCAAGGCCCAGCTGCCGCACCCCTACGTAACCCTAGCCCGACCATCGCTCGATCCCCATCTCTCCCTTCGTTCTCCTCCTGCGCCGCCACACACCCATCACCCGATCCCCATCTCCCTCTCGTCTCCTCCCTCGTGCTGCCTCCCACAGAGAAAGAGAGAGGAGCAGAGCCTCGCGCCCGACCCCCTCGTCGAGGCCATGGCCGCCGCCGCGCCTTCTTGCCTCTGCGCCTTGCTCCCTCCTGCCGCCAAGCGCCTCCCCTTCTCCTGCTCCTCCACGACGCCCTGCTGCCGGCCAAGTCCCAGCCTGCAACGCCAGGATCAGCCCCGAGCTGTTGCGCCGCTCCGACGACCCCATCATCGCGCCGTACCCGACCTCTTACCGGCAGGATCCTCCCTGCCGCCGTGGTTCCCAGCGCCCCGGACCTCCCCTGCTTCACCAAGTTCGCCGCTGCCGAGCCCCTACCTCAGCCTCGCGACCCCGCGCCTCCCTCCGTCCCGGGCCCGCAACCATGCTCTGGATCGAGAGGAGCTCGATCCCAAGCGCCTTCAGCCCATCCGACCTCCTCTGCCTCGTTGGCCTCCAACGTTGACCAAGCACCCGCGCAGCCGTATGCATGAGCTGCTTCTGCTGCAAGTTCCAGCCAGCGCCCTGCCGGCCTGACTCCGCTCAAGCTGCTGACCATCTCATGCCGCTGACCACCACCATCGCCTCCTCGCTGCTCGCATCCCGATGCCCTTGTGTTGTTTTGTGTTGGACCGTCAAGGCCGGCAAGATCGACTACATGGACGCCAAGACCACACCAGGACCGCCAAGCATCGTCTCCGGGAGTTTTCCCAAGTACCACTACGGTCGTCATCCGCCAAGTACCCCTTCAGATCACCAAGTTCGACTACCATCGTCATGAACCGCTTCCAAAACGTGTACCACTACCGTTGACCCGCGAAGACCCCGTGGACTCAAGTTCCTTGTGGTGACCCCGAACATCTACGGATCATGAACCACTACTTCATCTACGAAACGTGAACCACTACTTCCACTACCGTCGCCGTGTACCACTACGTCCACTACCGCTGCGAGAATGACTACTTCCACTACGGCCCGTGTACCACTACTTCCTTCGTTGAACTCGACCCGCTCCGAAACGCATGCTTCGGAGGTATAACTCCGAGACGACGCCCGTGAACGAATACATGTGTTGTATGAGATGCCCGTGGTTGCATCGTGTCCGAGTTGTCATTGCACGTTGCTCCTAGTTTGCCATGCCGTCGACCCGTGGGGACCCGGTAACCGGGATCACCCCACCATCTTTTGCATGTTCCGCACATCCGCACACTCGCTCTTTTGCACCGGCATCTCAATGAGTTGTTGGATCTTCGGAATGTTGCCGTGGCATCATTGCCGTTGTCGTTGCCGTGGCACCCCTTTCGTTCCGCCATGGTGACCAAATGCTTCATAACATGCTCATGTCAACATTTTCATAAAATTGCATAAAACTTGCATATGTCATCCGCATCATGTTAACAACATTTAAATGATTAAAAGTGTTGTTGTTTTTAAATTGCTAAATTTACATATGGGGATTTTTCTGGGATTGTTGTTTGTTATTTCCGGCCTCACTTAAACTTGCCTAAAGAGTTAGTTTAATTATTGCTTCATCTCTTGCCATGTTTAATAATATTTAATATTGTTGAGTATCTAAACAAGATTAAACTAAATAGTTGATCTGGTGTTTGCATTTTGGGCTCCATTTAACTTGTAGTTTTGTTTGTGCATTTTGCCATGCCATGCTAGTTAAACCGGACATGCATCATACTTGGTTGTGCATCATGCCATGTTTGTTCTTATTGGTTTACCATGTTGTTTGTTTGTTTTCGGGTTGCTTCTCTCGTTAGCTTCGGTTTCGTTCCAGAGTTGTGAGGATTCGTTCGACTACGTCCGTTTGTCTTCTTCATGGACTCGTTCTTCTTCCTTCCGGGATTTCAGGCAAGATGACCATACCCTCGAAATCACTTCTATCTTTGCTTGCTAGTTGCTCGCTCTTTTGCTATGCCTATGCTACGATGCCTATCACTTGCTATATCATGACTCCCATATTGCCATGACAAACCTCTAACCATCCTTTCCTAGCAAACTGTTGTTTGGCTATGTTACCGCTTTGCTCAGCCCCTCTTATAGCATTGTTAGTTACAGGTGAAGATGAAGTTTGTTCCATGTTGGAACATGGATATGTTGGGATATCACAATATCTCTTATTTAATTAATGCATCTATATACTTGGTAATGGGTGGAAGGCTCGGCCTTATGCCTGGTGTTTTGTTCCACTCTTGCCGCCCTAGTTACCGTCATACCGTTGTTATGTTCCTGGATTTTGCGTTCCTTACACGGTTGGGGGATTTATGGGACCTCCTTGACAGTTCGCTCTGAATAAGACTCCTCCAGCAAGGCCCAACCTTGGTTTTACCATTTGCCACCTAAGCCTTTTTCCCTTGGGTTCTGCAGACTCAAGGGTCCTCTTTATTTTCGGGGGGGCCCCCCCCCCCCCCTCCCCCCCGCCCCCCCCGCCCCCCCCGCCCCCCCCGCCCCCCCCGCCCCCCCCGCCCCCCCCGCCCCCCCCGCCCCCCCCGCCCCCCCCGCCCCCCCCGCCCCCCCCGCCCCCCCCGCCCCCCCCGCCCCCCCCGCCCCCCCCGCCCCCCCCGCCCCCCCCGCCCCCCCCGCCCCCCCCGCCCCCCCCGCCCCCCCCGCCCCCCCCGCCCCCCCCGCCCCCCCCGCCCCCCCCGCCCCCCCCGCCCCCCCCGCCCCCCCCGCCCCCCCCGCCCCCCCCGCCCCCCCCGCCCCCCCCGCCCCCCCCGCCCCCCCCGCCCCCCCCGCCCCCCCCGCCCCCCCCGCCCCCCCCGCCCCCCCCGCCCCCCCCGCCCCCCCCGCCCCCCCCGCCCCCCCCGCCCCCCCCGCCCCCCCCGCCCCCCCCGCCCCCCCCGCCCCCCCCGCCCCCCCCGCCCCCCCCGCCCCCCCCGCCCCCCCCGCCCCCCCCGCCCCCCCCGCCCCCCCCGCCCCCCCCGCCCCCCCCGCCCCCCCCGCCCCCCCCGCCCCCCCCGCCCCCCCCCCCCCCCGGGCCAGTGCTCCTCCGAGTGCTGGTCCAAACTAGAGCCACTTGCGGTGCCGCCCCTAGGCAACTTGGGGTATCCTCGGTTGCCGTACGTAGTGTTCATCCGGTGTGCCCTGAGAACGAGATATGTGCAGCTCCTATCGGGATTTGTCGGCACATCCGGCCGGTCTTGCTGGTCTTGTTTTACCATTGTCGAAATGTCTTGTAAACCGAGATTCCAAGACTGATCGGGTCTTCCCGGTAGAAGGAATATCCTTCGTTGACCGTGAGAGTTTATAATGTGCTAAGTTGGGACACCCCCGCAGGGTATTATCTTTCGAAAGCCGTGCCCGCGGTTATGAGGCGGATGGGAATTTGTTAATGTCCGGTTGTAGAAAACCCGAAGTTGATCTTAATTAAAATACATCAACCGCGTGTGTAACCGTGATGGTCTCTTCTCGGTGGAGTCCGGGAAGTGAACACGGTGTTGGAGTTATGCTTGACGTAGGTTGTTCTAGGATGACTTCTTGATCATAGTTGTTCGATCATGCTTTTGCCTCCTCTTCTCGCTCTCTTTTGCGTATGGTAGCCACCATATATGCTAGTCGCTTGCTGCAGCTCCACCTCATACCTTTACCCTTCCCATAAGCTTAAATAGTCTTGATCTCGCGGGTGTGAGATTGCTGAGTCCCCGTGACTCACAGATACTTCCAAAACCAGTTTGCAGGTGCCGATGAAACCGTGCAGTTGTCGCATCCGAGCTCAAGGAGGAGCTCCATGAAGATCTTGTTCTTTGTGTTGTTTCATTTCAGTTGATCAGTAGTGGAACCCAGTTGGGACGATCGGGGATCTGTGTAGCATTTGGGGTAGTCTTCTTTTATTTTGGTTCCGTAGTCGGACCCTGATTGTATCTGTATGATGTAGTGTTTTACTCATGTATTGCGTGAAGTAGCGATTGTAAGCCAACTATGTATCTCTTTCCCTTATGAATTACATGGGTTGTGTGAAGATTACCTCGCTTGCGACACTGCTTTCAATGCGGTTATGCCTCTAAGTCGTGCTTCGACACGTGGGAGATATAGCCGCATCGAGGCCATTACAAGTTGGTAATCAAAGCCATCCCCGACTTAGGAGCCCCCTGCTTGATTGAATCGCTGACTTTGTTGAGTCTAGAAAAAATGATTTGAGTCTTAGGATTATATATATCGGAGAGTAGGATTATTTTTACTCCTCAGTCCCTTCGTCGCTCTGGTGAGGCCTCCTGACGTAGAAGTTTTGACTCTCCTTTCCTCAAATTTCACAAAAAAAAATTAGGATCACGCGGGTATCTTGGAATCGTTCCGATGGTTTTGTGACGAGAACAATGTTCTTGGTGCCTCCTGTCATTTAGGGGTTGTGGCAGTGTCCCGGGGAGTTGAGCTCCGAGGTGTTGTTGTCACAATTTTATCGTTGCAGTTCTGGAATACCTGAGTTTTGCCGACATCGAAAATCTCTTTTATGCAGTTGTTGGTGAGATCACCTCGATGCCACCCAGTACTGGGGCGGGAGTTTGGGAGTATTGCGATAACTCGTATAACGGATGCTTTTCGAAGGTTGAGGTAAACGATTTCCAAAGGTTTCTTGGTTATGTGTTGAAGGATGGTTACAGCTGGATCTAGGTATTGTTAGTTTGGGTGATATATTTTGTGTCCCCTGTATCCCCAACACCTGATTGCATAACCAGAAAGTTTCGGGAGTTTATAAGTGGGAATTCAAGTATCTCGTAGGATATCTTTCCAACACACACATGATACGATATGGGATCTATCATATGTTTGTTTCCGGCTTATTTTGTAAGCCAATCCTTTGTTTTGTTTTGAGTTGTGGTATTCGAGTTGCTTCAAAGTCAAATGTGGATTCCATACCTTTCCTAAGTGGTGTTCTCATATTTCTGTGTGAATACTAATCCTTCATGATAATCGAGATTGTCATGTCAATCCTTTTCAACCAGCGTGCTCCTCTTCAAGTGGATCCGATCATTTCAACAATTCATGGTGTTCATTCCATCTGCCCAAGTGGCCTTTGTTTTCCCGCCCTCCCACCCTTTTCTTCAAGGAATCAGATGTCTTAACCAAGTATCCATTTTATTGCTGTGAAGTCTCTTCATTCTTTTCCTCGATGCTCTTATCCGGTGATTCTCATGAAGATGCTAAAGGAAGCTTCAAGTTTATTATTCTTCGTTCTTTTCTTCTCTGGTGGACTCAAGTCAAGTTTTCGGTGTTGATCATATTCCCTTCCTCGTTTCAAATGTTTTCTCATGCCGGTGCTCCTCTTAATTTTTCACTTCTTGTTATTCATTTGTTTCCGGAGTGCTAAAGATTATCTCAGGAGATTCGTGTTTTCATTCCTAATCCGTGCAAGATTTTCTCGAAGTTGTTATCCCTTTTGAGCCATTTAATTCAACCGGTGCAATCTCTCTTTTCAAACAATTGTTCAACGGTGGTTCTTTTGAGTGGGCCCTAACCCACAGGTTTTTTCCAGTATCTTTCCTGACTCTTCTAATTTTTCTGGAGCTTCTAAAATTCTTTTCTATGTTTGACGTAAGAATGGGTTTTCATCAGTCATGGCTTTCTCCAAGATCTTTCAAATTCTTTTCACCGTTGGTTCAACCTTTCTAATTTTCATTCCGGAGTGCCTCAACAATTCATGGTGGTGTTTCTCGTCGTCATTCTCGAATTTTGAAGACCGAAGAAGAGTTTCTCTTTAATCTTGCTCCATTCTCTTCAAGATTCATGGTTCTAGCTTCGTGCCATCCTCATAATTTTTTTGATTGTGAGAATTCTTTTCACCCATCCGGAGCAATTCAGGAGTCTTTTCAGTTTGATTCTTCTGAGCCGATCATCTCAGAATTATTCATTCCAGCTTTGAGCTCTTGTTCCCCAAATCTTACCGGTGCATCATTCAAGTATTCACTAATCAGTTCATGATCTCTCGTTCTCATGTATCTAAATCCCCTGAAGTATCTTCGTTCATTTTCTAATTCTTCCCAAGGTTTCGCTATCTTTTCTTTGTTTGTTTTTTTAAATCTTATGGCGGTTTGTTCAAGATTCCTCTCCCTATCTTCTCATATTAATTTATTCGTTGTTTCAGTCCTACCGGTGGTTCGATGAAGTCCTTCTCAAGTTTACGCTATATCTATCTTAATCCTTTCTATGAGAAATAAGTAGTATGCCAAATCTGTTGCTCGTCATCAATTTATATTGGTGAAGGATACGCATAACATAATTCTTATTATTGGTTCATCCAAGCGATCTAGTTTCTTCTTTCCAGAGTTGTTCATCATGTCACAATTCTCGGTTCGAGTTGCTTCATCTTTTCTTTTCCGGAGTTCAAATTTTTCTCATTATATCATCGCGAAGCTCCATCTAGTCATCGCAAGGTTTCACTTTGTGTTTTTCAACTTCTCTTTCTTTCTATCATCCTTTTATTACCGGAGTTCATCATGGAGGCTCTACATGGTGGTTCATCAAGGATTCTTTTCATTCTTCAATCGTTCTTCAAGATTTCTCTCGAAGTTATGACCCGCCAAGCTATACTCAAAAATAAACATGGTGCTCAACACATGTTTTATTTTGAGGAGCTCAAGTATTCTTCATCTTGCATTCCAAAGTGCAATTCTCTCTATCTTATCTTTTGAGATGGTGTTATGTCATTCTTGATAATTTCCCTTCGCGTTTCATGATTCACAGATTTTCAAGAGTGACATATTTAAATACATCATTTTATCTTTGTTCAAGAGATCTTTTCAACCATCAATCTCTTCGTTGGAGTTATCGTGTGTCATATTGCACCTAAAGTCTTCCCTAAGGAATGTTGCTATTGTGGTGTTTATCAATGACCCAAGTTATCTCTCCATCATCTTGGTGGAAGAAATTTTTCATCTCAATGGTGTTATCAATTATATTATTTGTTTCCATAGTGGCAGTATTTCGCCTCAATTTTGAGAAGTTTTCCATAAGCCCACTACAAGCTTGTTCTTTTAGTTGTTGGTTTTCCAACAATTCTGTTCTAACCTTCTTGGAAGGGTGCTTTCCAAGCTCATTTGTGGTAGAAGTTGGCATTTTCTTCTCCGTTCTTTTCTTCCCAACAATCTAGCTTCTATTCTTTCGTTCCGGAGGCATTGTGA
>LR880969.1:796197785-796208139 GCA_904067115.1 Aegilops sharonensis | reverse complement strand
ATATTTAAATCCATCATTTTATCTTTGTTCAAGAGATCTTTTCAACCATCAATCTCTTCGTTGGAGTTATCTTGTGTCATATTGCACCTAAAGTCTTCCCTAAGGAATGTTGCTATTGTGGTGTTTATCAATGACCCAAGTTATCTCTCCATCATCTTGGTGGAAGAAATTTTTCATCTCAATGGTGTTATCAATTATATTATTTGTTTCCATAGTGGCAGTATTTCGCCTCAATTTTGAGAAGTTTTCCATAAGCCCACTACAAGCTTGTTCTTTTAGTTGTTGGTTTTCCAACAATTCTGTTCTAACCTTCTTGGAAGGGTGCTTTCCAAGCTCATTTGTGGTAGAAGTTGGCATTTTATTCTCCGTTCTTTTCTTCCCAACAATCTAGCTTCTATTCTTTCGTTCCGGAGGCATTGTGATGTTACTCTCTTCGACCCATCATCTCATTTTGTAAATATCATGTTCTTTTCCTTGCTTATCCGTTTAACAGGAGTGTTATGTCCTCTGCTCAAGTTCTTTCATATATCAAGTTTTGCCTCTCTTTTCAACCTAAGTGCTGTCTGAAATCCTTCTTACCCCTTGTGCCATTCTTTCAATAGTTCCGGAGGCAGTGTGTTGTTGATTTCATCAAGTATCATCCCATCTTCTCAAGTTCATGTTCAATTCCTTCCATTTACAGTCGGAGTGCTGTCCAAATTATATCATTCTTATTCCTTCTCTATCTTGTTTTAACCGGAGGGTTCTGTCTATCATTTCTCTTCTAACCGGAGTCTCATCCTAGTGCTTTCATTTTGCCAAGCTCATATTCTTTATCTTCCATTTCCAACCGGAGTGTTGTCGTAATTGATCCTTATCGTTCCTTGTACACCTCGTTTCTACCGGAGTGCTTGCATGTACTTCTTGTCCATTGCAACCCTTTTTCTTATGTCTTTTAACCTACAAGGTTCTTGTAATGTTCCTTGTTCCTCTTTGTTAACGGAGTGTTTGCAATCTCGTTCATCTTCATTGTATCCTTTCTTTCANTTTTCTTCTCTGTTCTTTTCTTCCCAACCATCTAGCTTCTATTCTTTCGTTCCGGAGGCATTGTGTTGTTACTCTCTTCGACCCATCATCTCATTTTGTAAATATCATGTTCTTTTCCTTGCTTATCCGTTTAACAGGAGTGTTATGTCCTCTGCTCAAGTTCTTTCATATATCAAGTTTTGCCTCTCTTTTCAACCTAAGTGCTGTCTGAAATCCTTCTTACCCCTTGTGCCATTCTTTCAATAGTTCCGGAGGCAGTGTGTTGTTGATTTCATCAAGTATCATCCCATCTTCTCAAGTTCATGTTCAATTCCTTCCATTTACAGTCGGAGTGCTGTCCAAATTATATCATTCTTATTCCTTCTCTATCTTGTTTTAACCGGAGGGTTCTGTCTATCATTTCTCTTCTAACCGGAGTCTCATCCTAGTGCTTTCATTTTGCCAAGCTCATATTCTTTATCTTCCATTTCCAACCGGAGTGTTGTCGTAATTGATCCTTATCGTTCCTTGTACACCTCGTTTCTACCGGAGTGCTTGCATGTACTTCTTGTCCATTGCAACCCTTTTTCTTATGTCTTTTAACCTACGAGGTTCTAGTAATGTTCCTTGTTCCGCTTTTCTAACAGAGTGTTTTCAACTTTGTTCATCTTCGTTGTATTCTTTCGTTCAATTTGTTCAACCTCTCGAGGTTCATTGGTTTCACTCGTTTGACAAAGAAGCAACTTTGTCTTACCTCTTTCTCTTCTGCTTCTCTCCGGCGCCATCCTAGATCTCGGGACGAGATCCTCTTGTAGTGGTGGAGTGTTGTAACGCCCCGAGACCGACGCTCCAGAAGACTTCCAGCTATTCCGAGTTTCGCCGTGTGTTTCTTTTGTGCTTGCTCTATTTATTTTTGCATTGCATCATGTCATCATGCCAGCATGTCATTTAATTTTTAAAACGTCAACTAAATAAATTGCATAGGTCTTTTGATCTATTCAAATCGAGGGAATTCACATGGTGTTTTCTCTTTATAACATATCCTCCTAATATTTATGGAGCTATTATAAAATATTCCATTGATTTGGAAATCACCATAACACACTTGCAGAATAATTCCCCATGCCTTTGTTATCTCACTTCTTGACCTCAAACTTTGTCCAATAAATTATTTCTTCATTTTCCGGAGCCCCACCGAAATCCAAACATTTTTGGACCTTCCCAACCCTCACTTCCTATTCAAACCATTTGAATTTAAATCAAATGAGTTTGAATTTACTCTTTCAATCATGCCCACTTCTATTTTCCTGGGATCAAACTCAGTGTAGTTAGTCCAGGGAAATTAACCTCTTGCCCAAATCCTTCCCCTAACCCCTTTCTTTTCTCTCCCTTCTTTCATTGCGATTTACTGTTTTTCGGAAAAGATTTTTGAAAGAATTAAGGGGGAGAGAGAGATTAGCGCAGCCCAACTCCTCCTGGCCTTTTCCCTCTTCACCGAGATGGCCCAAGGCCCAGCTGCCGCACCCCTACGTAACCCTAGCCTGACCATCGCACGATCCCCATCTCTCCCTTCGTTCTCCTCCTGCGCCGCCACACACCCATCGCCCGATCCCCATCTCCCTCTCGTCTCCTCCCTCGCGCTGCCTCCCACAGAGAAAGAGAGAGGAGCAGAGCCTCGCGCCCGACCCCCTCTTCGAGGCCATGGCCGCCGCCACGCCTTCTTGCCTCTGCGCCTTGCTCCCTCCTGCCGCCAAGCACCTCCCCTTCTCTTGCTCCTCCGCGACGCCCTGCTGCCGGCCAAGTCCCGGCCTCCAACGCCAGGATCAGTCCCGAGCTGTTGCGCCGCTCCGACGACCCCATCATCGCGCCGTCCCCGACCTCTTACCGGAAGGATCCTCTCCGCCGCCGTGGTTCCCGGCGCCCCGGACCTCCCTTGCTTCGCCAAGTTCGCCGCTGCCGAGCCCCTACCTCAGGCTCGCGACCCCGCGCCTCCCTCCGTCCCGCGCCCGCAACCATGCTCTGGATCGAGAGGAGCTCGATCCCGAGCGCCTTCAGCCCATCCGACCTCCTCTGCCTCGCTGGCCTCCAGCGTTGACCGAGCACCCGCGCAGCCGTATGCGTGAGTTGCTTCTGCTGAAAGGTCGAGCCAGCGCCCTGCCGGCCTGCATCCGCTCAAGCTGCTGACCATCTCCTGCCGCTGACCACCACCATCGCCTCCTCGCTGCTGGCATCCCGATGCCCTTGTGTTGTTTTGTGTTGGACCGTCAAGGCCGGCAAGATCGACTACATGGACGCCAAGACCACACCAGGACCGCCAAGCATCGTCTCCGGGAGTTTTCCCCAAGTACCACTACGGTCGTGATCCGCCAAGTACCCCTTCGGATCACCAAGTTCGACTACCATCGTCGTGAACCGCTTCCGAAACGTGTACCACTACCGTCGACCCGCGAAGACCCCGTGGACTCAAGTTCCTTGTGGTGACCCCAAACATCTATGGATCATGAACAACTACTTCATCTACGAAACGTGAACCACTACTTCCACTACCGTCGCCGTGTACCACTACGAACGAATACATGTGTTGTATGAGATGCCCGTGGTTGCATCGTGTCCGAGTTGTCATTGCACGTTGCTCCTAGTTTGCCATGTCGTCGACCCGTGGGGACCCGGTAACCAGGATCACCCCACCATCTTTTGCATATTCCGCACATCCGCACACTCGCTCTTTTGCACCGGCATCTCAACGAGTTGTTGGATCATCGGAATGTTGCCGTGGCATCATTTCCGTTGTCATTGCCGTGGCACCCCTTTCGTTCCGCCATGGTGACCAAATGCTTCATAACATGCTCATGTCAACATTTTCATAAAATTGCATAAAACTTGCATATGTCATCCGCAATATGTTAACAACATTTAAATGGTTAGAAGTGTTGTTGTTTTTAAATTGCTAAATTTACATATGGGGATTTTTCTGGGATTGTTGTTTGTTATTTCCGGCCTCACTTAAACTTGCCGAAAGAGTTAGTTTAATTATTGCTTCATCTCTTGCCATGTTTAATAACATTTAATATTGTTTAGTACCTAAACGAGATTAAACTAAATAGTTGATCTGGTGTTTGCATTTTGGGCTCCATTTAACTTGTAGTTTTGTTTGTGCATTTTGCCATGCCATGCTAGTTAAACCGGACATCCATCATACTTGGTTGTGCATCATGCCATGTTTGTTCTTGTTGTTTTACCATGTTGTTCGTTTGTTTTCGGGTTGCTTCTCTCGTTAGCTTCGGTTTCGTTCCGGAGTTGTGAGGATTCGTTCGACTACGTCCGTTTGTCTTCTTCATGGACTCGTTCTTCTTCCTTGCGGGATTTCAGGCAAGATGACCATACCCTCGAAATCACTTCTATCTTTGCTTGCTAGTTGCTCGCTCTTTTGCTATGCATATGCTATGATGCCTATCACTTGCTATATCATGCCTCCCATATTGCCATGACAAACCTCTAACCATCCTTTCCTAGCAAACTGTTGTTTGGCTATGTTACCGCTTTGCTCAGCCCCTCTTATAGCATTGTTAGTTGCAGGTGAAGATGAAGTTTGTTCCATGTTGGAACATGGATATGTTGGGATATCACAATATCTCTTATTTAATTAATGCAACTATATACTTGGTAAAGGGTGGAAGGCTCGGCCTTATGCCTGATGTTTTGTTCCACTCTTGCCGCCCTAGTTACCGTCATACCGGTGTTATGTTCCCGGATTTTGCGTTCCTTACACGGTTGGGTGATTTATGGGACCCCCTTGACAGTTTGCTTTGAATAAGACTCCTCCAGCAAGGCCCAACCTTGGTTTTACCATTTTCCACCTAAGCCTTTTTACCTTGGGTTCTGCAGACTCAAGGGTCATCTTTATTTACCCCCCCGGGCCAGTGCTCCTCCGAGTGCTGGTCTAAACTAGAGCCACTTGCGGTGCCGCCCCTAGGCAACTTGGGGTATCCTCGGTTGCCGCACGTAGTGTTCATCCGGTGTGCCCTGAGAACGAGATATGTGCAGCTCCTATCGGGATTTGTCGGCACATCCTGGCGGTCTTGCTGGTCTTGTTTTACCATTGTTGAAATGTCTTGTAAACCGGGATTCCGAGACTGATCGGGTCTTCCCGGTAGAAGGAATATCCTTCGTTGACCGTGAGAGCTTATAATGGGCTAAGTTGGGACACCCCTGCAGGGTATTATCTTTCGAAAGCCGTGCCGGCGGTTATGAGGCAGATGGGAATTTGTTAATGTCCGGTTGTAGAAAACCCGAAGTTGATCTTAATTAAAATACATCAACCGCGTGTGTAACCGTGATGGTCTCTTCTCGGTGGAGTCCGGGAAGTGAACACGGTGTTGGAGTTATGCTTGACGTAGGTTGTTCTAGGATCACTTCTTGATCATAGTTGTTCGACCGTGCTTTTGCCTCATCTTCTCGCTCTCTTTTGCGTATGGTAGCCACCATATATGCTAGTCGCTTGCTGCAGCTCCACCTCATACCTTTACCCTTCCCATAAGCTTAAATAGTCTTGATCTCGCGGGTGTGAGATTGCTGAGTCCCCGTGACTCACAAATACTTCCAAAACCAGTTTGCACGTGCCGATGAAACCGTGCAGTTGTCGCATCCGAGCTCATGCAGGAGCTCGATGAAGATCTTGTTCTTTGTGTTGTTTCGTTTCAGTTGATCAGTAGTGGAGCCCAGTTGGGACGATCGGGGATCTGTGTAGCATTTGGGGTAGTCTTCTTTTATTTTGGTTCCGTAGTCGGACCCTGATTGTATATGTATGATGTAGTGTTTTACTCATGTATTGCGTGAAGTGGCGATTGTAAGCCAACTATGTATCTCTTTCCCTTATGAATTACATGGGTTGTGTGAAGATTACCTCGCTTGCGACACTGCACTCAATGCAGTTATGCCTCTAAGTCGTGCTTTGACACGTGGGAGATATAGCCGTATCGAGGCCGTTACAGCCCCTCCGAGATTGGATCTATCTCTCTGTTTCTGCGTTCCAGATTCTGGCCTTTCACCATTTCTTATATTCCCGGAGATCCGTAACTCCGATTGGATTGAATTTTGAACATGATTTTTATCCGGATAGTAGCTTTCTTGCGGCGAAAGAAGGGCTCCAACCGCCTTGCGGGGTGTCCAGGAGGTTCAGGGGCGCGCCCCCTGACTCATGGCCCCCTCGGGCATCGTCTCGCGTTGATTCCACTTCCCAAAATTCATAAATATTCCAAAAAAAATCTCCGTCGATTTTTATCCCGTTTGGACTCCGTTTGATATGGATTTTCTGCAAAACAAAAAACATAAAACAAAGAGGAACTGGCACTGGGCACTGGATCAATTTGTTAGTCCCAAAAATAGTATAAAAAGTTGTCAAAAGTATATGAAAGTTGTATAATATTGGCATGGAACAATCAAAACTTATAGATACGACGGAGACGTATCAGCATCCCCAAGCTTAATTCCTGCTCGTCCTCGAGTAGGTGAATGATAAAAAAGATAATTTTTGATGTGGAATGCTACCTAGCATAATCTTGATCATGTAATCTAATCATGGCATGAATATTAAGACATGAGTGATTCAAGGCTATAGTCTATCGTTTGACATAAAGACAATAATACTTCAAGCATACTAATAAAGCAATCATGTCTTTTCAAAATAACATGGCCAAAGAAAGTTATCCCTACAAAATCATATGGTCTGTCTATGCTCCATCTTCACCTCAAAAAGTATTCAAATCATGCACAACCCTGGTTTCAGCCAAGCAATTGTTTCATACTTTAGTATTCTAAAAAAATTTCAACTTTCACGCAATACATGAGCGTGAGCCATGGATATAGCACTATAGGTGGAATAGAATATGATGGTGGAGGTTGTGTGGAGAAGAAAAAAAAGAGAGAAAGTCTCACATCAACGCAGCTAATCAACGGGCTATGGAGATGCCCATCAATTGATGTCATTGTGAGGAGTAGGGATTGCCATGCAAAGGATGCTCTAAGAGCTATAAGTGTACGAAAGATCAAACTGGAAGCTAAGTGGGTGTGCATCCAACTTGCTTGCTCATGAAGACCTCGGGCATTTGAGGAAGCCCATCATCAGAATATACAAGCCAAGTTCTATAATGAAAATTCCCACTAGTATATGAAAGTGAAAAAATAAGAGACTCTCTATCATAAATATCATGGTGCTACTTTGAAGCACAAGTGTGGAAAAAGGATAGTAACATTGTCCCTTTTATTCTTTTTCTTTTCTTTTTTCCCTTTTTTTGGCGGGCTTCTTTGGCCCCCTTTTTTTATTTAGGCTTCTTTCGCCTCTCTTTTTTTCGGGACAATGCTGTAATAATGATGATCATCACACTTCTATTTACTTACAACTCAATATTACAACTCGATACTAGAACAAAGATATGACTCTATGAATGCCTCGGGCGGTGTACCGGGATGTGCAATGATCTAGCGTAGCAATGACATCAAAAAACGGACAAGCCATGAAAACATCATGCTAGCTATCTTAGGATCATGCGAAATAATATGACAATGAATGCTCAAGTCATGTATATGATGATGATGGAAGTTGCATGGCAATATATCTCAGAATTGCGATGGAAATGCCATAATAGGTAGGTATGGTGGCTGTTTTGAGGAAGATATAAGGAGGCTTATGTGTGATAGAGCGTATCATATCACGGGGTTTGGATGCACCGGGAAAGTTTGCACCAACTCTCGAGGTGAGAAAGGGCAATGGACGGTACCGAAGAGGCTAGCAATTATGGAAGGGTGAGAGAGCGTATAATCCATGGACTCAACATTAGTCATAAAGAACTCACATACTTATTGCAAATATTTATTAGCCATCAAAACAAAGTACTACACGCATACTCCTAGGGGGGAGGTTGGTAGGAGTTAACCATTGCGCGCCCCCGACCTCCACACAAAGGATGGCAATCAAAAAATATCTCATGCTCCAACTTCGTTACATAACGGTTCACCATACGTGCATGCTACGGGAATAACAAACCTCAACACAAGTATTTCTACTAATCTAAAATTACTCACTAGCATGACTCTAATATCACCACCTTTATATCGCAAAACTATTGCAAGGAATCAAACATATCATATTCAGTGAGCTACAAGTTTTATGTAGGATTTTATGACTAACCATGTGAATGACCAATTCCTTTCATCTCCCTAAATAGATATAAGTGAAGCAAGAGAGTTTAATTTTTCTACAAAAGATATGCCCACGCTCTAACAAATATAAGTGAAGCAAAAGAGCATTCTACAAATGGCGGTTTTCTATGTGAGGAGAAACAGGCAATCCAAACTTATAATGATATAAGTGAAGCACATGAAGCATTCTATAAAGCCATACTAAAAAGATATAAGTGAAATGCAATGAGAATTCTATAATTCAACCATGGACTATCTCATACTAGCATGGTGCATAAAAGAAAAGTGAAAACTAAATGCAAAAGACGCTCCAAGATTTGCACATATCGCATGAACGAAACGAATCCGAAAACATACCGATATTTGTTGAAGAAAGACGGGATACCTTCCGGGGCATCCCCAAGCTTATACGCTTGAGTCTCCTTGAATATTTACTTGGAGTGCCTTGGGCATCCCCAATCTTGAGCTCTTGCCTCTCCTCCTCCTTACATCGAGACCTTTTCGATCTTCGAACACTTCATCCACACAAAACTCAACAGAAAGTTCTGTAAGATCCGTTAGTATAATAAAGCAAATCACTACTCTAAGTAATGTTGCAAACCAATTCATATTTTTTTTCTTGCACTATAGCTACTGTAATATAACTTTTCCACTGATAGAAATCGATAGAAATCAGTAGTTTCATCAAAACAAGCAAACAATGCATCAAAAACAGAATCTGTCTTAAACAGGGCAGTGTGTAGTAATCTGAACATTCACCATACCTCTGTTACTCCAAAAATTCTGCAAAAATTAGGAAAAAATAGAAAATCTGTATAGAAGACAGTGCAAAAGGTTTCAGATCCGTTTGACGTTCCAGTAAAAAATGTAAAATCGCGCACTACAGCCAAAGTTCCTGTCTTGCACCGCACAAACCAACAAGCAATGTAAACATCCTAAAGGAAAATCTTGGCACATTATTTTTATAATACAATGGAATTGTACAAGGGGATGACACGTCTCCAACGTACCTATAATTTATGAAGTATTCATGCTATTATATTATCTGCTTTGGATGTTTATGGGCTTTATTATGCACTTTTATATTATTTTTGGGACTAACCTATTAACCGGAGGCCCAGCCCAAATTGCTGTTTTCTTGCCTATTTCAGTGTTTCGAAGAAAAGGAATATCAAACGGAGTCCAAATGGAATGAAACCTTCGGGAGAGTTATTTTTGGAACGGAAGCAATCCAGGAGACTTGGAGTATATGTCAGGGAAGCAACGAGGAAGCCACGAGGCAGGGAGGCGCGCCCTACCCCCTGGGCACGCCCCCACCCTCGTGGGCCCCTCGTGGCTCCCATGACCGACTTCTTTTGCCTATATATATATATATATCCATATACCCTAAAAATATCGGGTAACAGAATAGATCGGGAGTTCCGCCGCCGCAAGCCTCTGTAGCCACCGAAAACCAACCGGGACCCTGTTCCGGCACCCTGCCGGAGGGGGGATCCCTCACCGGTGGACATCTTCATCATCCCGGGCGCTCTCCATGACGAGGAGGGAGTAGTTCACCCTCGGGGCTGAGGGTATGTACCAGTAG
This sequence comes from Aegilops sharonensis, assembly GCA_904067115.1. NCBI lineage: Eukaryota > Viridiplantae > Streptophyta > Magnoliopsida > Poales > Poaceae > Aegilops > Aegilops sharonensis. The sequence continues at coordinate 796,198,352 of LR880969.1, read as the reverse complement.
CTATGTGTTTGATCTCTCTCTCTCTCTCTCTCTCGTGTTCTTGAGGTGGCACGATCTTGATGTATCGCGAGCTTTTCTATTACTGTTGTATCTTATGATGTTTCTCCCCCTCTCCTCTCTTGTAATGGATTGAGTTTTCCCTTTGAAGTTATCTTATCGGATTGAGTCTTTAAGGATTTGAGAACACTTGATGTATGTCTTGCATGTGCTTATCTGTGGTGACAATGGGATATCACGTGATCCACTTGATGTATGTTTTGGTGATCAACTTGTGAGTTCCGTGAACTTATGCATAGGGGTTGGCACACGTTTTTGTCTTGACTCTCCGGTAGAAACTTCGGGGCACTCTTTAAAGTACTTTGTGTTGGTTGAATAGATGAAATTGAGATTGTGTGATGCATATCGTATAATCGTACCCACGGATACTTGAGGTGACATTGGAGTATCTTGGTGACATTGGGGTTTTGGTTGATATGTGTCTTAAGGTGTTATTCTAGTACGAACACTATGAAAGATCGAACGGAAAGAATAGCTTCGTGTTATTTTACTACGGACTCTTGAATAGAT